>WOVY01003078.1:0-660000 GCA_013436015.1 Rhipicephalus annulatus
GCGTTCAAGTACTATAGGAGCAGTTGTATCTATCTGTCTAAGTCAGTGGAAGTCGCCTGCGGCATTACTGAGGTTATTCTCACACGTATCGTGAAGGTGACAATAATTATACGTTGAGCGTGATCTCAATGTATTTTCCTCTCCGTCGCTATAGGAAGCCCAAGCGCAGAGAAAATGTGTGTGCGTGAGTCGAGTTCTCGAGTTAAGAAACACGTGTTTCATTGTCTCACACCTTATCTCTAAAAAAAATTCAGTAGATCCTACTCATTTTGACGGTCGATGTCATGCGACGCAGTAGGCGAATAATGGCTTATACGTCTTTTTGTTTGTTTTGCTGTAATTCAAGCAGTGAGAGTTGGACAAGCTTTTTGCGGGTTTTAGTGTCTGTGGGTACACCGTGGCCAGACCTGTGGCAAGAACTATTTATTCAGAGGTAGGATTGGGGGGGGGCGCACTAGCAGGAAGTCTTGACTCTATGAGAAAAGCGCATATTTTGCGTGAAGTAATTGTTTGAGGAAGCAACAATTCGGAAGGGGGGGGGGGGTGTGGTGGCCTTATGGTAATGGAATTGATCGTGCACTAACCAGGCACATCGACCACAATGACACCGAATAGGTATCCTATGGTACGGCGCAACGTCAGTACTCGCTTTAGAGGATATATATCAGTTTTACGCAATCGAACTGCACGTTCTTGTGCCATGATGGGCAGACTTTAAGAAGCGATTTTCACCCTACTTCTCTGGGTTGAGCAACAGCGGGCCATAGCATGATGAGTCCTAAGAGTTAATATGTGATGTTCATTACATTGTTACACATGCCGATGGCAAACTCAATCACAGATAACGTCGCCCCAGTATGACGCCATTATAGGGTCTTTGTCGATAGCAGTTCCAAGCACTGGAATAGCTCTTCGGTAGAATGCTTGACTACCACGCAGAATGTTTGGGTTCAATTCCTGTTCCAATCACGATTTTCAGTCTTTCCGTCACTTATGCGTTATTTATAGATGCTGTGATCTGCTCCCAGATCTTAGCAGAATCTTAGCAATTTTCCCCTCACCGACAACACTGCTGATGCCTGCACTACATTTTCTGCGACGCAAGCTCCAAAACTCGATCGCGTAAGGATTGTTGAAAATGTGTGGGTGGATTGATGATTGATTGATTGATTGATTGATTGATTGATTGATTGATTGATTGATTGGTGGAGAGTTAAAGTGCGTTTATGTGGCTAAGAAAAACTTCGCATTTGAAAATAGCCGCTCATCAACGAGTCCAAATTTGTGCCCCGACACGCCGCAACAGGCAAAAAGCTAAGTTTTCGTTCAAAACAGGTTTTACGTAAGACACGTGGGCATCGCAACCTTGGGCTGTTTAAACGAATATTTTTCTTCTTATTTTGTTCAATATGAAGACGTGAATCGATTACATCACAAAACGTCGAATGCGCCAACCAAACCGTTTCCGTGTGCATGCGTCTCGCGTAGCCCTGTTCATTTAAATATAAACAGTGAATTTAAACAGCCCACTATCGCGGCACCAGAACCGATCCGTAAAATGGCCGGTAGTTTTGGATGGTGGAGAAGCATGAAAGTTAAACCGACGTTATAATCAAGAGACAGTTTATTATTTTAAGAAAATCGAAGAACGCTAACCACTTTTAAGGAAGAGATGGGTGCCGACGGCTGTAGACGTAGTGTGCCGTATACATTCTATAGACAGGTACAGTGATGTTCAGATTGGCTGGTCAATGCCTCTGTAGGCGGATGCATTTTTGTCAAACGCACCCTGTCCGACAATGTGGACTTCATGCTCGGCTGCTGACCCGAAAGTCACGTGTTCGATCCTGACCGTGACTTTTCAGCAGAGCCTTTACCATCAGTATGTTCCAACTAGCCCCCCACACAATATTTTGAATGACTGAACCTTTTAGACTAATACGTGAAGAATCTCAAGGTGTCTTTGACAAAGCTGGGACCATATATCGAAACGTCGACCAACCTGCCTAAGACGAATCATCTTCTTTTTAAAACATCTACAACTATCTTCTAGAGACGTTGCAACCTCGCATAGTAAACAGGCAGCGTCGTACGGAAGGTGTCACAGGTGAGTCTTGTACGTACATAAGTAAAGAATGTAAAAGATTAAAAAAAATATGTTTTCTACCAATTGTCCCGTCGTCGTTTTGTAATGCGTCCCACGAGGTGACACACGTGAGCGGAGCGCGGTGGAACGATTTGTCAAGCGCGAATGGCAAGGTACACAGAGATCAGCCGAAGCCAGCCACAGGCTTGCTGTCGACAAGTGCTGTTTCCGGTACCGTGCGAACTAACAGGTTTCTTCCTCTTTTGTTATTGTTTTTCAACCGCATGGAACGTCGAGTTGCTCCACCCAGTGGTCGTTAAGCAAAAGGGGAGATGCAGCGCAGCGTCGCGGCCCGTTTCACGCGTGAGTGCGGCCGCGATAACGACCTCCGAAAAACGTGAGCGCCCAGCTGGATATGGTGCCCAGCTGCAAGAGCGCGTCCAGTGTGGCTTGGCTGCCCGCTGCTAGGTCCTCCGGCGGGGTCGCACGAAAATGAGTCGACCCGGTGTTTCCGTGTCACCGCCGTCACCATACATGCGCGAGTGCTTCCACGAGACGAGACGAGCATATCATCCGGTGGATTCTGCATAGTTTGTTGACCAGATACGACTCGCGGTCTTCCCACAGCTATAACCTTTAGCTCCTACGCGGAGAGTTCTCATCAGCGATACCAGAGAATACTGACGGTGCGATCGTCCGGACACAGCGGGAATGATGGATAAAGTGCATAATACATTTATTTATTTTTATTTATTATACCTCAAAGACCCCTAAAGAAAGAACAATGTACATGAGGGTGGGAATATCTACAATATAAGTTTTCTATGATGCGTTTGAACATAGTTCGGTCAGATTGAGGCACTTCTTTTGTGGGAAGCCCATTTCAGTCCCTTGATGTCAGGTTGAAGAAGGAGGATGCATGGGACACAGTGTGAGCTTAAGGCGGGTATACGGTCTTTTCGTCGTCGTTCTGGCTTGAGTGGCGATGTGCGGGAACAATGACGGTGACTTGGGGTGATTTGTAAAGGAATTTGTGAAAGAGAAAAAGGCGGGTGACTCGACGGCGAGATACAAGGCTGGGAAGGTTTGCTTGGGGTTTGAGTTTCGATGAACGAAAGTTATAGGAATCATCTGCTAAAATGAAACGTACGACACGGTTTCAATCTGATGGTATTGTGGTTATGTCGGTAAGGGTACCGCAGTACTGTGTAGTTTTCGACGTTCTCCACCTCCTCGGTGCCGTGGACCCTACCAGACTCAGGCCTGGTAAACTTTCTGTCCTTCTTTTATTCTTCTTTATCTTCAACCACGGAGCCCCGCCGTTATATACACAACGTTAAGTGGTGTTCTGGACAGTGCAGAATACGAGATCTGTGGCACTGAAGAAGACGTCGATTTGCTAAGCCAATTTTCTCAATTTGTCCTATAGATACGAACCCTTTTTTACGCTTTGCGGTGATTAGACGATCGGCTGCTCTGATGATGGATTCATAGGAGGGGTTTAACGTCCCGAAAACACCATATGATTATGAGAGACGCCGTAGTGGAGGACTCCGGAAATTTCGAAAACCTGGGGCTCTTCAACGTGCACTCAAATCTGAGCACACTGGCCTACAACATTTCCGCTTCCATCGGAAATGCAGCCGCCACAGCCGGAGTTCGATCCCGCAACCAGCTGGTCAGCAGCCGAGTACTTTAGCCACTAGACCACCGCGGCGGGGCAATCAACCGCTCTCCGCGCGGGCGCTTATGGAGCACCATCCCCATCGCTCGTAGGCTCACAAAGCAGTTGAATCGCTGTTTTTTTTTTTAGGTTGACCGCGGGGCTGTTTGACTACCTTTGACTATTTTACAGTGTCAATACTGACAAGTAGGCCAGTTGGTACTGATTCGCATCTTTTTTTTGCGCAACACACACGCGAACACGGACACACGCCTATAGTGTCTATTTCTTTGTAGTCCGTGTGTGTGTTGCACAAAACAAAAAGTCGTGTCTGTTGTATAGTAGTGGTGGCAGTGGTTATAAGAGGTAGAAGGCGCCTAATTTCTGCAGCCCGGTAGGAAATATGGTGCAGCGCGTATACTATTGGATAGTGCCACAGCAACGTGCGCGTCGGCGCACTTACTGATGGTTTCCTTCTTTTTATCTCAATCTCTCTCTCTTTTTATACTCACCTTTCTCAATCCGCCAGTGTACGGAAGTCGACCATGCATGCGTCTTGTTAACCTCCCTGCCTGCTTTTTTCCCGTTTATTCTTCTCCTTCTCTTCTTATAGCTTTATTTATTACTATAGCAGCTATGATAGCTTAATTGCGGAAGTGTTGAGTTCCTAAGAAAGGGGACCACATCCCGGGTAAAAACACAATGCAATACACTATAGCAACCGGCGTGAGCTCTCACAGAGGCAATACAAGGCTGCAGATTTACGGCACACCGCTCGAAGCAGGATTGTATTGTGGCCCTGTTCAAGCACATTTCAGTTTCCTTCTTTTTTTCACCAACAAAGATATCAGAACTAAATACACCACTAGCCACTTAACAATACGAAGAACCTTTACATTAGCCCACACATCGGCTGCCTTATTATTCAGCGTATTTTTGCACATGTTTTTTGCGTTTCTATTGTGTCCTCAGCTACCGTTTCTTGTTTCGTCGTGTGCTTTTCTGTCTCCAGTGACACCAGTATCTTGTGTACAAGTTCCGTATACATCGAAACGTGCAGCTCCCAGCGGTGCACCGCGAAACATTTTACTTCTTCGCTTGTCTCCGTCTGCGATTTACTTGTGTGTCAGCGCCGTTTGCGTTTAATTTTGTAAGCCTACGGGCACGACGTCAGTGTATACACGTACAGAAGATATCTGTGTGCTGCTATTTCGTGGCGCGCTATATATATACTTTATACGCTCGTAGCGCATTTATCGAGTTACCACCTATCCGTTTTCGTGAAACAAGAGCGGACAACTGCGACTGTTAATTGTGCATAGAAAAAAAAAAGAGACACGAAGTGGATGGATGCGACAAACAAAGTGGTTCCTCCTCAAGTTAATTTTGCGAAAACGAAAGCTGCCTTCGCCTTTCCTCGTGCGAGCGTCAATTGTGCGTCGCGATTTGCCGTGCGCGCGTCTGGCGCAATGAAGGCCCTCTTGTTTCGTTCGCTTTATAACTCGCTCAAAGGAGGGGAGTGGGGGCGCGCATAGCCGCTGGCGTGTTTTATAAGACGTGGCACGTGTTTGTTTTTCACGCGACGACGACGAAGAGAGCGGGGCGTCGATGCGGCTTGTTTCTCCCGCTTAATTATACAACGCCTCTCGCGGGCAACCTTTTCAAAGTCTGTTTAAAGAAAAAAAAGATCGTTTCTTTCTTGCAACCGGAGGCAATTAACAATCATTTTCTGCCTCTGGTGCTCCCGTAACCCTCCAACCTCTCTCTCCCTTCCTTTCCCCATTCCCCTTTTTTAGTGCCTCAAAAAGGCCATATCGGCTTTCTTCGCTCCTGTCACTACGCATATGTGGATGTGTTCAGTCTTATTGTGGCGCTATTTACTTTATTGATTTTAAAAGAATGTTGTTTAGGTACAGGGGAGAAAAAATGCAATCATCAGATAAACAATTACCCCGTTACTTTATTCAGGGCTGACAATAAAAGCGTTAAAGTGCTCCGTGGGTCACTGAGGAAAAGGGGAGAGATTATTCTTATATAGCGAAAAAAAAATAAGGGAAGGCGAGAAGGAGGCAGGTGGCCGCGGGAGAGGCATCCACGCTTCAGCTTGTCACGAAAATGCCCCAGGCACATAATTAGGAGAACAACAGAACCCGGGGTTCTCCGGAACCATGACCCTCTCCACCTGCCGTTTCTCTGCTTGTCATTCGCTCCCTGTTTTAGTACGGCGATGAAGAGAAAATAAAGACATCATGAGTGCACCCTCGATTCAGCAGCATCTCTGTAGTATGCTATGCCCAAGCGAATGAAAGGGTAACTGAAAACATCCAGCCCATTTTAGAAGCTGATTTGTCGTGTTTTTAGTTTGCCTTTTCTGTCTTTCACTATCTTTGTCAATTTACCATCTCTTTCATCAGTTTCATACATGTCCAATAAATGCATTAGCGCGCTGTTTTTTTCTGCTTTTTTAGAATTCTGCCTTTTTTATTCGTCAAGTTCGGGCAGCATGGTTCGCGACGTTGTTCTGACTTCTGTTACATTACGAGTACACAAGCTGCACATTTGCGGTCACTCAAGAACTTTATTTAAGCCAGCAGGGTGTCCACGAGGGACATCCCAGCAGCCGCTACTGTAGGCGACGCCCGAGTCCGGGCGGGAACGTGGTGACGTTCCGCCAGTTCTTGGGCCCTCTGGGCTGCTTTTCGTTGCTTTAGGAAATTGGGGCTCTCCCATTCGGACTCACTGGTGAGAGGTCCTGGAGGTAACGCGGTACATTGCCAGAGCATGCGTTCGAGTGAACAGTACACTTCTGAGCGGTCTGGGCATTGTGAATTTATGTCCGAGTTGCAACGGCTCAGTCGGCCTCGTGACGGGTACAATCTAGTTTGTAGCATGCAAAACGCTACCTCTTGCGCGCATTCGAGCTTTGCTTGCGGTAAAGGGTATTGGGAGGTAATTTAGTGCCTGAAATTTTTTTTCTTATAATGAAGTAAAAAAACAAGCACGTTGTTTCTCGGCGCAGTAGTACAACCGACGTTCGTACTATAGAACTGTTGAGTGTGTCCGCCACGGTAGTATACATTAAGTATAGTTGCGGCTCTCGGCTGCTGGCCCGAAGGCCGTGGTTTTGACTCCACCCATGGCGATCGCAATTTTACAGAGGCTGATTGGTCCGCGTACTTTATGCAATCTCAGTGCACATTAAAGAACACCAGGCTGACGAAGTTTCCGGAGACTTCCACAGCACAGTGCCTTATAATAATACTTTCAGAGGAGCGAGAGAGGGGGTTGCTTAGGGCACCATAACATAACATTATTAAGATTTGCTTTCACTGCGGAGCAGTATTTATGGGAAGGGACCGGGTTGAAAGAGAGGTAGACGAAGTGAGCGAGGTGAGCAGTGGGAAAGGTTCGAGTCTGCAGTAGTCACCGCAGTACCACACAGACAATTCAAGTGCAGTTGCTCCACCGTGTTGGTCTAGTGGCTACGGTACTCGGCTGCTGACCCGCAGGTCGCGAGATCGAATCCCGGAGGCGGCGGCTGCATTTCCGATGGAGGCGGAAATGTTGTTAGCCCGTGTTCTCTGATTTGGGTGCACGTTAAACAACCCCAGGTGGTCGAAATTTCCGGAGCCCTCCACTACGGCGCTTCTCATATTCATATGATGGTATCGGGACGTTAAACCCCACAAATCAATCAATGAATCAAGTGCAGTCCGCCGTGGTGGTGCTGCGGTACAGCGATTATGGTCCTTGGCTGCTGAGCCAAGAACGCGGATTCAATTTCAGTCACAACGAGGCCAAAAACAACTTTACATACAATGCTCAAGTACTGTGCACGTACCGCACCTTTACCGTGCAGTGCCCGTTCAACCACTTCAGGTGGTCGAAATTATCGAGAGCCCTCTCTTATATCGTTTATATATTCGGCATCTCTCGGTCTGAGTCGCCTCACCAAACCATTTCAACTGCTTGTCGCCGCGCCAGTCTTCTAAAAGGATAAATGATTGCGAGATACCCAAGCTGTATTAACGTCTGAAAATACCGTTCTTTCTTCCCGTTTCCTGAAACGGCAGCACCCCACAATCCTCCTTCCCAACCTTCGCCTACGCCCTCTTTCACAAGCCGAGGCGTGACGCCATTTTGTATCATTATTCGTCTCTCGCTGTGCAACTGTGCCGCCGGTGTCTGTCTGCCAACTCCTGTTCGTTCGCACCTGTTTCCGAAACAAGGGAAAGGTGTGCTCGGCGCAGGACAAACCCGGTGGAAGAAATATAGCAGCTGCAAGCGAGGTGGCCCATTCCTGCTTGAGGAATCAAGACGCCGGTAAGGCAAGGCCAAGAAATAAAGAAAAGAATAAGGCCCGAAAAAAGCGTATTTGGGAGAAAAAAAAAGGTACGCGGTCGTGGAATTGAATTAGCAAACTAAGTTTTTCTTCGTATTCTTTTTGCGGCGTGCCGTTAAGGAAATAGAATCAGTGCCCCCTGTAGGAGGAGGTCCAGTCATTTGTCAGGCGCTGTAGGCTGCCTATACGCTTCTCTTCCACCCGTTTACCCTCTTTTTCGTTTTTCTTCTTTTTTTTCTTAGAGGCACGCCTTTCTTTCCCGCCCAGCCGTCTGGGCCCTGCAAATTAGCGCGAGATCTGCTCTCTCGGGTGAACGCTGCGTACGAAACAGGGACAGAAAAGAGAATTGAAACACAACGGGTAAAAGTAAATAATTAGCTTTCGTCTCGTGCACGGGGTGTGACGATACTCGCGCATGCGCACTGACTTTACGTTGTAGAGGAGGGGGCGTCTTACTTAGGTGTTAACATAGAAGATATCCTTTCTCAACTTCGCCGATATCTTGATAACGCTCCTGACAACTAAGACCTTATCTTCAACGTTCGCAGTTAACAATTAGAAAAAATGGCAGCATATCCACGGAGTGAAGGATGGAGAGTGGGACGAAGCATTCGTCCGTCCATTCGTTCTTGCTTCCGTCCATCCATGCGTCCGTCTGTGTGACCGTCCATGCGTCTGTTCGTGCGTTCGTCCATGCATCAGCCCCTGCGTCCGTTCATGCGTCCATCCATGCATCTGTCTGTGTGGTGTCCGTTCGTCCATCTATTCAACACTCCAAGTACCACCATCTCGCATATTTTCATCATATATTCCCCGTATAGAAGCACCGCCATCCAGCGGACATTCCAAGGACTGAACGAGAGGTAGCACACGCACACTATCTTACGGCTTGCGCTTCGGGAGGAGGAGGTAAAACTTTATTAGACCAAGGGATTTGGGCACTTACGTACCAGGGTCCCCGCACGACCCCACTGCGCTATGCGTTCATGAGTTCATGCAGTTCCATAACGTGGGCGGCCCGGTCAGTGGCGATTTTCTGCTTGGCCGGGTCCGTCGAGCGCTTCGGGTCTACTTCCCACCTTCAACCACCTCGAGTTCATGGTATATACTAGTTCACTGTATTCATGGCACTGCGGCCCAACACTCGCTAAGCCTTTCTAAAACCGAGGAGATTACGCCCAGTGAGTATAACGTAGCAACCTTTTTCTGTCAGATAGTGCTCAATGTACATTCCAATGGCTGTTAATGGGAAATGAGAGGCAGAAGAATTCGGCTTTTACTTTCTTACGACTTGCGCTTCGTATCTACTTCCCACCTTTAACTACCTCGAGTTCATTCATGGTATATACTAGTTCATTGTATTCATGGCACTGCGGCTCAACGCTCACTAAACCTTTCTAAAACTGAGGAGGTTACACCCAGCGAGTATAACGTAGCAACCCTTTCTTGTCAGATATTGCTCAATGTACATTCCAATGGCTGCTAATGGAGATCCCAGCGTGCGCGTTAACTAAAAGCCGATTGCTCCTGTTTTTCATTCCCCTTTAGCAGCCATTGACATGTACATTGAGCACCATCTTTTATTGTTCAACAACGCACAGAAGAAATCTCTCACCGGCACCACCTTGGAGGTCAAAATGTTATACTCGTTTCACACTACTACAACGGCTACGAGGGACAAACATGTGCCACTATAAGGAGCTTCGCCCGAAACGCGGGTCGAGATATCTCTAATAACACTGAACATTACGTTTATTAAAGCTTACAAGTAACTTACTTTTTCTTAGTAATAGATAACTGAGACGCCAACTGAAATGTATGGGACGCGTTTCGTGCACTGTTGGCCCGCAATTTTCGTCATCTTTTTTACCAACAATGTTTCCCCCGCTACATATCCACTATTGCGCTCTAACAGACCACGATCATCGAAGCGTTTACCAAGAAAGCACTCCAAAGCCGCTGGCAGCATCTTAAACAACTGTTTCTTCTTTCTCATCACGTCTCTTCTTCTCTAGTCTTTCCACGAAACAGTCTTCGAGAGACGAGTAAACGTAAAAGTTAAAAAAAAAGATATATTGTGAGCTGCTACGATATCCGGGTCAAATTAACCAAAAAGGGTTTCGCGCAATACAGGACAAACAAGAAAAATGGCCGTACACGTACGGCGAGAATAAGGACCACGAGACGAAATAAGCGAAAAAAAAGGACATCAACCAACCGCAAAATAAACACGAGATAGACTGAGGGGGGGGGGGGGATAAGGACATTGATTGCGAAAATGAAAAGAGGAACAAAAAAGTTGGAGAGGAAGTTTGGGAAGGGTGGAGGCGTCTTTAATCATAGCCTCTGCGGCTCCACAACTCATTTGCGTTGAGATGGCGATCTTTCTGGGCAAAAAACTGTGTCTCCTGTAGGTTGAAACAGGGGCGCAAAAGAAAGTTCGCTGAAACCAGCACGAGACAAGGGGATGAAAAGGAAATGGAAGCGGATGCTCACGCAAATTAGAGAAGCTGGCTTCTTTATACTGGGGTGAATGGGGTGTCGACGTCAGGGCGTGGAGAAGAATGAATAGCAATCGCAGCAATAGGAGAGGGGAGGAGAAGAGAAGGAGACCAGCAAAGAGTGCCTCTCGAATAACGGCTGAAAAGTGCTGTGGTGGAGAAGATGCGAAGAAGAAAGAGAGCGAGAGGTGAGACTGTAGCGTAGTCAGTTTCATTAAGTGGGTTTGCGTGCTTTTAAGGTTAGAAACGATACGTGTGTGTGTGTGTGTGTGTGTGTGTGTGTGTGTGTGTGTGTGTGTGTGTGTGTGTGTGTGTGTGTGTGTGTGTGTGTGTTTTCTGTTCGACATTTCTTTCATATACACCGCAGTGCTTTGTTTACTGCCGGTTGCGTCGGGATATTTATTCAAATATATGTCCTCCTACAATTTACCAAATCATTATTTACCTTTCTCTTTCTCCCTTTGTCCGCACTAAACAGCTCAAAATTGGTTAGAAGGGTTTGCTGTCGCTTTCGTCCTTATAAATCTCCAGACTGGGCTTGTTTTACCCTCCTCGTCATCATCATCCCTAAGGAATATGCAGTACAGGTCATTGTTTGGTTTATCAGTCCGCCTACTTGTATCCCTTTCTGTAACTGTTCGATATATCTAAATATCCATCTGCTTTTCTAAATCTATCTATCTATCTATCTATCTATCTATCTATCTATCTATCTATCTATCTATCTATCTATCTATCTATCTATCTATCTATCTATCTATCTATCTATCTATCTATCTATCTATCTATCTATCTAGCACCTTCATTTTTTTTCCTCCTTCCTTCAAGTGCCCTGTTGCCCTTCTCGTATCTGTCTACAAGCTCCGTGACATTATCAACTTATTATTATCTTTTCCCCTGCGCGACTTCTTTCTTTCATTCTCTATCTCTCTTCCGTGTATGTGTTCCATGTTCATGCGAGTTCCGGTTGAGATAAGCTTGACAGGGCCAAGGCTGGGCGTGGCCACGGACACCCACGCACACACACGAACACACAGCAGGCGCGCGCGCAGAGAGAAGCGCCGAAGGGCTGAGAGGGGATGGCTGTGCCAGCAAACAACGCGTCGCAAACACGCGCAATACACTCCCGTTTGATTACTCTCATTTATTCGTCCTCTTCGCGATTCTCGCTTCGTGGGACGCTGTCGTTGTCAAACACTCCGGCAGGTATCTTGTCAGGACGGTCTGCGAGCTGCCTCTTTATTTTCTTCTTTTCACACGGTGCAGCCATGGCGCGAGGGAACGCTACAAGATCACCGTCATGTTGTCTTTTGTGTTTCTTTTCGCCATTTGTGTTTATTTTTGGTCATTTGTTGACCGTCTTTACGGGAAGTCACGCGAATCGTTCTCTTTAGCGCTAAAAATAACATCAATATGAAACTCGCTCTTTTTTGGGGGGGCCTTCCAGCCACGTATGTGTTTTCGATGGGTGCGGCTCTCAGTTTTTACTGTAACACTCTGTAACCTACGTTAAGATGAATGATATTTCACGTACGCTCAAAGACTGCTTTTCACCCATAACCTGAACCCTTGTTTTCGTCATACACTTCTTGTTTATGCGAGCCACTAGCGATACACTCTACCTTAAAATAAGATACGTTGCTTGTGGTAGTACGTGATTGGAATTATGCAATTGTACTCTCGCCTTTTTATTTGGGAGGCATAAACGTGTTAAGATACCTCATTATTACGTATATGTTGCTAATACGTATATATTATCATTGTTTTCGTTAGAATATATCACCGAGTGCAATTTATTTGATCTTCATGCTTTCTTGTGGTGTGTTTTTTTTTCCTTTCTGTCTTTCACTATCTTTGTCAATTTACCATCTATTTCATCAGTTTCATGCACGTTCAATGATAGTACGACACTATACTTCAACTAATTCACACCTTTCTGTGCTTGTCTAAAACTGGAACAGTGGCACTCTCCAATGCGCATGACCTGTAATATTTGGGAAGACCTTTAACACGCTGTATGTGATTGTTTTCGTCGTGGTGCAGAACGACACGTTCTGGAAACAGCCCTGCCTCCGCAACGTGGCCCCAGCTTGGAACTGTGGCATCTACTTAGCCCGTGGCAGAGTAGCAGTTGCGCGATGCGAATGCGCAGTTCGTATCATTCAGGACTACAGACCAAACAGAAACGTGTGTTACTACTTCGTGTGTGTATGTGCTAGTGTGAGTGTGCCTGTATGCAATATCCGTGTATTGTTGTCTATATGTGATCATTCTGTACACTTTAGCAACCGTTCGAAGTAGCCAAACATGCAATAAAGCAGGCTATCATCCTCCTGTTCAATATGAAAAATTGCTTTAGATATGTGAAGTTGTACAGAGTGAGGTGCACGTTCGCTAATGCGTTCAACGTCGTACATGCTTGTTTTATGCAGATATTTGCTCACTAGATGCTACCAACAGCTCCTAAAATGATATTATTGAGCTTTCAGTTAGCCGTGTTGTTTAACCTCGAGCGCAGCTATATACATTTTCGTTTTGGTGATGACACCAGAGATGGTGTTTGAAATTGAAGTTTTAAATTCGTAAAAATGGGTAAGTATTTACTAAAGAGTGAACTTGTAAAAAATATCATCATGAAGCAATGCTAACTGGAAGTAGTGAGTCACACTGTTTTGTCAGTGACAGCTTTGTTTTCCTATAACAGCGTCATCAATATTTGGTAGTGCAAAACGTACGCTACACATGCCACTGAAATTTCTTTTGTTGTTGGTTTTTTTTGTTTTTTTAGGTTGCCGTCAGGCTCTATAATTACTAATTATCACTGAGATTAGATTGTTTATTTTTGTAGTTTCGGGCTTATAGTTACCAACCAGTCCTGATACTGTGAGCATGACAACGAGACAATCGGCGTGGCGCTTAATGGTCCTAGATAGCACTTTCATAACAAGGAAAAAAAATCCAGCCTTGGGACATGTAGTACTGATACGTAAGATGAGATTCGGCAGCGACGAGACAAGTCCCTCGTGTTGTTCAGTTTGATTGACTGATATGTAGGGTTTAACGTCCCGAAATGACCATATGATTATGAGAGACGCCGTAGCGGAGGGCTCCGGAAATTTCGACCACCTGGGGTTCTTTAACGTGCACCCAAATCTGAGCACGCGGGCCTACAACATTTCCGCCTCCATCGGAAATGCAGCCGCCGCAGCCGGTATTCGAACCCGCGTCCTGCGGGTCAGCAGCCGAGTACCTTAGCCACTAGACCACCGCGGCGGGGCGTGTTGTTCGGTCTTCCTTTGTGATTCGTCTCTGTGCTGTTCCAATGTGAATACGAACCAACTAGCCCAGCTTTCCCTTTTGCTGTAGTTAAGATGAGATGTTTGTTAGAAACGAGCAACTCATACAGCGAATGTAATTCTTGCTTCTAACGGGGTGGTACTTACCTGAACAAGTACAGTTATCCTGATCACTTTTTCTTTGCAGAAACATATTTAGAAATGACATGCGTTAAAGAACCCCAGGTGGTCAAAATTTCCGGAGCCCTTCACTACGGCATCTCTCATAATCATATGGTGGTTTTGGGACGTTAAACACTACATATCAATCATTAAGGCATGTCATGCTTTTATGGAATACATATAATTAAGACCGGCGAAGGCGAACGCGTTTGAAACTGAAGCTCGCAATCTACTACTTCATCCATTGTTTCAGAATGCGTTAGATGTAGTACATGCAAGGATTATTTCAAATAGCTGTTGGCAAGACTCTGAATAGGGAGGCGTTTTGGGGAGCCTAATTAGTAACTAATATGCGTGTTCGTATATGTGGCAGTGTATTTCCGAAAATGAGAACAGCGAACGGGTGGAGTATCGCTGCTTCGTTTCTTTTTTTACTAAAAAGATAATGGCATGACAGTCTCGCTGGGCAAGCACTGTTTTCTATGATGATTAATCACGTAGAAGGAAGCGAGTTAAGGAAGTGCTCATCCATATTGTTACAAAAAAACTACCATTAGAGTGTTCAGAAACTTTCTCAAAGCGTATCCCCTTTTCTAGAAGCCAGCAACTGCTGTTTTTAACTTAAGTAACCTTAATGGAACTCTTTTAAAATAGATTTATTCACTAATACGGCGGCTTAGTTTCGTTTTCAATTTTCGTGCTATTGTTATTATAGCTGATGTACTTGTTTGATTAATTGTTTGAAATCTGTAATTTTGAGACAGCAAGTCATGTAGATGAGGCTAAACTTTCTCTCATTTTATGAGACATAAAAAGTTCGTGAATAATACTAGGATCAAAAAATTATAAAATAACAGTATTAAGTGCATATATATAGGCTTCCAGATTACTGTGGTACACATTGACGTGGTTTTCCATCTCCAGGGCGTGGTTCAAAACACAACCGGCAACAGAGGATATGCGAAATTAGCAGAGAGAATTAGAATTTCGTTACGAATTCTTGTCACATTCTTTGTAAACTTCAGCTGCGATTCAGTGTCTATCACGTTCACAACATTTCTTTGTGTGCTGTGTTTTGTTTTGCACGACGGTTTCACAACAACCGAGTTTACACGAAATTGCATGTGTGGGTTTCACCAGGTACGCGCACCAGTCTTATGCATTAAATCTGAACTGAACACTTCCTCTCGGGCTGCAGATTATCCACAGGTCGGCTACCCGAATAAATAGCGTAATTAAGTTCTTTCTTCCTAGCTTCTTTTTTGTCATTAGCACTTGGAATACTTGGAAGTAGACGGAACACTCAGCACCACTATACTACCCGAACGCTTCGCGTCTTCGGTTCGGTTCTTCTCAGACACCTGCTGGGCTACTCCAATAGAAAATGCTTCCCTGCTTTACTGTTTATGGATAGAAGTGGCATTCACCAAGTTGTTCTCTTTTGTAACCAAAAGGGCCGACAACCTTTCTTGCGTCAACTGTGGTAGAGAGGAGACATTGCAGCATACCTTCTGCAACTGTCATCGCAACAATGCGCAGAGAAAATCACTCGCGGTAAATTTAACTGCCCATACCAAACGGGGATGACGACAGAAACCTTTTCTAAATGTTCTCGGGTATCATCGCGAGTGAAGGCGACGAAGGCAGTGTTTAAATTTTTGAAAACATTGGACTTGCACCGGTGGTTGTTGACCAATGACGTTATCCTGACTGTGAGGTGCTTGACATTCTGCGTTTTCTACCCCTATCTTCCTTGTCTTTAACTCTATCTTTAAAACTGTTCTTTTTTTCTAGTGGAGGGTAACATACCAGTCCTTCCAAACGGCTAACATACCTGCCATTCTTGTTGAAGAAGAAGTTGTCACAGAGAACAGCCTCTGCTTCGAGCTCTGTGAGTTTCCTAATTCTTTTGCCAAGTTTTTTCAATAATCGACACACCTCGAAGGGGCGTTCCCCCTTAGAATGGGGGATCAAAACCCCATCCAGCAACCGGGACCGGGCCGACCACATCATAGTGCGTCTGACGCAAGTTCTCACCCCGGCCCAAGCGGGGCCCACGATGACAATTCTGATGACTCCTCCGTTGAAGATATGGCTTCGGACAGCGACTACGTGGTCGTACCAAGCCGACGCCTGAAGAGGAAAATCAGCCGGACATCGCCGACTAGCCGGCAAGCACAGACAAAGGCGAGTAGCATGCGGTCGTACACCATTTCGTATGTGCCGACATCGAAGACAGACATCTTGAACTCTCTAAATAGGCAGAGCCTGACAGAGTACTTTGAGCTCATCGCTCCAGGGAAAGTCGTAGAAATACGCATAAATACCCGAAAGAACATACTGTTCGTGGAGGTCACTACGAAGGCCTTAATGGACACGCTGAAAGCGATTGTTTGATTAGGAAACATTCCGGTTCGCGCATTCTCCGCGTACGACGAAGAAACGACAACAGGAGTTATATACGATGTGGATGAGGAGATAACAGACTCGAGTCTCGAGAAACTGCTGTCATCGTCGGCTCCCGTGCTTGGCTTCCACCGCTTTGGACGCACGCGATGTGTTAAAGTAGTGTTTCAGTCGAAGACGTTACCCACACATGTAAAAGTTGGGTACGTGAGGCACTCGGTACGTCCTTACGTACCAAAACCTCTGCAATGTCATAAATGCATGAAATTTGGGCACGTTAGTGCAGTTTGCAAGGGTGCAGTAACCTGCAAGCATTGCGGTGGCCCTCATGATGGTGATAACTGCAATGCTGTGGCCAAATGCCCAAACTGCTCAGGTGCCCACGACGCAACATCAAAGGAATGTCCCAAAATGAGGAATGAAATTAGTATCCTGAAGAAGATGGTTCGAGACCACTCCACTCACAGAGAAGCTGCAAGGGCTGTACGGCGCCGTAAACATCGTTCGCGACATCGACGCAAACGAAGCAGCAGTGCTCATAGCTTATCGAATTCGACACACAAAACCGTGCCCTCACCACCTCCTAGCCTACTTTTGTCGGCCAGAAAGGAGGATACAGATGCTCAAATGCCAATACAGTCCACGCAAGTACAAATGTAACCAGTCATTGGCTCTCCCCACGTCGGAAACTCAGTGGCCTTCACTACCGTCAAGAGCTACGGTAGCGCCATCACCACATAGTGCCCCTACCTCCAATGAAGAAAACAAGAAGATGGACAACACAGATGTCAAGGCTATGCTTAAAAATTTGATGGGTTCGATGCGTAAGATTCTCAGCAGCCTAAACACTCCCGCTGCTAAGGCGGCTGTGCAGCTACTTGAGGTTTTGGAGCCTCTCCTACTGGTTCTTCAGTAAGTGAACATGGCACTGATGTTCGAAGAACGCATGCGCCAGTCGCTTGTTATGCAATGGAATGCTCGTGGCTTACGTGGCCGTCTGTCAGACTTCAGACAATGGGTTTTTAAATATAAATTTCCTGTTATCGTTATATGTGAACCGAATATGGTTTCACCTTTTCGTATATCTGGATATATCCAGATTTGGTCCCGGAGTGATCAACATACGAGCAAAGTTCTCGTTTGTATACGCCGTGATTTGACATTCTTGAGACATGAAGTCGCGTCGCATACCAGCAATGATTACGTGAGCCTGACTATAACACATAAAAAGCGAACATTCTCCGTAATAGGAGGATACATACACCCAAGCGCACAGATGGACTGCTTCCACCTGGGGACCATTCTTCAATCAGCACAAAGGCCACACATTGTGATCGGCGATTTCAATGCACATCATCCTCTCTGGGGTAGCACTACAACGAATTATCGCGGAAGGGATTTAGCCAATTTTATATACAACTATGGACTAAGCGTGCTCAACGACGGATCACCTACATTTGTTCGTGGCACGTCCTACAGCAGCTGCCTCGACCTCTGTTTCGTTTCCAGAAACCTTCTGTCTTCCGCATGTTGGTGCACAGATTTGGACACTCGCGGCAGTGACCACCTTCCAACCTATGTTCAGTTCAGGTGGTTTCGCCGCACGCACACACGCTACATCCGTCAAACCGACTGGACACTGTTCAAGGCATCTGTCAAGTCTGGCTGTGAACACACGACTGATCCATCCGAGGTAGAAGACATCATTGCTTCTTCACTGCGTGACACAACCAAACAGGTTAACCTACCGATGCAGAGATCAGCAGTTGACTCCCAATACGAGGCCCTTCGTGCAATCCGTCGCCGTGCCGAACGACGATACAGACGAACGAAGTCACCTTCAGACCTTTCCGCCTGTCGTCGAGCTCAACGACATGTTCTTCGGCATCTTGACAAGATTGACAGGCAACGTTGGAGAAATTTCTGTGGATCTCTGGACACCAGGCAACCTCTATTGGTACGAAGTTTGCAGACAACTCCCCAACAACATCAACTATTTCAAGCTGTTGCTCTACATCAGGGACGGACAGAAGTTGAGATAGCCAGTGACTACTGTAGCCTCATCGTGGGCACCACTGATGATCTTGCCACTAATGAGCTTCTTACTACCATTGTGCCTCCATCGTCTGACGAGCGCCTTGATGTACGTTTTACAATACATGAGCTTGACGCTGCGATTTCTGCCTCCCGCCGATCATCGGCACCAGGACCTGACGGAATCACGTATGCTGCACTCAACCATCTTGATACAGAAGCACGACATATCCTGTTATCTCATTATAACACCTCATGGGAGTCAGGAGAAGTCCCAGCTAACTGGAAATGCAGTCGCATTATTGCACTGCTCAAGCCGGGAAAGTGTCCTTATGCACTTTCTTCCTACAGACCAATCGCGTTAGCCAGCTGCGTCGGAAAAGTGATGGAAAGAATGGTACTGGCACGATTAGAGTGGCTTCTAGAGAGCAACAACTCCTTTCCTGCATTTATGAACGGCTTCAGAAGAGGCCGATCTGCCATTGATGGTGTGGTCGACTTGATCACCAGCGTTGAAGAGGAAAGAAGCCGACGCAGACTAGTGGCGGCGGTCTTCTTAGACATTAAGGGTGCCTACGATAATGTGCTGCATTATGCGATCCTTGACGCACTGGAAGATTTCGACATCGGTGGACGACTGTACGCTTGAATTTTTAGCTACCTTAGGGACCGCACCATTTACATGACGACAAGTAACGGAGACACCGATCGATATAAGGTTCATCGTGGTGTTCCCCAAGGAGGAGTTCTCAGCCCGATCCTATTCAATGTCACAATGATCGGCCTAGCAGCAGAACTTCCCAGCACGGTGAATATCACTGCATACGCTGATGACATATGCATATGGGCATCCGGAACTACTCGTCCGCAATTGCGAGCTCGACTACAGCGTGCAGTGACGATCACATACAAATATCTACGACGTCAGGGGCTCACTCTTTCAATCGACAAATGCGCAGTGCTTGCGTTCACGCACAAGCATATGTCGCAATACCCGATATTTATTAATGGGACAGCGATACCTGCTGTAACGCACCACAAGTTCCTTGGGGTTGTCGTACACAGAGATCTATCGTGGACGAGGCATGTCGCCGTACTTAAATCTAAATTGAAGAGCTTTGCTCTCATTCTTCGCCACGTAGCAGGAGCAAGATGGGGCCCATCAGAATCATCGCTACTTCTTTCTTTATTTTCTTTATTCATCAAGTGCGAACATGAAAAAGTTTATGGGTACAGATTCACTGGGAGGTCCCAAGGTAAGAACCGCAGGCAGGACCTCCCACGGGAAAAAAAAGGTAATCGTCAAGCAACATTGAAATACAATTGTGAGCAATTAAACACAGTATAAACACAGCATAAAAAAGAGAAAGATGAAAAAAACAAAAGAAAACAAAAAAACCATTAGAATAATAAGTAGGAACACTAAAAAACAAGGAATACATCGTAACTAAAAAAAAGACATGAAAATACAGTTAGAATTCAAACAGAAGGGCCTAACAAGAAAGTCTTTAGTTTGGTTTTAAAAACACAAAGTGATTTAGAAGATTTAATATCAGAGGTAAGTGAATTCCAGAGTGAAATGGCCGAGAATAGAATCATTTGTTTGCCGTAGTTAGTGTGTATACACGGAAGTAAGAGATTCTGGCGTGAGGCAAAGCGCGTTGAATTGAGATTATTAGTGATGCAATGAGGGAGAATATCTAAGACAAGGTGATCGTGCAAGACGTTAAAAAATAAAATACCAATGCTGTACCTAAACAGATGATGAAGGGGCAAAACACGGAGCTGATAGAACAGCGGGGAAGATTCTGCTTGTCGATGGGAAAATGTGATGATGCGTAACGCTTGTTTCTGCAGTGTTATTAATGGGGCGATGTGGGTATGATACGTACCACCCCAGGAAGAAATGCAGTAATTTAGGTGACTGTGGACAAAAGCGTAATACAAAGTTAGGAGAGTTTTCAAGTTGAAGTATGGTCTAGCTCTAATCAGAACTCTTATGCCGAACATAACTTTCTTTGAAATGAAGATTACGTGCTCATGAAATTTAAGGTGAGAATCGACTATTACGCCAAGAAAATTAGTGCTACGACGATGTTCAATTTTAATACCGGAAATATACAGGGAAGGGAACTCGGAAATTTTTCTTTGCGGGGAACTAAAAAGCAGAAAGCAAGTTTTAAGAACGTTAATAGATAATTTGTTGAAGAGACACCATCGCTCGAGGGAAAATAGGTCAGCTTGGAGCATTTGCGTTAACGTACACATGTTTCGGTGGGAATTAAAGATGGTAGTGTCGTCAGCATATAGCACGCATTGTGAAGAGGTTAAACAGCGAGGAAGGTCATTAATGTAAATTAAAAAAAGAAGTGGGCCCAAGATTGAGCCTTGTGGAACGCCTCTGTTAACTGTGACCGGGGGCGATGTTGCTGTGGAAATAGAAACTATTTGTTGCCTGTTTAAAAGAAAGCTGCGTAACAAAGTTAGAGCAGGACCCGTAATGCCATAACGCTCCAGTTTAGTGAAAAGAATGTCATGGTCAATGGTGTCAAACGCTTTTGAAAAATCTATGAAAACAGCAGCAGCAACGTCGCCGTGATCAATGAAAGACTTAATTTTATCTGTTAGACATGCAGTCGCAATATCAGTTGATAGGGCAGCACGAAAACCAAACTGAGAGGGGGTGAGTAAGTTGAATTTTTTTCGGTAGCGGGAAAGACGGGTCTCAATAAGTTTTTTTAGAACCTTATCTAAGAAGGAAAGAATAGAAATGGGTCGATAATTATCCATAAAGCGCGCGTCACCTTTTTTGAGTACAGGAACAATTTTTGCTATTTTCAAGGACTGTGGAAATAATCCGGTTTTAAAAATTAAGTTGAATATATAGGAAAGTAGTGGCGCAACAAGTCGACGTACAAGTTTCAAATGGAACCCATGAATACCATCTAAGCCAGGCCCGGTAGTCTTTAATCCTGCAATGGTAGCTTCGATTTCGTCGGAACAAGTAGGAAATAGAAAAAACGATTGGGGGCAACGCAAAAGGTCAGAAGAATAAGGGCACGAGGGAAGTTGAGAGCATACACCCGAAAAATGATTGCTAAATGCATTAGCGATATCTGCAGGTTCAGTAAATGATGAGTCGCCCTGAACAATGGATTTGATGGGCTTGTGCTGAGTAGCGTTATTCAGGAATTCCTTAACTAACTTCCATTTTTTCTTTATGTTGTTACCGCACCTATTGAATTCATTGTCGTAGTAGCGGCGCTTGGCGGCTTTAAGGAGCGAGCACAGAACTTGAGAGTAGCGTTTATAACGTGCTCGGAGATTAGAATTTAAAGGTTTGCGCTTCATCTTTTTGTATAAATTATCTTTTTTACGCAAGGCAAGAAGAAGCGAATTTGAAAGCCAAGGGCACCGAGGGGCAGCGTAACGCCTATTGGAAGTTATTATTGTTGTACAGTCACCGACAGCATTGATCATTGCATCAGAAAATTTCTGTATAGCGATATCAGGATTCGAGACATTGAATATGCTGGACCAGTCTATTTCTGATACAAGGTTAAAAAATTTTTCACGATCAAATATAGAATGCTTGAAGGTTTCAGTTTTTTTTTTCCTGCTTGTGCAAGTAAAAAAACACGGGGAAGTGATCGGTAATATCGCAGTCGATAGTGCCAGCTTTTATTGGGGAATCATGATTAGAAAAAATATGGTCAAGGAGGGAATGGGAAGAATGATCTACGACACGTGTAGGAGTATTTATCAGTGACTCATAACCGTAGCTACAAAAGGCACTAGTGTAGATCGAAGTGATAGGATTCGCAGAATCAAGAAGATTGATGTTAAAGTCGCCCATGATGAACACATTTTTGTTTTCGAAAGACAACTTATCAAGCACTAGAGAAAGTGCATCGCAGAAATCAGCTGCATTAGATGAAGGAGAGCGGTAAACGGAGCCAAAGACTGTCCTATTAACATTTGAAGAGTCAATTGGATCGAGTTCAACCCAGACAGATTCGCATTTGGGAACATTTATGCTTAGATCTTTGCGTCGACAATACGAGAGCTGGTTTGAAACGAAAATGGCAGAGCCCCCGTAAGGGCTACCACTACGATGATCGTATTCGCAACCATAGTCGGCAAAGCCATACATATCACGATCTTCACAAGTAAGCCAGGTTTCGGAGAAGCAGATAATGGAGAAATGATGGTTCAAAGTATGAAGTAGTGTGGAAATCTTGTTACAGTTCTTTTTAAGGCTACGAGCATTGAAATGTATTGCGCTGAAAACATTCGCGTTACCTAAACATTTCGCCACCTGTGCTGGTGAAGCACAATTCATTACAGAAGAAGAGAGAAAGCTACAAAGCCAAGGAAAGTAGCCTACTCTTCAAAAATTGAAAGGTCGTGGTCAGTCAGGACCGGAAATAGAGCATTATACAATGCTCTATTTGTGGGATACATTCGATACAGCATGCCGGTGCTTTCCAATATGGGACCTAGTTGTGTGAAGACACTCGAGAGTGTTCAAGCTCAATGCTTACGAAGATGCTTGGGTCTACCACGCTGCACTTCAACAAATGGGACAATCGCAGAGGCTCGGGCTTGTCCCATCAGTGTATACATGCTCTGCGAGCCACTTAGAGTTCACCTACGATTACTGAGCAGACACAGACAGCACCCACTGTCAGTACTACCCGCCACTCACCCAGATTGCAGTTTCTCAAAAGTAATATTGCGGCATGAAAATATTATACCACCAAGGTTTTCTCCGCCAAATGCCCCTGCAGTGCCACCATGGATTCTGCCTAAACCACCTATCTCTTTTACGATACCTGGAATTACGAAGAAGTCGCTCATTTCTTCTGTTGGCCTCAGACAACTAACCCTATATCACATTTATACAACGTACAGTGATTCTCTGCACGTGTACACCGACGGATCCACCACGCTAAACACCTCCGCCGCAGCCTTTGTCATCCCAGACATGGATATCGCTCGTCGATTCAAAGTGGACCATAAAACCACATCAACTGCCGCAGAGCTTGTCGCTATCCGAGAGGCAATAAGGTTTATTTCCGGAGAGCGACCTCGAGCCTGGACGATTTTCTGTGATGCCAAACCCGCTTTGGAAACCATTAATTGCATCATGAAGCAAGGTCCATATTACTGCTTGGCAATAGAAATCACAGAACTTATTCAGGTTGCTTCAACAAATGGCCATCTTATAACTTTCCAGTGGATTCCCGCTCATTGCGGCGTGATGGGAAACGAAGAGGCAGACGCTGAAGCTAAAAATGCCTTAAGGAGTGCCCCTGAAGTACGCATTGCGTTTTCACGAGCTGACACGAACGCCCTGCTTCGCTGCGTGATGCGCAGCTACACACTTCAGCACTGGACCAAACCGGAACGGCGACACCAGCGACTTCACAAATGGGACCCGGAAATGAGGTTCCGCATGCCTCCTAAATTGAAACGGCAACTCACAAGTATGATCCACCGCATTCGTCTTGGTGTAGCGTACACTAGACGTTACGCACATATCATCGGTCGCAGTGACACCGGTCCTAATTTTGAACACTGTGATGTGCCAGAAACACTTGAGCACATATTTTGTGTCTGCCCAGCATACGCACGTGAACGACAAACACTGATTTCTTCTACTGAACAATATCGCAGTAGGTCATTAACTGATGAGACCATGTTGGGCCCTTGGCCAGACACCAACAGTGCAACTGCGGTCACAAGAGCAGTTATTACCTTTTTAGAAACAACTGGACTATGTGCGCAGCTCTAAAATGTGTCTCCGCTAGAAAGAACACTACATACTCACCTCTCTATCTCACCATCGTCATCCATTAATCTTTCTTTTCCCCTTTCCCTTCCCCCAGTGTAGAGTAGCAGGCTAGAGCAAACTATCGCTCAGGCCGACCTCTCTGCCTTTCTGTAAATAAACATACTTCCTTCCTTCCCTGTATCTCATTTATTTCGATAGAGCCCGACTAAACCAACTTTTTCGTAGCGTTCTCTTGACCAGGGTATGTCTGGAATGGAACTGTTTCCCGTATTTAATGACGCGATAGGAAAGAAAACTTACCGTAGACGAAATTCGAAGCGGCTGCAATCCAGAGTGCGCCGAGAAGCCAACTTTCCCGACGAACGTCGCACCAACCGCGGCGGATGGCCGACGCCCCATGGCATCGCTGGGCCTTCATCGTTCTCCGCGTGCTGTCAGGCATCGCGTTCACTCAGTTTCATCCGTACGTGCTCTGTAGAACTTAACGGAATGTTTCACTTCAAGCAGTTCGTTGCGAGCGAGTTGGCATGCGGCTCGGTCACCATCGCGATGCACCAAATTGACCAGAATCAACGTACTCGATGGTCACATTTACTACAAGCTTACACGCGTTTCAAAAAACTATGTGGCGTTGCAGTCTTCCTTCTCGATTCAGTGCATGTTCGCAGTCGTAGACTATGGCGTTGTTTAGAACGTTTTTCCGCTTTTCGATCGTTGTTGTGCCCTGACGGAGAACGCACAGATACACAATTATCCAGATAGAGCGGGAATTCCTTGTGGGTCAGAATGGACCTTTAGCCATATGCTTTAGCTAAATGTGCGACTTACAGCCAGTGCAACTCACAGATGAAGACAGAGTCAATGAGCATGTGAAAGATACATATTCCGCTTATTTCGTACAGCGTACAAGCTTCCCTTTTGTCTCGGAGATATTCAGGTACTTGTCCTTGTGTACTTTGCGGTCGCCAGAAGACAGACGCCACACCCTGATCAGGCTTAGATAAACGCCTTCGTTCAAGACGCCTCGCTTTTTCTCAGCTGTAAAGATTGGTCTTCAACAAATGGAGCAGTTTCACGTGTTTGTGAAGTTCCTTCGTAGCTCTTCGTTCACGTGGTTGTTTTATAGAATAGTCTCGGATCGTTCCACTGATTCCGCTGTGTAGTTGCTTTTCATTTCTGCGTCCGAGTGAGTTGTCCGGCTTACCGGGCCAACGAGGTGACCATTTACTGGGTTTCTGTATTTTTCTCTGCCACCTTTAGCGCTTTCAACCAACTTGTCCGTCGCGCGTTGGTCAAACGTCCGTTTCTTCACGAAGAACAAAGCCTCGAGAAGCAGGTCGGGCGCTTCGAAGCGGTGCAAGGCTTTACACAATGTGGTACGAAAATTGTCTACGACAGCAGAGGAAGATTCGTTTTCATGTTTGCCAACGTTGATACTCAGCTGTCGCACAGTTTTATCCAAGACACTCGCGACAAAACACAGCGAAGGAAGTGGGCGCGAGAAGCTGTGTGAATTTTCTGTCAGGACGACACCAAACGAACCTGCCGCAGGGAGCACGTGCTAGGGAAGCCAACAAGTTGTCGTGCCGTCGAATTTCCCGCAGGATGCGTGCCTCTGACACAGCCGTTGCTCAGGTTCGAAGACAGGCCACGCAGCGTGGTTGAGTGAGCCCCAGTCCAGCCGCACCACTCAGTCAGACGTAGGCAGGTTCGGCACAGATAGCACGTGCGTCAACGTCGGTCGCTCACGCTACGCGGATCGGTTAGCGTCGCCGACGGACGTCGGCCAGCGCTGGCATCGTCAACGGTGGAGCAACGACGCCAAACGTCCCAGTACGGGACTCCGGGAGACTCTGGGGGGAGAATGGGGAGAAGAGGCGCCCGAACAAGGCGGGCCACTGGGCGAGAGGGTCCCAACGGCGCACAAAACTCCCGTCGGAGAGAGCAGCGCTCCACTCGAGCGCCGAGGCTCGCTCCAAACGAGATTCTCGTTTCGGCTTTCCGGGGGCTCGGACATTTATTAGATTGTGGGAGGGGCGAACCGAGGAAACGATCGGAGCGCCACCGACGCCACGCGTCGCGTCCCGGCCCTCCTCCTCACTTTCTTATTCCTTCACCCACTGCGCTCTTCGTCTTTCGTCCTCCTCCCGTCTACCCCACGCTCACTCCCCATCTTCCCGATTCTACTCCATCAGACACATCCTCTTCTTTTATTCGCTTTCCTATAAGCTACGTCTTTTCATTTATATTGCCTTTATATTTATTATATAATCTGATCATGTTGTTCTACAATCACTCGTTCCGTTTACTCTCCTCAGATTGAAGTGTTTTTTTTTGTATTGTGTCTTTTTTTCTACGGCCGGGCGCCTTGTTAAACCGCTGAAGCGGCATTTCTGCTCCGCGAGGTCGTGATGCGTTTTCGCTCCAAGAGTTCGTTGTCTTCTCAGTGTCTTCTCGGAAAAAAAAACGAAGAGAATAGACTTTGCGCAGCAGCCCACCAACACGCTCGGGCGTGCGATCATTGAGACAGTAGTTGTGACAGGATGTTTAAATTGTGCTATTTTCGTCGTATTACGTGATAGCGTGACGCGAATGCGTCAAAACAATCTCGTGATTTACCCGACACGTATTCACAAAATCGCAAACTCTTCCGCATATGTCATAAAGCTCATGTCTTGTTCCCTCTCTCCACAAGCAAGAATATCGTCTTTCGACGACATTTGTAGATTACATGCAGATACGGGGCCAATTTTTTTTTATCATCTTCCTCTAAATAATGTCTTAAACAGCATCTGTTTCGTGTCTATTCTCGATTGCTTTTGTTCTTTCCCGCGCTGAATAAAAATAGTAAGCTACACAAAAATTAATGTTTTCTTTTCCTGCCCAGTTGTCGCTGTTGATTAACATTAAGCAATGTTGCTGTGTAACTGTCAACAACGCATAAAGTGTACCCTCGAGAAGTGCTTTGTGAAAGTTTTGAACGGAAACATGAAATTTGATGCGATGCATTTGAGGCCATTTACTTAAAGGTCAGTGTTACTTACGTAAAGAATAACAATGTTATCATGAAGAGTAATCGAAAAGGAAGCGCTAGTGCCATCTAGTACGACGCATTATACAATTTACATTTTATTTCTAAGCCCGGCGCAGTATATTCAATAAAAATTAAATTCTAAAGACCACACTTCAAAGAATCCCGCCATGTCGAAATTTCCACTGCCCTCCAATACAACGTCCCATATAACCATATCGAGGTTTCCACACATGAAACACCTACAATTAATTCATTTCTTTGCTCGTCTTTTTCATCACTTTTCACTGAATTTAGTATGATGTGACTGCTCAATAGCGGGAGATAACGCGTCATCGAATATCACGGATACTGTTTTGTAACTTACGTCGCATTCGGCCGCATATCTACCTTTCCCTACGCTCCGGAGACACGTGCGTCAGTTGAGACGGGCGCGCCGCGCCCGGCGCGCAAGCGGGATGGGGGCGTCCCAAACTCCCGTCGCTTCGAGACGACCACTTGCATGGAAGGGAAAGGAAGTGGCTGAGAAAGAAGAGCGGCGGGAGGAGGAAGAAGACTGCCATAAAAACGCGAATGTCTCTCTCTCGGCGCCGAGTCTCCTCCCCCTGCGAGTGCGTCGCCGCTGACTTGTCTTGCGCCAGTGTACACACGCGGGGATCTCGCGCTCGCCTCTTCGTGTGCCTCGGAATCTCTCTCCTTTATTTCGGCTTTCCCGGTTTTCGCGGCCTCGTCCCTGCCGCATCCCGACTCATCCCTCGTTTCGGCGCCCGCTTTACGGCTGGAGATGAGTCACGGGTTTGAGTCCGAGGAGGGTGGAAAGATGCGGGCGAGGAAGATGAGGATGCCACTGAGAGAGAAGTGTGGAGAAAGGGATGAAACGGGAAAGAGGAAAGGGAGTTGGGGAAGACAGGAAGTGAAGTGCGTCGAAACAGCGTCGGAGAAGGGCAAACGCGCAGTGAGATCGAGCATGACGTCCTACCGAAGGCTTCGGAGAAATAAGTGAGAAATAGGGAATAACTCAGCAAAAACAACAAAAAAAGGAATGAAAAGAAAAGCGGGGAGCCCCACCACCCCGAACCAGATAGGAAAAGGCGCCAGAAGAGATGTCGGGAGCTTTACGCCATAGGGAACAGCACAAGTGACGTTCGTTCGAGGAACAAGGGTGTAAAGAGACATTGAGGAGACTGAAAAAGCGGCAATAAAAAACGAACGGAGTTGGTAGAACATGGGGACCCTGGAAGACACCACAGGCCATTGCAACCAAGCCGGAAACGGCGCAAAGCAACTGTGATTTAGGGTTCTCATCGCGAAACAGGCCGAAAAGGAAGGAACAACGAGGACTGCGTGAGGAGAAGCAGGGAACGTGAAGGAAATAGGAAGAAGAAAGAGAGCAAGAACAAGAATTAATGCACAGTAGATTGAAAAGAAAAACAATCGAGGATAGTGTCTCCGGATCTGGGATTGCCTATGGAGTCTGCGTGAGGAGGCTTCGAGTGGAACCCGTCGTTGGCAGCGTCGGGACCATACACAAAGACGGGGGGGCCTCCCAGACGCAACAATGGGACGCTTCCCCGACGCTGTCGAGCGCGAGACGGAGGCGGAACGGCGCGAAGACCCCGACCAGGGCGTGCGTGGTTGCGCTTGAACGAGGGAGGAAGATGCACTCCGTCGTGTACTGAGGAAACAATGTCGCCCGAACCGAGTGGCTCTTCGTCCGATGAGTCACGTTGCGTGCGGTAAGCCCTCGCCTGTCGCCGATGAACTTTCCCCTCGGAGCAGATCCCAACCTCGGCTCACGTTCTTCTACGCTCTCCTTTGAGCGCACGACAAGATTACCGCTGTTTTCTTTTTTTTTTCGACATGAAGAACTTGAGGGTCCCGTTGCAGTAGTGTACTTTGGGACCCTCGTCTGTATATTTTACTCCCTGTAACATCCTTTAATGACATGATAATAAACTGATTGATTGATTGATTGATTGATTGATTGATTGATTGATTGATTGGACTTTGATCATCGTTGCCCTTTACTGTTTTTAAGAGTAGTAAGAGAGGACTTGGTTCGCTACTCCACAGTCGATAAATTGTTAAAAAGAATATGAAGAAAAACAGGAAGGTCCCCCAGAATGGAAACATCCGGTTTGCTATTCTACACTAAACGGAGTTCAAAAAAAAAAGGTTGGAAAAAAAACTAACAGAGAGAGGAGCATGTGTGCAAGAATAAGCAAGCAAATAAAGTGAAAGGTAAGGCGTGGCCGTAAAGCTAATAGCGTCTGCCATGCTTCTCTGTATATTTTACGTGTATATTTCGATCTGCTAACAATGGCGTCAGCTTTGTAGCACTCCCCTCTTTCAAGATTTTTTTTCCAGGAAAGGTGGAAGCTGCCCACGCTTACAGACACGAATGCTGTCACACTTTGACACTAATTTGCTGTCTCGTTTGAACCCTTAAGACGTGACCCTACACCTATGTTCTATCCGTGGTTTCCAATTACATCCTCAAATGCTCATTTCTTTTCATTATTAAAGTGACTAACCACCCGCTATGTGGCGTTCACGTATGTAGTTAAACGATCCTGCTGCTTCGATCGCTTAAGTTCCCGCCGTGTTATGTGGGCTCTCGTCAAAAAAAGAAAGACTTGAGGGTGAAGGGCGTGCACACAGAAATTACTGTTTCCAGCCACATGTGCAGTTGGTCCGTCAGGTCGAAACTCTTCGCAGTTACTTCGCGAGTCTTGAAAATGCGCTTTTGGGCATTCCTTCGGGCTAAATATTTTTGCTTTAACATCATTACTCGCGTGTTGTTGTGGTGAGTATAAACGCCGCCACGAGCATGTGTGAGACGCACAGCTCTGTCAACCTAATAGCCAGGCTAACATTTCCAGCATTTCATTAAAACACTTCTTTCTCTCTCTCTCTGTGCTCATGGAGACACGGCTCTCGAACATAATGTAAGCGCGAATACAAAGAGAAACGAAGGCAACTATGTACTTAGAGCGTACCTTTCTTATTTTATGGTGACCGTTCTCTCTTGGCTCTTCGCACGCTTGGCTTGGCGCCAACGGTTCGAGAGAATCGCTCCGGCGTTACGCGGAAAGCAAGACTAAAATACGAAAGCGCCGTATGTTGCACCACGTTGACAAGTTTATATATATATATATTATATATATATATATATATATATATATATATATATATATATATATATATATATATATATATATATATATATATATATATTCTACACCATGCGTGCCTACATATGACTCATTTTCATTTTCTCGCGTGTTGTTCCTTCCGGAACATATCACTAACGGACCAACGCGACGACAAGAGGTGCGTACGTTGTACTTAGTGGTGTTGTGCACAACCTTGAACTGCTTTTTCTTCCTTTCCTTTTTTTCTGACACGCGTGTGCGCTATCGCATCTACGCAGAGACATGCAAATACGCATCGACACTGTTGACGCTCGACTGAGAAGCCAATCAGGCTGATATTGCACTACAAGTCATAGAAGCGACTCCACGGTTACATTTTGGCACTCTCTTCATATGCTTACATCGATACTTTGTACCCACCACGGTGATATTGTCACGTAATACAAGAGGGGGAGCACACACACAATGATTTATTAAGGGCGAGCTTGTGCCCAGAAAAGTAGCTATGACGCAAAGAAGAGTCTGCTAAAAGCGTTCGCCTACAGGTCCCTTTCTAAACAACCACCAAGTCAGTCTACCCGGCTCGTGCTCGTGCACGAGAGGCATGCGCTGCTCTGCACCAAGATGCGTGAGCACGCGCGAGGCACTGTAGACGCCCACATAGCGTCTCGTTGGTTCTCTTCGTAAAATGATTCCTAAGAGCAATCTCTGTGGCAATATATCGGTTATGGTGGTTGTGTTCTGACCCGAAGGTCGTGGGATCGAATCCCAGCCGCGGTGTCCACGTTTCGGTGAAGGCAGAGTGGTAGAGGACCATGTGTTTAGACGTAGCTGCACGTTGAAGAACATCTCGTGGTAAAAATATCCGGAGCTCTCCAGAATGACGTCTATCCCAATCCGTGGTTTCGAGGCGTAAAGGGCCAATAGTTGTTGGTTATCAATACTGCGTATCAAAACGGCGCCATCTCGATTACTATACGTCACCCAGTTTTATCATGAGTTTCTGAACCACACAGCAGTAATTTGGCGAAATTGTTTTCGCAACAAACAATGAATAAAAGCTTAATATTCTCCCCCGACCATCACGCTGTTCCCAATGCCTTACAGGGCTTTCCCAGCTCCATTTTCTTTCTTCTGATATCAACTGTCATCTAAAATATCGGCTAACCTTGCTTGCTCTATACTCGCCAGAACGTGAAGTGTTAGAGGCCTTATTTATCAAAAAAAAAAAACAACAGGATCACCAAGTAAGCACCCCTTCGCTATCTCGTTCTCAAGTGAATACCAGTTTATCGGTACTAGGCTGTGAGAAGATAGAGTTTATGTCTTATGTGCCACATGTGCATATTCGTCTTCGTGGTATGAATAAATCGGTTAAAAGTGAGCGCTGTGTGTGTGTGTGTGTGTGTGTGTGTGTGTGTGTGTGTGTGTGTGTGTGTGTGTGTGTGTGTGTGTGTGTGTGTGTGTGTGTGTGTGAGAGAGAGAGAGAGAGAGATTGCGTCGTGTGTTAGCGTTTAGCGTTAATTATTTCTTTAAATACTCGCCGGAGCTTCCATCTTGTCTCTTAATGTTATGCTTAACACTTTTCGTTCCACCGCGTGCTGCGAAGTTATGAACAAACTTCGTAAAGTTACTCGTTTACGGCCAAGATTCTGTTTTGCATTCTAGAAATTTAGAGTAGAGCAGCTGCATCCTTTTCTTGGGCAGTCGTTGACGTTTTCATAACACTTGTAGTATGCGCTTCTATTCAGTTTTATTAGATTCAAAGTACCTTAGGGGCTGGGTTCGTCGGCGTATCCTGTTTTCGTGGTGTGTCAAGTGGTCACGTTACATCATAAAACGGACATGTGCCTTTATCGGTAAATCCCACAACTCGCAGCGATCCACTAAAAATGAAGGTGATGGTTAGCCCAACAAATAGCCGATTTCACAAGTTGAGCAGAGGCATCCTTATCTACATGTCTTAGCATGGTGGTGCGCAAAAAAGAACGATAACACCGAGAAAGGAGCACGGAAATGTTATCGCTCTTTTGAACGTCAGCGTGCTGAGTTATTAACTCGCCGAGAAGTTCTTACTTCCTTACACGTCGTAGGGAACTGAAACCAGACATGTGAAGTAAAAAAAGAACTATTTTTTGTTGTAGCGATTGTATTCATTTTTGTAGCGATTGTATAATTTGTTGCCTAGTGCATATGTACTGTCTAGTTGAACCTAACTTATGTTAGTGCCTACTTAAACTGTGTTCTTTTGAATATGTCTCTCCATTCTATATAATATGCTGTTTATTACTGCTATCATTTAGTAGCCCTTGTATAGTTAATGTAGAGAACATATGCATTGCCTGATTCAACCTTACCTACGTACACGCCTACTTGAAGATACCCCCTTTCCTGCAACAGCCTCAGATGTGAGGCTGGCAGTATCTTCAAATAAAAAAAATAAAAAACTGGCAGATTTCATACTAACTGTGATCTTTCGGCGTTAGTCACATTAAATATTGCAAAAGCTATGGTAATGTTTAACACAGTATATTGATTTCTAGATCGGTGAGCTGTGATGGGCCCAATTACATTATATCTTTGGTTCAGGAGTTTCTCTTGGAGCGACAAATATTTTGTTGCCACGAGGGCTTTACGTTTTACCCCAATATGCAAACAAGAGGTGTTTCGCAAGGATCAGTTCTGTCACCACTTTTATTTAATATTCTATTATCATCAATCCCAACTCATGAAAATGTTCACCTTTACGTCTACGCCAATGAAATTGCCTTTTTCTCGTCATCCCGAGACACATCCAACCTTGTACCATATCTTGGTCTTACTTGAGTGAGCTTGAGGCATGGCTTGGTAGACTGTCTTCTCCGCTCAATGTTAGCAAATATGTTGTACTTGGCTTCCCTGTATCAATTCCTGTATTTATTTCGCTGCATTATCGAAATGAGCCGATTTCACAAGTAACGGCCCTAAAATATCTGGGCTTGTTTACGTGGACAGAGTAAATTGACAGCACCAAACAAGAGTCAGACAATCGTGAAACAGAAAGCGCCATAAAATTGTTGCGCCGGTTTTACAATAAGAATTCAGTGATGCGTATGAATACGTCACTTATGAGATACAAACTTTACGTACGCCCCCATCCTGGAATTTGGTTGCATTCGAGACACAGCCGCAGAGCCAAGCTCTGCAGCTGTGTGTCGGGCTACCTCGGTGTGTTGCTAATAACGTGCTTTGTTTGGAAGTTTAAATCACTTTACTTGACGCAAGACTTCAACAATACCGTGTAAACATTTTTAAAACTCTATAATGTGCCCCTCTCCCACTCTCAGACAGTTTTCACCAAATCTCCAGATTCTTTAATTAAGCGCCCGTCTCGTCGTTATCAAAGACCTCAAGCCATCTTCGTCGAGTATCTGTTATCGAACCTTCACGTTTTTTTTTTTCAGGATGTAACTTCCTAAACCCTGTGTTTGTTGCAACTTGACTTAGTTTTTTATGCAATTTTACCAAAAAATGCTAAGTTACTTCCAAAGCATATTTTGGAGGGCCTTCTTGAAGACCATCTCAGTCATTTTCCTACTCGTTGGTAATTTTTACGGATGCAATGCAAAATTTTCAGAAGGCCGGTGTAGGGATTTTTTCTCTCGTCAACTTAATTGGTCTTTCGCGCTCCGACTGTCTGACTTCACCTCAATTTATCTCGCAGAATTTCTGGAAATCACATTGGTTGTTAGAAAACTAAGTTCTCAGCATTCAAAAGCTATTATTATTATTTCAGATACCTTGTCTGTTTGTACGCATTTAACGTGTGCCAAACAATCTCCTCTTCTCGGGATATTTTGGTCTCTCGTACACCACATAGCCTGTCAGAAGTTTGATTTGTTTGGGATGTCTGGGCATGCTGGAATGCTAAATGGAGCGGCTGACTCGTTCGCTTCGGCGTCTTCAGGTGGCCCAGTATAACTAGTAGCTCCACAGTTTCCTTTTAATACTTCAGAATGACTCAAATGCCTGTTATAACGCTCCTACAATAAGAGGAGTTCCAGCACTTGCAGTTTGCGTGGAACACCGCAAAAAGCCTTTCCCGTCAACGGGAGGGGAACCTCACAAGTTTTTGCTGAAGAGTTTGCCGGTTAAATTGTTGTCTTCAGAAATCTGGATTCTCATTAACTAACCTGTGTGCAGATTGCAATGAACCGGAAACAATAGATCACTGCCTTCTCCATGCAGCCGTTTTGCCTCTCTCCGCCGAATGATTCTCTAAATGCCGATTTGTATGCTAGGATTAGCATTCAATCCATCCAACCATCTATCGTATGGAGCCAGTCAGTTGGGTACTGGTCGTGGAGCTATTCTGTCCGCGCTACATAAATTAATTCAGAATTCGGGAGAATATTGTCGTGGTACAACGCGACACACGCGTCAATATGTTGCTAATGGTACCGCTAGATGAATACAATTCTTTGCCCCCTTCTTCTTTTTCTCCATCTTTCATCTCTGGCTTTTCGAATTCTTTTGCCCTTTTCACAACTTTTTTTTACTTTTTATGTACGTTAATATACGTATCGTTCTTACCTTATTCCTCTCTCTCCTTATCTTAACAGGCGTTGTATCTTTTATTATCAGGAACAGTGCGGCCAATCCCTGTTGGGGGTATGAGCCCAGATCTTTTAGGCGGCGAAACAAAACAAAACAAATCACAGCATATCCACGGAGGGAATGATGATGAGTAGGGCAAAGCGTCCGTTAGCCCGTCCGTTCGTTCTTGCTTACAACCGTTCGCGCGACCATCCATGCGTCCATCCATGCTTCCGTACGTCTGTCCATGCGTCCATCCGTTTGTCTGTCTGTCTGTCTGTCTGTCTGTCTGTCTGTCTGTTCGTGCGTCCATCCGTCCGTATGTCCGCACGTCTATCCATCCGTCCGTCCATCTGCTAGTCTGTCTGTCCATCCATCCGTCCGCACGTTCACCTAGTGAACACTCCAAGTACCGCCATCTCCCATCTCGCATCCCCTGTGGAACATACCCGCTCTAGGGCGGGTATGTGCCACTGGTGGCTACGTACTACTACATGCATACATACAAGGAATGGACAGACCCATGCCTTAAGAATCTTAGCCCCTAAAAGAAACAAAAAATTCAGGTAAGCTGCATTTCGACGAAGTTTACCGACGACATTAGTGGAGCGGAAACACTCTTTCCTATATCCTTCGCCCCTCTCCAGATTTCTTTTGTATTTTTTTTCTTTTTATGATCATAGCTCGCTCTCGACATTTCACCTGTATAATTGCACTCTTGCAGAGGTTCTAGAGGCTGAGTTTCAATCATGAAACGTCGTTTTTTTTTTGCCAGGCTACTGAACGTAATAAACTTGACTATCTATTCTTCAACACTTTAGAGGCTTCAATTAAACGGCAGCTCCCTTTCGTTTTTCAATGGCGGACATCGAGTGTTGCTGCAAGCTCGGATTGAAGCTATCAACCACTGCCGCTTTACCTTATATCATGGTCCTCATAAAGCCTTTACGTTTCCTCACATACACGATTGTTACTTAGGACGTTTGCTGAGAGAGAGGGGGGGGGGGGAGAATAAACTCAATATAGATCAGCTTGCTAGCGATGAGAGTGTGGGTATAGATTCGTTCTTCACGGATTCATTTTCTTTTCATCAAACTTCCTTCATAAATACAGCAAAGCCCGGCATACGAATGGCTACACTTCACAATGAACAACCCTTGTCTATGTTCTGTATTTAAATTAGTTGTGTTTATACTGCTACGTATTCCATTTGACACAGGTGTTACTGCTTTGAGAACCTCATATTAACTATTCCCCAAGCCGGTTGGCGCTATGCTTGTTCCTTCGCGAAGTAACTGTGCTTTGGCGTGGGTTGCATTGCTTCGTTAAACCTCTGAAAATAACTTTCACAAACTCGCACTCACAATTTGTTATTCTTACAGCTGCCGCAAAGAAAGGCTTATATATGTACTCCTGAAGGGGGGGGGGGGGGCTCTCACAGGCAACGTTAATTGGTTGCCCCTTGCAGCGCTTAATGAAACAAGTTCGTGGAACATCCAGCAATTGAGAGACTGTAATGAAACAAGTTAATTAGCGTTTCTCGCGTCCTTTACGCTGCAACACGTAACATGTCGCGTTTCTTTTATTTCTCTCTCTCTCTATTTTATCTTTGAAACAACTAGTCCACGTATCTTGCTCTTTCATTCTTGTTTTACTTATGGGAAACCACTCGATTCATTTACGCAGCTGCAGCCGCTTGAGCGTTTTCTGCCATCGTTTTCATATTAGAAAAGCCAACACAGTGTGGAATGTGAGGCTCAGAAGTACGTATTACCGTGTCTCTTCCGCAGCTTGGTAAACCGGCACACTTTTGTGCACTTGCGTGTGGTGTACCATGACTTAAGTACCACCGTGTACTGTTGGGTACTGTTGATACTCTGACACATGTAATATGCTACACCGAAGGTGACAGTATAACAGCTCAAACGCACTGAATTCAGGCGGCAAATGGGTTGCCTTGTTCTGCCAAGGATGCACTAGATCTATGCCACTCGTGTGCGACTTTATACGTCGCCTCCTTCATATGAATGTCCAGCCTGACTTTTAAAAAATAATCGCGGTGTATTGTAGCTGTCAAAGCCCTTCCGTCGTGTGATAGCATTTATAGTGCTAATGAAGCACATTTTGTTCAGGAGGTAATGGCGAGCTATCCGGTTACTTATGATCTATTAATTAACAGCGCGAATTCAGATGACAATGTTGAACAAAGCATTGTAAAGGGATTTGTCCTTGTTTTCAGAATTTTTACTGCTGTTGTAAAGTTAGATATTGTTAAGAAAGAAAGAAAGAAAGAAGGGAAAGAAAAGAAGAAGGGGAAAAGAAAAAGAAAGAAAGAAAAAGAAAGGAGGGGGAAAAGAAGAGAAGGAAAAAAAGAGAGAAAGAAGGAAAGAAAGAAAGAAGGAAAAGAAAGAAAGAAAAAAGTGAAAAGAAAGGAAAAAACGACACACCGAAGAAGGAAAACCCAAAGAAAGAGAAAAACATAAGCATGCATCAGCATCCAATCCCACTCCCTCACACCTCCCCAGAAACTATCCTTCCCCTCCCTACTTACCCGCCCGCGTTTCCCTCCCTCATTTACCCCCTCCCACAGGTCACTTACATCCGTTTCCCCCTCCCTCCTTTCCCCATCCCTCTCCCCCGCCGCCCTCCAGCCACCTCCCTCCCCCTCCCCCCCCCCACTCGCACCATCCCGACCTCCCTCCCTCCTCCCCCCTCACGCCTCCCTCCCTCCGCCATCCCGCCCTCCCGTCCCCGAAAACCGTATTAGTGAATGTGAAGTGTCAAAACTGAATTGTAGGCAGGACAGAATCGAAAGCCAGTGGCCCATGTGGGCGAACATTGAGACGTCGCAGTACACGCTATTTGTCATTTAACCTAGATAAATACTATTTCTCTTTTTGTTTGCTTCGCTTTCATTTCACGTCATGTGATGACTGCTCAACGCTGAGGAAATGCTCAGTCGGCGTTCTGCTTAGACGACAACGTCGAACAACCGTCAGCTCCAAAAACTGCATCGGCTTCTCCTCTATTATAATCTTACTGCTGCGAAGCACGCTTTACATGACAAACACGGCTTCACAGATGATGTTGCCAGAGGCCGACAGGATAGGAATGACCAACGCAGAGCGTTCGTTTTACACTTCGTTCCCACGAGTTTACGATGCACGCAACTGTTTGCAAGGAGCGAAGTTTTTTTTTCTTCCTTTGATCTCAGCTATGGCTACTGGCAAGTGCCCTTGGCTGAGAAATTCACTATAATGCCCTTGGGTCTCTGCAACGCGCCTGCCACCTTTGAACGCAAGGTGGATGGCATGTTGCGTGGTCTTAAGTTGCGCACTTGTTGATTGAGTTTAACGTTCGAAAACCATCATATGATTATGAGAGATGCCATAGTGGAGGGTTCTGGAAATTTTACCACCTGGGGTTTTTCAACGTGCATCCAAATCTGAGCACACCGGCCTACAGCAATTTCGCCTCCGTCGAAAATGCAGCCACCGCAGCCGGGATTCGATCCTGCGACCTACGGGTCATCAGCCGAGTAACTTAACCACTAGACCACCGTGGAGGGGCAGTGACACACTTGTATCTGCTATGTAGACGGCATTTTCATCTTTCGGCCAGATTTCCCGATTCACCTACGCCGATTACATCAAGTTTTAACATGTCTCCAAAATGCTGGTCTCCAGCTTAGGTTGAAGAAACTGTCTATTCGCAGCTCGATAACTAATTATATTGCCACATTCCCTCGTAAAGTTTTTGTTATCACCCCAGTTCACTGTCAATAATTATCAGCGCAAACCGCACCTACAGTGTTCGAAAAGCTTCAGGACTACAGTAGATCTCTTTGTTAAGATTACGCTCACTTGATTATTCTGGAACCTTCGTCGTCGCTATCGATAACGTTCGATGGCGAGTGCATAAATGCCCACACGCTTCGCCGCTTGTCACTCGATCGACGGCCGACGCTCTGCTCGCCGCTATAAGCGCCAGCGTCTTGCTGTAATCTGACTTTTCTTTTATGTGGCCACAAGTTCGGCCCGGAATAAACAGTTTAATATTCGACCTGCAGTCTGCTCCCTTCAACTACGTCACGACCACGTGACAATATTAAGCCACGTTGTCTCCAAATAAAGCATTCTCTCTGATTCTGCTAAACTTCATGCTGTGGCCGAGTTCCCGAAGCCTACTAACCTGAAATGATTAAGCAGCTTCGATGGCCTATGCTCATATTTTCGACGATTCGTTCGAAATTTTGCTCCTATTATCGGACCCCGCAATGCACTCCTCCAAAGCAACAATGACCTATCTACTTGGTCGAAAGCTGGTGATGATGCCTTCATGACGCTTCGCCGATATACGACGATATAGGGCGAAGTGTCCTTCATGACACTTCACCGACATCCGCACCGTATATCGCTCTGGCCGCCAACACTATGATGCTGGCGCCCTGTCCCGCTTCCCACTGATTTCAGACGCCAACGCACCTAGTCACGATCACAATATTTTGCCACTTGATATCTTGGACATGGCCTCGGAGCAACGAAGGAACCCATGAATCACCGTAATTCTGAACTTTTTGTCAAGCCCCCTGGCTGAACCGGCCCCTCGAGTGCTCCGCCGCCAGGCGCCGCATTACGCTATCCACGATGGCCTGCTATACCGCCGACATTGCAGCAACGATGGCCGCACGTGGTTATTAGTCGTACCCCACCAGATTTGTCAGATCTTATGCTTGCTCTTCTTTCCACAATCACCCGCAGTGTGGTGAGATTGAGGTGGCGTGTTTGAGATGTACACGCGCCTTCGTCTACGCTATAATTGGCGCGGCACGTGCAGCTTCGTCTGCAAGTACGTCCACTTTTGCCTCACCTGCCAACAAAACATACCAGTTTCGCTACTCTCCACAGCACCTTTCCAGCCACTTCCCTGCCCAGCCCACTCATTTGATCGCATCGGCATTGATTTGTACGGGCTACTCCCATGTACTGGCGCTGACGACCGCTGGAATGTCGTCGCTGTAGATCATTTGACAAGATACGCCGAAGCCACTGCCTTGCCTGCCGCATCTGCAAAAGACGGTTTGCCTCGTTCATTCTACGCAGCTTTGTTCACCGCCATGAGCCTCCCCCCACCACCCCCACCCCCCGGAAATGCTCAGTGATCGCGGCCGTGTAGTTGCAATCCCTCCTGTCCGAATGCAGAATTATTCACAGCACCACTACCGCATATCACCCACAGACGTAAGGCTTAACGGGACGATTTAACCGAACTCTTGGTGGCATGTTTTCAATGTATGTTGCGTCAGACTACTGCAATTGGGATCTTGTTATTCCGTTTGTCACATTCACGCTTTTTTCCTCTCGTCCTCCTTACACTTCGTCAGAAACACCTTCAATAAAAGGGTGAAATCGGCACGGTCCGTCTGTACTGTCGACGAAGCCAATATCACTTCTTTTTTTTTTCATTTCGTCCTCAGTACTCTTTTTAATATATGTTTAAAGTATGAGTATGAAATGTCGACTTTTCATTTCTTTCAGACAGCTTACGTAAAAAAACTATCAAATAAGATGTCACTGAACGCATTTTAAAACTTGATATTATTTTTCGTTGCTCAATAATTTTCCGGCGGTTTTTTTGCTTTTTCAATAAAATTCAGTTGATGTCTCGTGCATGCCTGTGTATGTGTTGTTTCTGTGTCTCCGCCTTTTTTTTTTCATTTTGCGATACGATTATGGATGCAAACATTTCTGTTGTAACTTGAAACGTTGAGTCCAAATGAGACAAGTCTCGGTTACCCTTAAAACGCTGCAATTTGATGCATATTAGGGGTGAAGCTCTTTATAGCGGCACCCGTTCGTCCCCCGTAGTATGTAATGAGTATAACATTTTGACCTCCAAGGTGGTGCCGGTGAGAGACTTCTTCTGTGCGTTGTTGAAAAATAAAAAATAGTGCTCAATGTACATTTCAATGGCTGCTAAGGGGGAATAAGAGACAGGAGCATTCGGCTTTTAGTTAACGCGCAGGCTGCAATTACCATTAGTAGCCATTGGCATGTACATTGAGCACTATCTGACAAGAAAGGGTTGCTACGTTATACTCGCTGGGTGTAACCTCCTTAGCTTTAGAAAGGTTTAGCGAGCGTTGAGCCGCAGTGCCATGAATACAATGAACTTGTATATACCATGAATGAACTCGGGGTGGTTAAAAATGGGAAGTAGATACGAAGCGCAAGCCGTAAGAAAGTAAAAGTCGCATTCTCCACCTCTCATTTCCCATTAGCAGCCATTGGCATGTACATTGAGCACTATCTGACAAGAAAGGGTTGCTACGTCATACTCGCTGGGCGTAACCTCCTTGGTTTTCCAAAGGTTTAGCGAGCGTTCGGCCGCAGTGCCATGAATACAGTGAACTAGTATATACCATGAACTCAAGGTGGTTAAAGGTGGGAAGTGGACCCGAAGCGCAAGCCGTAAGAAAGTGTGCGTGTGCCACCTCTCGTTTAGTCCTTGGAATGTCCGCTGGATGGCGGTGCTTCTATATGGGGAATATATGATGAAAAGATGCGAGATGGTGGTACTTGGAGTGTTGAATAGATGGACGAACGGACACATGGACAGATGCATGGATGGACGCATGAACGGACGCAGGGGCGCCTGCATGGATGAACGCAGGGACACATGCACGAACAAATGCATGCACGAACGGGCTGATGGACGCATGGACAGTCACACTGACGGACGCATGGACGGACGGAAGCAAGAACGAATGGACGGACGAAATCTTCGCCCCACTCTCCATCATTCACTCCGTGGATATGCTGCAATTTTTTTTTTGTTTCGGTGGTGAACACAAAGATTCCATGCAGACGCAGGCACAACGCTTGGTACCACTCGCATGTTTCGAAAATTCCGGCGCATCTAAATAGCATCTTAATAAACAAAACTAATGAATGAGACGTTATGAAATGCTGGCCTTAGGAGGCTGGGTGTTCAGAGTTCGCAACACCGAAGTAAAGAACGAGTGCATTCGCGCATGCAAGTCTACGGCCGTGGTCTACCGAGGCCTTGGTTTCATTATCTAAGACCCACGGGCTGCTAACTTACTTTACCGCTACATATGCGCTGGTTAACGTGTCCGTTTTATGGCGTGTATTTCGCATTGAAAAAATGTATGCTAGCTAGTTATTCTTAGCACGAGTTATTCTATAGCCGCGAAATCATCTAAATATGAAAACCAATAGCGTTCCAGAATCTTTCGACTATCCGTTGAGAGTTACAATCACCGTCGATAATTTCTGCATTTTTTCGGCAACCTACAAGCCCTAAAAAAACAAGCAATACTTGTCCTTTTAACATTTTGTTGTGGTAAAGGATACTTTACAAAAAGTGTAGATCAAGCAGCGATTTGTGCGGTCTTTATCGTAGGAAGAGGCGCTGGAAGGAAACACAATCTTAATTGCTAGTAAAAAAAGTATAGTCGTAATGCTGCAAAAGCATTGATTTTCACCATACTCATGAATACTCATAACCAAACACGTAAACTGGCCTTTGTTTCAATATTGATTGTTCGTTTCTACTATTGTTGCTACTTTAAGGTTACCATCTGGCACCTACGACGCCCTCCTATGTCATCCAAAATTTCTTCAGCGTTCTCGCCAATTGCAAGGTCATAAAGGTGCGCCTGATCAAACATTGAAAGAGCGTCGCGAAAGGCACTGTATAAATTTTCTGATGCCCGTAGTTCACACGGGACCGATTTGAGCCATGCATGAGAGTAAACTAACTAGGCACGAGGGACGAGGTTTGATGACCAACAATGGTTCTCACCGCCAGATCTTTTAAGTTAGTGTAACTACATAGTGCCTTTTAGTATAGCTTTATGCGATGAAAGTTTGCAATATGGCTGAATTGGATGCAGGGCATGTTGGTATGCCATAGCTGAAAGAAAGCAGTGCAAAAGACAGAGCAGAAGAAAAATGAAGTGACAAACAGCAACGCTGACTTACAACAAAGGTTTATTTGTCAACAACGCGCAGTATATATACTTGCGTAACTGAAAACAAAAAAAAATCCTAAACAAATATAATATAAACTACCGCCATTATCACTGTAAACTATGCACATTGCACGTACAACTATTTGAGAGGCAATTAATTTCCTTGCCTGTCAAGGCAATCAACGGCTTGCTCAACGTGTACTCACGTGTGCGTAAATATGCACTCACGTATATGTCCGTGTGTCGTTAATCAGTGTCACTACAACGTGGGAGCATGAATTATTATACTTCGAGAGTTTTGTGTAGACCGAGCTACGCGGGGCAAGCAAGTGTTCTGAAAAGTAGGCCTCGCCATTGCTCGTTTTTTTAACAACCTATAAAAGCGTCGTGCATATGCAAGAAATAATGTTCTCAGTTGCAATAGTGCGCAACAGAACTAGTGTGTCACACCAAATGAAATCTGCAACAATTGGATGGTTTCGCTGCATCTCCCGCCGAAGTTTTGGCGCACCACAGGATACGTAGCGTAAACTTGCACTCCGCAACACCCACCTTTCCAGCACTGACTACGCCGTCAAATTCAACTACGCCACTGCCACCACGCGAGAGATAGCATGCCGAGTACTGTAAGATTTTCCGTCGAAAGTTATTTGCGCCTTCACTATTGTGTTTTCCAAAGCATCCTCGAAGTATTGCAACCTGTAACAAACTTTACGGCTTAAGGAATGGAAACACCTACGGGTGACGTTCTGTGAATACCTTCTATATCGAAGCATCGGACTATTCATGTAATATTATAGCTTAGCCTCTTCTACGGGAACCAGGTGGGTCTCCGGATCTCTTGAGAGAAGCAGGAACCGCGTCGCAAAAGAGGGACGTGGTAAAATCGGCGGTAAAATTATGTGGTGATGTGGGCGGATGTGTACGGATAGCGACACAAACTGCAGCCACACGTGCATGAGACTTAACTTACCGAGCTGCTTCTCTCTACTGCCACAACCGCCAGCAGCAGCATCACAAGGAAAACAGCCAGGCGTGCCAAGCGCTATTGCTAGGGCAACGCTAACAATGGTAAACACCGTCCCGTAGTGAACGAACGGCGAGAAGAGACGTCGCCGAAGGCACCGGCCGATAGATACCCTTGCGAAATCCAGCGGGGAATGAAAGAAAGAGAGAGGGAGTCGGAGATGAAGAGGGAGAGAGAGGGGGAGGGGTGCCGTGACCCGTAGCAGCAGCAGCAGAGGGAAAATGGGGAGTACGAGTTGAACGCCGGGATAAGGCGACCAAAGCATCTGGAAAATGCCGCGTTCCGAACAAGAAGTTTTTCGGGGGGGCTCCTTACTCATCGGCGCGAAGAGCGGCGTTTTCCACCCCCTTCTCGTGATGCACTGGAACGAACAGCGAACGCCGAGCGGCACGCTTCGCTTCAGTGTGGGCGACGAGAAAGCAGGAAGATGTTGGGAAGGGAGGAGAAAAGGCGAGTTCGGCAGGGCGAGCCCGAATAACGGATTTCCGAGTCGGGATTATTGGGATTGCGACGGGGATTAGGGCCGCTGCTCCGTGTGGTTCGTCTTCCTTGCCGAGGGGATGTAAGGCGCGACGGTGGCGGCGATGCTCTTCTATACTCCGACGGTTGCTTCGTGCAATCCCTTCCTCCCGAGCAGCTTCCCTCTGTCGAATCTTGGAGTTCCCGCGCGCCTTTCTTTTTCTCCCCATCATTTTCCAGCTCCCCGACATCCATCCACGCTCGCACACAACCAACTGCTATTGCTGTCCATTCCGCATCAACGGAACTCTTTCCCCGCGTGAAAGTCGAGTCGTTACAATGGAGTGGGACTGTGTGCCTGTAAGAGAGGTACAGCACCGCGATGGGTTTAGCACGTAACGGTTTGTTGCCGCGCGAAGTGCGCACTGAGAAAACGCTGCGCGGGAAAGAGATTAAACGTAGAAACGCTAAAGAAATGAAAACGCTGTTTGTTCGAGCTTTGCGAGATGTTTGACGATAAATCTCACTTGCCTGCGTTGATTGACAACGCACAAAAAAAACTTGTTTGTGGTGCTTAGCCACAACAACAAAAAGGAAGTGATGAGAGCAAACTGAAAGCAAAGAAAGCAGCGAAAGTCTCTTTGCTTAAAGTAAATAGTGCACTAACTCAATTCAGGCAGGTGGCACCAGCTGGTGGAACGAACCTTAAACTTGCCGGGGCCTCACCAATCTAGCTCATGATCCGAAAACCCAAACCCTTATCGACAAATTTTCTTACTATAATTTATGTGATATCATATTGTATTATACAATAAAAGCTCGTTAGTTCGCGGTAAATTCAAATTTGCAGTTCCTTCGAACTGGCGTCCCGGACCCGGACTTGCCCTGTGTACTTATATGGGAGGAAACTCCGAATAATTCGAACGCGTTGATATCCACAACGGTTAATTCGAACTGGGAGTCCCTGTTTTTCATCGCTTCTTGCGCAATTCGGCCCTCAGTGACCACAGTGTGTTGCAAAACTGAACAAAACCAAATGTACTTAAGATGGAAAGCAACGAAACAGCAGTATTTCATAGCATGCAGTTCTGCACTCGGACGCTGCGTTAGAACTCTTTTAAGGCTTCACCGCACGCACCTGTTGCAGCGAGTCAGCGCCTAAAATTTTGACGTGGTGCCATGCCCTCTCCGTATGGAGAGAGTGGGCTCGCACCTTCCTGTAGTCATGCACTCTCTCTCTCTTTGCAGGGACAGGGTGCGGCGCCGCGTCAGAAATACGCGCTGACACTCTGCAGCGGTATACGGGTGCGGAAGAAACGCAAGCAAGTGAATTTTACCTACAATTATTTTGATTGCGTTAAATCAGCCACGAAAATAAACACGTGTCTTTGAGCATAAATAGACTGATATATTTATACATGAATGTTCACTGCTCGCATGAATGCATGTTGGTGCTTTTTCTGGCGTATCACTGATTGTTCATTTAATTCTGTTCACTGTCGGAGCTTCGTGAAGTTATCAAATTTATGAAACCACCTTCCACAAACGTGCAGTGACGGCCGATTTGTGACAGCGAGTCCACAGGTGGTCTATTTAACTTCTGTTCGCGCATTGTTCCATGATGTCCTTTCATTCTAGTAATTCGAACTTCGCTTAATTCAAACACTATTATAGTCCCCTTCGAGTTCGAACAAACGAGCTTTTACTGTATTGTATTTCCAACTTATGTTTATTTGACAAACTCTTGTGCAAAATGTGGTGGTTCAGCCCTTACACCACATATGGTGTAAGGTGGCATTTATACAGCATTTATACAGCATCGGCTGTATAAATGTTATGCGTGGCATTTATACAGCATCGGCTAGCGAGTGGGGCTGTGCTCTATGGCATTGAAACATACACTTACAGCTTTGGGCTGTCCAGAGGGCCCCCGAGGCTGCGGTAAGTATCGGTTTGACTGCCCCGTCGTGAGAGTGGTCCGCCATCATCTAGAGCACTTACGTTCGGTCTTTTCCTCAATAAGGTTTTTACCAAACCAGACGAACGGCGCTGTTTACGCGACACGTTCCACCACAAGCCAAGCATGTATTCGCCTATGCTTAGACGCGAGCTATGATACAGAGCATGCGCGAACTAAACGATGCAGAGTTCGAACAGCATCGCAAACGCTGCCTCGTTAATTTAAAGCTCCGCTAAGCTCGGCGTTTTCTGTGGTGTCTGACACTATTGAGCAATCCATGTTTGGTTGAGCTGAGCTCCAGACATGAGAATCGCAGTTGTTCAGAAACAATATGAACGAGGGAGTCTGTTGAGACATATTAATACTGTTAGCAGCTCTGCATGTGACATATTTTATGAAAGCTTGGGTAACGTGTTTCATATCAAACAAAATGGCACTTTCGCGCCTCTTTGTGAAGCCTGCCCCACTATCTTGCAGTTTCTGCTGAACTTTAAAATGCGAGCCGCCACACTGCACGCGAAAAAAAATTTAACACTGCTGCGCTCGCCGTCCCAATATGCTTTCTTTTAAAGACGATAGTCTTTCTTGTGGACCTTCGACGCAAAACTTTTGATCTGTCTGTCTGTCTGTCTGTCTGTCTGTCTGTCTGTCTGTCTGTCTGTCTGTCTGTCTGTCTGTCTGTCTGTCTGTCTGTCTGTCTGTCTGTCTGTACATTTGTCTGTTTGTCCACTTTTACCGGCATCGGGTACTTGAAATGGCCGACCCCATCCGCAGCGAATATCAATGTTGCTCAAGGTTGAGCGTTGATGCTTGTGCAATTGTCAATTAAAAAGCAATTATTGCGCATGTATGGGGCACCATAACAACACGCATATATTCTGCATATGCATCTCTTACTAGAAAACGCATACATAAGTAATCTTAAGGACCGTAGCGCTTATCACGCTGCGCTTACCATGCAACGCTTGCACGGAACGGGGAGTGTTTCGAACGCTTTTCTAAGACGAGATGGTGGTGGCACCTACCCGTCGCCTCGCGCTCTACACCTTATCACCTCTGAGACTGGCGCACACGGCCACGCGCTTTGTTTTCCAAAAGAAACTGCCGGATGGCGCTCATGTTTACGTGTGACGTGACTTGATGCACTCGTTCGCCTCCGCTGCACGCTCGAGGCACTCTAACGGAGCGCCTCCGGAATACCATTCACCGATTTTCTTGCGCAGATCAAATAAATGTTTGTTTCACTCTCTCCACATGCAAAACTATCGTCTTTCGACGACATTTGCAGATTTTTTGTCTGCTTATTGTTATAACTTCGACAGTCAACTTGCCTCGGTATTACGCCAGCAATGACGCCTCGTAGCTCATCCCATATATAACTGTGTCTAAGCCACTAAGCTGTTGCGCGGCCAGCCTGAGGTCGCGGTTTCTATACCAATTAACCGCCACAACTCCATTTCATTAAGATGAAAGTTTGGTAACTTTTGTACGTTTCGACTTGTGTTGATGTTGAAGAACGCCCGCAATTTAAGTTAATTTGGAATCTCCAGCTACCCATGCGCATCGCCACGTAAAACCACGGCACGTAAAACCCTGACTTGATATTTTGACCTTGATCATCGCTTGGCCTTATCATTACAGGATGGTCATGATGACGTCATATAATGATTAGGACATCATGACGCTGTCAAATGGCGTCGCCAATTTCGGTCTGTGACGTCATCACCATGATTTTTCGCATCACTTCACGTTGGCGTCGGCTATTACTTCCCACGTTTAATGAAGTAACCAAGGCTTTCGCCTTGATATAGCTTCATATTAAGAACTGCTATGGGCACTGTCGCACTGGGGCCTATACGGGGACTGCACATGAACGGTATAGGCAGCATGAGAACGACGGCTGTCCTTTCTGGCTTCAAGTGACTTTCAAATTTTCAAATCTATCACTTTTCTAATAAGCTCAATGAACGCGTCATAAACTCAAAAATTCTGTCCGCAGCTTCATGTCAGTGTTTGAAGTTTTGGCTACCTGAAATTGTTGCGATGTAACATTCGTTCCATATTGCCGCAGAAACTACAAGCGCTGGAGTGCTTCACTCATCACTATGTGCATTGCAGGCATCGCGAACCAAAGTTACAGCCCCGCTGACAGCCCCGTTGCGACGAGCGAAGCCAACCGCACTGCACGTGTCAACCCCTGCATGCTCAAGAGCTCCGACCAAGCTGCCAGCGCGCGTGACGGAGGGACAAAGCTAGGTTACAGGCCAGTGGTTCATGATATTGTCACGAGTAACAATATCATGCACAGCCTTGCTGCAAGAAAGAGAAAGACGACGTTGGTTGCTGGTTGTTGATGAATCAAAGGAACGTTATTATTGTTTCTATCTAATTTCTCTTTAGTTTTTTTAGCAAGCGTTGTAAAAAAATGATCTATCAAGAGGTACAGTGTGGCCAATCCCCCATGTGGGTATGAACCAAGATCTCCTAGGAGTACAAGACAAGACAAGACAAGGCACTGGCAGCTAAAGTAGCCGAAGAGTCCCCGGTGTTGCGACCGGTGCGCGTCCCCATCGAGGTACGGGAGTCGTCCACCTCCACCAATAATGTTACGAGTAACTTCATTTAATAAATTATATACGATGGACCGTGCTCGGCGAACAAGATGGCGACAGTTCATCAACAACCAGCAACAAACGTTGTCTTTCTCTTTCTTGCAGCAAGGCTGTGCCGGCTGCTGTGTATCAATATCAACAGGCTCGTTCTCTTTCGTCCTCGTTCGCGACTCCGCTCGACGCAGGAACGGGCGCCCAAGAGCCGGACTCTTAAAAACCTCGTCAGTTTTTGTGGCGGCAAACTGAATACGCCGCCTCAAATACTGGATGCGTCCGTTCCACAACTTCACCTTGAATTCACTTATGAAGTCAGAGCTCTCGAAAGTGCGTGCACAGTAGATGTTGAGGAGCGCTGTAGTGCAGAAACTCGGATCAATAGTGACCACTTGGGCTCTTCTATCTCTCGCTAAGTCATAGTAAGCGCGTGTGGGGACAAAAAAATATTATGTAGCATGATTCAAGCTTGTATTACGTAAAGCACCAGTTTGTTGTTGTTGATTTTTTTTCAAAGGCAATATACAATTATATTGTCAATTGCTATATATATTGTAGCGATTTATCAGCAAGTTTTATTTGTAGTGCGTTTGCCCTGTGAGTACACTTTCATACATCAGGCAACGTAAGAAAAGACCAGAAATAATGAGACAAAAATAGAAATCAACCTCGAACGTAAATTCATTGTGCACTCAGAAGCTCCAAAATCGTTATCCTTGACCAAAAGTCCAAGTTTTACCATTACACTTATCTCGAATTCAAATCATACGAAGCCACTGCACATTTGTCGTGTCGCATATCGCGGTCCCGTTACTTGAAATAACGTGCTAAGACGAGCACATGTGACACGAGCGTATGGCACAAAACAGCTCCGCCGCCAGTGCCGCCATCTGGTTTCGGTGAAGCCATGTTTCGGAAATTCGGCGCGTTCCATGAATCCAGGGGCGGAATTTCTTGTACTCGAAGTGCCTCTTCTGATTTGGATGGAAGGCGGGGTGTAATACAGTCCTTGCATTAGTGTGATACATAGGCGCAGATATATAATGCGATGCACAACTCGAAAATGAACATGAACAGCGGAACCTTAAATACGGAACACGATGATTATCGTAAGCTCGGGGTAGACTCACCTCATCACATATGCGTGCTGTTTAATAATGGCCAGCGTAATAGCCGGCGATCGATCTGAAACAGCAAATATTTGTCGCTTTTTTGTTTGTTTGTTTTTTTTCTTTTTTTGACGTTGCAATCTAAGTAAACAATTATAAGGTCAAATTCACAGGCGAGGCACTGAACTATAGTGGCGACAGTATACGGTCATCATCTGATCACAATTCATATTTTATGGGGTGTTAAGTGCATGGGCAAAGCCACCATATATGATTATGAGACACGCCGTACTGAATGACTCGTCAGGGAGCCTTATGCTTGTTAGAGATGTTTCTCTCTCTAGGAATTTCAACCCTTTGGTGTTCTTTAACGGGAACTGACACCAGGCAGTACTCATGCATCTCAACACTTGGCCTCAATCGAATTGCCCGTGACTTTCGGGTCGGCAGCCGAACTCCGCAACATCACACTGTGGTGGACTCCTCGTCACAGTGAACTATTTAATGACCAAGGTTGTTTCTTTCTTTAACTACAGAAGCGCAAAGCTTACACAAAATGGAGTACGACAAACTGAAGGCTTACAAAATGTTTTATTAACGCACGTTAACGCATGTCAAGTCTTTTCAGAAGCCTTTGCAAGTAAAGCGTCGAAGCGTAAAGGCACCCGTATACGCCACAGTCACTTCCACACGTTGTTTGCCATTAAAGTTCAATACATCGCGGCAGTTATCAATTGGGCAGTGTGATCAAATCGCAGGATGAAACGCGATGGGCTATACCTGTGGGCTCGTTCATGGTGAATTCGTGACGCCGTTTGGTCGTGTCTTTTTGGCGCTCACGATGGCATCGTCCTCGAACCCCGTACTCGGCGCCATTAGGGAGGTGGTGGCCGTTGAGAGCAAACCAGCGAAGAGGCCGTTTAAACTGAAGCACTTTAGCAGCACGATAGTTATAGTGCTAGGACAGAACAACGACAAAGAAACAAGAAGAACACGAGCGCTATAGTTATAGCGCTTATACAGAACGGCGACAAAAAGACAAGAAGGAAGAAGAAGAAGGACAAGAAGAGACAAGAAGGACATGACAAGAAGGACAAGAAATGACAAGAAGGACACGAGCTGGAAGTTATAGCTTCCAACTCGTGTCCTTCTTGTCTCTTTGTCGTCGTTCTGTCCTCGCGCTATAACTATCGTGATGTCATACCAACCAGCCCAAACTGCGACACTTTGATTGATATGTGGGGTTTAACGTCCCAAAACCACTATATGATTATGAGAGACGCCGTAGTGGAGGGCTCCGGAAATTTCGACCACCTGGGGTTCTTTAACGTGCACCCAAATCTGAGCACACGGGCCTACAACATTTCTGCCTCCATCGGAAATGCAGCCGCCGCAGCCAAAAAAAAAAAAAAAAAAAACTGCGACACTTTAACAGCGTCGTGACGAGCACCAGGAGCGGCAGCGTGACGCCCAGTGTCATGTTCACGAATATCATGCAGTCCGTTTGCGAGGGCTTCCTGGCAATATATAAGCAACAATTTGCACAGTAGTTATAACAATAAACTGTGACGATTGGCTCATTATTCGTATAATTGATCCGGCGCTAAAGATAAAACCATAAAAAGCCTGAGTACAGGACGACCGCTGTGCCATGTGCCAAGCTCATCAGAGCGATCGACAGACGTTTGTTACATTGTGACCAAATATATATACAGCCATAACGGTCACATGACTTTTGTGATAACTGGATCATAAAAATGGGCATAGCGCTTATCTCGGTGCATATTCTCTGAAAGAGGATTGATTGATTGATTGATTGATTGATTGATTGATTGATTGATTGATTGATTGATTGATTGATAAGTAGGGTTTAACGTCCCAAAACCACCATATGATTATGAGAGACGCCGTAGTGGAGGGCTCCGGAAATTTCGACCACCTGGTGTTCTTTAACGTGCACCCAAATCTGAGCACACGGGCCTACAACATTTCCGCCTCCATCGAAAATGCAGCCGGGATTCGATCCCGTGACCAAGAGTTCGTTAGGAGCGGGAGGCCATTGAACTATGCGCACGGTCACACTGTGAACAATATCATGACTGGCGAAAATTGCTGTTTTCAATCGGACATTATGCAAAGTAAGTACAAGATTTATGTCTAGAGTTGCCATGAACGGGCGGAAAACTCGGCTTGGAGGTCACTATTCGTGGGACTTGCCGGATGGCACGGTGTCTTCTCTGCGTCTTCTTTTGGCCTAAGTAAAGTTTTTCATCATCATCAGCAGCAGCAGCATCATCATCATCGTCATCACCGCCACGGAATGCACCAATACGACGTCACAATGTGCAGGCAGTTTTGTTTCTTGACGTCTTCCTCTTTAGCCCTGTATTAATCACGCAAATACTTCCACTAGCCCAACTTTCCATTCTGCTCATTTATCGTAACACGGCGAGAAAACTGGCGTAGGTGATGTGGTGTCATCATATGAACGAATTCACCATCGGCGCCAGTTTAATAACATTACAGAGTTTTCAAATAGGGGCCCCAAGGAAATAGCGTCTGTGCCACTGCGCATGCGCAAAACCCCAAACGGCGTTGGTTTTTACGTTGTGAACGCTATTCACTGAATTTGGCGGCAGCCCCAAAGCCTGCCTGAAAGGCTTTGCGTCAGACAAACGTGACGGCACCTACTGAAATGGCGGCTTTCGGCCAAGACTATAGAGTGCACCGATGATTGATTGATTGATTGATTGATATGTCGGGTTTAACGTCCCAAAACCATCATATGATTATGAAAGACGCCGTATATAGTGGAGGGCTCCGGAAATTTCAACCACCTGGGGTTCTGTGCACCCAAATCTGAGCACACAAGCCTACAACATTTCCGCCTCCATCGAAAATGCAGCCGCCGCAGCCGGGATTCGACCCCGCGACCTGCGGGTCAGCAGCCGAGTACCTTAGCCACTAGACCACCGCGGCGGGGCCTATAGAGTGTACCAAGAATTGGGTGAGTGTCCAAAGTGCCACACACCCTATTCGAAAACTCTTGGGGCCTCTATTCAAAAACGTCTAAAAACTCCCTGTTCATAGTGGCTGCAAGATGAAAAGAACTCGCTGTATCATCCTCCATGGTTTTCCTTTAATCGCACAAGACGGGCGAAGGAAGCTTGATCGTTCAGGTAATATTTATTTGTACCAACGTTCGAACTTTTCGACACATGTACGACGACATCATCCTTCTGTGTTCACCTGCCGGCCTGTTTGGTTCTCAGTAAGCACTCTGATATTAAGTGATGAATGTAAGCAACTGTCGTGCCCTGGTGCTATAAGTAATTTGTGAAATCTGTTTAGTAAACCTCCGACTGATCCATGTATACCTGGCGTTCCTGGGAAGCAGCGGATCTTTCACCGCAGTATTAGATGGGCATCAGTGAAACACTAAATCGCTGTAGTTAATTTCACGCCTTTAGAATCAGTGGTTCATTGCAATAGCGATTATATGAACAGTCTCGGCTGGTTTTTTGCCGTCACCGCCATCGGCATGCACCGTCTATGTATACGTGTCTATATGAGAACTCAAGAAATAAAAAAAAAGCCACCCGCGCTCAGCACCCAGCTCTCCCACGCATATACTTTGCCCCGCGGATGGGACCTGGGGGGTTATAGGAGCTTGTGCGCGCACTTATCCTTCGGTGGGGAGAATCGTGTGCCTTGTCCTTTCACCGGAACGATTGATTTAGCTGCTTGGGCCACAAAGGTCACTTCGCTCGCTGGGTAGGCCCCGTTTAGCGCACTTTTCAAAAACAGCGAAGTAACAACAGGAATACTCTTTAGTTCGCACTCATATCTGCAGCTGTGATTATTTTCATGAGTATCTTTAAAATGTGCCTTGCCGATGTGGTCTATAGTTGCTAAGGTACTCGGCTGCTGACCCGCAGGTCGCGGGATCGAACCGCGGCTGCGGCGGCTGCATTTCCGATGGAGGCGGAAATGTTGTAGGCCCGTGTGCTCGGTTTTGGGTGCACGTTAAAGAACCCCAGGTTGTCGAAATTTCCGGAGCCCTCCACTACGGCGTCTCTCATAATCATATGAGGGTTTTGGGACGTTAAACCCCACATATCAATCAGTCAATCTTATCCTTAAAGTATACGTCAATATAACGAAAAATTGAACAGATCAACGAAATTTTCTTTCATTTGTGTGGATAAAACTCTAGTGTGACATCATCAGTTTCAAGGTATATGCGCGCATCTGATCCATTGCGTTTAACAGTAATGTACCTAAAAGCAGACAAGGTCAGTCTTTGATAGCCCCACCGTAAAATTCAACCATCTTTGCCGGTGTAGGAAAATTAATCAGGCTCGAGCAACCGAGGTCAAATCGGATTACGTCAGGGCGAGAGGATATGGAAACTCGACTGTTCTTTTACCAACTGTGTAGTGTATATAAGGAAATTATTTGTATTGCCCTATCCAGCGAGTTCATAGCTTGTTATCCTAATTACAAGCATTGAACTCGGCGGGAAGAGAAATAAAGACAAATGATATTGTAATCTCATAGTTTTTAGCGGGCTCTTATTAGCATTGTTTATCATACCTGATGTATAATATGACAAATGAGATTGAGCAGGATTTTCATCAACCTCATATGAGTGTGACGCTTCGAACAAAAATTAAGTTTTTGGAAGTGAGTTAGCGCGCCTCTCTTCGTCGCCAGTACGAGGTCCTTGTCTTGTGTTGTGTGCTAGATGTCCTGGTAAATAGTGATCCATTGCATGCATATCGTACGGCTATACTGACGAATGCCAGTGACGTCAACAACGTCGGTAGCCTGGGTATAGTCTTGGTACCTTCATGCGGTGGCTGAGTCTGTGAAAGAAAGCCGTTGCCGGGCACGTCGGCCTTGTGTGGTATCGCCCTGTAGCCGCGATCGACGACTCCGTGGTGGCCTCGAGCCGCGAGTCGAGCGCTTTGTTGACTGTCACCACGCAAGGTGAGCCAAGGACATTCGACAGGACAGCGCTGTCCTGTCGTTCATGCTGAGGTAACGGGAGAAAACCTTCCCCATGTGCCTCGGCGGTGATCTTACGTAGAGTACGAAACCTTTAATGAATCGTCGCTTCGTTTTCTTGTTATTGCTCCTCGTCAATGGCTCATACCCACTGCGGAGGACTGGCCAAGTAAAAAACGATTTTACATCGTCATTATAAGCATCAAGTGTAACACTCTGAATGCTCTATTTTGTCGAGCATCTAACTCATTCCCCGGCAGAAAGCCTTCCTCAACCACCGCAACAATCGATGACCATGCCCAGGAAACCAGCCGATCCAAACTAGTACTGCTTATAGCATCAATGATCTCGGAGCGAAAGGAAAGAATGTGGAGATGGCGAGGGTATACAGATATATCTCGGTGAGCACTGCTATACTCTTAGAACTATTTATACCACCTCTTTTGCCACAAACAGTACACGCGCAGACCTCAACAACGGCTGCCAGATTTTCTACCTTTTCTATCGCAACGGGGCTTCCCCTCCGGACGCGCCCGATTTGATCGAATATGCAGAAACGTAATACTCGCAGTGGCCTGCCTTCTTTTTGTCTTCCCTCTCCCTCTGCACTCCCCTCTCACCGGCAAGTTGGTGGCGGCCAATCAGGTGCATAATGCAGTTAGCGCCTGTCTCACACACACACGATCCTCTCTCGGCGCAGTTTTGCCTGCTTTCGAGCGTTTAGGTACACCCGAGATGTAGGCTACTACGTTTTGTTTGTTTCCTTTGTCCTCCCCCCCCCCCCCAGTGTTGCTTTCTTGTCACGCCCTGCAGGGCAAAAAGCGTGGCTGCCTCACGATGTGGGAGGTTTGAACCAGCACCATCCTGGAGGAAATGTAAGCAGAGACCAGGTCGGCACTCCTAAGATGGATGGCCTCGGAGGCCTCCTCCCGCTCTAAGCGTGCGCCACGTGAACGTGACAGATGTTGGTTGCAGAGCCAGCGCAAAGGCCGCACCGACGCTGCTGCTCTTGGAGCATTTAGCGCGCACGCTTTTAGCTCGTGCGGTTCCCGGATCTTCCAGCTTGCCGGCGACATTTGACGACGCAGTCTACACGGACCGCCACCCGCAGGCGCACGGCAGGAGCACGCTTTCTTGCTTATCGCTTTGGTACACATTGCCCTGCGATGCAGTTTGCAAGTGTCATAAGATCCATGGACGGGAAAGAGTGAATGGACGTCTAAGAGAACACGCTCATTCCAGGCTTGGCTCTCTTGATCAGTGGATAGATGAACTGAACGAAACTAAAAGGTAAGCAATACAAAACAAAAGCAGACAGAAAAGAAAAAAGAAATCGCGGACAAGTCAACACATTTACGTCACTAAGGTTTGTGTCCTTTGAGACATTGCACTTATGCACAGGCACCATGCGCTGATCTATATTATAATTTTGGATAATATATCAAAATAATTTTCCTATTGGAGGAGGGGATTCGACCTACACCTTTATGTATGCTCGTGTGCTATTGTAAAAGACTGCGCTGGTATACTTACAAAATGCTAAAATTTCAAAGGGGGGTGGAACCTTCTCCCTATGCCACAAACACACACCGCACACACGCGAGAACAAAAAAAAATACGACGGGTCGTCGTCTTATGTTTTAGAATGGTGGTCTCAATAAATTAGCTTTTAATACATATAGCGTGGCATATAAAGTTTCAACCTAAAAACACGAGTACAAATGACCATATTCAATATGTCTGCTGCGCCGTTATGAGTCATGGCAGGCGTATTCTTTTTTTTTCCGAACAGCATATTGGACCAACAACGAAATCAGTCGAGGTATACGGTGATTTTCTCTATGCACAGTAAACGGTTATGCACGGCCCATTGTCTCAATTGGTGTCTTTATTGCTTTATAATGAGCCCCCGTACTTAAAGATTATCTGACTCCCTATTGAGCAACTTTTCCGCCTTGTTATATTCGTTTTTTTTCTTGTAACTAATCGATCGGCCGATAAACATTACGCAGTCGAACCAGGATATATCTAATTATTCCTTGCGTCGAACAGGTTTAACGTCCCGTACGTAGGAAACCTCGCGCACAATTATATAACTTAGATCAAAGAAAGTACTGATGATGATGTGTGGGGTTTAACGTCTTAAAACCACCATGGGATTATGAGAGACGCCGTGTAGTGGAGGGCTCCGGAAATTTTGATCACTTGGGGTTCTTTAACGTTCACCCAAATGTGAGCTCACGGGCCTACAGCAGTTTTGCCTCCATCGAAAGCAGCAAAGAAAATAACAGCGCGAGAGGAATAAGGATGACGAAAAAATGGAGACCATGGGACAAGTGCTGACTGCCAACTGGATGCTTATCACAAGGAAACCGGCCTTTTATACACTCTGGTGGGAAACATGCGCACATGAGACACACTATTATCACAACTACAATCTTTCTTTCAAGAAGACCATTTCGCTGCCCGATTTAGGACGAAAAAAAATTTAAGGTGGTCGACTGGGACGTTTTCCGCAAAGTCAGAGCTGAGAGAGCACGGACGGCCGCGACAGATTTTGAAGGATGGTACAAAGCAATCAGAGATGACGCCACGGCAGCGACCAAGGAAGTCGTCGCTGACCTCGACGTTGAAAACATGGACAGCAGGTTGACCCACTTACTGGAAGCCAAGCAGGCCCTACTCACGAGTTGGAAGGGGCGGAAGCGTAACAGGAGGCTCCGCAAGAAAGTTTCAGAGGCTAACAGGGCGATCAAGGAGCACTGCAAAACCTTATGTAAACAACAATGGTATGAGCTCGGCGAGAGCATCGAGGGTCAGCTCAGATCGGGGAAGAGCTGGGGTTTTCTCAAACACCTTCTCGATCAGGGCAGCACCAGGTCCAGCCAGAGACGATCCCTCGAGCGAGCCATCCATCTTGCTACTGACTCTACCCCGGATGAATTGGTTGTCAATAAGCTTATAGACAAGTATCTGCGAGTCGCGGATAGCTCTCCACCCACACAGTTTCCGGACTACGCGGGGTGTGACGTGCCAGAACTGGACCAGGACATTACTGGGGCTGAGATCCCACAGGCTCTCTTTTTCCTAAATGCCATATCCGCCCATGGCCCTGATGGCATAACTAATAAGATGCTCAAGAATCTTGATGATGACTCCATCAAATTCCTCTCAGAAAAGATGAATGAGGTATGGCACCGTGGGGAGGTCCCCGCACAGTGGAAAACGGCCTACATGGTACTAATCCCGAAACCTGGTAAAGCACCTGGAATAGATAATCTAAGACCGATTTCTTTCACTTTCTGTGTCGGTAAGGTCGCAAAGCATGCCCTTCTGAACCGACTCAAGGTGCACCTCGAGACCAATGACATGTACACCCACAATATGATTGGTTTCAGAGCTGGCCTCTCCACGCAGGATGCCACGAAGCTGATAAAGCATCAGATCATCGACCGTAGCACAGGAGATACCAGAGCCATCTTTAGATTAGACCTGGAGAAGACTTTCGGAAACATGTCTCAGGAATTCATTCTCCAGTATATTGCCAGCCTAGGGCTAGGGAAGAAGGTCTGTTACTTCGTGAGATCTTTTCTTTGCCAGAGAACTACCAAGCTCAAGATCGAAGGGTACTTCTCACAAAATATCAAGCTCGGTTCACGCGGCACGCCTCAGGGCTCAGTTATTTCACCAACACTATTTAACATCGTGATGATCGGGCTCTCCAAGAAACTCACGAAGGTTCAAGGAATCAATCATACCATCTACGCAGATTATATAACCATCTGGTGCACCGGCGATGGTCAAGTTGAGAAAGCCAAGCAGCGGGCAATCGACGTGACCGAGCGTTTCCTCCATCCCACCGGCTGGTTTTGGGACGTTAAACCCCACAAATCAAATCAATCAAATCCATCCCACCGGTCTCAGGTGCTCCCCATCGAAATCTGAACTTCTGCTCTGCAAGAAAAGACCCCGAGTTGGCGGCCACCGTGACTGGAAACCTGCGTCTCAAAGTGAAATACGCCTTTTCACTGGTGACGGGTCCCCTGTGCCCAGAGTGGATTTGCTCCGAATATTGGGAATGCATATCGAGTCTAACGGTCTAACGGCGCTAACGGAGCTGCACTAAGACAGATCACTACCAAGACGGAAAGTGCTCTCGGCCTCATCCGGAGGATCACCAACAGTCACCAGGGAATGAATGAAGACAATATCATCCGCATCATACATGCGTTTGTGCTCTGCCACCATTCGGGCTCGGCGGCCATGCATAATTGGCATGTTGCAGGGAGGAGTAAGCTCAATTCCCTCATAAGAAAGGTCTTCAAGCTTGCGCTGGGCTTGCCTGTAAGCACTCGCACTGAAAACCTTTTCAAGCTCGGTGTTCACAATACACTTGAAGAGATAATCGAGGCGCAAGAGCGCTCGCAATTGCTCAGGCTTGAGCCTGAGTAGCTGCGAGCGCTTAGGCTAAGTTGCGCCTGAACAGCTGAGCCTGAGCAGCTGCTCAGGCGCAGCTGCTCAGGCTCAGCCCGTGATAGCTGAACAGGTTGCACTAGCGCTGGCTATGCTAGATAGTCGCAGAGAGTCAATATACAGTGACTCCAAGGCGGCTATAAAAGCCTACGAAACCAGAATGGTAGCCCCTCAGGCCCCCCGCATTCTCCAAAGCGACAAGAGTGTCACGCCCCATTCTCTCACTTGGTTTCCCGCTCACCCGGGGTCGATTGAGGGCTCTACCTCTAATCCTAACTAGGGCGCACACGAGGCCGCGCGAGGACTCACTGACCACGCCGCCTCCGCAGTCCCTCTGCCTCACTGGGAACCCTTACTTACGTTCAACGAAATAACAAAGCACTTCTATCAGTCAAGAAGGGTATTCCCCCCTCCCTCCCCCCCCTCCACACGCGCGCACACCCTGCCTTGTGCAGAGCACAGGCAGTTATCCTTAGACTTGCAAGCCAGTGCGTATCCTAAGCATGCGGTTCTTCGTGCCATGTACCCTTAACGGTATCCAAGTGCGGTTCGCCCCACCTGTAGACTGTTAGCAACATTAAACCACGTGTTGTGGGAATGTGAAGCCGACGGCTCCGCCCTCAGCGAGGAAAGGTGGGCTGCGCTCTTACGCAGCCTCGAACTTAACGGCCAAACCCTGGCAGTCCAGAGTGCCCATGAATGGGCCACCAAGCTCGGCTTGTGGGTCCCTACGTGGGATTAGCCGGTGGCGTGGGGCCTCCCATGCGTCTTCTCAGGACCAAAATAAAATTTAAATTAATCAACTACGTGCTCTGCCCTCTTTCCTTTGTTGTCAGGTTCTCTTTTACAGCGAAAGCTGTTATGAGATAACACCAAGGGTTGCGTGTGCTGTAGTTGTCCGCCGCCGGTGTCCGTAACCACTATCGCGCTAATCAAGAAAAAAAAATGACAGCATATCCAGGAAGTGAATGATGATGAGTGGGGTGAAGCGTCCGTCCATCTGTGGATATGCTGTGCTGGCAACACCGGAGAGGGACTGCCCTAGACGATAAGAAGCTTCGCCTCTAAAATTTCGTATATAAAAAATCACAGCATGTCCACGGATTGAATGATGAAGAATGGGGCAAAGGGTCTGTCCATCCATCCGTCCGTGCATGCGTCCGATAGCATTCGAGAATGCAGACGGCACGCGGGTAACACCGACGAGACGCGAGCCGAGGAAGCCGAGCGCAAGCGTCTTCAACGTGTCCACCGCTCTGCTTCGTCTATGCCCCACCAACGATCCGCCACGTACGGCGACTATTCAGGAGACTGAGAGAGGCACTAGTTCTCAACGCACTCGTGCAAAGCGCGCGCAGCAGCCAATCGGAGAGTAGTGGCAGAGTAACGCCATCTAGGAGATGAGACGAGAAATGAATTGAATGGGGCAGCGTTAAGACGAATTTATTATGAGCCCGAACCAACTAGCCCACCTTTCCGTTATTCTGCTAGACAAGAAAGGTAATACAATTCTTTGGTTTTCTTTTCCTTTTCGTCTCTTCTTCTCTCGGTTACACATGACACCATTACACAAAGAGAAGCTTCGCCCCTAAAACACTAAGCACACAACCGAATTCGAACCCGAGTCCCCTGCGTGCCAGCCAGTATTCCACCAATGAGCCACGCCACTGCTTGGCACTACGTTGCAAACTAGCCTTATAAGCAGGCTTGATGTCAGGAAAGGAATCACGTTCATATGACCCATAAAGCGTTTTAGAACAGCAAACAACCAGGCGTCACACAATGCGAATTGCGAAACGAGATGGTTTTCGAATGTTCCAAACTTAATACAAAAGCTTCAGGCATAATTCTTCATCATCGTCAGCCACAGCATAAACGATTGATATGTGGGGTTTAACGTCCCAAACCACCATAGGATTATGACAGACACCATACTGGAGGGCTCTGGAAATTTCAACCACCTGGGGTTATTTAACGTGCACCCAAATCTGAGCACAGGGTCTACAGCATTTTTGCCTCCACCGAAAACGCAGCAGCCGCAGCCGGGATACGATCCCGCGACCTGCGGGTCAGCAGCCGATTACCTTAGCCACTAGACCACCATGGCAGGGCAGCATAAACGATTGCCCGAAATTTCTTGCAACTGTGTAGCAGGTACCATGATTCTCCAAAGAGTCAATAAGGATGACATAGCGAATGCCCTACCAATCCTCTAAAGTGGGTATGAACCATAAGAGAAGGTGAACAAGAATGCCAACCTACTACACAATAGTTATGATTTATGGCGTATAGTGAATGGGTACTCTGCAACTGGGCAAGCTTGCAGCAGCTACCCAGGGTGTAAAAAATAAAGGGGGGGTGGGGGGTTCTGAAAGGCCGCTTTTCCAGCTTTCACTTTGACAGTGCTGCACGTTCTGCAGAGGCCTGGCGGTTCTGTTATTCCCAGCAGAATTGTTTCGCAGACGGATGTGATGACATAATGGGGACAGCCTGTGTCGCGTAACCGTGCTAGCTTATTCATCAGGTTACGTTCAGATTCGTGCTCACACTACTTATTTAATGCTACCTTAGTACACGTGGTGGCTATGCCCCTCTTAATAAATTTGCTCTGCGCGCTGTCATACAGCAACAAGGTTTCCTTTGACCTAGACTGATAGGCCTAGTATACATGCTTACCTGATGGAAAAACATAGGTTGATGTCAAGAAACTGAGCCCGGTGACTGATTGGCAATGCATGTGTGAACTTGAGCCTTCTCAATGACCTGATTAAAATGCCCGGTATATTACTTGTTCGATAGACATGAACCTACTGGCTTCATTCAAGTTGTTACTAATTACTTAATATGCACACATATGTCATCTCCGTTCACCTCGGCATATCACACTTATATTCAATATGTAGTCAAACCCTCATATATTAAGCTCACAAAACAACGGACATTATTTTAATATCACGTATAATTCGATACAAAGCTTTTAAACAAGTTATCGTTATGTTGTCTTCAGGACAATACTTTGTGATAATTCAAAGAAGCCAGCCTTAAGCAAAATGCCGGTGAGGACATAGTTATTATCCCGTGGTTTGTAGTTTTATGCGGAGTTGGGTTATAACAATCGATGAAAATACAGTATCCATGCAAACAGCACCCGGACACTTTAATACACAGCTGTGCGTAGTCGTCGAACGCCATACTCCAGTCTGCCGTAACCGAAATGTTAGTCTTGTTCAACATCGTTACTTTTTAAGGATCCTGTACGCAGCAGCGACGAGAGACTTATATTCTCCCCCTTCAATTGCGTTGGTTATTGCCAGCTTTGCACAGATCAGCAAGTTCTTGTGTTTCACAGTAGCCTTCTCAACAAACGCAGCGAAATTTACGGAGAAGAGAACGATGAGCCCGGGTCGACGGGCAAGGCAACGGGTAATAATATATGAGAAAGAGATGATAAGTGGTAATTTCTACTTAAGTAAGCGGTAAATTTTACATAAACACTCCGTGACATTAGACACCAATATGCTGAGACTATATAAGGTGCTTCGCACCTATATAGTCTTTTTTGAGAGAAAGTCAACATTTTCGGCCGTTTCACGCTGCCCGACAGACATTCGCTGAGGCACCTATATTGCCTAGAATCCATAATGTCTAGAATTATGAATTAGAACAAACGCAGTCTTGGGGCGGTCGGCTTCATTTGTAGAAACCTGCCAGTAGCCCGATCGAAGGTCTAAAGAAGAAAAGAACTCTGATCCTTGTAGGCAATCGAGGGCGTCATCGATTTTTGGTAGCGGATAAACATCTTTTCTTGTGATCTTATTAAAACGGCTGTAATCAACACAAAATCGGATGCTACCATTTTTCTTTTTTACCAGTACAACAGGAGAGGCCCAAGGGCTGTTTGAAGGGTGTATTACGCCTTGTCGAAGCATATCGTTCACCTGATCATCAATGGCACGGCGTTCAGCGTGAAAAACTCGATATGGGCGCTGGTGCAAAGGTGCATGGCTACCGGTGTCGATTTGGTGAACGATTGCAGATGTGCGACCCAAAGAAGGTTGGCTATGGTCAAACTACATCTTGAAGCGATCTAGCAGAGCCAGGAGTTGGGTGCGCTGAGCAGTGGGAAGTTTAGGGTCAATCCATGGGAAAAAAGCCTCCGGAGATGAAGTGGGAGTGGTATCGGAGGTAATGGTGTTTAAGTGAGATAATGGCAAGTCGTCAGGTAGGTGACTGGACGAAACAGAATCAATTTCCTCAAGGTGACCGAGGACTTCGCCACGGAATAATATGGCTGGGGAAGGAAGCGAGTTGGTTATATAAATGGAGCCACGGGAGTTTTCTTCAGTGACAACTGCGAACGGGAGAAGGAAGCTTTTGCGAGAACCAAAGGCGTCTGAGGGGTAAAAGAGGGCGGTGACAGAGGGCGCGTCGTCGCAGAAGAGTGGCACAAGAACACAGGATAGAGGAGGGATGTGAGTGTCCACGGCCACGGTGACTCGGGAAGATAGCAGCTTGAAAGGTCTTTCAGACGTCGGCGCTTCACACAGGGGCAGTTCAGACATCGTCGACAACTCTAGTTCGGCACGCGCACAGTGAACGATGGCATGATGAGCGCAGAGGAAGTCCCAGCCTAAGATGATATCGTGCGAACATGGGGAAAACACAACGAATTCGACGACATACAAAATATTTTGGATGACCAGTCAGTCGAGCTGTGCACGCCGCAGAAGGTTGGATGTGATGCGCAGTGGCCGTGCGGAGAGAGACATCGGAAAGTGGCAGTGTAAGCTTCTTCAACTTGCGGCACAGTTCACCACTTAGCACAGACATGGCAGCACCAGTATCAACAAGAGCTTGCACCGGTCCACCATCAATATGCACAGTTATTTCATTAGCAGGTAGAAACGGAGGCCTTGAAAGTTTCGATATATGCGCAGCTCTTGCCCCGGGAACTCCGATGGTCAGTTTTCCGTTTGGGTCGAACGGCGCCGTGGTGAGGGCGACCGATCCCTGTCGAAGCCACGGCGACGTGGCGGCGACTGTTCCGACGTGGGGGGGGAACGAAGAGGACTGTGGTGGCTCTGGACGATAGCCGTAAGTCGCCTCACCAGCAGTTGGGTTGTAATCTCGATGGCGGCAGTAGCGTGCTACAAGGCTTATAGATTCTAGGCACTATAGCACCCTGCGGTACATGCCATGAATCGAAGAGTAAAGAGTGAACTTTTGAGCGATTCGCACGTCCTTGCAGAGGGAAATCGTGAAATTCCCGATTTTTTGTTTTCCGGCACATACGGAGCTTTCCGATAAACTTCGGCTAGATACGCCTGGTAATTTCACATTATCAATATATCGAACTGTGCTATATATTGGAGCATGCATGTGTGCACGTTATAAACGAGCAGAAAGAGCGAAACAAGGCGCTTGATTTCTGCATGAAATTTTGTTAGTAAAAGTAAACGATAACGGAGGCCAAAAAGTCATGATGATGAAAAAAAAAGAAGAAAAAACATTTCTGCGTGTTATACTCTGAAGAGCAGGGGACCAATGGCAGGTCGTTGTGAGAAGCACATCATCGCTTACTTTTTACTTTTGCATCCATTGTGAAGCTCGTTAATGTCTATATATATAGACGTATACATAGGAGGGTTCTCCATGAGTGTGTGTGAAGGATGATGGTGAGTTTCGCCTCAGTCACATTCCCTCTAACCCGCCAGTTTGTCGAGTCCGAAAGAAAACGAGCTTCACAATGGATGCAAAAGTAAAAAGGAAGCGATGATGTGCTTCTCACAACGGCCTGCCACTGGTCCCCTGCTCTCCAGGGTATAACATGCAGAAGTGTGTTTTTTTTGTTTTCATCACCGAGACTTCTTGATCGCCGCTAAAGAAACATGCGTAGCCGTAAGCCCGAAGGCCTACCAATCCTGAGCATTAAAAAGTTGGGCAGTGTGCACTAAGTTAATTACGCAAGACTCGGACACAGCAGAGTTGGTCGGCACACTTCAGCTTCTCTTGCTAACCGTCTATACAGAAAGCCTGGGCTGCATAGCGAGTACCAGTTTATGATGATAATAATCTTGTATCTGACACCCGGGTGTCAGGGGCCAGAATCGGTGCCTCCTGCACCCCCCCCCTCTCAATTCGCACGCCTGTGCAGACATACTTATATTTGCTTCCAGAACCACATGCATGTATGTGACATATCTGCCGCATTGGCTGGGAAAAAAGGATGAGAATAGGAGTTTTCTGAGGTATACATGCCCTGCACGGGTGGCAGCAGTGGCATTTTTATCATCCTCTCAGCTTTCTTTCCCTTTTCCAAGTGAAGGCGAGCCCACCTTTACAGCCCTGTATGCTTAACCTCCCTGCCCTTACTTTATCAATTTAAACGAGTTTTGGCAAGACGCGCTATTGAAACAACATTAACTCGGTGCAATATCCTGCACTGGCATGGGACACTACATCTATACGCAGCGGTGTGTGGACAACGCCTCGCTTAAACTGCCAAATACGACTTGTAAAGCTCCAACGTCATTGCAAATCAAAAGACCTAGCAGTCTTCGGCATTTCTGAACAACAAAGGCACTGCTTCAGTACTTTGCAGCGCGTTCCACTACACACGCTGCGCGAAGAACAAAACTGAAACTACGGAAAAACATTCGTCCACAGCTTGCTAGTTGACGCCATCTAATCCGAAGCCTGTATACTTTCCAACATTTCCCTAGGAGTACAGCAATCGCATATCAGTTTCCTCTCTAGATATTATTATATGAAACTCTATGGGTGGCTGATTCGGCTAGTTGTTCACTCATACTGACACTGAACAACGCGAGATACAAGCTGCTATTCTTGGCCTCTCCGCGCCAAGCCATTATCTAACCACCATAGTTCATACCACGTACCTAGCCAAACGTTTCCACTCGGCTATCTGATAAACTACTGGAACTCTTCACACCATCCTCACTAACAGGATATTTATTATTTAAGTCTCCCGACTTGAAGACTACTATGACATTCTGTATTCCGGTCCTACAATGATGGCTCCTTTACAAATATTGATTGATTGATACGTCGGGTTTAAATTCCTAAAACCACCATATAATTATGAGAAACGGATGCCGTAGTGGAGGGCTCCGGAAATTTTGACCACCTGGGGTTTTTTAACGTGCACCCAAATCTGAGCACACGAGCCTACAGCGTTTCCGCCTCCATCAGAAATGCAGCCGCCGCAGCCGGAATTCGATCCCGCGACCTGCGGGTCAGCAGCCAGCCACTAGACCACAACCTTATCCACTAGACCGCAGCGGCGGAGCTTTACAAATATAAGCAATACAGAATATGACTGGGCAATGCTGATATGTTTATTCCTCAGGCAGTGCCCAGGGTCAAGCACAAAGGGAATCAGGGGGGATGACTGATATCTACAATACAAATAAGAACAGTGAAAGTGCCAAGATATATATAAATGTCCAAGACAAGATATATATATATGCACCTTGAAGGGAATCTATATTATATAGCTCTGGACAAGTGAATGATGAATGCTATAAACATGATCTTCAAAATATATACCCCCTATGTGAACAAACAGCTTCGCCTTTTGTGTTCCATATGTGCGCAAATCGACAATGAAGTGGGCTCACCCCAAAGTGCTATGAAGCATGTGTTAGTACTGTGCATCTTTGTAAAGCGTACCCGTTAATTTAATATGCTGGTGCCTGGCTAATTACACCCTTTCTACTACAAACAAACATTTGTCTTCAACATTAATGTGAAAGCTTGTTTTATGACTTTGGTCTGCCTGAAACTGGTGATAGAGGACTTCTACCCATCTCACACTCATAAGTTCACTGGTGAATTGCCACACCCATTGCTAAAAGCTGGGTCACACGTCAAGAGGGCAACTCTGTTTAATATAAGGCATGTTGTGGATAACTCTAGAAAGGCACAGTTTATCAGTTGTGGTTGTTCGTTAGATTAAAACAACTGAGAGCTGAGCTGCTTGGTAGTTGCTCATGTTAAAAAAGATGGCGTACAAATGCGGAAAGAGAGAAGTTAAAATGTCGCAGATGCCTGTGTTTGTGCTGTCCTGACTGCTCTTTAGCATCTGCGTTGGGACGCCTTGTCTTTTAGCATTGCCCATTAGCCATATGCACAATATACTTGCCAAATACCGATTACATTTGTACCACAGAAATACAAATATGTCAACAGTCTCTAATTTTGGCCATAGTCTGCTGTCTGCTTAATCCAAAGGAAATTTTAAAATTTTTTGGAAGAGCCAGTTGCTTTCACAATTCTAGATCAGCTACAGACATACATTAGACTAGGTTGTGTGCTTAAATACTTACTCAATGTACATATTGCTTAGAACATTTACTTTTTACAGCTTATGAAACAGAGAAAGGGAAAGCAAAGTAAATGTAAAAACACACTTATATCAATTTATTCACTCATTCAATGAAAAGCATGCACACACACGTACACTCACACACAGCAGATCAAACAGTGCCGTCTTTAGCCTTCACTTTCTTCAGGAATGCCATGCCGTGGCTACGCGTGTGGCTTTTCAGTTCTCGTTCAGTGTCGAATGTTGCCAAACACACGGAGCAGCGAAGCCCACTGACAGCAGCACCGTTGGGGTCTGCTTCCGCGAGGCTGTCAGCGGCCTTCTTCTCCTCCACACTGTGCACTCCTCGAAGGTGCTTCCTCAACGAGGGCTCCACCACATAACACAGACCACACTCGTGGCACTGGAATGTTTCTTGATTTGGCGGCCGGTGCACTTTGATGTGCTCGCGGAAAACGGAAACGTCACTGCTTTGGAAGTCGCACTTCGCACACGCTTTGGTGTTGTTTGGCGGCTTCTCTTCCTGCATGACAGTCGTCTGTCAATAGAAATGAAAGGGCACACTGTAAGGCTTCATATTGAATGCTGAAACAAGACAAAGTGGCTGTGCGAAGATAGATACTACAACTGATTAACTTGAAGTAAACATCATGAGGCGGGAAGCATCAGTCCACTGCTAGCATGTTGAAAAGGGGAGCAGTCTAATAAAGACACGTCGACATGTTGAAATGAAGAGGGTTTTGCAAGCATGACAGAAATGGTGCAGAAAATTGTCTTTTGACGTGGACATATAGTTTTGACCTGGACATATAGTCAGATACAACTTGAGAACTCTGTGGTATTTCCTCCTCAAACACGGATGTATACGAGCCTGCCCAATCGGTGCAGACCCTAGACTGACGTCATCAGCCGGCGGCTGATAAATACTTCGGAGAACATTGCAGAGTGCGTGAGCGGGACTATTTCTTTGGTCGCAGAGGTGATTGGCTGGTGTGCTTTGATTGTCTGAGTAGGGCCTCCCCGGAATTTTTAAGCTGTATCAGACAATAGACTCCAAAGAAGTTCTGACTAACCACTGTTGAAAATACTGCTCACAGCAAAGCATTTCTTCTAAGAGAACCAACTGGTTCAGTACAGATTAAGGTTGCACTCAACAAAATGATTGTTTGGGACTCGAGCTTCCCCTGTCCACGCACTGCCCGTCACAAATATGCGACATTGGCCTATTAATGCTAGTGTTGCAGTCAAACTTGCTTACGAAAATTCAAAACATTTATCACAATGATAACACATATTACTATTAATTGTATCAGTCTTGATGACTAGAGCTGCCATTCTAACAACGGTTCATTATACTTCTTATTCTTTTCACCGTTCCTAACGGGCTTGTTCAGTGCAGCCTCGGTGTTATCAGCCGCAGACAACAAATTGAAAATATTACAATGCGTTCAAAATTGAACTGCTACAAAGTAAGGTGCCTAGTCTAAGTTACAAAAATAAGAGACGTGTATCAAGAATTGCACCGAGAGCACAATCCTAAGAGACAAAGGTGCAGTGGCCTGTGTGCCACATCCCAACCATGATCTAAAAAAACGAAAACATGCAAAGGACTGATACAGAATATGGCTTCACAGCAATAACATGGGCAAGCTGTGCTATGTGAGGCGTGACCAGAAAAACTCAGCAGGGGAGGAAGGTGCAGTAATCATTAGTTATATGTCTGGATGAGATTTTATTGGTTCTTGAAATTTTTGGAAGAGATGCATGCATACTAGTAGTATGCAGACAAATTTCTAATCAAAATGAATGCCTCTCTACACTGTAAACTGAAACGATGAATAAGAAAAGTGCTTGCCCACTTGTAAATGTTTACCTCGAGAGTATGACTTACATACAGAGGAGCAAAAAATATTTAGTACACCTTCGCAAAGAGTTTTTAATCATACAAAAAAACTGTAGCGATATATACCCTAGGAAGAGTTGAGCGACTCTTAAGCTTCGCCTTTAAGAGATGAACACAAAAGCAATATCTGCATTCGTGTCACATTCCCAATTGCTAGCTTGCCTTCATTTCTCGGTGGAGACGTGTACACTCTGGCCCGAGAAAAGCCAAAGCGAAAATGCTCTATGGCTCCTTTATTTATTTGCATCTACATCGAATTTTGTTGATGGCTAACGCTGCTTCATAGCTCACAACTAAACATTGCCGCCAACACTGAAGTTTGTACGAAAATACCTCTTTAGCGCTATCGCACTAGAAGTCCAGGCCCCCAGCCATCGCTGTCTACCCTGAGAAAATTCGCATACATGCCCCTATGCAATTGCATTTCCTCATATCTGTGACGTCAACCAACTCTCGCATGTTCTGTGCAGGTGATTTTCTCATGAAGAGTTCATATTGCTGGCTTTTGGTTAGCAACTTGAATTTCCTGAGGAAATTCCAACAAAGGTTCAGACATATGTGCAGAGCCAAACTTAGTATTTTAAAGAAGCTCTGCAACACTTTTCCAAGTTATAATGGAATAGCCTCAATACTATTATCACAAGACGCTTCACGAATTGGGTGCCTCAAAAATTTCTAGAATTTATCAAGTACGAGCGAAGTTACAGGTACACTTGTCGCATGTTTCTAGCGCTTTCTCTCCCCTTTTGTGCAAGCGAGGGGGCTGAAAGTTACACAGCGAGGGGGATGGCAAGAGGGTAAGAAGACGCATCCTTTAATCAGTGCGGGTCATGACCTCCAGCACTTTCTTTTCGTTTTTTTCTCCAAATGCGCAGCTTAATTCCAGGGTGACTGCAAGCGTGCAGGCCAACACACGATGGCATCTCATGGTAGCCATGCTAACTACGCAGCTCCCGACACTGAAATAAACCGACTGCCATGAACGTGGGCAAATGCTGCAGAAATTTGGGTATATGTCATAATTTCTAGAGAGACGATGGAGCAATTTCTAGCGGACTCAGCAAACGAATTGTAAATTCTAGTCCACGTGCTGCGCTATAATATTTGGCTAATGTGTTCATGGGAACCTCCACTACTGATCAGCAACATTTCCTGACCATGCTCAAAAAGTGTTTCAGGGCTCCTTCAAGACAGGAATTCAAACTCTTAATTTTTAATATGTACAGTATTTACATTAGTAATAAAAAACTATGCATAACTAGAATAAAAAGCACAGAGCACCACTCTTTTGCAAAGATGAATGGCAAGAAGCACAGGCTGGAGCTTGCATTCTTTCTTACGTTATAGCCAACTATACAATGTAATCTTTGCAGAAGAGATTTACGTGAATCAGCTTGACAAGACTGATATTGAAGAGCTATTTAATAAAACTGCTACAATACTGTCCTCTATTTGTCTTACCTGCTCGCTATCATCGGTAGACTGCTGATTAGCTTTCTTAGGAGTATCTTGCTTGTTTTTCTTTGCTTGGTCAGAGGTAGCACTTCGGGCAGGTGATGGCTTCCCTGTAATACTCCTTTTCTTCGGCTTTTGCGATAATGGTGCAGAAATGTCCATTGCCTTGTCTTTAGAGCTGGCCATTTCATCATCATCCAGGTTGATGATTTCAAGGGACGCTTTTGCCTGCAAAGGCAAAAGTAAAAACAATGTAAAAAACAATGGGTGAAAAAGGGGCAAAAGGGGCAAAAGTAAAAAACAATGGGTAGGGGTGGCAGCGGGTTTCAGTTTTCTGGAGCAGCTTAGAGAGCAGGAATAATGCTGTTTTGGAACAGCAATGGAGTGGTTAAAGGGGAGTTTTGGAGCAGCTTTGCAAAGATCATTGCGAATTATATATTTTTTTTACTTATTTCAGTGTTTTCCAGCAATTTTCAATAAACATTAAAACAATGACCCGACAAGGTTTCCCAGAACTTAATACACGAATTCCTTTTGTAGACAATGCAATGTTTTATCAAATATAATTTTCATAAAATATTTTGTACATGTACTGTATGTTGAAGCAGAAATAGCTGGCCACTACTGAAATGACATTGATGAGACTAATTAACAAAATCTCTGTACTAGAGTGCACTGGTTTATCTTGGATAGTTGCAGTGCATGGTAATTTATCACAAACTAATTTTCAGAAATCACCTAAGTTGCATGCAATTAGAGATATATATAATCGAATTCTAAGGGTTGAATCAAAACTGATAGTGGCCAGTAAACATGCCCCTTCTATTGCATCGAGTGGAAACAATTTTCGTTAAATACTCACAGTGACTAAACAACTGCTCACATGCGCAAGTGAGAAGACGAGAAAATGGACATGCTCGATGAGGTTTTTTTCATCACTATCATGCTTGAAATGAAGTTCAAACTGATGACATCACCTCCCGCATGAGTAAAAACATACAATTGTTGGGAACGAACACGGCTGACGTAGAGATGACATAGGCTGGCCATCTTCATTGCATGAAAGGTGTATGCGACACCTCCCCATGTGCGAGGTGTGCAGTTGATGGCTCTTCCTCAAGCAACGTCCTGGCCATCTTTTGTCAGGAAAAGAAGTGTTGAGAGAGTGATGAGAAGGGCTCCAGTAGTAACTTTGACCATACGGGCATGGTCACTATCTCGGCAGACATCAGCTAATGGCCTACTTACTTCGCAGTGAGGTGACAGACAAACGTTCTGCTCCCTATGTCTTGAAAAGTTGGTGAGATCAGATCCAATAGAGTTAGCAGCTAGCCCTTCACATAACACTTTGGGTCATTGCAATCGCATTCATTGCTTCGCCCTTGCAGTGAAACTGTGATGATATCGCGCCGTCACCAAGTTGCAAGGCACGTCAGGGGACGATGATGGGAGCTCACTTGACCACCAAGTCGCAAATGACAGACAGTGGCGCATAAATGCATTATAGACCACCTGGAAGAACTTTCAATGCAGTAATGTGTTTTGGAGCAGAATGACGCAGCAGGAGCAAGCTGATGCAGCATGGTGCGAAGAACGCTGCACTTCCACCCCAAACTGACACAAGACCAAGCCACTCTTTGAAAACGTAGGAAGCTCTTTATGTCTTGACAGCCCCATATTGGTGCAAAATGATCAATGACACATTCCTTCATCACTTGATACCTTAAAGAGAAATGGATAAGCTTGTTACGATACACTGATTACGGTTTTTGATGTCACCTATCCTAACATCATACATAGTCATATTCTCTCCATGCATCTATTTGATCACGGATATTAGGCCAGAATAACCGAGCCGACCTAGTTGTTCAGTATTTTGAAAAGAATGGGCATGCCAACACGTACACGTGAAAGAAGTTGCTACCCCTCAAATGCAGATTGCTTTATCCGGCCTGGTTACTCCATTCCAGAGTTTGTGTTGTCTTGCCCTCTTTCCTGTGTTTGAATGGCCAGTCTTTTAGAATAAATATCAGGCCATGTCACACCCCACGGAATTTTGAAAAGATGAAATATTCATCGACACGAAGTGTCACGTAAAGGCTGCAACTGCTTTGCAGTTGCAGAAGGTGTAGCTTTGAAGAAGACAATTTCACTGGTTGAAACAGCTTCAGAGATGCACTGTATTCACGAATATTTCTTCTCTCGAAGCTTTTATCTCCTAACCTCTTTCTTCTTCTATAAAAAAATTTCCTGTCACATTTTGCAAGACATACGGTACCATACAGGTTTCTGCTTACGAGTTCTTAATCTTAAAAACGGCCATGTAAATTTATTGTGGTGGTCAGCCTCAACTGACACTTGCATGTAAGGGCACAACCTCCCATATAAAAGACGTGTTGTATTAAGGCATCGACAATTCCGCCACTTATCCCATTTCTTTTAAACCATTGAAGGTAGAATTTTCGCACCAAATGAGACCCGCCAGGGTCTACTTTTAAAGACCATAGTCTTTCTTAGGAACCTTCGACGCAAAAATTTTGATCTGTCTGTCTGTACATTTGTCTGTTTGTACACCCTTAACGGTACCCTAAATGGCACCAAAGTGGCCAAACGATACTCCAAACTGCCGACCCCATCCGCAGCACCCACCAATATTGCTCAAGATTCAGCGTTCATACTTGTGCGATTGTCAATTAAAAAGCAATTATTGCACATATCTGAGGCACCATAACAACACGTCAATATTCTGCGTGTCTCTTACTAGAAAAGGCATGTGTTAGAAGCTGCCACTCTAGCGTCGCCAGCGCGAAGTCCGCGACGGGAATGACAGCAGGTTGGTCCGTTCCGTACGCAAGCAGAGACAGTGAAGAGATCAGAGACGTGAGAAAACAAAACAACCTTACTCTAGTGATAATATTGCAGCACACGGGACCTAATACAACACTTCAATACAACTAACAAAATACATCAATACTTGATACAACTAAAAAATACGTAGAAAAACAATAAATCAGCTTACGCGAGAGAACTATTACAAACTACACAAACTAACAACAATAGAACTACGGAGGAGAAAGTTCGAAGATATAAACAGGTGAAGGCATACGTGTGATGACCGGCAGCGTTGTGTCCCCGACGATCGGATGCGAGAAGTCGAAGAGAGTTCTGGCACGACTGCGATGTCGGCGGTGTTGCAACGCTGGTGGCTCCGGGAGGCTAGTGCTTGCAGGTGACTTCGAGCAGGTTGAGCTAACTCGAGGCGAAGTCCCGATGTCTACGTTGCAGATGTTAATATCGCGTCACAGCTAGATGAACGGCTAAGTTTAGGTGGCCAGCCGATACAGAGCGACACTAAAAACTTCTAGAAGAGATGCTTGTTGATCTGTTTCTACACCATGTTGGTCAGCGACTAGTCTCCCTAGCAGGGCAAAATCCTGCGCTTAAATCCCCCTCGTGTCTCCTCGCTCTCTTCCTTGGGGACAAGAGACCTCTGCCTGGGTCCAATCATGCGCGTTTTAATTGATGGGCAACTCCGCCCCAAAAATATTTTGACCCCACCCCTTTTTGATTGGGAGAGGGCCCGCAACTAGCGAGAGTGACAACCTGTCGGGTTGTTGTCATACGGCTTGGCCATTAGAGCGTTTCCCACGCTTTTCCCCGTGGGAACGGTCAACCACTTAGCTCTCAGCCGGGCGTCTCGTAGTCTAATCCTTGTTCGGGGTATACCGCGGCCTTCTACGACCTTGCAGACGCCGCCACAGTTACAAAAGGATTAACCGTCGGCGGCGACGTTCTAAGAAGAGCACCCCATTCTGCCCTTCTCGGCTCCCTTTCATGCGCCGCCGTTTCTCACGGTCAGTCGGGGAGTACGGCGCCCGTTAATTGCCGTGACGCGGTGTCACCAAAAATGACCGTCCGTGACAGCATGCATGAATAATTCTAAGGACCGTAGCGTTTATCATGTTGTACTGACCATGCAACGCTTCCAAGAAGGGAAGTGTTTCCAACGCTTTGCTAAGACGACACGGTGGTGGCACCTATCCGTCGCCTTGCGTTCTACACCTTATCACCTTCAAGAGGGGCGCGCAGGGCGCGCGCACTTAGTTTTCCAAGATAACTGCCGGATAGCACTCATGTCTCACGTCTGACATGACTTGATGCGCTTGTTCGCGTCCACTGCACGCTCGAGGCACCCTAACGCAGCGCCTCCAGAATACCATTCACCGATTTTCTTGCGCAGAACATCAAATAAACGTTTTGTTCACTCTCTCCAGACGCAAGACTATCGTCTTTTGACGACATCTGCGGTGTCACATGCAGATACCGGGCCAATTTTTTTATGGCTGATTTACAGTCAACATGGCGGCAAATTTCCCGACCCCTGCATATGTACACATCCTTGTGCCTGGCACACTCCAGGTCACCCCATTCTGGCTATTTTTCTAAGGCTACAAAGCAACAGTTTAGAAGAGACAGAGTAGGGTGTTAGTTGGTCAACGCTTGTGATCTTGATCGTGGTTGTGAAGCCCCCATCTATTGCTTGTGTATTGTGTCCCTCGAGTTGACTACATATACATCTGAAAGTTGGTGACCATCAGGGGCAATACCAGAATATTTTTAGAAAAGAGCACCTACAATTAGCTAGTTCTTAAGAGGAGATGCGATTTGTAACATAAAAGCTTTATTGACACATAATTTTATTGAAATTTATGCCATCTACATAGGCTTTCACGCTGATTTCAAGTACATAATTCATTTTATAGTAGGTCGCATAGTTTTTGTTTGGTACTATGACGATGTGTAAAATATAGCTCTTTTCAGACTAGCTTTTTTTCCACTAAACTTTCATAATTATGAGTCATTAATGGCTCTCTTGCTCCATATTATGTGTAAATGCAAATGACAAGAAATTGTGTAAAATATATTTAAATAAACACGAAAACAATTAATATGAGCAGTGTTAAATGCTTAGACCATACTAGCTGCTTACTTTATGTTCATAATAATTACACTCCAAGCTCACAGTAACAAAGTTTTTCCGGAGCCTTCCACTACGGCGTCTCTCATAATCATATGGTGGTTTTGGGACGTTAAACCCCACAAATCAATCAATAAATCACAGTAACAAAGTTACACCGTACAAGAAATAAGTTTGTCATATTCAAAAATTTGTTATAAAGGTTATTCTTAACACTGTATCTAGTGCAAGACTATTTTTCATTTACTTTGATATAACCAATATTTCATTATATCCTAATTTATGTTGAAGTTTGAGTGTATATAAATGATATCATTAGGCTTGTGCAAATAGTGAACTTTGGGCTTGATGTGCATAGTGATTTTGATCAAATTATTTCTAAGTAAATCCAAGCAGTGTTTATATCACACTATAAAGAAAATTGGGCATATTTTTCATCACCTAACTGACCTGCACAATCTTATTTAAAACTGAAATGAGGCCTATGCAAATGCCATTTTTTTGCATCAGAGGGAGTGGAAACATCTTTGAATTTTTTTTAGCAGGATCTGACTTACTGTATAATGCAACTGATGGCCTGCAAAATATGTTACGTTTTAAAATTTGATATACTTAGAGCATATAGGCCAGAATAGGAAGATTTTAAGCAAAAAATCAATGTTAGGATAATTCCTTCATTTAACTTGAAACAAGACTTTGCGGCAGTGAGAATTTTTTGGATATGTGTTTTCACGGCTTAACACTCCTCTGCTGCAGTGAAACCTCCTTTACAAGCTGTTAAATGCAGACTAATATGCACCTATTTGTTCCATCTCAAATAATTTGGAATTTCAAATTATTTAGATTCAATTCAAAGCAAATTTGAATACTGCATCATTTATCAAAATTATCAAAGCATTCCAATAATTGCAGAAGCCTGGATATCGTGCTTTGAAAGAGATGATTGCGCTCTGCACAAGCTGGGGAATATGTGGCAAACATTTCATTTTGATCTGACCACAGAATTGCCAAAACTGTGACAATAAACTCAGCAAGTGGCCTAAAATGACATGTAGAGAAAAACGCATTTTAAATGTAAAAATAAAAGCTCACTTGTATGGCAACGGTAAGCTCTCTAAAATGATTTCTTGCATTAAGAGAGCTTCAGAATCATGGGTTATTTTAGGCATGTAGCTTTGGTGAACTCCTCAAGTGAAACACAATGGCAAGCAGCCAGGGGACAATTTCCAAAGGAGTCTAAGCAATGAGTTCTTTTTAGTTTTTTATAGTCACCTTGTGCTCTTCAAAGGCAATTTTAGCGTACTTCGTAAACTACAACATTGATGGTTTTTGTTTCGTAATGTAGAGAAGCAAGACTTGTGAACACAATTGAAAACAAGAATGTAATTTTGAAAAAAAAACAAAAGGTTGCTCTTTTCGAGTCAACTCAGGTTGGGCTGCAACCCCCCTGTGCCTGGCAAACTTGCACTGTACCTTTGTACTCTTGCTCTGTCCCGAGATGAAGGCCATGGTTGGGTCCTCTTCCCTGCCCCAGAGTGATTCTTGGTGCATGGCGGGGTGCAGCTTCCGCACATGAGCCACCAGGTCTGCACGCGTGGGGTGAAGGGAGTCGCATGTGCCGCACTTGAACAAGGACCGTCCGCATTTGTCCAGGTGGCTTATCGTGTGGTTGGTAAGCTGCTCGGCCGATGCAAAGACGGCTTCGCATAGGGGGCACTTGAGGATCACCCAGCACTGGCTGCGCATCTTGGGGTGCATTGTCAGCCGGTGGGTGTGGAATCCCTCTAAATTTATAAAGGCCATCGGACACATCTGGCACTTGTGCAAGGCACTGCTGTGCGTGTCCACTATGTGGCTGGCCAGTTCAGCTGTGAAGTGAAGGAAAATGAACAAGTGGTTTAATTAATTAAGCTCGAACTTTTTAGACGCAACCTATGAGGAGATTACACTACATTACTGCAAGGCACTTGATATTCCATATGGTGGCGAGTTGTTGGTACATAATTGTTTGAAATGAGAGCGCACTATGTAGACGCGGACAGAAGCGCTCGTCCCCTTCTATTTTGTCTGCGTCTATGTAGTGCGCTCTCATTTCAAACTCGTTATTCTATCACAACAAAAATACTGTCATATTACATAAACTTATGGGTTTTATACAAAATATTATCTCATAATATACAAAATTATATTAAAAAGGAGGATGACCTTAATTTTAGGTCTCGCGGTCCCACGCCGCCGATTCCCCAGAAGGTGGGTGCCCTTCCAAGCTACTACGTATGATAGTCACTCTGCCGAGAACTAGGCCAGAAGTGCGCTTGTGCCTATTCAACCAGCAAGTACCTGGCAGTATATATAAAAAACCTGTATGAAATCTACAGGGGATCAACTGCTACCATAGTGCTTCATAAAGAAAGCAACAGAATACCAATCAAGAAGGGTGTAAGGCAGGGGGACACAATGTCGCCAATGCTATTTACCACGTGCTTACAAGAGGTTTTCAGAAGCCTAGAATGGGAACAGGTAGGGATAAGAGTTAATGGAGAGTACCTTAGTAACCTGTGCTTCGCCGATGACATTGCATTGCTGAATAACTCAGGGGACGAATTGCAACTCATGATTACGGAGTTAGACAAGGAGAGCAGAAAGGTGGGTCTTAAAATTAATCTGCAGAAAACGAAAGTTATGTACAACAACCTCGGAAGAGAGCAGCGCTTCAAGATAGGTAATAGTGCACTTCAAGTTGTAAAAGACTATGTCTACTTAGAGCAGGTAATAACCGCGGAGCCTAACCACGAGACTGAAGTAACTAGAAGAATAAGAATGGGGTGGAGCATATTTAGCAAGCGCTCTCAAATTATGACAGGTAGATTGCCACTATCCCTCAAGAGGAAGGTATATAACAGCTGTATCTTACCGGTACTTAGCTACGGAGCAGATACCTGGAGACTTACATAGAGGGGTCAGCTTAAAATGAGGACGACGCAGCGAGCAATGGAAAGAAAAATGGTAGGTGTAACCTTGAGAGACAAGAAGAGAGCAGAGTGGATTAGGGAACAAACGGGGGTTAAGGATATCATAGTTGAAAACAAGAAGAGGAAATGGACATGGGCGGGGCATGTAGCGCGTAGACAGGATAACGGCTGGTCACTAAGGGTAACTAACTGGATTCCCAGAGAACGCAAGCGGGTTAGGGGGAGACAGAAGGTTAGGTGGGCACATGAGATTAAGAAGTCTGCGGGTATAAATTGGCAGCAGCAAGCACAGGACCGGGTTAACTGGCGGAACATGGGAGAGGCCTTTGTCCTGCAGTGGACGTAGCCAGGCTGATGATGATGATGACCTGGCAGCAGCAACTCTCTGCCCCTCACAGCAGAGGCAGATGCTCAACCATTTCACCAAGGATGTGGTGGATTAAGGTATGCCCAGGGGCCTTCCCAGAGCCTTATGGTGCTACCTTTCGAGATGAGCACCTAGAAACAACAAAGTGCCAGGTCGGTGTACTCCTCAACCCATTGGGGAAATTCTTAGTCGGCACTGGGAATCGAACCCAGTAAGTACGTTCCGCATTGGAAGCGAACATTCTGACCATGTAGTCAGCCCTGTGGTCAAAAGAGGATGATTTTAATTTTTGGTCTGGCAGTCCCATGCCACCAACTTCCCACGGGGTGGGTGCTCATGGGGGAGGGGGGGCTGCCAACATGCTTTGTTTTTCCATTATATATTCCTCGTGACAATACAATGCCTAGATGTTTTGCAGCAGGCTTGGTGCAGCCAGAAAGACATTTTGGAGCATGCTTGGAGCTGCCAAAAGAGCCTTTTCGAGCAAGTCTAGAGCAGTAAGAATATTCAGAGCATATTTTGCCTCGTTCAAATAACTTGTGAAGAAGCACTCTGCTAAATTGTGCAATAGCCTTCATTGCAATAGAAATTATATGGACACTCCCAACAGATTATTGCTGTTGCCGTCATGTCTCGTACAAATTCCAAATTGATAACATCCTGGGCGCATTGTATGGTCTATCTGCGCGTAAAAGCGCCCGAACGGGAGCGATGAACGCGGTTGAAGCAGAGATCAAACGATTTGGCCCATCTCTGCCGCTCGGAGGGCACGTGCGGTAACATCCAATACTCCCCCTTGGGAGGCCTGTAGTCTAAGCAGAGACCACGCACTGCGCCCATCTTGAGAGAGCATGAAAAAAAACTAAAAGGTAGGGCGCAAATGTCACTCGAGCAAGAGCTTTGCCTTTAAGGTGTGGCTGCGTTTGCTGGCGCAGCTCGGCAGCCATCAGCGGGCAGCTCACGCACAGTTCTACGCGCTGCACTGTCATTGCGAGGAGACTGCGCGAAAAGTTCTGCTCTCCTTAAAGTGGCCGTGCTCTCCCACACCAGCGTTTCGTAAGAAGAGTTAGCTGCCAGCCTCACTTCGTAAATGTTACAATTTGTCGCTGTTGCATTCATTGCTTCCCCCTTGCGGTGCTACTGTGACTTTTATTTAGTTTTGACAGGCCGACCCCACTCCCCCTTTTTTTCAACTTGAACGTGCAAGCGTCAACCACGAAGTCGATAAGCACGAAGCACAACGGCCAAATGAACGAGAATATGGGCATGCGCTCGACGAGCAGTCATGTGCACCTATAACCAGGCACCACCCCCTTCCTTTGAGCACCGTTACTGCCATCCTTTATTTCTTTTCTGGACGCTGCCTACATGTTAGAAAAAACAGTTTCACTAGAATGGAATAACAATGAATGCAATAGCAACCAATTGTAAAACTGGCAGCTCTTTTCGATTGATTGATTGATGTGGGGTTTAACGTCCCAAAACCACTATATAATTATGAGTGGAGTGTGGAGCGCCGTAGTGGAGGGCTCCGGAAATTTCGACCACCTGGGGTTCTTTAACGTGCGCCCAAATCTGAGCACACGGGCCTACAACATTTCTGCCTCCATCGGAAATGCAGCCGCCGCAGCCGGGATTCGAACCGGCGACCTGCGGGTCAGCAGCCGAGTACCTTAGCCACTAGACCACCGCGGCGGGGCTGGCAGCTCTTTCCATATTCGTGTATCTGTACAAAACTCTGCTGTAAAAGAATATAGCTCTGCCAGAGAACGATGTTCTCGCAGTCTTTTTGCGTTATGAGCGCAGCATGTAAAAGCGTTCACGAGCTATTCGCGCTGATGCCTGCCGGGATCGCACTCGCATAGTGATCACAACCACGCTTTTAAGATCAAAATTGACGGCTGCTCCTGGAGTAATCACAGCTTTACGAAATCGAAACTATAACAGTTTCGATAAAAACAATAAGACAATGTTTCAGCAACGTTTCCGGGCATGGTGCTTGATGACTTTTGCACTTAGCGGATAAATTTTGGTGTTGCGGTGCAGTGCGGCACTGATAGGAGAGTTTGGCGCAGCTGGGGTGGTTCGGCACAGGATAGCCGAGGTGAGCAAGTTTGGCGCACAATGGCGCAGCTGTTCTACACCTGCTTCTATCGTGACTGAGCTCGACTAGACCTGAAAGTGCTCATGCACGGATGGCATAAAAACCAAGCTGACCTTGATCAAGCAGCAGGGCAGGGCACAGCTGGCAGTGGTAGCCCACAATTCGCTCGTAATGATGGCAATGATTGGTCACATGCCGGTGGAACATGTTCCATTCACCCTGTACCACAACAAGAAAATGGTGTTGCACATGATGAACATCACATTACAAGCAATAAATTGGATGCCCTGTCCTGCAAAACATGACTAATCAGCTGTTTTTCAAAGAACTAAAGTAGAGAGATTACTTCAATGTCTTGAAACTTCGAAACTTGTTGAGAAAAGGGGGTAGAAGTATTAGCCATTCTGAGTAGGCTTGTGAAAATATTTGAATGCTTTAAATATTCGAATGATTAATACAGTACTTGAATTTCCTTTTAATCGAATTTATATTATGGAAAATTTCGAAGTACTCTGAATGAACGAACAGGTGTATGTTAGTCCGCAGGTAACCCCCGGTAAATCTAGTTTTACTGCAGTGGAGAGATGCTAAGCTATGAAAACACCTGTTTAAATGTATATTAGTCAGCATCTAATCCCCTCTAACGGGGGTTGCACACCAATGAAGAAGTGTTAAGCCATGAAAGTACTTGGGGATAATCCAAACTGCCGTGAAGCCCCTTTTCGAGGTTAAATGAAGATACTACACTCACACTGATTCATTTTTTTTTTTTAGTTTGAAAGCTTGTTACACAGGCTTACATACTTTAAGTATGTCAAATTTTAAAGCATAACATAATTTACAAGCTGTCACTTGCATTCTACCTAAACTCAAATCCTGCTGCTATTCAAAATGATTTCTACTTCCCTTTAAACAAAAAAAAATGACATTTTTATAGGCCTTGTTTTCACTTAAAAATTCCGTATTTACTCGCATAATGAACGCACTCGCATAATAAACGCACCCCCTGCATTCATTCTCTGTCGTCCCGCTAACTGACACCTGGCGCTTCCATGCCCGTTGGATCTCTTTCGTTTTTAAATGATTGTCCCGACCCCCTTCGGCCACCTCCCCAGATATCACACCAGATACCACCGTTGCGGTTAAGCGATCGCGACAAAATAAACTAGTGAAATGCCTTTATGGTGTGCGCAGGCGGCACAGGGACAGCGTGCAGAGGATAGGGGCTTCAACGACCGAAGATTAATGAAGTGCAGCAAAGAAGCTGCTTCTCAACAGTGTACGCGCATGTCGATTGATAAAGGCTAAGTGACTTGACTTTTTTTTTTTTTTTTTCGCATTACCACATTTCTTGATCATTCTGAAAAAGTTTTCATAAAATTGGCCCTGTATAATAAATGCACCCCCAACTTTGCTGCAATTTTACGAGAAAAAAAGTGCGGTCTTTATGCGAGTAAATACTGTATTACAGCCAAACTCCTTTATATGTCACACTGATATAAGAGACATATGAATATATAAGGCACCAGTGTGCCTACTAAATGCGAGGACAAGAAAATGCATATGATATAGACTACTTATGAGAAACATCTCATATAAAATACAAGAGCTGCTGCCCACAGCATGCCTATTATAAAAGGTTTTAACTGTATTGCGTCTGTTAGTTATGTCATGACAAATACACACACCTTTCTTAATAATATGTGCTATATATATACTATTCGAATTCGATTCGAAATTATTTTACCAAAACCACTGTTCGCTTCGAATTAGCTTCGAACCTAAAATTCACTATTCGCACAAGCCTAATTCTGAGTGCATCAGTGTGCTTCATGGGGTAGGCATCTTGAATTGACAGGCCTTCTATGATGAATTACCAAATTAGGTATCAACAAAAATCATTGCATCTGATTTAGAAGTGTCAATAACCCTCAGACTGCTACTTGGAAAATATCTCAGTGACCTGGACAACTCACACTGTGCCACTCTTGAATATACAAAAAAGCCTTTAGAGACAAACATGCATATCAAACACACTTATACAATAAATTATCAAGTATTTCTAACAGTTGGTAAATCCCCTTTGTAGAAAGGAAGAAGATTATGTGCCGCAGTGGGTCACGCCTTTAGCGAGAGGAGCCAAGCGCGAGCGTTTGCCCTGAGTGCTGTGTTTGTCTGCAAGTACTACTTGCACAGCAGGTCTATTGATGTGGAAAGCGGGCGGCAGCAACGGACCCAGGAATCACAGCACTCGGGGCAAACGCTCCGGCTTGGCTCCTCTCGCTAAAGGCGTGACCCACTGCGGCACATAATCTTCTTCCTCTCTACACCTTGAATATATCTTCTATATATATAAAATATGTCATATTTGAATTACCTATATACAGAACTTTTTTCGGAACTCCTTCAGATTCAATATAGGTGGATTCAACAGTATAATCAAACTTAATAAATTTGAAATTTCACATAATCTAAAGAAATTCCATGGTACGGCATTTTTTTATGTAAATTTGTCAGCATAACTCAAAGCTGCCGTCTGCCCCAGCCAAGCGTTATATTTAGAAGATTCTGGGTGCTTTGTAGCAATACCTTGTCTGACTTTTGCTGTTTGATACTTCTGCATATCATGTTTAGTGAAGAAGCATGGCAAACGTCCTAGAAAAAAAGTATTTTAAAGGAAGTTCAAGAACCCTCCCCATTTTTCTCTTCACCGAGTGACCACATGCTGCTCACCTCGCAACGCAGGCCACACTCGGGACAGACGAAGGGGCGTCGCTGGTTATGTAGCCTTCGGTGTGCACGCAGAGCACACTCTGAAGTGCACAGCATTGGGCAGTTTGAGCAGCGGATGAGGTTGCCTCGTGACGGGTGAAAGTGGGTCTCTCGGGAGGACTCGTCCTCAAGGTTCGTATAGCATTCGGAGCAGATCACGCTCTGAAGGACCTGTACACCAAGAAACAAAGGAGAAAACAAATCCTAATGAGGTTAAATGGAAAGAACAAGAAAAGAAGAAAGACATAACTAACAAAAGGCAACTGCAAGGGCACACCGGAACACAGAAATGGACAACACAAAATGCTTCGTGTCGTCTCTTTCTGTGTCCGGCATGCCCTTACCTTTGCTAATAGTGAATCCCTGACTGGCTTACACCCACACTCTTCTATGAAGGATGTGCGTGAAAACAGAGTGCTCAATTCACGTACCTCTGTTCTTCGTGCAAATTAAATTCTTCAATCAGACCACAGACAGATCAACAGTTCATTCAAGAACAATAGAGCCACCATTGAAGAGAGAAAGGTCTCTAAATAGCGAGCATTACATTAAAGGGGCTTGCAACACAATTCGAGCATGTCTTTCTCATGAATTTGTCTGGTTCTGTGGAATGCGCCGACATAGTTTGAGCAAGCGGGAAGGCAACAATCAAAGCTGTAACAATTTTAATTCACGGGACAAACTACCTTGGTTTCAAACTATGGCAACACGCGTCAACTAATTTTGTCATCGAAAGTGACGTCATGTCTTGCGACGAGAGGCCGCTCTTTTTTTTAATTTGCCTAACGTGGCAAGTAGAGTGCAATATTCATAAGGGAGCAGCTAGGCCATACGAGCGAATGCTAAAAACAGTAAAAACCCTTTTTATACCTTCTCAGAAAGAAATAATTTGTTTCTAAATGATGTATATTTTAGAACGATGAACACGAAATTTAGTCTGTGAATGCAGCTGAAGTACGCCAGCAAGTGAAAACAATTGCTGCATTTTTAGTGAGCCAAAAATGTGACATGCAGCGGACATGGCGTTGCCGTAGAACGTGTCTTGCATGCAAGCCTAGAAATGTCCCCATCTAACGATTATGTGTGATTTTACACAGTGGGACCATGGGAGCGTCTGCTACCCGACGCATGTGGTTCTTCGTAACCATCTTAACAATGCCGTCAAAAAGAACCGTAATGAGGTGATGTGGGGAGGCCACTATGAGGTGACATTTCCACTGTGTCTTTATTAGACGTGCACGGTGATTGGAAGCGGTCTTTGACATCAGCCGGCGGGTTAAATGTGAAAGGAAACGTTTCTCGTTGTCGTCTGCTCGAGTTTTAAACTTTGAGGACTCACAACTTCACTTTTCGCATTCTTCTTGTAGCATTTGTCTCATCAATCATTAATGCAAGCGTTCCGATGCTAAATAAGGCAGTTGCAAAAGTGCTGCAGGGCTCCTTTAAATAGCGAGGTAATAAAATCTATGGTGCATCAAGAATGTGAATAGCGGTATCTCTGATATGAAACGAGTGCACTTGAAACAGGGCTGCACTGGGAAAACTGTCTAACTTGTCAGGAACACCACTAGGACAAATAATTATTCTCATAGCTTGAAGGTGTGACAGAGTGATTACCACTTTAGCTTAAGTCTACAAATTTTCTCACATTATGACTGCACACAATTTATGTGAATAGAAAATAAGCTTTCCTAAAAATCAAAATGAAAGATTTTTTTGTGAAGTAAAATCGCAAGTGTATATGTTTGCTTGCCTTTATGTATATGTGCACAAGCATGCATTTTTTCTCCCACATTATACAGATGTTTATCATCACAACACATTTATTTATACAGCATCGCACTTACCTTTTCAAGGACAGTCATTGGCACATCAGTCTGCGAGCTTGTGTTTTCAGACTCATCGGGAAGCTCTACGGGAACCAATGTTTCTTTAGGTGGCAGTGCTGACAGGGTGGCATTAGAGGCAGCAATACGACAACCCTGGTAAAAAAAAAAAATTGGAAAATGCGTGAGCTTTGCATTCAATTGTGGAATGCAATAGTATTTGAGGCCACGTTTGCATCTTCTCCACATTTGTTTGCCATGCCTATGTATTGACACGAACACCTATGTGTATTGACGTCTATGAGGCAGATTCGGAACTCCGGACTTGAAAAGAGCACACCCCCGTTCACCACATCGGCTGGGCTTCCACAGAACTTGAAAGAGGAGGAGAGGCTGAGGAAATAGCATCGTTGCCTTTCACGTGTAAAGTGTTATTGGTAGCACTTTGGTAGCAGCAAATAGTGTACATAAATTCGCCTCTGCATTGCCTCATTCTTGATAAGAGAACTATGAAACACAACCCCGCCAGCACTTCAACAACCTAGTCAAAAGAATCACTTTCCCATTGCTAGCTCGTAACAGTATGCTTAAGAATCCTCCCCAACTCTTTCTTTTCTGCAAGTTCATTTTAAAGTATTGAATAAATATTTTTGAAATATTTAGAAAATAGTGACAAAATATTTTATTTGCTATCAGATTTCAATATTCAAATTCGCTTTGCACCCAGGATTTTCCTATTTGCAGAGCTCTACTTGATATAATAGCTAATAGCCAATAAATAGACAAATAACGTGCCTTAGCACACATGAATAAGCATATTAACGATAAAAAGTACAGCTTCACAACTTCCCACTAAGTGTCCATGGTCAAAACATTAATGCTGTTAATGGAGTAACAAGGCTATCATGCTCGGTAAATACTTACCATCAAGAAAGATTGGACAACAAAAAAAAGACAAAATGCGAACAGTGGCTTTTGATTCCTGAAGTGTTCGCAAGAGGTCTCGACATTTCTCTAGTTCGTTGATAATATGCAACGAAAGTTTTTACATTTCACTTTTCTTTGTTTTCAAACATGCATATCCAATATTCTTGGGCTGACGCCAAGCAAACCTTCAACCGAAAGAGCAAATTCATAGCCCTAAACATGAGAAGCATGCTGGAAAAGACATCCATGTATTCTGCAGAATCTCTATCACTTTAACTGAATGCGGCAGTAACTTCAAGTATGTCAGTCCAAAGAGGATAAAGATGACCCGACTACATGCATAGAACATTCCCGACTCTTTAAGGCGGAGCTGATGTGTTTGTAGCAAGCACAGGACCGGGTTAACTGGCGGAACATGGGAGAGGCCTTTGTCCTGCAGTGGACGTAGTCGGGCTGATAATGATGTGTTTGTTAGCCCCTTTTGCCTGGATAGCAGGAACCTCTAAATAAATGTGGATGAGGCTGCCTTGTTAGCTTTGTTGCCTTGTTAATTCACAGTTTCAAATAAACAAGGAGCAGGATGAAGAATATTTCAGTGTCTACAACACAAAAATATTGTGCATGTTTACAATAGTATCACTACTAGTCTCCTTCGCAAACAATATGATGCCAGTCACACCTTCGTGCCTAAAATGTGCTAATTGTCAATCAATATAGGATTGCTGCTAGACAAAATTTGCCATAGCTTACCATTTATGTTATGATCAACTAAACTATAAACAATCACAATGATTAGGCATATTAGTAACGTTTCCAGAGGCAGCTTAAGCTCCAGTGCTTGCCAGCTCTTTTTAGACTTGCTGGTGCGCAAAAGCGACGTCTCGACGCTTATAGCATTGGCTCTTTATTCCATGCAAACAAACAATGCAACTAATTAGAAAGTAAATCTGCCATATTTTTCACATTACTAGTTCAGCACAACTTGATATAACCGCCATTAAATGTTAGAACAATCTTGTGGCAACAAGAACGAGTAATGTCAAAAAGAGAAATTTGACCATGACGATTGAACAGATTTTTTTTCTACTTGCGACTCATCTGCGAAAAGGAACTAGCAAGTTGAAGGCTTGGCGATGCTGTAGCATTTTACCACAGAGAGTTTTTTAGGCATGTCACTTCTGTAGTACTGCTATGTCAATGAAAAAACATGTGAAAATGGAACAGAGAGAAAGAAGCATGCAACAAACGCTGACTATGTAACGTGCACCAAGTGGCCTTTCAAGATACCCTTCAGAAATTTGGCATTGCAATTCATTGTGGTAACCAGTTACTGTGTAGCACAAATAGTGAAACACAAGTCCTAATGAAGCGAAAATAATGAAAACTGAAATGCTGCAATTAGTAGCAAGAAATGCAAACAGTCACTACTAGAAACGAAAACCTACCTTGCTCTTTCCAGTAATTTGTATGAACATCAAGCTTAGAGACAATGCTTACAACACACCTGTGCTCGCATTATGAGAGTGCAGCGGTTGAATGCCAGATGGCAGAAACTACATTTGCGGCATGGCAGCCGTGCCAGGAATGAACGACGAGACAGGTGGCGTCGAAGGCTACGCGAGGTTGAGTAGGAGTCCGCACAGATGGGGCAATCAAAGCTGTTGCCTCCGCTCCCGTCGCCGGAATTGGCAGGTCCATTCTCTTCACGCTTTACGGCAACGTATCTTGGGTGCGGATCTGTTGACCATTCGCGAAGAAAGTCGTCCAATGTGACATGAACACCGCTGTCCAGAGATCCATCTCCTTCAACCACAGAAGCCAGATGCACAGTCCTCTGAAATTAGATCAATTGGTAGCTTGCAAAAGCACAAGAAAGGAAAATCGTAGTTGGCATCACCACAGATGTGTTAATTAGTACTAGAAGCTAATCAAATTTCATATAATCCGAAAAAAAAAAAAGGAACAAAGGAGCTGTTCAGCATTTCTAAGTAGTCTTCATATATCGAGTTCAAGTGATTTACTCATAAAGAAAAGTTTGCATCTATCATGAGGTTACACATGTATTAGACACACAGACTTTGCTGAACAGATCATACCTTGGTGCTTTCTCATGTCTGTGCATTTGTTGCAGCATGTAATAACGATGACCAATTGACTAAAACATACATTGGCCCAAATGAGCAAGAACATCTAAAGCGAATTGAGAATGGTTGGCTAGAAAGCCATTAGAACACAAGGTAGCAAAAAACGAAGCATACATAACGACGACTAGCAACTGTGATATTATACCGAGTGCACAGTATTGGTGAAGCAACGAAAGCAAGGGGGCACATTAAGCTTTCCACAAAGTTTTGTGACAAGCACAGTGTCATTACAATTATTACGATATCACTTTTCCCCTGGTTGTGCACTGTATTTTAATGATCTCACAACCTGTACGATTGTTTCACGGGTACAAATGCAATGAAAGCTGTTGTACTACATTTTTACTGCCCGACTAGTCAGAACATTCGAGTTGCTGCCTCCACACTATTAGAACAAGCTACAGAGTTTTGTGAAATTCTTTCATGAAGGCGACACGCCGAAAATCGGCTTCAGTAAATCTATAGTCAGATACAATTTAAGAAGTCCGAAGAGGCCCTTCCCAAATGACTGATGCACAGCAGCCGATTGCCTCCATATCTGAAGAAACAGTCTCTCTCGTGCACTGGGCATTGTTCTCTGAAGATGCGATCACCAGCTGTTCGGCTCATTATGTCAGTCAAGAAGGCGGCGCCCATTAGTGCAGGCTGTTTTGAGGAAGAAACGCCGACTTCTGAAGTATTTCAATGTCATTAAACGTATCTGACCATGGTTACCAAAGTTACCAAAACGAGGTCAGAGATCCAGACCTTGTTCAAAACAGAAGTGTCCTTGGCTAGGCTTCCACCAATTTCCTGCAAGAAAAGTGACCTGCATTACTGCTGGCACACGTTCAAACTGCTTGGCAGAATTGAAATCTCATAGGTGAGCCAAAATACCAAAGCTGCAAACCAACTACTGTGCTGTTCACATAATGCAGGTACGTTAAGTGCTCTTTTATTTTGATTGTTTTCTCATATCTTGCTTCACAAACTCGCTGATACATTTCTCTTCGTCATCTCTTTTCCACTTCTAAAGAACGGCAGGAAGCTCAAGATAAAATTCGTAAACAGAGTGTGTGTGTGCTAGAGTCGACATTTTCACAAGTGCATTAGCCGTCTTTAAGGCTGGAACTGTTCCAGCCTTGAAAAAGACATGTTTACTTATCGAAGTATCTACACAAACACACAGCCGATGTTATCAAACGTTTTCATTTTTTCAACTTCTGTGTTATGGTCATTTTACGGCCAAGATTGAAATTGCCGATCAAGATGCGCATTAACTAGCATAAATGATTGTGCGCACGTAAGTCGACCTGGTGCGACTTTATGCTGCAAGTTCTACCGCGAATGTCCGGAAAATTCTCATGCTTTCTTACATTTGCTTACACTGGTTTCATAATCTAACAGCGCTGAACATTTTTCTACAGCAATATCAGAATGTTCCTTTTCGACAACGTGCAATGGTATCCCTATGAAACAGAACAGCGGCAAATCGCCACATGAACCGTTCGTACAGGTTTAAAACGGTGATTTTGCCGACCATAAGGAAGTTTGTCGAGGTGGCAACTTTAGGATATTACTGCCCGAGCTATTCCACTGCCCTAAAGTGCACATTGTGGTCACATTTAACTAAACGCTTCCCATTAAGAACTATAGCATGAGTAGAAATGCAACGCAACAGGTACTTTATTTGGAACTAACCTTGCACGAGGGATTATTCAATCGGGCGTTCGATCTTGGCACAGATGTCACTTTCACGACGTTGCTATTCGCTATGACTGCAACGGGAACTGGGCTCTGTTTTTCCATAGCGATTGCTGTTACTGTCGGCACTATCCGAAATCCTTTACCAAGGTGTACGCTACGGTTGATCACCGAATTCAGTTGCAACAGCTGTTACGTCGACAGTGGTGTCAAAGAATCGAGTAGGATCGGATGAGCAGCAGCATGGTTTCCTTTTGCTGCAGAGTATTCGAGTAAGATTGTAGTTCACTATAAGCGAGACGCAGTCATGGCGTGAAACAGCGGCGTGTACTGGACTGATCGCGGAATCGTCATGCCGTAATGCATGCGATCCGGAAGAAGGGGGAAGAAGCACCAAATGACAGCCGGCTACCACTGTGTGCGTGAAAACGCGGCAAAACTTGGCGCACTTCACGACATGACCACTTCTGACCGCGCGTGCTGCCATGCGCGTTCCGCTACTGTGAGAGCCTTGCAAGTGGTCTCGATATTTCGCCTCCTCCATAACGAGCCAGGTGGTGCAACTAGTCGGTCGAATGAGAATGAACGTTAGCGAATATATGGGTATAACTTAAAAAAAAAGTAGGTCGGAGCGACAAATAGTTTTTAACTTGATTACTGAAGTTACACGTCGGAGCGGCGTTGTCTTTTTTAAAATTGCGTTAAGCCACTACTAGAACACTGCCGATCGAGACAAGCACAGTTGCGCTGTCGCTAGTATTAATTGTATTTTTAGTATTTTCCTCCTTTCCTGTTCTCTGCGCACATGCGCACTCAGGCCTCGGTTCAGCCTTTGCCATTTGTCGGCCTGGCCACGCCACTCAACTTTGCTCACCACTTACCGTTGTTGCCGTGGTCTTGGCAGTGCCAACTGGTTGTCTTACGTTAGTACCACTAGGCTACCGGTTTCCAGAGAACACTAATGCTAGACCGGCCAACCACGCCGTAATCGCAGTTGCGGTTAACGCAAGAAAATCCCTGTGTTCCGTGTACTTTCGTACCGCTAAAGGCCATGAAATAAAGGAAGTCACCGAAAAAATGAGCGAACCTGTCCTTCCATTGTAGTTCCAGCGGCGTCTTCTCTAGTAACTGCCTTGGCGGACGGTAAGGAAATCTTCGTTCCTCCAGCGCCCAGACGGCTCGCTTCAGGAAGCTGTAAATGCAGACCAAACCACGTTATCGTAGTGACGCTGTACTTACAACCAGGCGTCATTCACCTTTCGCTGCGATTGTTCAGTCAGGTTCGGTATTGAGTTTTGCTTCGTCTCGAGGCGCCTGCATTATCGAGGCAAAAGTCAGGGGAGTAGCGATACGTGCAGGAGAATCGAGATGCGCAATTACCTGTTGTACTTCTCTGCGGTCTTTGCGCTCACAGCAGGGAAGATGGTGGGGATGTAGTTCAGTTCCCTCGGATCTTCTCCCTTGACATTACCAACGAAGTGCTTCGAGCAGACCCTTGAGTTCTTCGAGGGCGACCAAACTCCGTTCACGTCGTTTCTGCACAAATCGCGACAAGCCATTAGATGCTGCCTCGCTTGCTGACGACTCTCGTTATGTGAGAGTGTAGGCTGTGACTGCATGCAAACGAAAACGCTCACCTGGCTAGTCTAATGTTGTCGATCCACTTGTTCTTACGTTCAGCATCGTAATGCTTTGCGGGAAATGCGTAGAAGCGCACTTTTTCTCCGGATTCATCAGTGCTTTCGTAAGAGGCCGAGCATCCAAGTACGCAGCACCGTATGCGACTCGCCCATGACATCGGCAAACGCTCGGCAGAATAGGACCGCCTGTAGCTAACGTGCCACGCTATCACGCGCTTGCTCACATCACCACGGCTGCATACAAGTGATGTCCTACGTAAAGTACCCACCCATGCCGCTAGACTGCGCCATCGTCGCCTTCCTGCGTGCACGCTTTCTTTATTCATTTGTTCCACTGGGCTGCAGAAGTCCCGTGAGTGCTCTCCGCCTTGACGATGGTGACTCGTTAGTGCGTTATAACACGTTCTCGTGTGGCGTCCCAATTTCGTGTTGACAGTGTACGTTACCTTTTGCGGTGTTCAAGGATGACTGTTTTCTTGTCCTTTTGCGGTTGACTCCACGCAGGTTATGGACACAGCCAGTGGTAACACAACCATGCCCGAGCTTACAGAGGAGCAAAAGAAGGCAATAGCTGAAAAACGCGATCGCGCCATTCAGATAAGAAAGGCCAAGTTGGCATTGAGAAGTATTACTGAAAGGTGAGACCCGTTTCTTATTTGTGATTTATCAAACAGGCTTATTGCATATGTCATATAAATGGGGGAAACAACATTATGCTGTGTATGTGGTGCAACTATCCTGATAAGTTATTGTGCTTTGATTAGGGGGACATATTTATGAATAGCAATAACAAATGATGAAGTAAGGTTTATAATGTGAGAACTAGTGCTACAGTCACCTCAGTGGCAGTTTCCCTCTGCTTTACTGGTTACCTAAAGCAACAACAGCTGGAAGGGATTCTGCTCGTGAGTAAAGAGAATGCATACATTGCCCTGTCAAAGTCCAACAAGTAGGCTTATGCTTCTACACTCGTTGGTTGATTTGTCTCTAGTATGCCATTGGATATGTATCACGAGGTGAGCGAGCTTTCTTGTGTCTTTTCATTTATCCTCTGCCATGTGACATTGAGCTATATTTAACTGTTAATGCCAAGCTTTAATCATTGTCATCTGGACATGAGCTTGTGGATGTGGCGCATATCTTCCAGCACCATGAGATACCAAGCCATAAATTGGTTCCACTCTTTTTTTCTGGTTCTCAGGAACCTTATACAGACTTGAAAGGTATCGAAAAATGCTCATGATCCGATTTTTGGTATTCACAAATAGTCTGAGGCATTCTACCTTCGCTTGTTTTGCAATCTAGGTTTGGCCCTTGCTAGTTAAAGTTCATAATCTATTAAATTTGTTTTCTGTTCTGTCCAGAACATCACCATTATTTATACACCCTTGTGACAGTGTTCTGTACTGTCCTTGCAGTACCGGTGGTTCTCCAACGAAGCAGCAACGAGTTGTTGACACAGGTGGTGGCTTTCTACTCGATGATGGTACTCCAAGCTCGCAAACGGTGCCAACACCGACAACAGTGGAGATGCCTGCAGAGCACTCTACGTGTGATTCCTGCGGCAAGGAGTTCCTGATGTCATTCCTCTTGGAGAAGTTTGCCTTGGAAATATGCGATAAGTGCAGGTGATAGTCAGTTTTTTATAGTTGTGTTGCCTAACACAGTGTGAACCGGACAGACCTTATGTGTAAACACTGTTTAGAGCTTTATAAAGCTGCATGAATATCGCAAACCAGGCAAATTTGTCTTCAGGAAATCTGTTTAGTGCTTGCAAACTTAACTTTACCCATTTGCAATCTTTCGAGAGCCTGAACAAGCAATAGAAAATAGTGTTCCCACCATATCACTGTCTTGCAATGGAAGACAAAGTTCTGTGGTTTCTCTTGCACATCATGCTTACAAGCACAATGTTTGCAATGATATATTGATAGCTTTCATGCAGTGTTATTAGTGAAAACATTATAGACGAGTGTGTGAGAAGAAGCAGGTTTATCATTTTGAAGTGTCTTAATTTGATTTTGTACCATGAAACATTATGGCAACTCAACATCTCATTAATGCACTTGGGATAACTAAATCTTTGCTGGCATTTAGCTTCATGAAGTGTCAGCTTTATGATGCCTGCGTTTTCTAAGATGAGCAAGTGTTGCAAATGTAGCACACAGGCTAGACTAATGGTAGGTGATCTGTTTATATATGGGGTTTTAAAGGCATGATGAATGTTTACTCCTGATTGTTAGTATTGTAAAGGGAACAGAGGCTAGATCAAATATGATGTGCATGTAATACCTGTATCAACTGCATCAGTCATGGCTATGTGTGATAATTGCATGTCAGCTCAAAATGAAATGTTTAGTATTGTTACAATAAAGGAATCAAAATCACAGGATTGGTTAATGAGAAATGTTAAATTGCTCTTATAAACTGACTCATCATGCAAGTATCTTGCAGTGAACATATCCATTTCAAGCTTAAATCTTAAATCCAGCTTTAGCAGTAGTATCAATTGAAAATTACAGGTACCAATTTTATAGGCTGTACTACTTTTTCGATGAATTGCGGTGGTAGCTTAGAGTTAGAGTAAGAAGTGGTTTGATTTAAGCATTGAATTATGAGGTAAGATGTCACACTACTTAGCTCAAAAACATGGGTTCAGTTCCCAGCCATAGTTTTCGGGCGAGCGCACGGGTGGTGTGTAGTTGGGGCAGCTGCTGTACTTACCTAAAGAGGGAAAAGTGCGAAATTTGGCCCTTACATTGACGTAGTACGGACAAGGTGGCACTGCGATGAACTTTCATTTTCCTTATGGTGGGCCCTGCACACGCTAATGACCATGGCAATCATATTTAAGTGGAGGCAAAAACACTTTGTGTACCGATATGATTGTACATGTAAAAAAGCTTAGGTAGTCTGAGTTAATCAGGAGACCCCCCCCCTCCCGTGTTATGGTGTCCAGCGCAATAATATAATGCTTATAATCATATAAAACCCTATAAATGATTACTTTGGCTATTTGACTGGCTATGTCATTGGCTCTCTTTACACCTTCATTATTTGTGTATACATATATATGTAACATATGTGCACTGTCAGCATACACATATGCCAGTACCTCAATTGTGTAAAGTGCACATAACAATATACATTAAACATAGACACATTTGATGTTAAATCCAACATTCATTTCATTTCATTTCATTTCATTTATTTATACTGTTAGCCCAGAAGTGGGCCGTTACAGGGTGGAAGTACAAACAATTATTTGCAAAACAGAAGTACCGTACAGGTCTCGAGATAATTTCTCGGTATTATTGTGACCAGCAACTCGAAGTTATACATAACATACATAAATGGAACACACATGCGATGCAATACATACGCGCAGAACAGCACATGACGCATTTGAGGCGGCACTTTTGCACCGCGCTGAAGATTTGAAAGACAACTACTGCAGGATCATGCAACCAACAAAAAGTACACACACACGCAAAAAAAAACATATGTCACTGTTATTCACAAGTATAACGAACTTGGGAGTACAGTTTTTTTCAAATCTCTCATAATTATTGTAACACCTAAATGTAAACTCAGTTTATGTATTCAATTTGTGTGCCTGAGATGTTCAAGCGGATTCTGTGCAGAGCTGCGATGTCAGTTTCTCATTCAGGTTTGCAAATTGCAAATTTCATCCAAAGAAGGTTTTATAAGTTACCGATTCCTGGCAATGTTTCTATGAGAAATACCATACCATAAGTCAATATCTTGCTTTCTACATGCTCAATAATTTAACTTTCTCTGTAACTAACAAATAAATTTAATCAAATCAGTCTAGTGATTGCTTCATAAATGCTTTCTGTGGAAAGTATGTACTTAAATGGGAAAAATGGAGTTGGGCTCCAGCTAAACTTTCCGCTTGATTGTACATTAAATGGAAACAGTAAATCAGTATATCCTGATAGATTGCTATTGAACAATATCAGTTATTAATATCTTGCCACCGTAGTAGGTTCGGTATTAAAGAAAAAGGGCCAAGGTTTCACTTCTGACTTTTGCACCAAAACATTGGCACATAAATGTCAGTGTGACGTCCTAGCTTTGACTTTTTTTTTTAGTTATTGACCAATGAAAGTTCGTGAGACTGTCTACCATAATGTGTCTTCCCTCCTTAGAATGCAATGTAATCAATTTGTACCAATAGAAATATTATGTAGGTCTTAGCATATGCCCTTAAAATTCGCAACATCATGGAAACTGCAGGGGGGGGGGGGACCTCGATTCAGCTTTGTCATGTGCATTTTCCACACATTTTGCTCGCCGATCATTTTCTTGCAGTTTACTGATTATCACTGTGGTTACGCAGATTTACTATTACCAGCTGATTTTTCATTCTAATGTCTAAGAGACAGCCTCAATGGTGGGTGTTGAAGGATACCATCAGCTCTATTGCAATGTCTTTGATAGCTAGGGATGGTGAGCTGACGACATCAGTTTGACATCAGAGCCTCATTAATGCGATGTGTCATCTCTTGCAGAGACAAAGATGACAAGCACAAGCTTGTCACCCGAACAGACTGCAAGAACGAATATCTGCTCAAAGATTGCGACCTTGATTTGCGGGAGCCACCGTTGAAGTACATCCTCAAGCCTAACCCACACCACGCTCATGGCAACATGAAGCTCTATCTGAAGTGTCAGGTATAACTTGCTTGAAATAGACGAGAGTGAAAATTTGTGTCTCATTTAATTATGACTGGTGAGATACAGAAGTTAGGAAACCACCTAGGCTTCTTTCAACTGAAAGCCTTAGTACACTGCGGCTTGAAAGTCAAACTTGGACAGTGATGAAACCTGTTAATGGTGTCAGTATTCATCGGAGCTGTGTATGCAACATTCATGCAATAGACATCGCTTCTTTAACAAGACTGAAAGTTTGGAAGATTGTTAGAAATTCACTGTAAGAAAGAATGTGCTTTTGTCATGAATGGATTGAACGTGCGAAAAGGACGAGTGCTCGTGTTTGCATTTTCTTTTGTCCACTCATGTTCAATATGTGCTTTCATAGTGAGCAGTGGCTTTACCCCAACTTGAACAAGGGAAATGTGTAATTGGTCATATTCCAGTGTGGCATGAATAACTGTATGCTCTGTTGATCACATTATCTTTAAAGGCACTACTTTAAAAAGCTGTAGTTTGTACTAAAAAGCTATTCATTTAATTTGTGACAGGGCAAACATTCGATCAGAGTTAAATACGATTTTAATCAGGGAGTATTATTAATGCAGCTAAAAATGCCCTTATAGTTACATCATTAATAAATAAATAAATCTGAAAAAAGAAGAAAAAATCTATACCTTTTATGCTGGCTCTCCTTTCTTTTTCATGTCTGAGAATTTTCTCACGTAGCATTCATTAGTTCTTTTTTATACATGTGGCCCATTGCATTAGTACAGTGAATAACTGTGTCGCATATGTACAGTAGACTCTCACTAAACGGAAATCTGTTAAACGGACCTGCTGCTTAATTGGAACTATTGCCTCTGCAATGCTACAGAACACCTGCTCAACGGGACATACCATATTTACTCGATTCTACCGCGCCCTCGATTGTAACGCGCACTCGGTTTTCACGACGAAAAAAAAAAAAGTAATACATCGATTGCAACGCGCACCCATTTTTCTCGTTGGCCCGCACGATCACACTACTCGGGAAAACGACTCCTTTCGGGAGCGTCTTACGTTTAAATATGAGGTTTGGAGGAAGCTTGTGCCTATCTGACGTGCAACGGAGCATTGCCGTCACTCTTGTTTTACCGTGGCCCGATGTCAGCATGCGAACTTGCTTCGCCCCCTTCTTCTCGACGGTTGTGGTGCCAGGCATGTCGAAGTAAAGAGGCGTCTGATCGGCATTCCCGATTTGCCCAAGCAGGTAGCCGTTGTGCCGCAAGTTTAGGACGAACCTCTGAAAACTGTGAAGCTTTTCTTCGTACTCCTCCGGCAAGTTTTGGCGCATGCCTGTTCGCTTTCGGAGGGAAAAGCATTTCCTCTTCATAGAGTTAGTTAGCCAGCACCTGCTCACTTTGAACTGGCTCCGCGTTAGCCTTTTTTCTAAAGCTAACTGCATAGCCCGCACTTAGAGCAGTTCTGTCGTCACGGGCCGCTGTGCCGCTCGCTGCTCAAGCACATACTAGGCGAGCAGCTCTTGCGGAAACCGACCCTGATGTGGTCCACTGAAGTTTTTGAATGAATCTTTGACAATCTTCTGCTTTTGTTTCCGCCAGTCCCACACGCACGTTTCGCGAACTCCGAACGACCGCGATGCGGCCCAATTTTCGTCTGTTTCGGCACATGCGATGACTTTTCTTTTAAAAGCGGCATCGTGGTGCACTCGTCGAGTTTCTGGAGTCGGCCCTTCCATGCGGTTGATGCTAATAAACTACAAGATGACGAACTCCTCAGCACACGTACGAAGTGCCGCACATGGGAAACACATAGGCAGAAATGGCCGACGCGCCGTGCCGAAGCACGTAGGGGGCGGCCATTTTGGAAGTGCCGATGGCAATAGAATGACCGTATTCATTTTTTTTTTCGCATTCAATTTTAAGGTGCATGCGATTTATGAACTCGCTTAACCGGAAAAAAGGTGCGCGTTAGATTCCAGTAATTACGGTATTTTTCCAGTCCCTTCAGTTTCCGTTTACTGTGAGTGTACTGTATATATGTGTGTGTGGGATTGAAGTAAAACATTTGCTGAGCGACATTAATCAGTCCCTATCGGCTGTCTTTGCCCTTTCCGACCGGATGCTGGTGAGCTGAATGCTATGCATTACCACCATCTTCAGAGTTACAATCTTTCAAGTTTGTGAGCTTGTGCTTTTACTCGTGTACCATAATTGTTCTGTGGCATGATACCAGTATCTTGCGGCACACTTTTAACCTTGATTAAGACTAATGGCAGTAGCTTTTTATGGCTATAATTAGCTCTCTTCCACAGCTTCCGCAAGTCAACCAATTGTAATAGAGAAATACAGCCAGGTCAAAACTAATGGCGAACAGAAATGATCATGCAACACTCGTGTAAGATTCTCATCTGCATGTTACTAGTGACTTGCCAGCATGAACTTTTGTCACTAGGCAAGCTTCACGAGTTCAAAACCACTCAGTGTAGACTGTATATGTATCATGCTGAACTGAAATAATCACATGCTGTGGCTTTTCAGGTTGAAGAAAGAGCGATAGTGGTCTGGGGATCCCTAGAAGCTTTAGACGAGCAGCTAGAGAAAAGGGACGAAGAGAGGTCCAAGAGGAAGCGAAAGGCATTTAATAAACGCGTCAAAGGTAGGAAGCATGCTGGTGTTCTTCAGAGCTTTATGTTAATCTTCATGCACATTTGGGCTTTTCTGCCCGCATTCACTGCGACATGCTTCTATAGTATGTGGCGTGTATGTCAATTGTACAGTAGAAAAAAAAGGCAATAAAAGATAACAGGATTTCCTCACTATAATCTTCGTGTAGTTGTGCACGTTCTGTAAGATGTTGTGTGGCGTTTTTTCAGTTCTTTTTTTTTTTCTGGCTGGGCTTTTGTTAGCCACAAGTGTAGATGTTGCTTCATACTCGATTACTTCACAAGACATTACATTACACCAAAACCTCTTAAAGCTTGCCTAATTTTGATCCTGCATGCTGCATCAATAAGCAAAAAGCGAGCCCTGCTCTACTGTTGGTTATTCCACTTAATATTAAGGTACTACGGTGTGTTGAAGTGCATCTGATGCAATAAGTGCTTACCACAGCACTAAATTGGCTCCCTGTGAGCAGCAAGATTTGCTCTAAAGGATTGGTTGTTGCAACATTGATTGAGAGAAAGGGCGTTTTAAAAAGATGAAAGAAACACCTCCCTCCTGCACCCTAATGCAGCTACGCAGTATATACATTTCGTGCAAGAATTTGCACTCTTTTGGAAATTATTTCAGATAAACGAGAAATGCAGCAGTGGCAATAAAACTGATAGGCAAAACAGTGATCTGCATTTACCCAGCAAAATTTAACTAAAGTTTTTATTGTCTGGCTGCATTATCCGTAGAGGGCATAAGAAAAGGTGTTTTGTCGAATTCAGATTGATTGATTGAAAACATTTATTTGAAAACAAAAGAGAGTTGCAGTTAAGAGGCTCTGCGCTGGATGAAGTCCCTATTCAGGACCCTATTGGCATCAGCCTCTAGCTTAGCCCTCGAACCAAGGTCCTTTGTGCCTGATGGTCCGAGCAGCTAAACAGGGCCACCTTCCACTCTTCTTGGGTTAGGGAGAAGGGCTGAGTTAAGCTAGCAAGCCCGAACAATGTGGTAGCTAGGAACTCGCTGTTGGGCTCGTTGACTCATGTTTGAATTAAATAGTGAATTTTGCGCCAAAATCGCAACCACACAGAAGAAAAAACACATAGACAGAACGGGCACTCGTCCCGTCCTGTCTATGCGCCTTCTTCTTCTTCTGTGTGGTTGTGAATTTGGTGCGAAATTGACTATTTGATTCAGAGTGTGATAGGTGTTAGCCACCTCCTCACTGTATTAGTACTTGGCTGTGAAGGAAGAATCGAGATGTTTCATGATTAAAAAGTGTGCCGACAACTTTACTCTACTGGAACTGAAAAAAAATTCTGGAGAAGTAAAGTGCCATAATGTGACAAAGTACCGAGCATATATGAGGCATAGGTACTACTTCGGCACCGCAACCAGTGGCTTTCCAACACCTCAGTGAAATTCTAGCGGCAACTCGATGGATGACAAGTACTACAGATTGTTGAAGTTGGTGCATTATAATATCATTTTGCTGTAGTGCAGCTCAGTTTCATCGCACTTAAACTGAGCTGCGCAATAGCAATACGATATTCGATGTATGACACAATGGCATATGCAGAGAAGAGCCACTAGCTCAAGAAGTACACTGCACAAGTAATGATTGGCCTTAAGAACTCTGAAGAGAAATAGAACAAAAAGAGAAGAGTTCATTCCCCGCAGCAGAGCTCGCTGTTTCTGCGAGAACTTCCATATAAGCCAAAAGAATGGTCGTCATACCTAAAACGGGACAATAATTGTAAGGAATTCGGGTACTTTGTTTTCATGTTCGATCCAAAAAAAGCTCGTTACTCGTCAATCTTACATGCCTTCCCTTATTATGTGCAGCCCTCCCAGTGCTTCCGTTTCAGGAACAGAATGCACTTTGTCAGATTGCTTGCAGGAATGTAGTTAGTTTTCAAAAAGTAAATGCTAGCAAAATGCTATTGTTTGAAAACAACCTGTGAGCCAGGGGTTGCAGGCTTTAGTTTTGTAGAGTATCTGTTTTTTTTTTAATCAAAAAAGAGCAGCACCAGAGAGCACTGTTCAGCAGTGAGGCCCTACTTGCAATAAAACTTCACACATGCCTGCCTATTTAAATTGGCTCCATGGTCATTACAAAAGCGCACAATAAAAGGCTGTGCGCTGCGGTAATTTTCTGCAGGAGAAACCGTCGGCAGTTGCCGAGATTCGCTTTTGTTTAGGGTTGCACTGTCATATTATCTTTAATGACGAAAACATCAGGCACAATTTGCTGCAACATGGCATCATGGATAGCTGTGGAGACAATCTAGTAGTGCCAATCAAGCCAGTTTTTCTGATTTGCTGGTTTAAACTGACTTAGTGGGTTCCTTTGTTTCTTCAATATAGAGCAGTTTCCTGATGTGCCGCTCATTGCATGTTTTTTTCGATGCCAAAGCACAAAAAAAGGCCCTTGCCTTTGAACTCTACAGTGGGATATGCTGAATGATGTAACGGAGGGTGTCCTCAGTCTTGGATGGGTAAATCAGTGTTAGAGCATCATTACATTTTGTCTTAAAAAAAAAAAATTACTGCCATATTGGATGTGAAGCTGTCATTAGACTACACACCACTGTTGCCACAGTCCACACAAGAAGGCAACAGCAGTAAAAAAAAGTGAAGTTCGTATTGCAAGTGTGATATAGTATAGGAGTAGAAAATGCAGAATAAGGCATTTATGCATTTGGTTTACGGGGCTTTTTAATTGCTTTGCATTGCAGAGCTGAGGATGACTGTGAGGAGCAGTTTATACCGTCCACTTGGGCAAGAACCATGAGCACAGCTATGGGCCAGAGTCGCATGACTCTGATAACGATGAATACTTCAAGATTTGCACCACCTGTGGGCACCGAATGAGCTACGAGAAGATGTGATTCTTTTTTCCAATAAACTTTATAGCTGTACATAATTTTAACAAAGTAAAAGTTGCATCACTGGTCACAAGTAAGTGTCACCATTCATCTTTTTCCATGGACTCTTCAGTGAGTTAGTTACCTTTGTGTGTCATAATAGTCCAGCACTTCGTATACTGTGCATTCCTACAGGATGATACAGCACCAAATGTGAAAGGAAGTAAGCAGTGGCGCCATTGAACACAACTCTGTTCAGTAATAACAAGCATGAAACCTCGACTTTGGTTCTCAAGCATCTTGGAGCATGTGAACCTCTTGTACTTGCTGTCATGTATCAGATGCAACACAATGGAGGCTATCGAAACTTCTTGCAGTAGATTCTTACACTTCTAGAAATAGTTCAATATTTTTACCACTAGCATTGGATACTAGTAACTTTGCCTGAGAATGAAAGTACTTGTTACATCCTTGCTGAGTAATAAATGGAGATGTTTGTGCCTTCCAAGCGAAACTGTTATTTACAAAGCAGCCTACATTTTCTTGTTTGCTTAGTCCTTGTTTTAGTTTTGAGCCCTAAGATTATAACCGAGACCGTGTTGACCGAGACCTTTCAGGGAGCTCACAATCACCTCCCCTAATCACTGCGAGACATGCGCTCAAAGCACCCCACCTTTGCAGTGGCCTGCAGGTGATCAGCTGTGCATAAATTCAAGTTATCTGCTGGCTTGTAGGTTCTGGTGCACTGCCTATGGAAGTAAGCAATTGGCCTTACTGATACAGTTAAACTAGCAGTTGAGTGCACTGCGGTAAGAATAACCAAATGCGCTTTTGGCTTGCACTTAGTGTCTTCATTAAAATTTTCGTTGAGGCATCTCAGATTGCCATAAAACAGAAGCGTCAAGTACTAGCTTTCTTCACTAATGAGGTCGACTGCCCCGCTTTCTAAACGATGCTGCTCACGGCTCTACATATGACTAATGCCCATAGCTCAAGCTGCACCATAAATGGCTCAGCGAACATGGCAATAAAAAGAAAATGCGAAATAACCAGCAAAAAAAATTTTATTGAGACTTCACGTCCCGTTGTGTGAAAGCCCGAAGGCTGGTCAACACAAAACCAATCAGTCACTGGACCAGCCCAGCTAGGAAAAAAAAAAAAGTTCTACTGGCCACCACGGAGCCGCAGGACAAGGTGGAGGGTCGACTCCTTTTGAATGTTGTAATCGGAGAGAGTGCGGCCGTCCTCCAACTGCTTGCCTGCAAAGATGAGACGCTGTTGGTCTGGTGGAATGCCCTCCTTGTCCTGGATTTTAGCCTTCACATTTTCGATGGTGTCGCTGGGCTCGACCTCCAGGGTGATGGTCTTGCCGGTGAGGGTCTTAACGAAGATTTGCATGCCTCCGCGCAGCCGGAGGACGAGGTGAAGGGTAGACTCCTTTTGAATGTTGTAGTCCGAGAGGGTGCGGCCGTCTTCGAGCTGCTTGCCGGCGAAAATAAGACGCTGCTGGTCCGGGGGAATGCCTTCTTTGTCCTGAATTTTGGCCTTCACGTTTTCAATGGTGTCGCTAGGCTCGACCTCCAGGGTGATTGTCTTGCCGGTAAGTGTTTTCACAAAGATTTGCATACCTCCGCGGAGCCGCAGGACCAAGTGCAACGTCGACTCCTTCTGGATGTTGTAGTCGGACAAAGTGCGGCCGTCTTCAAGCTGTTTGCCGGCAAAAATAAGACGCTGCTGATCGGGCGGGATCCCTTCCTTGTCCTGAATCTTCGCCTTGACGTTCTCAATAGTGTCGCTCGGCTCGACCTCCAGAGTGATCGTCTTGCCCGTCAGAGTCTTGACAAAAATTTGCATACCACCGCGGAGTCGCAAGACGAGATGAAGGGTGGACTCCTTCTGGATGTTGTAGTCCGACAGTGTGCGGCCGTCCTCGAGCTGTTTTCCGGCGAATATGAGACGCTGCTGATCGGGAGGGATGCCTTCCTTGTCCTGAATTTTCGCCTTGACATTTTCAATAGTGTCGCTGGGCTCGACTTCGAGCGTGATGGTCTTCCCGGTGAGCGTCTTGACAAAAATCTGCATGCCACCACGGAGCCGCAGCACCAAGTGAAGGGTAGACTCTTTCTGAATGTTGTAGTCAGACAGTGTGCGGCCGTCTTCCAACTGCTTGCCGGCGAAGATCAGACGCTGCTGGTCTGGTGGGATTCCCTCCTTGTCTTGGATCTTTGCCTTCACGTTTTCGATCGTGTCGCTGGGTTCAACTTCCAGCGTGATCGTCTTGCCCGTCAGCGTCTTGACGAAGATCTGCATCCCACCACGAAGCCTCAGCACCAAGTGAAGGGTGGACTCTTTCTGAATGTTGTAGTCCGACAGTGTGCGGCCGTCTTCCAACTGCTTGCCGGCGAAGATCAGACGCTGCTGGTCCGGTGGGATTCCCTCTTTGTCTTGGATCTTTGCCTTCACGTTCTCGATCGTGTCGCTGGGTTCCACTTCCAGCGTGATCGTCTTGCCAGTCAGCGTCTTCACAAAGATCTGCATGCCTCCACGTAGCCGCAGCACAAGGTGCAGGGTGCTTTCCTTCTGAATGTTGTAATCAGACAGCGTGCGGCCGTCCTCAAGCTGCTTGCCGGCGAAGATCAGACGCTGCTGGTCAGGCGGAATTCCCTCCTTATCCTGAATTTTCGCCTTGACATTTTCAATGGTGTCACTCGGCTCAACTTCGAGCGTAATAGTTTTTCCCGTGAGCGTCTTCACGAAAATCTGCATGGTGGTTGATCTGTAAAGAGAACGAAGAGGCAATGTCAAATAACGATGCGTCACAAATGGGTGTCGACACAGGCAAACATGGCGCTTAGGCCTAACCGCGTCGAAATAGGCCAAGAGGGTCTCGACGGTAAAATTCGCTCGAGCTCGTAGAAAGCATTAACAACACGTAAACGACTAGCCAAAACGGTTTACGCCAAAGCTGAGAACGCGCAAATGTGCTTAAACAAGGTACTGCTGGGCCTCAACCTACTATTTCGAAAACGCGCCGGAACAGCGCAATAGGCCTAACTAAAAATAAAGCTACGACCAGGCGCACCCAATATGTCGCGCAGCACGTCGCGAATCGTAGAAAGAGCGCGGAGGAAATACGAAGAAAGCAAACAGATGAGAAATTTCGAAGCTACTGCGAGGCTGCGTCCAATTCGCCTACCGCCAGCAACAGCACAAGCCTGAACTCAATAGGCCTAACTAAAAATAAAGCTACAACGACCAGGCGCACCCAATCTATCGCGCAGCACGTCGCGAATCGTAGAAAACGCGCTGAGGAAATACGAAGAAAGCGAACCGATGAGAAATTTCGAAGCTACTGCGAGGCTGCGTCTAATTCGCCTACCGCCAGCAACCGCACAAGCCTGAACTCGATCTGCACCGAGCAACCGATGCAGCGAAATGGCGGAATTTCGACCGCTCGTTCTAACAGCACGCACTACGCGCTGGATGCGAGCCTCGCGACAAACAGCTACGTCAATTTCATCAATGAAGACACAGGTATCAACGGACACAAAGGAATCGCCTTACCTCTTTGCGGCAGCACAACACACAATTCACGAGCGCAGTCTCACTTGCAATAGCTCGTTTCCTTCGGGCACAAAGGCTAAATACGCCGAGGAGGAGTACGTCGCAGCCTGCGATTGGTCAGACTAGGCTGGCAACAACCAACTTCTGCCAACATCCGCCAATCAGAGGCCGAAGCTGACGCAAGTTTGTTTGCGTGTTCGTTTTCGAGAAAGATCTAACAATTTCAATGACGTCAGTTAGTTGCTTGCGCGCCATCTTCTGCGTTTTCAAAATAAGCTTAAATTGCTCCAAAAAAGTTATACATTAAGTTACTATATTACAAGTTTTATTTTAACAGTTTTTTTGTAAAATTATTGTGAAGTTCTTACTAAATACGTTTTATTGCATATGTATTCACTTAGGGGGCGCTACTAGTGTCTTTTTTTATCGCGCAATGGCGGCGTTCTATAAAACCGTTTTTAAACCGTTCTTTTCCTGCTGTTGCGTTATAATTCCAGCTATGATTGTATTAGGTCGAGGAACGGTGTCATTTGAGGTATTTTGTAACAAAAGCTGTAAGATTGTGTTGCGTCGCTACCGCGCTTAAGACCACTTGCAACCTGCGTAGTCTCGAACGTGACACAAAAACAAAAGCTTCGTGCGATGAATCATTTTTGTCGACACCACTGAGTGTTGCAAACGACTGCTGTGTCTAGGGCGCTGCGCAAGCACTCTTTCTGTCATTCTTTGAATCGGTCAAATTGCAACCACCATTCTCTCGAAACGACGAAGCGTCAGTGGCCTCAGGCATGTAGTTTCCTGCAATTCGCACGAAGGGGGAAGTTCAAAATAGAAACGTGATTGGGAAATGCGCTTTGCAGATAGAAAATACGGAAGCCTGTGTTCTTTCTCTTATACTGGCGAAAGCTTGGCAGCGTTGAAATGGCTCGCAGGCTAGAGAGCCTTCGGTTCACGGTAAATGAATGCACACATAATTGGCGCCAGACGGGGCGTTGTCTTGCACGATTAAGCCCAATCGGAAACAAATTAAAGATTTTGGTGGTCTTTTGCAGCTCGCGAAAAGAAAGCCAATCACGATTGAGAAATCCCATCCGGATCAGGCCCGATCGAAATCGACCACGTGCGACTGGCAAAGCGTCAAGCAGTACGTGTGCTACGCATCCAGCTTTAGTTGCTCATATCAGTAGCGTTTGTCATGTCATATGTTTGCTCTGCCGTATCACAGAACGGCAGAGCAAACACAGAACACCTCATAAAAACATTTCTGATGGCTTACAACTCAATGTAATACAAGGAAACGCACACAAATTAGACTGTGATCGTGTTTGCGTCACACAAGTGTTGTACTTTGAACACAGTACTATTTGGGACGCCGGGCGAAAACATTCGAACATACGCGTGCAAACGCGGGGTTCTGTCATAGAGAAAGAAGAAGACAAGAGCGGACACTCCGCAAAACCTGGCCTCAGGAAGTGCGTCACGACTACGTAACAAACTAGTGCTCCCACCAAACTTCAGAGGGCGCAAGCGCAAAAAAAACACAGTTATAATCAATGCAACAGAATTGTTTTCACAAATTAATAATTACACGCCCAAATTTAGTATTTTCTTTATACATAAAAACGATTTATTCAACACACCTTACACGATTATTTTTCTTCAGCCGTACTGTCATAAACACCATCTACCCAGCGACAAGCCCATGCATGACTGACGGCGAGAAGCATTCGTCGCTTTCGTCAACGTCGGCTGCGTCGGCGTTTTTCAAGCGTGAGATAACAGGTGAGGCACGTTTTCAAGCGAAGCTTGTTGAATGACATGTTGTTGGTCTTGTTGGGTCATTTTTTCAGAAAACGGTTACGCCTGCGCGAAAAAGACACCATGCATCAATCATAGAAAGATGCACACACACACGTTGCGCTTCGTGTGTGCGAGTTTGTTTCTTATGTGGCGTCTCATTCACGCAGTTGTAACCTTTTTCTGAAGCTTGTTAAGGACTGGGAGGTTCGCTAAAAAGAAAGTTTGTGGCTCTATGCGGCGGTTAGACGGGAACATTGTGCAACGTATGCAGTATAGCAAAGGCGGCACGGCGTCAAGCCGAGGCGACGCGTGCTGCGTCTGCCACGGACGCGAGCGTCTGTGCGCTGAGCATAGCTGGGCAGCTAGGTCATAGGCTCGGTGGCTCGGTGCAAAATATTGAGAATAGTTCGCTGGGCCTCGCATGCTTCACGACGCGTTTCCCGAAGGCTCGGAACACGAATAATTCTTGGTGTGCCGGAGGCAAATCTGGACTAGCCAAGTGGCCATCATCTTCGTTTCTTCGCTAGCCTTGTGCCACTAGTGCAAGCTGCCCACAAACTTTTTTTTACGTTTCCAATATGATATTACCGCACAAATTTCAACTACGATTTTTCTTCCCAATGTACTGCTGATACTGCGTACGCACGAAGGTGTTCTAAAGTTTTCAGGCCGCGATACCATTGCATTACAAGGGATAGCGGCCTGGAAACTTCTGATCTTTGTTCGTGGTCTTGACGTATATCTTTGTAAGTCAGAGTTTTATGGGTCAGAGATGTATCACTGGTTTTGTATTGTGCATCGATTAGCTAATCATTCAAAGGGGTTTGCTGGTACACTTATGACGTGCACATATCTTTTTTCGTAATTTGACAGCGAAGCATCCACTTACTAACATTTTCAGACCGCACTGACGCCATGCCGTCCGGCGGTCCAAGCTACGGCAGCTACTGCTGTGTATCGTGGTGCTTCAACAATGGCAGAACCCACAAGAAGCCTGGGACGAGTTTCTTCCGCGTACCACGGGACGGCAGGTGTGTTAAAGCTTTTGTATGGTTTGCATGTCTGTAGGCTTACTGTTCGTACTTGCTAAGTGAGGGTAACAATAAAAATCACTATTCAAGCACTTCCCCTTTCAGCTGATAGTTCATTGCCAATGCAGGATGAAAGCATGGATGCAGTATGCTGGACGCGATGATCTCCTGAGTAAGCCGGCCAGCCTATTGTACGCAACGTACAGGGTTTGTAGCGACCATTTTACTGCTCAAAGTTTCATGGACCCTGGGCACACAAGGCTTACAAGAATGGCTGTTCCCAGTGTGCAACCAGCTGCACCATGTAAGTGATTGACTGAAACTCAAATATGCGCAATAGCAGCCACTTGTATTGAATCAGTGGCGACAGTTAACCGTGAAGATTTTTTTATGCCGATGGAGAAACCTCACTACAGAAGTAACACTTGGAAAGTCTTAAATTCTGTGAATTGTGGGCTATTACCTTCCTAACAGCAGCTTTACATTTCTGTCATGTTTTGATGCTCTGGACCTGCGCAACTTGTTTTGAAAGACTTTAAAGGGCTATTTCACGTTATCTTCAAGCCTGAGTGCACATGTACGTATACCTTTCATCAGTGAAAGCTGCCACTGTTGATAATTCCAAAAATCACAAATTACTTGTTTCCTAGTTGGTGCCGTCTCTTTTCTTCCACGTTCGACCAATTTATGCGTTTGAAAGAGCTGTTTAAGTTTCCCCATGCTACAAGCTTTGTAACTTGTACCAACTGCACATATATGCAGGTTCTCTGAGCGTCGCTTCAAGTAGTGACTGTGACATGGCTGCAGAAGCTGCACTGCAAGGTGCGGATGAGCTTCAGTTTGTGTTATTTTAAGCCTCTTACTGACACATTGTCGTAATTTCATTTCTTCAGGACCTGCGGGTAGAGGCTTCAAAAAGCGGCCCCCACACATTGAGGTGCCCCGATGAACAGGGTGCGTTCAGTGTCGCGATTTCTTTTTTTTTCACCCAAAATGACTGTTGACCAAACCTCTGCAGGTGGCAGCTCCCTTGTAGCTGGTGAAAGAATTTTTGCTGATTTCGTCTTGCCGGAGAAAACCTTAACCAGTCGTTCAGCTGTCACAAAGGAACCTGTGTGGCCGGTAAGTTGTATGTTTCACTTCAACACCAGAGTGGATTGATATAGAGACTTCCGCAGGCCGCTCGCAAGATTGTTCCGACAGCACTGTCCGAGGCACTGAACAAGCTTCACAAGACCCTCCAGAAGACGTCTCCGCCAACAGCTCCACGCCTGAGTGCCTTAGAGATAATGGTGACTATGCTTTTATTGCAGCAGTTTTTAATGTGCTATTTTATGTTTAGGACATTCTGAGGAAACTATCCTCAAAAGGACAATACGTGTGCACTTACAAAATGTAGGGGTGGGCTCTCAGTGATTTTCATTTTTTGTGCATTGTCAACATTGTGAATGGTTTGTTTTCAGGTAGTGGAATCGAAAACTTGTATCACAGAAAGTTGTGCACCTTGGGTCTGAAAGAGCGAGGAAAGTGCTCGTATGGGAATTAGTTGTTTCTTCGCTTTTACATCAATTTTTTGTTTATTGCAGTTCGTTCCTGTGTGCCAGCGACAATGTCTCCATCAATGAAGTACAAGCAAACCATTACAACATCTGCAAGAAAAAGTAGCAGCACAGCGGAAAACTATCAAAAGACTGCAGAGGACAGCCTCACCAAGCACCGTCATCGACTTCGAAGGCCCTTGAAGTTATCCGACCGCACGTCACCGAAGAGGTTTTTAAACTTCTTTCTGCACATGTTCGCTTGAAGCCCAAACGCAAGGGCAAGCGGTTTCCCGTGTGGTTCAAGAAATTCGCTCTTCACTTAAACTTCCGAGGTCCGCGAGCATACCGATTTCTGGCTCCATATTTTTCTTTGCCCTCCCGGCGTTCATTAAGGAGGTGGCTAGCTAATGTAAAGATGACTCCAGGCATAATTCCAGGAATCCTTACTTCCATTGCAACAAATACTCATGCTTGGAATGAACGGGACCGAGTGTGCGCTTTAGTTTTCGACGAAATAGCACTCAAAAAGAATTTGTATACTGTGATGCTTCAAGAGACGTTGTCCAGGGTTTTACAGATGATGGCACTCATCGCACTTCAACCATCGCTGATCGAGCACTGGTTTTTCTGCTTGTTTGGTGTTTCGAGAAGTGGGGTTCAACCGGTTGCTTTTACTATAGGGCACACATCAACACCATCATCTGTTATGCATAACTTGCTGGTGTCACTCATTTTGGAGCTTAGGAGCATTAATATTGCAGTGAAAGCAGTCATTTGTGACCAGGGCAGTTCAAATGTAAGTCTCGCTAACCAACTAAGAGTGACTGTAGCAAAGCCTTTTTTTGAAGTTATGGTGAGCGGGTATATTACATTTTTGATGTTCCGCATTTAATTAAAAACAACGCGCAATAATGTCCAAGCACACAAGTTATCATTGGGGATGACATCGTTAACTGGTCCGCACATTGTAAGCCTTTACCAATCCTCACATGAGTTGCGGTTGCGATTGGCTCCAAAGTTGACTGAACGGCACGTTCATCAGAAACTTTTTTCTAATATGAAGGTCAGCAGAGCAACTCAGGTCCTCAGTGCATCAGTTTCGATTGCTATCACGGCAATGGTGTATGCGAAGGTGCTGCCTGCCTCGGCCATCACTACAGCTCAATTTTGTGATCGTATGGACAGGATTTTCGATGCCTTGAACAGCTCGAGTAAAAAAAAGAACTTCGCAAAAGCTGCGGCATGCAATCATGAAAAATGATTCAGAGCTGATTGACTTCCTCCGACGCCAGCTTCCCTGGATTGCATCATGGCAGTTTGTTGGCAGACGTCAACCACAAACCATCGTAGGTTGGCAAATTACAATTCAGGCAATTTGTCAACTATGGGACGACCTCTCCAAAAATTACAATTTTGAATAACTGTTAACACGCAGGCTTCAACTGGATCCTCTGGAGAACATATTTGGCCACATTAGGCAAAAACAGGGTTGCAACACCAACCCCAATGTAGCACAATTTATTTGTGGCCTGAAGCACATCTGCATAAGAAAACTCTTCAAGCTATCAGAATACGGAAATGTCGAGGATGATGAATGTGACCTCCTCCAAGAGCAGCTCTCGCCATTTTCCCTCACCAGTGCGTCTCTTGTGGATAATGAGGAGTGTGCACAGCCACAGCCTGACAACTTTCCCGCTCTAGACGATCTCTCTGAACTTGCGACAAACATTCACTCCCATATTATCGATGACTCCGCTGCATATTATGTAGCTGGTTTTCTCATCAAACACTTCCTTCGGAATGCATTGTGACGGTTGCAGTTGCCCACATTACTGAAAGACGACAGTGAGACGCTTAACGGTACCCACCAGTATTTCACAATGCTCAAAGCATACCACGTCCCCAGCAAACTTTTTGGGAATCTCACTGTGCCATCAGAAGCAGCTTTTGCATACGTACAACAACTTGAATCTCACTTTCTTGCCATAATTGAGGCCACTGCACATCACCTGAAAGTGTGCGATGTTTTGTATCACCATCTGTCAAGTGTTGGCGATTTTCATTTCTGCTCTGCTGGGTGTCGCGCTAAGTTTCTGAAATGTTTCGCCGGTTCGTTTATGTTGGCATGTGCGTTTTGTGAACCGAAACTTAGACAGGGGTTAGGTTCCAGTCTTCAATCTCGGGCATACAGCTTGACAAGTTCAAAGGTTAGCAATTAGCGGCGGGTTTACACTAAAGTATTCGAGTTGAGCCGAATCCTGCAATAGCTTTGTTATGTTATTACTTCGTTACAGCAGACTTCATTATGGTCTTATATGCTTATATTCAGTTCAACTGGACTAACCACTCCTTCGTTGCAATTCATTGTTTTGGTTACCCGCTATGAGGAGTACGAACACTGTGTATTCGCTCGAAGTGATTTGCATAACCTTAAAAAGAATGTTGGGTATCCTGTCTGTATTTTTTGTAGCAAATACGGGCGAACTGTACACTTTACTGTGGGTCGCTTGGTCACTGTGTATGCTTTATCTCTCCAGCTCAAGTAATATATCGATAACAAAACCGCTTGTTGAAATGTCTTCGAGCGGGTAAGGAACACAGTATGAAGTGGGCACGGTTCATGTTATCACGCTTTTCGTATTTTAGCTCCTCATCAACCTCCTCATCTTGCCCATCAAAATTTTCAAAAGAATACCCAAACTTGTAGCGTTTTGATGGGGCTGCGGACGCTGCCATTTTATTTTTATATAGCTTGTGAGTGATAACGTACGATGTAGAGCCTTTGTGAAAAATAATGAGCCAAAGTGGTTTCCTTCTGCTATTTATTAGCCCTGTAATACCGCTCTCGTAGCACCAATTAAAGTCCACAATTCTGGATAAAGTGATGACTACAATCTATTTTAGCTCGCAAGCGTCACAGCAACACCCAGACGCAAATCACTTGGGATCTTTAGTTTTTGATGAAGGCGACGCTTAACAAAAGCCACAAGACCTGCCAGTGTTGTAGCATAAAGTTTGTCTTTCACGTAGTGAGCAAGCTGCAAAGCCCTACCTTTCTGAGGACAAGCAGGCATCAAGTCTGCTTTTTTTTCATTTGGATTAGCTGTTCTTAAGCACAGCCAGCACACTACACCTTTGCCTTTCTGCTATAATGTGTCGTGTGGTTTCTGTGCGCTCTTTTTTTTCTATGCATTATTTCGGTTAAGCCCAGGCGTGATTCGCGACTTCATTGCTGTGTATATGTCACTTCTTCCTTCTTCATCAGCATTGTGCGCTGTGTTTTTGCCATAGATCCTTACTTACCCACTGGCCCGGGTGTGTCATACTTCACCAGCTTCTCGGCTTCTGCCAACTCTAGCGATGTGTGCGTTGACTGTTTTCTCTCTGTATTTTGTTACAATATTTGTTACAATTATTTGTAAGGCGAGATGCATTTGTTGTCTACCCTCTGTCATATTGTGCTTTTTATATTCTCAGACTCTACCTTGCCTTTGAATAAAACATTGCGGATACTCTGTCTTTTTGACTGATATATACATTGATCACTTGTTCTTAAAGAAAAACACAAGCGCGATGAATAAAACCGTAGTGAATAATCATTACCTGCATCTCTTTTTATTATAACTTAATCGAAATAAAAATTACGTCACGAACGATTCGCACGAACCACTGAACCAAAACAAAACAGGGAATCGCTAAATCAAACGCCCTACAAAAAACTATCCATTTGGGCGATGAATAGTGGTCTGAAATCATGAACTTTCGTCATAGCCAAACGTCGGTTATGCAAAGTAATTCAAAATTTGCGCCAGTGAAACCGAAACCGGAAAGCGCACGCCACTTGCTCTCATCAACCACTAGGTGTGCAAGAGTCGATTGGGCCGCTGGGGTCTATGGGAGTGTCCACTCTTCACCTTTTTTTATTTCTCTATGGTTCTGTGATAAACGTGACACAGGCCGACGAGGCGTTGCACAGGCTCACAGGTGGAACGCGTCATGCTGCCAAACTCATCTCAGCGTGACCAGTGTGACTCATACGCCTGCAGTGTCAGTAGTCTCAGTGTCCGAAGCCCTTCAATTGCGGTGAATGCCGTACGTGTTCAATATGGACAGGCGAATCGAATTTTATGAAATAGATTAAACTTGTCAATTATAGTAGTATGTGAACATTTTTTCTGAAACCGAAACTGCATTAAATTTTCCAAGCAGCGCCTGGAGCGGCGTAGTACGTCACCTCATGCGTACATTTTTCCGCCCCTTTCTACCAAATCGTCTGCTATGTCTTTGAATGAGTGAGTACCCTGAACCAAGAAAGTATTCTTACGCTACGCGTACTAGAAATGTGTACCGGTAATAGTTCCCCATGCCTATGCCAGTGGCAACGTCGTCATTCGTTCTGAAAACAGTGTCTCTGGTACCGTTTTAACGTGACACGTTGAAGCCTAAAAAAAATTACTCGCTCAGTGCCTTGCTCAGAGTGGCACAGAGATCAGGAGACGTGGGCGTCCGTCCTTGCAATTATTTATTTATTTTTTTGAACCGTTGCGTGCGTACAAACATAATGCATTGGTGCATGAACCTATAGACAAACGTTTAGCGCACAGTTCTGTGGATCGCCTGGGGTGTCGCAAATCTTGACTCAGTCGCTAGCCGGCACTTCGTGAGAATACTTCCTTTGGATCGCTGTAAAGGTAAAGGCAATAAAAGTTGCGCAAGCAACTATTTGCTTTGTTACACTTCGCTATCCCAATCGACGTTCGCTAGCATGGTCCTATCGCGTGCGAAAATCAACGACGTTTCGGCTATTTGTCTACCTCTTTTACACAAGGCGCTTTCGATCGCAATTTAGTCACGCAAAGAGGCAATTTCTCTATTGGCTGCTTTTCTTGAGCACGCTGCAGAAGGGATCGAAAATTTGATTCGTGATCGGGCTTAATCGCGATCGAAGGTGTCATTTGTAGCCGATGTATGAATTCCTCCGGATGACGCAAAGTACATGCCTGCGTGTAAGCACAATGTCGTCCGCTTTTAATTGATTGCCACAGTTCCTAGAGTGACTTTCGTACGTGTTTGCCAGCGTTATCGCGCAAGTCTTTGGCTCTTGCTGGCGTAGCTCGGTCAGCTTCGATATCTGCCCGCATTTGTTCTTCTAATCTGCTGCGACGCGATCCTTGGGAAGTGCCTGCCGTCGCGTGCAGCTTTACGAGCGCTATACTTTATGTGAACACCGCGCGCTTTGTCTTTTCTGCGATATACGATTCTCATCGGAAGTCCTCCCCCTTAGATTGCAGGAAGTCGGCAGACGCTATATCAATTGCTGATAGGGGGATACGTCAGCAGTCATGTGCCTCGGTCTTGACTGTGCACATGGACCGTCCATCCCTGCAGCAACGAGCGCCGCAGTTGGGGCAGTGAAGTTCTGAATGCTTGCATAACATGCGACTGTGGTAAGCGTGTCTTTTCATTTTTTTAATTAACATATCTCATTGCAAATGCTACAGTTTTGGGCACAAAACAAGCAAACTGATAGTTCAACTACTGTCTTCAAGGAGAAAGGTCAAAATTTAAGTAATGAGCCTTGAGGTTGGATTATGTGCTACTAATGCACTCTCCCAAGCCATGCTACATATCAATGTGCTGTACTTGCGAAATGAGCTAGCCAGACACGGAGCATGATGACAAGCAGCTTATGAAAGGAATAAGTGTAGGTAAATCACGATTCGTTTTAAGTTTAAGCTGCGATTCTGACTAATTGAGGTGGTAAGTGCCAGTAGTAAATATTAAGTTTCGTACCAATTTCGGTTTTTCGTTTCGAGAGTAGGCAGCGGCTAACGTGCACTTACGTAGTGAAGGCCATCCTAAAGAATTTCGTCAGCTGTTTCATTTTTAGCACAGACACAGCATGCTGAGAGCTGGTGGTTCGAACGAAATGATTTTCACTTCCATTTAAGTGTCGTTCCACTTGAAAAAACTTCAGTCCTGTTTCTGTTCTGGAATGGAAGTAAGTTTCGTGATGGTTTGCAACTATGTTTACTTGTGGGCAAAATTCAAGTTTAAAAGTTATAATAAAGACAAAGTATTTCATTTGCATACATAAAGTGAACCGTGAATTCTCTCAGTAGGTTAAATTCTTTTTGTCGGGAGATTGAGCATGATCTTGGTCAGAAGCGGCACGTCAGCGAGTGTAGTCTGAAATATCCATGAGGGCTGTTCTCATAAAAAAAAAACCTTAAGATATAAAATGGTATTCAAAATTATTATTATTATTATTATTATTACTAATTTTCAGTTCTGAGAATGTCCTCTTTATGTTGGCCTGTGTGACTGGCACACCAAGGTCCACTTGCATTAACATTAACAGCTCCGGTTGCCTCTCTTCATTTTTCACAAAATTCTAGTCCATCTTTACTTTGGCCCCGCCACGGTGGTCTAGTGGCTAAGGTACTCGGTTGCTGACCTGCAGGTCGCGGAATCGAACCCCAGCTGCGGCGGCTGCATTTTCAATAAAAGCAAAAAGGCTGTAGGCCCGTGTGCTCAGATTTGAGTGCATGTTAAAGAACCCCAGGTGGTCAAAATTTCCGGAGCCCTCCACTACGGCATCTCTCATAATCATATGCTGTTTTTTGGACGTTATACCCCACATATATATCAATCACATTTTCGCTTTGGAATCTCTGCCTGAAATGTGTGTTGATACTGTTTCCTGAGGTGTGCATTAATGCGCACATTGCATCTCCTTGGTCGTTCCATAGAGCCGAATTATGGTTTCACTCTGGAGTCAAATGATAATGTTTTATCCCTGTCAAAATTTTTTTTAATTTTCGGTTTTTATACCGTTGTTACCCACTGCCTCAGAGGGGCATACATTAAATGAAATTGGTTTACTAATAGTTTTGCGAATGGTGTTGCCAAATTACGATTCATGTAATGTCCTGAACGTGTGCCTGATGGTGTTCAGCGCAAGTCAGTGTTTTACAAGCTATGTACTGATTATCACAGGTTCTTGATATGAAGTGCAATTGTTGAAGAACATCATTAAGAGTGGATGTTTTGTAGGAATGAATAATCGTGGAATTAGCTGCGTGGGAGGTGAGAGGTGAGTGCTAACATGCTGCAAGTGTGGTGCCCCTATAGGTGGCAGTTGTCGGCCTGTTTACTCCCTATTTTCTCGGTGTATGTTTTCTGTGTATACATCAGCTATGAGCAAAAATTCGATTTTTTTCTTTCCCCAATTTTGCAATGAGTTTCCATTGCAAGTTCTTTTAATGAGAAAGCAAAGCATTCGAGTTATTTTTTAACATTGGAGTGTTCATTACTTTACCACTACATCCGAGTTTTTAAAGTATGGTATATATTGTCGGGCTCTCCTGAGGCAATGTCAAGCCAGCAACTTAATAATATTGAACAATGTATATGATATGTATAGGAGCATTGTAGTCGGCAGATGACTTGGAGATAAAAAAAGATTGTTAGAAAACTCGCCTAGGCAATTTTTTTCAGGAAGCAAGGGCTCATATGCTCTTTCAACTTGGTCTTCAGATGTGCTTTCAGGATACATGCTTCAAAAATACAAATATGGGAAGCTACTTAGATGCATCAATGAAAAATGTCTTGCTTGATTAACTACATCAACAGAAACAATACATATTCATTTATTGAATGCTGATTTGATATCACAGTACTATTTTCAGGAAGAAAAAAAAAGAAAGAAAGGAAAGAAGAAAACTAAAAGGCAGGGAAATTAACCTGAAAAGCTTCCAGTTGCCTGTCCTATACTCGGGGATTGGGGAAGAGGAATAGGAAAACAAAGGAAAGGGAAGAAAAAAAAACAAAGGAAAGGAGCAGGAAATCGTTGAGAGGATACATATTATCAACTTAATAAAGTCTCATATTAGAACTCTGCAAGAGTTGCATTTTGGCGGTGGCAAGTGACCTCATTTTTTGGGGAGCAGTTCGTTGGAAACATTCCAAAGCCTTTCCACCAAGGGGTTTGAGGGCACTTTTGAGTTGTACTACAGAAAAAGCCACTTCAAATACTTGAAGTTGATCTGCTAAAGCAGGTAATCAGCTTGTGCAAGCGACTATTGCAACAGCTTATGCTGTGCCTAAGCTAAAAGGATATGGTGTTCGAACAACCAGAAATCTTTGCGCACTGACAAGGTGGAGGCATCTGTGTTGGCTGGCTTGATCACTGCAAACACATCTGTCTTGGTGTGGCTGGTCGCCATGTTTGACATAAAACTTTCTAGGATGCATGTTACCATAAACCTTGGGGAAAATGCAGCTGCTAGAATCCATGTTAGCATAAACCCTGGGAGAATGCAGCGAATGACATAGAAATAGCCACGAGTTCTTTGTGCCTCATGCAGTTGCACTCTGTGTAATTCTCTGCTCAGGTGCATGCGTCTGTTCAATAGTATGGGTTAGATAGAGCCTTTTCTGTTGAGTTGTATGATAGAAAAGTAAGGATAGGTAAGCTTTAATAGTCCCTAATTATCCAAGCCATGCGAAGAAGTAGAAAGGGGCACTTTTCAAGCTCATCTCATCTGGCTATAGGATGTGCTCAGCAAACTCTCTTGATGCCGTTTCGCAGCCGCACTTTCTCGGTCACAGCTTGTTTGCAAGGTATATAAAAAAAAAGTCGAAGCCGGTGTACTGGCCCTTTAAAATGGACAATTATTATTCATTCAGCAGAAGCTCAATGCTGCTGCAAAACAAATTTGTACTGGTTCTTCTAAGTGCCCTGCCGCGGTAGTTTAGTGGCTAAGGTACTCTGCTGCTGACCAGCAGGTCGCGGTATCGAATCCCGGCTGCAGTGGCTGCATCTTTCGATGGAGGCGAAAATTCTGTAGGCCCATGTGCTCAGATTTGGGTGCACGTTTAAAGAACCCCGGGGGGGTTGAAATTTCCGGGAGCCCTCTACTATGATGCCTCTCATAATCGTATGGTGGTTTTGGGACGTGCACATTAAACAACCTTGGAGGGTTGAAATTTCCGGGAGCCCTCTACTATGATGCTTCTTATAATCGTATGGTGGTTTTGGGACGTTAAACTGCACATATAAATCAGTCAATTCTCCTAAGCAAAACACAGTTCACAAAAGATTTAACACTGTGTGGGGCTTCTTTTGTAGGCCTGCACTTCTCAGGTGGGCCCATTGTTTTCCCTAGCCCTAGCTAAATGAAAATACCCATTCAAGTTTTAAAGCTTTCATTGCTTAAAAATATTCAGTCTCCTGATACACGCAAAAAGCATACACAATACTGTTTTTGGAATCGCACAGCATCACGTAGTTTAGGTGAATCTCCCCTGAACTTTGAACTCTGCAGGTGATTATCTTCTCTTTTCAACCGTTTACAAAATTGCAGTCAATGGAAAGTCGTTAAACATACATAAAGAAACAAGTTTCAATTGCACGAAGGATGAGCCTTACTGCAGTGGCACCAGATGGCAAATTATTACTCTGAATGTTTGTCTGAGCAGACTATGCATACAATGACACCTTGATAGGCAAGGCAAGAAAGGTCAAGTTTATGGAAGAGGAAAATTACAAGACATTTCCCAACTTAGGTTTGTGACATACATTTAAAGTGGGATATATATTGCTACATTTATCGCCATTGCCAAAATCGCTAGCGTCCTACCACACCAACTTTCCCGCATTCCGTCAATGCTCGTGTCTTTTATCGTCATGAAACCAGCCCAGGACACTGCATATCATTTGGACACCGGTGAAACGGAACCTTATCTACGTACAATTTGATGGTGTGCATGTGACTGCACTTGTTGACACTGGTGCTCAGCTTTCTGTTATGACGACTTATTTGCGCAGCAAGCTCAAGAAAGTTCTCACACCTGCAACATCTCCGTTCATCCGTGTTGCTGCTGACGGCGGTACAACATCTGCCGTTGGAATCGGCTCTGCTCATGTAAGCACTGCTGATCGCCACACAGTTGTTCTTCTCGCCATCTTTGAAAAATTCCCGCAAGACATAATTCTAGGCCTCGACTGCCTGTGCACTCATTGACTGTTTGGACAGTACGCTCCATCTCCACTTGCCCATAACAGACCCTCCTACACCACGGCTGAGTCTCCTCTGCACTGCCAGATATGCTCACCCGCAGCCCCAAAGACTGACCTACGTCAGGTTTGTGTTTGTGATACCACCAGTTCTTGATGGCGACAAAATACTGGCACCTATCACATATGTCCTCATTAACTGCAGCTGAGTGCGACGTTTATGTTACCACACACCACTTTGACTCTCCCAGGCAATTCCACGTGCCTTCTGGTAGTAAATTTCAGTTTGACACTTCAAGTGCTGCGACAAGGCATCTCTTTGGCATTGCTTCCTACCTTAGAAGACAATGCAAATGATGCTTTCATGGTGGCTGCTCCTTTTGATCTCCAGGCTCCGCACCGATCCAGTACTTGCCTGGACAGTGCTATCAAGTTGACTATTGTTTCCATTTGAATACCGTACCAGACAAAGAGGCTCCACCAGTTTCTGCAGTCCTACATCGACATTTTCTATATCAGTGTCTGTCCATTGAGAAAAGCAACCGGTGTGACCCACTGCATCATCACTGCTGATGAGCATTCGATTCATAGCCGTTCATATTGCGTGTCGGCAACAGCGTCAAATTATTCAAGTGACATCGAGAAAATGCTCGCCAAACGCTTCATTGAGCCATCCTGTAGTCCTTGGGCATCCCCTGTTGTACTAGTCCACAAAAAAGACTGCACACGGCATTTCTGTGTCTACTATAGACACCTAAGCACAATTACAAGGACGTCCCTCTGGCAGAAATAGATACCCTTGATTGCCTCCACGTTGTCTGCTATTCTTACCAGAGTGGAAGTTTGGGCTAGTTGTTGCGTAGTCATATTTGCAAGTTTTTTCAGCATGCGAACATAGGTAAAAGGACAGGGTAGATAGAAAAAATGCTGACTTCCTACTAACTTTATTTTGCAGATTAGAAAAATATATTGGTCCAAAAAAAGAATGATACAGAACAGGAACAAGCCTAATCAATGTGTCAGTATTAAGACACATGTGAAGGGTCCTCATTGCCTTAAAGCCCAGCCTGGTAATCACCTAACCTCCCTGTCCTTCCTCATTAATTCCTTCTTCCCCCTTCCCCCTTCCTTCCTGGTAATCACATTCTAACTGTGATAAAGCAATGCAGTCACTTGCATGGTCACTTGCATCCATACGAATGCAACTGGCCATGGCGTCAGCGCAGTGCTACGTCAATGTCAACATGTCCATAACTGCATTATCGCATATACTAGTTGTCTCCTATATGCCTCTAAGCGCAATCATTCCATCACAGAGGGCGAGTGCTTGGCTATTGTTTTGGCGGTTGCGAAATACAGGCCTTTTTTATATGGACGCCCATTTTCTGTAGTTACGAACCACCACGCGCTGTGCTGGCTGAACTCTCTTAAATATTGCTCAGGGCAGCTTGGTCGCTGGGCTTCATGCCTGCAGGAATTTTCCTACTCGGTCGTCTAGAAATCGGGTCGCCTGCACCTGGATGCCGATTACCTCTCCCGGTAACCTGCCGACGTTTCTCATGACACTGGCATGAACATGGTGCAAACACAGTGCAAATGCGGTGCACTCCATGTTTTCTGTGACCGAATTGGTTCACATCGAGGAAGAAAAGAAATGGGATCCAGTGCTGCTAGATATCATCAGCTGCACAGAGTACACCCCAAACAACGCCCCTGCCCATCACTCTGTGCTTCAAAAGGGTGTCTAACAGCTGCAATTTCCACCCAGATGGCCCTGGTTTTCTTATTCTTGTGCCTATTCATTCACGGCGCTGTATCCTGGCTGAACTTCATGATGCACCCACAGCTGGATACCTTGGCATATCTCGCACGTATGAGTGCACACGGTACCGTTTCTTTTGACCAGGCCTTGATCGCTTGGTATGCCAATACGTCATTACTACTGCCCATCTAAAACCAGTTGACATACTCACGGAACCATTTTACTTTGTTGGGTTAGACCTGCTTGGTCCTTTTTTCACATCGATGCTGAAAAAGAAATAGATAGCCATGGCTACAGATTACACTACACGCTATGCTATTATGCTAGCTCTCTCGACAAGCTGTGCAACCGACGTTGCTGACTCCCTGTTATGGAGATGCTACATTGGTTCATGGTACCCTAAGACAACTGCTCCAATACCAAGGCCATACATTTTTGTCCCAAGTCATCACCGACTTCCTGCGTTCATGTTCTGTGCAACACAAATGAACGACTGCTTACCATTTTCAAACCAACGGCCTCACGGAGCCCCTTAATTGTACTCTAACAGATATGCTCGCTTTGTGCTTGTCACCGGACCACCAATACTGGAATCTTGCCCTACCGTACACATCTTTCGCAAATAATTCATTATGTATAGACACAGCAGGCTTTTTACCCCTCTTCATATTGTACGGAAATGAGCAGACTTTACCATTGGACATAGTCATGTCATCCCATACGTCATCCACCAGTAATTACGGCCGCGACAACATTGGTTGGTCTGTGGTTCCATCAGCTCACCTGTGCTCGGCTGACAGCATCGCAGACCAACTAATGTCCTCAGTACGAGGCTTCACATTAAGACGTACATTTCAGTCCCAGTACCCTTGTGCTACTTTGGTCCGCTCATTGATGGGTGGGCCTATCTGAAAAACTTTAGTCTCCTTACACGGGATTTTCATGAAGCAGTAGCTGTTACCTTCAAGATTGGCCTCATCTCTCCCTCGTAATCCGCTCTGTTCATTGTTGATGTTCACGTGACACGACTCGAACCCTACAACACCGCTTGTGAAAACGACTTTTGAATATCCGGTACGGCGCTTCCATCGTTGGCGGTAATGCTACGGGCCAGTGGCATAGCAGCCCAACAGATGAAAAGAAGAATGACAGAGAAAATTCTGGCACGAGCTGATTATATCAGCAGTGCTGCTCACTTAACCAATTGTAAGTGCATCTGTATTTACGCTTTCAAGTCTATCTTTTCTGTAATGATATCTTGGCAAAATGTACTGGAAGACGGTTCATAAAAGTGTCTTGTGCTTTAATAACTTAGTCCACTTTCTTTTCCGCACAAAAACTGTAGTGGGCCCGATTTCCTAATTATCGTCCGATGCAATACTGACAGGTATTGCAAAAATTGTGCTTCTTGTGGTGTAGTATATGTATCAATTGGTAATGTTTAGCATTACAGTAATAATGTATAGCTTATTATCACTGCATTTCAGTGGCTATGCCATTGTACTGTGCAGCTTTGCTATTTATTTTGTTTGCATTATAATTGTGTATGTGGCTGTGCACTTGGCTCCTGATCTGGCAAATTGGTATCATGAAAGGTGCGATGACACATGAAAATATGTCACAGTATAACGTTTTTATGCATGTGAAAAACAGTTGGGGGACCCCTAAGCTTCATCTTTAAGAGTTGAATGCGATAGTGATATTCTGTTCTTAGAGCGTACTTCAAACTCTTAGTACTATATGAAATTAAAAAAAAATTGCTATGCCCGCACTATCTGGGTGCATTAGCAGTGTGCCTTTTGTAGTGGGTGATGCAAACAAACCAGGTTCAATGCGCGCTCAGACCCAGAATTTTTTATTATTTATTTTATTAGCATCTTTCTCAATCTTTTGGTCACGCAAAGATTATTATTTTTCGCTCACAATAAACGACACAGACACCAATGTCAGAATTTCTGAAAACGAACTCTTCAACACCACATCGTGTTAATAAATTCAAGTGGGATACACAAGCATTGAAGCAAACAAACATTTAATCGAAATATGTTCTTAGCCAAATTGGAAGCCAATGGTGCAGATCATGGTTGGTTTCTTAGGCGCACCTCTTTGTCTGTGTATTTGACCCAAGCCTTGTCGAACAACTCCTCTGCAAAGATGCAGGTAGTGTGAGAGGCTTCTGAAGAATCCATGAAACAATGTGGAAATTACTTGTTTCCACATTGTGCTGCTACCCTGCTCAACACGGGCTGACAGAAGAACACGTCATTGCTTGGCTATTGTTTGTTGCCGCCTTAGAGCCTAACTCCAGTGTTTCGTCTTCTTTGTACACATGTTTAGGAAGCATATTGCGGAAGTGCAAAAGCTGTGTTTGTGCATGCCTCGGACAATGTTATCTCTGTGTCATATCTTGGCTTTTGTCCTTTGCCCAAAAAGTGCCATTAACAGACGGAAGTAAACTAAAGTGTTTGGTTCCCAGGCAAAGACAGTTATTCACATTTTTTACCATCAGAGCACCGTGCTGGTATTTTGCCCTGTCATGAGGCAGTGAAACGTTTTATCTTTGGCATGATCATTCTTAATCCATAGGCAATGCTGCTGTGAACGTTTCATGTGGAATAGAAACCGCTTACAGTCTTGCTTTCTTACTCATTGCAACCTAGAGCACACCAAAACATGACTTTTTTTTTTATCTCACTTTAGGTAGTGTCAGTGATCAGATTACATCAAAACTGCTCTTATGTTTATCTTTAAATGTGTGTCAAAGAAATCTGGGAAGTCAAAATTAATCTCAAACTCTCCATTACTGCATTTCTCGCTGCATAATTTGCGATGTACACCGAACTGTTAACTTGAATATGTAAGGAGGAGTTTTAATAGCATGTTAAAAAGAGGGCTGACATGAATTTCAGACATTTTTATATTGTTGCTCCGAATAAAAACAGTGGTATCGATAACCATAAATAGTGCATCATGGTGCTTTGAAATACATTTAATATGCTTTCAATACTCCTGCTTGAAGTCATAGGCTTGCAGATAACTTAGAGCTCCCTCAGACTCACTCATGAAACATGCCTTACACTTGGGGCTCATTTTATTGGGCTCACACTCATCAATGTTTTCCCTAACCGAACTCGCTCGGACTTCGGACTCAGTCAGTCAAGAACTTTACTAAATGGTCCTGAGGAATTTAAGCCACCAGGGTGTCCACAAGGGACACTCTAGCAGCCGCTACTGTAGGCGACGTCTGAGTCAAGGCGGGAACGTGGCGGCGTTTCGCCAGTTCTTGGGCCCTCTGGACTGCCTTTTGTTGGTTTCTGAGACTGGGGCTCCTGAGTGCCTCCTCCCAGTCGGACTCACTGGCGAGAGGTCTTTGAGGTAACGCGGGACATTGCCACAGCATGTGTTCGAGTGAACAGTCACTTCTGAGCAGTCTGGGCATTGTGAATCTTATGTCCGAGTTGTAACAGCTGAGTCGGCCCCGTCATGGGTACGATCTCATTTGTAGCATGTGAAAAGGTACCTCTTGTGCGCGTTCGAGCTTTGCTTCTATCGTTTCGGTAGTAGGAGGTAATTTCGTGAAAGGTGAGTAAAGCTCTTCGGTGGCTGATTGATCGTCGCAGCGGGTCAGTTCTCACGCTCTATTATGAGCCTTTTCGTTGAGGTTGGGTTGCTGTGGATGGACCTCTTTGCCCATGTGGTCTGGAAAGCAAGAGAGGTAGTGCAAGCCCATGCTTTTGCGTGTTTGTAGAATGTCGGCTGCTTCTTGAGCAATCTTGCCACTAAAATTTTTCTCAATTAGTCTCACTCAGACTCAAATTCACCAAAATATTACTCAATTGGACTCGGACTCATGGGTCTACTTGAGTCCGAGTGAGTCGACTCACGAGTCCATCAGCTGTTTTGTCCAAGGTATCAATGCTTTTTAAAACAGATATCTCGCATAATCGGAGCTCTGGTGCTTTTGTTCTCAAATCTTTGAATACGAGTTATCAGTGGTCGTAATCTACTAAGGACATTTTTATAGAAAGCGATGACTCACATGGATGTCCTTAACGAGACCTTCCTTGGAAAATAATGGAGGGAATCAAGCCACCTGTTCTTTTGTAGCTCACGTGTCTGTTCAATTAGTATCGAGCTGGCGTATGAAAGCTACCGAATTGATGTGCGAATAGACATAAGGAAATGTGAGCGGACATAAAGCTGATGATAATACTTCAATTGACTTGATTGGACGAGAGGTTGGCAAAACAATGTGGAGCTCGCTCATCAAATATGCCTCGCCCTTAGGGCTCTCTCGGACTCACCCTCATGAAAGTTTTTCTCAGTTGTACTCACACTCGTCAAAATACTAATCACTCGAACTCGCTGAGACTCGTGGCTCTATCGGGGTCTGATTTGACTTGTGAGCTTGTTTGCCGACCTATGGGGCCTTTTCGAAAACTTAGTTAGGCTTTACTTTGTTGAAATGACAAAGAATCTTAAATACCAAATTAAAATGTACTCGTTGAGTAGTTAAAATGAAATTACATACGACATCAAAGGCATCCCTGAGGCAGTATACCAAGCCTGAGGCACCGAAGCTTAAAACATGTTCCCCCGATAAGGTTAAGCCCATTTTTGAAAGAGGAGTAATTGGAAGTCAAGTTCTAATACAAGAATATTTTGGACATGACAAAAGGCAATGTGCAATATTTTTCAGTTCTCTGCAGAATTGGCGGAGGAGTGATATATTCGGACCAGACCTGTGCAAGTGGAAGTTTAAATGGGGGACACAGCATCTAAATCTGGTGGTCGTCACTTCCGATTGTCGAGATTGGCTCCACTGAGACTTCAATAGATATTTTAGGTGCTTATATTCCGTCCTTGTGGTTATTGCTTGCATCCTACTTGTGTGAATAACTAATCTTCTATACCTGATTGCCGTGAAGTATTCTACCACTGGGAGAACCTGAACTATTGGGAGAAATAGCAATGAGGGGCTAAGGCGTTGGCCATTTCATTTAATGTTAACCCACAGTGACCTGGGACCCATATTTATTTCAGGTACTTTAGCTGAAATGAAACTAAAAAAATAATTGGCAAATCTTAGGTGCTTCAAAATCAGCTGCAATGTCTATTCACGCTTGAGCCTTCACTGCAAGCTACGCTTTTTATGTATTGCCTCGCATCTGTGGCTTTCAAGGTCCGAACCATACCCTTTGACTGGGCAGATATTTGCTGCATTCCAAGTGATGCTATCTGGAAATCACACACTACATATATCATGCAGGCAGATTGTGACATCACAAACAGCAGGATAACTCGAAAGTAACTTTATTTACACACATTATTCATCACTGACGGCGGGGTGGCAGCTCTTGACAGGCGTCTTTGGCAGTGGTAGACCAGGTCCTGCCACTGTTTTTGGCTTCCTTTTTTTTTTTTTCAAAAGTGGGTGGGGGGGGGGGAGCACGTACCTGCACAAAAAAGGTAATGAAAACATTGCATTTATGCGGCAATGTGGATTTATTGGTACTGTATCTCAAAGCAACATATTAGCACCAGTGTAGCACAGTGACAAAGGATGCATACAAACAGGTGCACTTGCAGTATTTCGTCAGTGTGCCATGTACACACTGCAACTAGATTATTCAATGTACTTTGTGAGTGCTGAAACTCTAGGTGTGCAAAAGAATGTCACCTGCAAATATACGCACATGTGCTGACAGAAAATCAGTGTTAGTCTTTCCAAAGTCCGATGGTAAAAACTTTCTTCAGAACATCTATGCTCTACCAGTAAATTTCCATGCCTTCTCCTACAGCACTGAAGGAGAAGCTCCTAAGGGCGCAGGTCTGTACAGCCCATGGGGTTTGTTGTTGGTGATGTACGTAGCCACCGGTGGCACATACCCGTGATGGCACATACCCGCTCTAGAGCGGGTATGTGCCATCACGGGTGCCATCATGGGTAAGAGCGGGTATGATGCTTGTATGGGATAAAATTTAAACATAGTACAAGAATGCACCGTTCGTACTAGTTGGTGATTTCAACGTTGATATCACAGACACGACCAATAATTGGCTTATCCAACGCTTGGCTTCAAGATATCCACTCAGATGTATATCGTATGACCATATGAAACCAACCACGATCCATATGAAACCAACCACGATCCGAGGAACATGCATCAACGTAGTATTTGCAAATTTCCCACTGCAACCTATACAGGAATCACTCACCTTTCATTTCGCAGACCATAAAGCCGTCATAATGAAAGGACATCACAAGCCATCTATTGTCTCTAAGAACAAATAAAAGTTGATTTCTATTGTGCTTCTCATAATGTTTTTAGATCATGATCGATTGGGCGAATTACACACCGGAGATTCATGGATTTACCGATGATTCGCTCTGGAGCTTTGCCTGCCCACTCGTCATCATTCACCCTGTGGATATGCCGAGATTCTTTTGCTACACTCTAGACCTTATATCACAGAAATAAACGTTTGTCTTTTTATAGCACTACCGCCACCTACTTCTGTTTATAGAAAGTTGGGAGAAGTTCACCATCCATGTATGCTCTGCGAGGATTACATATAAAAGTTACTGAAAGAAAGTCGGGTGCTTCATTTTCCTATCACAGCTTTAGTCTCTCCCGCTGACCGACAGGAATGCTGACATGAACGCCGCAGCAGAGATCTTCCTAGGAACAAAACAACTGACCGCAAGAAGAGTGCGCCGATCCCTTATGCTTCCGGCGTAAGCGAAGCCCTCGCAAGAATTTTTAGGAGCTAAGACGTACAAGTAGCACACACGCCATCGCACAAGTTTAGAAACCAGCTGGTCCGCGTTAAAGACTTATTAAATTGTGAGCACTATCTTGAAGTGCTATATAAAATTCCTCATCAAAACTGCCGCTCATCCTACAAAGGAGAGACAGGCAACTTGAAATGATGCATTGAGCAGCACCAAAATGACGTAGCTAAGGGACATAACACCACCAACGCACTATCTGAACATCATTTTAACACAGGACACAGCATTGATTGTAATTCTGCGACTGTCATTGGCAGGGAAAAATCACTGTCATCCTGCTTCTTTTGGAATCATTATCAATTCAGTCGACACCCGTACATTTAATTGGACACGTGGAAATTTACTCAATACTTGCACCAAATCATTGGGTTATCTAGTATGGATATAAAGGCACGGTCCAACTTCTTTCGCTTGTATGTGAGCAAGAGACTCTTAGGGGTCTCGAAACGTCATAAATTTTTTTCGTTACAACTTTGGCGAGTGTTTATTTACAAGAAATGTATGCAAGAAACGTTGTTTCATCGAAACCTGGGTTACTTAACTTTATCCTCATGTTTCTTTTCCGACCCACTCGGCTCTCTTCCCGTCTTGTAAGGTTACACCTATGATTTTCCTTCCCATTGCTCTCTGTGTCGACCTCAATCGATCCTTTCATAATAGTGTAATGCAAGATAGTAAAGTATCGTAAAAACATTTGCAAATGAAAAAAAAGAGCTACGTGCATGATTTTACTCATATCTTTGGTCATATGACCACAACTAGTCATAGTTGGGGGCATGCAAAGAAAAGAGTGTGGAGAGAGTGAAGGGTAACGGTCTGGAGTGGTGACTTATCGTAATGTTTTGTGCATGCGTGGTTGAATTAGCACACTCGCCTGATGATGAGGGTGAGATGACAGGGGAGGAGGCGAGGCTGCATCACCGCACCGCTGAAGAAGGCCACTCGTGGATGAGGCGTGACACTTCCTCGCGGATCTCGCTGACGCGGAGACCTGTGAGGCCACCGTTCTGCGAGCGCAGCATCTCCAAACAGGCCACCAGCCTCTCCTCGGGCACATCGGGCATGCGCTTGTGCAGTGTGCGTGCGAGGCGCAGGTAACCAGACTTGCGCACAGTGCCGAAGCAGTTGGTTTTGCTCACAGAGCCGCCACCTCCACCGCTATTACCACTGCCACCGCCACAGAGGGTGCTCGTTGGAGATGAGTTGCTGGAACTGCGCAGGTAGTCAAAGTCTGCCACACTCTCCGACCGCGAGATGCGAGAAGACAGCCGCGTCCGCACCAAGTTGAGGATGCGGTCAAAGCCGTAGTCAGGTTCCTGCTGTAGGTGGCAGTGGTGGTCAAAGAAGAAAAAGCAAGTCATTTCAAAAAGGAGATAGTAAATGACAATGGTATAGCCAAGCTCCTAAAACTTAACAAGGCTTAACAATGGACATCTTTAAAAAAAGCTATTCCTTTCACAGCTTCAGCTGAAAGCGAGCATATTTGTACCTTCTGCTTACCATGTTTTTCAGACTTTTTATTTGTAAAGTAGTAAGTGATGTGGAGCTAGTTGGTGCTGTGTGCTCCATAAATATGAATCTATGTGACAAAAACTGTCTAATTTAAAAACTTTAGTACCATGTACCCTGCATACAAAGCATCTTTACTGCTGAAGGTCACATCCTAACGACAGGAGCATCTGCAAAGACAAGCATGTCCGATGAAAGCATGCTTCCATAACTTAAATTGGCTAAGTTAACAAGCCACAACAGCTGTAAAAACAACCAACTATAGCTGCATGCAGTGAAAATAAGAGGACATACCCACGACAGCTTAAAGCCTGCGGAAGGTGGCAGGTCTTCAACTTCTATTTTCTTGTGGCGACTTGCCCTCTCAAGGCAGCGGGTGAAGATACATTCTGCGCGGTCCCTCTGCAGAGCCAGCAGTTCAGCCCATCGCCTCCAAGGATCTGTGAGCTGACTGAGCAGCTGAACTTTGCCGTTGGTCTGGCCAAATACGTCGAAGTACAGCTTTGACACTGCAGCATTGCGCCTCTCAGCAAGGTCAATGGCACTGGAAAGGTTCTCAAGTATTGTGGAGCGACAAAAGTGGAGAAGCCTCACTGCCTCTTCATGATTGTGTGCACATGCTTCCAGCTCATGGGATGCATCCTCAAGGTCAGAACGATCTTTGTCAAGATCTACGTACATCTGAAAAAAAAAAGAAAAATACAAGCAGCTCTACAAGGCTTGCTACACTGTTTAGTGTGAATAACAGAGAAGTATGTCATCTGTGGCATCCAACCAAAGCTGTTGAGATGCACTGTGCTGTGCTTAGTGCTGTTGCACTGCTTTTGTGCTTGTACCAGATTCGTGCAGCTTTGCAGCATGTAGCTCCACATATACTGCACACAGCTCATTTGTACACTAAAGAAGTGTAAAATCGGTACATCATTATCGTATTGTCTACATGGAAAGCGGGTATGCTGCCACAGAGCTGTAGCCACGGCAGGCCAACACATGGGATTGCCGAAGACAACTCGTATGGGGATCAGAGAAAATAACAGGAACTGCATGTGTGCCACGAGCGTGTAATGAGGTAGTGTATTCAAGTCCAGTGCTCTTGCTTCTATTGTGTTACTTGTACTCAGATGTGCTTTTTGACACTCTGCTGGAAGTGATAGATCGAGGCTGATCTTTGCTGTTTAGCATGCACAGAGACCTCAAGCAAATGCAAAAAAATAAAAAATGGCGAGCATCCACTATCTGTTTCTCTTTAACCATTCTGCCAACCGTATCCCTGAAGAAAGGCATCTCAGGAACTGTCGCTCGATTCTGTGGAGTAGTAGCGCGAGCAGAAGTTTTGATTACAAGATGAACAGAGCGCTATGCAGCTCATGCATTGTCATCCAAATAATACAAATTGTAATAACAAATAATAATTTTTTTTCCCGTTCTAGCAATGCTTCACTTGGAAATCTGCAATGGCCCTTGTGCACTCGAAAGAGTTAAACTTGGAAGAATTAAGGAACTTGAAGGCGGTGGAGACCGAGCTTTATTCCAACCTCATTTTTTGACCCTGCATTACGGAGCCGAGGGACCACACCGTGTTATCGCCTTACAGTGCATTTCAACGACAAAACTCCGAACCTGAGTTTCGGGACCCGGCTGCGATTTGCGGTCGCCGCTTACCTGTCTCTCGCGCGTCGCCGACGTGTCCTCGAGCAGCCTGGTTTCGCTCTTGCCAGCTCGCGCCCTGAAGTCGGCCAGCTGTCGCTTGAGCTTGCGCTTCTTGTTCTCTAGGCTGTTGATCTTGCGCTCGAGCTGCTCGATCACGCCGATTTCTGGCACCTGAGCGGCTCGCCGCAGCATCAGGCCCATCAGGAGCGCCAGCAGGAACAGGACGATCTCGATACTGGACATCATCGCGGTCTCAAGACTACGGACCGAGGGGTGGCGGCGCTAGTAGTGCCGGGCGAAAGGTTGGACTGTCGTGAGCTGTCGCTGCAGGTCGATCGGGACCACGCTCACGGCAGTCACGGCGTTACCATATACTAAATATTACGACCGGGAAAACACGGGACGATAATCGCGCGACGGCCCCGACAGGGATGCCTTGGCCAGGTGAAAGTGAACCGCGCTTCGAACGAACTCCGGCTCTGCTTCTTTTCGCCTGGCAAGCGAGAGCACGGCACGCTAGTGTTCGGCCGTCGCGCGGATCAGGTTGGAACACGAGCTCTAGCCCCGCGCGTGGTTCGCGCAGGTTTGGAATCGTAGTCGTCGTCGTCTGCATCAGCTGCTGGTGCACTGTGCCGAACCGGCCACATCAAAATATTATGAGCTTGAAAAAAAATATTACAGGGTGCACTTTCCATCGTGTTCGAACCGGACTTTCCAATCGCGATCAAGAAACTCGACCCGCGATCGCGCGCGATTAGGATATATAAATCGCAGCGTGGACGATACGCTACACGGTCACTTCTGATATCTATCGGGCCTGATCCAGATCGAATCGATTGTTTGGGATTGACTCCTTTGGCTTGTTGGCGATGCGCCACATGCACCGTATGACACCGCAACATGACACCCGCGGCACTCGAACGGCTGAAGCCTGCCTGAAAAACGAAAAAAAAAAAAGAATGTGCGCTTTCTTGCTTATGGGGTAATGGCACCAGACGGGACGATTGGGCGAGCGGGTGCACTTCCATCTTAAACGAATAATAGCGCGACCTTCGGCCTTTGATGTTTGAAGGCTCATTGCTGAGGCACGCAATCGCGCGCCAGTCGAATTTGAAAACGTTGCCTTGGACCTCGCCACTGTGCCCTCGCCCATCGTATTAAAAACACGCGTTGATGCATTCCTACAGCTGTACGCAATCTGTTTGCCGGCGTTTCGGGCCTCGCCAGCTCTGCGTCTTTCGTGATTCCGTTTCGTCGCTTGACCGGCTGTTTGCGAAATAGCCTGTTTTCCGTACAAGTTGCCGTCAGACTGCAGTACGAGCAGTGGTCCTAATTGTCCCTTCTGACGTGTCCGTGTTCCGTCTCGGTTGCACGCTCGTGATTCATGTGCACCTGTTCTTGTCAGCCTTTTTAAAAAGTTTTCTTTTCCTGCACAAATGCGCCGCGCGAAATTTTTGTCGCGCTCCAGGCATGCGTTTCCGGTAGCGGTTTTCATTTGCGCTCGCCTTTCTTCCGCATTTGTCGCGCAGAACGGCTGCCCAGCGGGACTCCATTGCACCAATGCGAAAATGTTGAGTCACCTTTCCCGCACAACACGGTTGTCGCTACAGGAGCCGACGAATGCCGGAGGTCGCTGCAGCTGCGTTTGATCGACGGGCCGCTTCGCCTCGAGTGACTTTAGGCTGCACTTGCTTCTTTACTTGTTGTATGTTTAATTTTCCGAATGTTGCATCAAGGGGCTACTAGAAAGTGACATCGTAATGGTGCGACTGAGAAAGCTTGTCATATGTGGCGTGAGGGGCGTACGCGCGGCACTTTTCGATCGAGATCGAGACCCGACGGGATCGAATTTTTCTATCGCGGCGAGCACCCTTTCCTGTCTCGCTGAAATAAACCGATAAGACTACGAAACTCGATCCCAGTAAGGCTGTTCGATCGCCAAGTGTGGCGATATGGGCTTGTTGGTGAAACATTTGAAAGAAATTTATGTAGCGCGAGGCGAAAAAACGAAGAATAGACTGAGAAGACAGAAGCGCTCTGTCTTCTCAGTCTATTCTTTCCTGTGTTCGTTTTTTCGCCTCGCGCTACATAAATTTCTTTCAAATGTTCGATCGCGATTGAAAGTACGGACGTTGTGTGGCAACCGTGTTGATGAACAACTGTGACCACGTCACGCCGACTCCCAATGCGATATATATATATATATATATATATATATATATATATATATATATATATATATATATATATATATATTGTGAGCGCTGACTATGTACTTCATCTTCATCTGTATGACCAAACCATTGTAGTGATCATCATCGTATGTCACGCGGGCTGGGTCTCTGGCTTGTGCGTCTGGATTAAAAAGATAACCTGGTTACTGCAGTACAGGATGTTATCTCACAATATATATATATATATATATATATATATATATATATATATATATATCAGTGGGAGTGATAATTCAATGGGCCAGTTAGTCTTCGTGAAGGTATGGGATATGGCACAACGGGAGCGTTGTCAACAAGGATAAATATATTTATTTCCCAACAGTTTCGGGAGGGGACCTCCCTTCATCAGGGGATGATCCCCTGATGAAGGGAGGTCCCCTCCCGAAACTGTTGGGAAATAAATATATTTATCCTTGTTGACAACGCTCCCGTTGTGCCATATCCCATATATATATATATATATATATATATATATATATGTCTGCCCCTATCACAAGCTGGGGTTTTCAGGCACAAAGCATAAATTTCTGTGTAGCTTGCATCTATTTGGTGCATTTCAGTGAAATTGTTTCACGTTTAATTAATCAATCATAGCATGTATGAATAAGGTGGGATAGTGCAGGTGCATAGTTGGGATTCTCTTTATAATTAATACTCTTGTGTTCATATTCTGTCCCGTAGTGTATAACAAATTCCTTTGGTCATAATTAAAGAAAATGATTGTGACATCATTAAGTATTCCTATATTAATGTGTTTTCCCCGGCCTTATTATATGCCTTATTAACCGTATGAATGTTGTTGTGCTATATACTTACTGCAAGCTTGCATGCATTTTTCATTCTTCAGCATGATTTATTCATTGCTAAACTGACAAATCTTATGACCACGAGTTGTAAAGGTTTTTGTGAAATACTCTTTGTTACTTGAGATAGCGAGTCGCTAAGTATGTATACTTAATGTTTTACGCAGTACTTGCCAATGCTACGTGTTGAATCAGAGGGAAAGCAAAGCACGCAGTGAAGTGCTGCCCCATTGGTGAAGTATGGGGGACGAATCGGGGACAAGTGCCGGAGTCCCTACGCCACGAACCCATCTCCTGCCTCTTAGGTAAGGCTTCCACATTTACTTTGTCATACAGAGGTTGCCTGAGAACATTGCGCAGTATCCATGTGCTATCAGAATATGTTTGTAGTTTTACGTGCTATTGCATTTGTGGCTCTAATATGTATATTTGGAATTATGTTATGATTACAATCGACCACCAAGGGGCTGATCAGAGCACCCACGTGTAACTGTGGGACAAACGTGCTAATAGACTTTTTGTCTGCATTTTAATTTAATCTGAGTGAACCTCATTTAGCATTGTGATCAAAGAATTCTGTGACACTAAGGAAGGCCTAATTATAATTGTTCTAGGATTAACTTATGATCAGTGTTGCTGAAAATAAAAGCCAGTTTGACCAGCAAGCTTGCACTAATTTGACTAGTGGTTTTGGAAAATGTCTCGCTGTTGTGAAATCGGTATAAACCAGTGCACAGGAAGCAGTCTTGGAGTTTGTTTCTGCCAGTGACATAAGGTGAACACAGTCAGCTACAGTAAAAATGTTGCAGTGACGCGCAGTGCACATCAACAGGCTCGAACATTTATAGTGGAGACCAGGGCCGGATTTACAGTGCGTAGGGCCCGGTTAAAAAAAAATAAGGGTGTGTGGGGGCCTCCTCCCCTTGCCCCCTTTATTTACCGCTTTGTCATCTGATCCTGCTCGAGACTTTACGCTTTCTAAATTTAGCTGCAAAGAATGCAAGTCATATTTATTCTAAGCCTCTCTGCAGTGTTTAATATCACCTGGTGGTTTTCAATCTTGGGCAGCACGTGGAGAGATTGTCATCGCAATAACTAACTATATCAGGAGACGAAGGCACATGAACAGCATTAAGATTTGTCTGGTTCGTTGCATCGTACTAAAAGAAGATTAAACTGCGTGAGAAGTTAAGATGGAAAGAAGGAATGTATTTAACACTTAGAAGTGCAGTCCAAGCACCATGTATGTTTCTTCCATTCGTCATAATAAATGAAAAAAAAAAACACATAATGAAATTGCGTAAAAGAAGTTCAAAAGTGTTGGTCGGTTGAAGACCTCCACCACAACGCTCAAGCAATGGTGGTGATGGTCTGCTTGAGGCCAGATAGTGGATACGTGTTGTAGATATTTCCTGTGCAGAACGTCTAACAAGTGATGTTCTTTTGAGTTTTCCTATATAACCACCAAGCAGGAATAGAATTAAGACAGAATGGCAATGGGCAATGCTAGAAGCGAAGAATGAAACCATTACTCCTTCAGAGTCTTTGCTTAACAAGGAAGTTCCATATCTACAGATATTAAAAGGCATGTTGTTTACACTATAACGAAAGCATGCTATAGCATACCAGCGTCAGCTCTATACCGGTTATTTTCAAACGATATTTCAAACAGGAACCACTTTCTATGCATCTTTGCATTGTGTGTTGGACCGTAGCTGCTAAAATCATCGTCAGGCTCCTCTATGTGTCCATCCATTGGATCAGCTGCTTCCCTCTACACGACGCATGGTCTTGGGCATGTAAGATGTTCTTACCACAGACTGCACAACTGTGAGCTGACTATGAGATTGTGCACGTTAAGCAACAAAAAACCTTTTAGAAGCATGTATATTGATTATTGAAGTAGATATGTTTCTTTCAGCAAAAGCAAGCAAGAGGGTTAAACTTTTTCGAACAAAACAGCAAAGTCTGCCATTTTTTCTGGCTCACCGGGGCCCCCTAAAACGGGAGAGTCCAGTTCATTTGAATCCTTTCAACCCGGGATAATCCGCCCCTGGGGGAGACCAAAAAAGAAACAATTCGCTCTACAAATATAGGCACATTAATACAGCAGGATACCTAGGTAAGGGTATTCTGGTTGCATGGAAACGCATTTGTACCTATCAGAACAGCACACTATAGAGAGAGGAACTCATTTGTTAAAGGTCAAATCGCAACTTGAGTGAAGATGCTCCCTGTGCCCAGCAAGGGTTAGGATGACAGTGAAATGCATGAACTAGGCAAAGGGGTGTGGGCTATTTTACGTTTCAAAACATTGACATTATTATGAGGAATGCTGTATTGGAAATCATCTGGTGTTCTTTGACGTGCACCTAAATCTAAGTGCACAGGCCTCGAGCATGTTGCTTTCATGTAATTGCAGGCAGGATTCGAACCCACAACTATTGGGCCCCCAGTCAAGCATCATAACCCCTAGGCGACCATCACAGGTGGCCATCTATGAAAGTAAACTGACCAACCTAACAAATGAGGGGATTGGCTGGTAGATGGTGGCATGTTTTCTTGAGAGATGTCTGCCACTGGCAATCTTGACTCGTCACTGAGTGCCACAGTAGACTAGCTCTCACTTTTCCTGGTTTCTTTTCTAAATCTGCAGGGTTCGGATAGCTTACAGCGTCGGCCATGTGCTCAACGACCTATGCGCCTCGATGTGGTTCACCTATCTGCTGGTGTACCTCACGTTCGTGCGACAGCTGCGTCCAACGCTCGCTGGTGCACTACTGCTGGTCGGCCAGGTGGCAGATGCAGTGTCTACTCCATTTGTCGGGATCGAGTCCTGACAGGGATGACGACTTCTGGCTCTGTCGTTATGGACGACGGAAAACATGGCATCTCATAGGTTCATTCTCATTTCCTATCATTGTTTCCTTACCATCTACTCTTTTTTGTTCTTGTTTTTCTTTTTTTTGAGTGTTGTAAAAAATTCTTGAACACAAGGTGTTATGGGAGACAACATTTTGACAAGTGGACATGTCTTCTTCAAGCTTGCAGTTGCAACCTTGAAGAAAACAAGTTTGCTTGTGTGAAATTTGGCCCCTGTATTTTTTCTTGTTCAGGGATTTTTCATCGCTTCAAGCTTCCACCTTCTGAACTTCTGCCTTTTTTTTTTCTTGACACTGTAGCTCAACATTTCAGTGGGACGCTTTCTGGCCATAAAAATTGTGTTTGATATAGTTAAAGCAACCTATGTGTATTAAGATAAACAGTGCAGGTGCTGTCACATACTTCGGGCGAGGCCCTGTCAATCTAACAGCGGCGTGCGGCAGACTCGCAGGCTTCCACTTTACGCTTCGGCCTGCGATGCCCGAAGGGCCTCCAAGTGGTACATTACAAATTTTTTTGTATGCCAGTCAACCTGTGTAGGGTTGTTAGTGTAGTGATGTTTGTGTCTGACTGACAGACTCATAGAGTAGACATGGACATTTCATGAAAAACAAAGAAGCATTTAATTAAAACAGGTGCAATGGCAGGAGCTAACAAAAATCAATTAAAAATCAAAATCAACTGTTGGAAAAACACAAATGCACACGATGAAAAGAACAGCTACAAAACAAAGTATGCTCGAAAAGAAGACAACAGTTACAAATATACACAACGGGGTAAATTAATAAAGTAACTGTACATGATGGAAACTAACGGACACAAAAAAAATTATAATAAAAATTGTGCTCCTGCTACGCAGCGCACACTACTGAATGCTTGAAGCTGCTCACAATAAAATAATGGTTGAAAAAAAAAATAATACTAAACAAAAAGTTCTATACAAACCATGGCAGCTCGTGGTGTACGTAAGGGAGTTGACGGCGTGCCGCTGAAGCTCTTGCCAGCTTCGGTAGACGATGAGGGTGCCTGATGTTGCAGCCGACTCAATTAGTTGTGAGGGACACTCTGTACTTGCTGCCTACGCGAGACTCGTGGCACCAACGACAGCTCTCTTTGCTGGTTAAACGTCAACTGCTCTCTCTCTCTTCTCTTCGGCGTGTATGCAATTTCTCTTCGGCGCGTATGCATGCCCCTTTGGGGGGATTTTCCCCGAACACATACGTGCGCCCTTTGCTGCAGGTGTAGGCAAGACCCGGCAGCGCCGTTCGTAAGTATATTGTTGCTGTAAGTTTCTTTCCAATGCGAAGGGGCATAAGGGGCAAGATTGCGAGACAATTGTGACAGGTGCAAATTTGTCTCACCACTCAAAATGCTGTGGCCAGTTGCCGGGGCCACTTGTCAAATGCTGTGGCCAGTTGTCTGAGAAGTTTCCCAGACAATGGTTTAAAATTCTGTAGAGGAGGGAAGTATAGAGAGCCTACACTATGTTTTTTTGTGGATTGTTGAACCACTACCTAGCGGGGCCACATGATGTATTCCACTAGTTTAATTTTGTTTTCAAATGTGGTAGCTAGCTGTCCTGTTGGCATCACTTTCGAGCTATTACAGCTTCACAGTATTGGGGGCTGACAGTTTGTAAGTTCTACCATCTCTTTGTATTGCAGGCACGTTGTGTGTAGTGGGAAGTTTCCCATTCCTGTTCTCTGAGCCCTTGGGCAGGCATCCGAGCAGCCAGGAGGCTGAGTTTGTCTACTATGCGGCCTTCATCATCATCTTCCAGTTTGGGTGGGCGTCCACCCAAATTTCCCATCTGTCTCTTATCCCGGACATCACGCCTATCCCTCATGAGAGGGTCGAGCTTAATGCTATGCGGTGAGGACACACCTACTACCTCCAGTGCAGTGGCACGACTGCTTTACTGTGTAATTAACGTTTCCCTATTGTTCTCTGCTGAAGCTATGAAAGACAGAAATAAACAGTTGTGAGAAGGTCTGGTCAGGGTTGCCAGATTTGACTACTTTCAAAAGGACACGATGACAAAACAATGACATTGGCTACGTACTTGGCTACTTTTTGGCTATTGTTCTGGCGCTGGCATCAAGAGCTAATATACACTGAAACCTAGCACAACTACCAAAGATATAGCTGTGAAAAAAAGTATTAAGTGTTCATCTGCGGAATCAATTGCGTGTGCCTAAAACAAGTCCCGACCACCTTGGTTTTCACATTATTAATAGAATTTGCATAGGTTCGGCAGCACTGTAATGTAGCTGGCTGCAAACTCATTCAGGCTTTTTAGCCGCTATCTGCCTCACGCGCTAATGCTCTGAGCTGTAGAGGTGGCACCACACTGAGAGATCGTTGCTGAAAAGTAGATGGGGGCTGCTCGTAGAAGCCTGGTGCAAAGCGCACACATCTCGCTGTTTTTGCAGTCATTTTTCATTCTAGTTTAATATTTTTTTGCTGACGCTGCTGCACTTGTCAGCCATGATGTTTGTTATGTTGACTGTTCTCTTTTATTTGTTTGGAAATGACAGGCCCTTTTTTTATCGCTGTGTGCCCGCACGATGCACTGCATGTGTTTACATGAATGCGTCTGAATGCTACATGAATGCGTCTAAGCTGTTGTTTGCATGATCTGTTAGCACCGACGCAATAAAAAAAAACCTTGGCATGGCGAAGAGCCCAGCCAGTCATGTTTTTCCAGTGACTAGCTGCAGACATGTCATCTGTTAAGGGGGCAGAATACGATGAGTGCTTTGAAAACCTTGCCAAGAGACGTATTGGTTGCCCCAAGTCCGTACTGAGGATCAAGTACGGTGCCTTCATTAAGTTGAGGATGTGAGTGCGTAAATGCGAGCAATTGAACTGTTGCTCAAAACACAAACGTACCGGGATGCATCAGGTGCTAATCCTATGCAAGACATTGCCAACAGGGCAATGTAACTTCTTGTTAGTGGAGCGAGTGTTTTCTTTGTGCGTAAAGTGAATTTAGGGACTGAAGTTTGTTTTTTGGGCATACTATATCTAGTTGTGCTTGCCTGTATGCAAGGAGTAAAATGTTGGAACTAGTATAATGAACCTCAGTATAATAAACCCCCATAAATTCTGTGAGAAGACATGCACGCTTGGTTATCGAGTTGGCTTGCAAGGAGGAGGAGGAATAAATCGAAAGACGGAGACAATAAGCAGTTCTTAGACTGACTGTTTACTCTAAGCTGTGGAAACGTGATAATGGAAATATAAAAGACAACAGCAGTAAGCTTTGCACTGTGCTTATTTTATGTATGGGGTGACTTCCAAGACTTCTGTTAAATCAGTTCAGAGTGGCGACTGAAATTTTCGGGTCCTCCAACAAAGGGCATTTATGTGGTGTGGCAAAACAAAAAACATGGCCACTATAAGTAAAGGGGCCATAATTGAGGTTTTTTTCACATTTTTATGTGTTTTTGTATTGAAGATATTTCTTTCCAATAGTGTGTGGCAGGTTTTGATGCTGTGTATTTGTTGGACTGGGTGGGCTGGATAAGCAGAAAAGATCACTTCGCTTGCACTGATGGCCATTCGTTCAGTGTTTGTGCCTTCTACATGCCGTGCAGCCATTCTGACGAGGACCTTGGTATGACAACAAACTGTCAATGTGGTCACTGGCTTCCAAGCTTGAGAAAATTGGTTCTTCACTTTGAATTGTTATTTTGATGCCCTATTATTGGGACTTCTGTTGTCACCATTTATGAAAAAAAAAACAATACTTCAGTGGCTATTATTCACATAAAATAGTTGAAGTCCCTTTGTTATATGAAGGTATAACTATATATGTTTGGTTTATCTTTTTCTAATTATAAAATAGGTGTGTAAACCCATCAGTTTTATGTATCAGTTATACCTAAATGCTATGCTCTCCAGCACTATGTTGTGGGTTTAGTTTCCTTAATCTGTTAAGAACTCTAATGACTGCAAAATTCAACAACACCCATTTATGTTGAATGGCTGCAGCAATCAAAATTAGTCCATAGCCCTCTACTGTGGTGGAGCTGTTAGCCCCTTTTTGCTTCATTGGAACAATATGCTTAGTCACTGAACTAGATTCACGATGTGGGTTTATGGCAGGGTGGTTTTCTGCCATATCAGCTTGTCGCATGTTCACTTTCACTATATTCTGGCCAACACGATGACTGTTTTGCTTTTTGGTTCGCAGCTATGCTTGTACAGTGGCAAGCAACATAATTGTGTACTTGGTTACCTGGGCTGCACTGGGCGTATCAGGTGCAGATCATGAGGCACAGGTGGGGCCTCCCGATGGCTTCGTCTTCAGAAACATCGTCCTCATTGTGGTCAGTGCTGGCTTCTTTATTTTAGACGTGTGTGCATTGATTTTGTCTTTTTTTTCCAGAATTATGACTACATTATTAAATGGTCGCAAGAGCTTGTTGATTTTGGGGAGTTAGTTCATTCTTTGTGTAACTTGAAGCAGCTGGAAAAATATTTGGAAAAAGGCAGTGACGCGACCCACCGCCGGCGCCTTTGCCGCCATGTTTAATTAGCTGGTGGTTGTTTACGTAGTAGAGTTTCCTATGGTTACTATCGTGTGGTTTGAGAGCTAGAGCAGCCGATGTAGCCAAAGCTGTGAAGCAAAAAGGCGATCTGCTATCGCTGGCAGGAAAATTTGGCAAATGGTAGCCTTGCGGTGTGTTTTTCTGGCCGCTAAAGCGAGGCAAAAATCGGTGAGTTTTGCCACAATCACTTCCTTCGAGGCGAAGAGGGACCGGACCTCTCTCCCACAGAGAAGCCGCATTGGGCCGCTGGCGTGCAGTGGTCCATCGCACAGCTGTATCATCCGCGGTCGCTGGGGAAACTGTTCATGTAATACCGAATTCTGGTGTATTTCGTATAATGTAGCCCATCTAAACCAACCTTAAAATTCTTATTATTGCGCAATAGTTATCAACCGTAATCGTATCATCGAGATTCTACTCTAGCTGAGTTCCACAATTCTTTCTTTTTTTTCTCATACAAGACATTGCTGGTATGAACCTATTAAGCATAGTATCCCAATGGATAGAGCAGAGAATCTACAGTCTTGTTGTTGACATGGCAATATTAGAAAGTATGAACGTCGTGGTGTGTCAGTATTTCACTGCATACTTAGTCAAAACAAAACGATAGTAGCAGATCTGCTAGATTGAATAAAAAGATATAGTAGTTGGAATTGCAACCGAGGCTTGTCCTGGGGCACAATTCTCGATGGGTCCACCTAGTAGACTGTCCACTTCGGCAGAGCACATTGAATTGTTCGAAAAAATAGCAAGTCGTGACGTCATGTTGCTTTTGACCCCAACGACTCACCGCCAGTACATTTGCAGCACAAAGAAAAAGAAAGTGGATGAAATGTGCAGTAAACAAGATACTTAAACTTGACAAGCCTGATTTTGCATATAAACGTGTTCAGATGCTTCAAAACGATGCAGAGAATGTGTACATACATTCCAGGTGTGTCAGACAGGCCGTGTTAAACCTAATTCAAGGGCTTAAGATGATTAGAGTTCATTCACGACGTCCAAGATGTGCATCGAAAAACGGGTCTCTGGGGGAAGCATTTGTTGGGGTAAAAAGCACCCCATCTTTCCCATTTGTGTCTAAAGTTGTGAAAGCTTTGTGACGTCAAAATTACATTGCACAAGAAAAACTGGGGCACTGCTCACTGAGCTCCAGCCAATCATTGGAAGCTGAAGTGAACAGTTCACTTTGTTGATCCATCAAGGATCGCGCTGCTGCTTAGGCTCTCAGCTGTGCAAACTTCGCGGAAGCTATTTTGGCAGCACGGATATTTGTGGCCACACTGTGTATGACAATCTAAAATTTTAAAACATATTTTGTGTGTGTGCAGGTTGCCATTGGGGCCTTCTTCTCCTTCATCTTCCACTTGGTCGTGCGCGATCCGTCACGAGGTGGGCGTCGGGAAAGTCGCTCTCGTCATACAGACGAGTACATCCGGTCATTGGTGCTTGACCGTTCCCACCACTTTGTGTGGAAGGACTGGTTCAGGGAGAAAGGCTTCTACCTGGTACGTGCATGTTTAGCATAAGCCACATTTATCGTTAGTATGCCCGTAAAGGAGCTTGTTTGTGTGGGCTAAAGCCTACTGTGATGCAGTGAAGCATAGGTACCACCTAAAATTTAATGGGCTAATTTTAAGAACGTCATAAATTGTTTCTCAGATCACCACTGCTGGAAACATGTATTTTGGTTTGGCCTGTAGTGGCAACAGCTTAATTTTTTGGAAAACTAGTTGTATTTTTCTGTCGTTTGTTTTGGCAAGTACTTTAAGGTCAGATATTGAAATGCTGTGCAAGAACCAGACATCAGGTGGTGCCCCTAGCCTTTGAACACAAGCCGTATTTTCTTGCCTATAACCTGCACCAACACGCAGAAAAATATGCCTAAAGAGTGGAAGTGGGAGTTGTATGCACGGGTTGTCTGCTATTTTTTCTTTCGTTTTGTAGATAGACTTAGAAACACTATCTGTGGGCATGTGCAAATAGTACGGTTTCGGTTTAAAGCGAATCGTGGCAAATGGTGATTTGGTCAAATAATTTCGAAATGAATTTGAATAGTACTATATATCACAAATTAGAAAGGAATGTTGTGAGGAACCAGTTTATTCAGCCAGGCTCGAGCTAAATCACACTGGTGATGATATTTACAGATGATGAAGATGTACAGGTGATGATGATATCTAAAGAGAAGGAAGAGTCATTCGCTTGTCGCACTCAGACTAATTCCCCCGCACGGTGAAAGCGGCCGTCTGGTCGCTTGACAATATTATGAAATGCGTCGCGCATAAGGCTTAAAACGAGATACGTGCACTATCTCTGTCCCTCGGCAACGATGATCAGGATTAGCATTAAGAGGAGAAACGCGGTAATTGACACATGTCTGTTCGACCACCATATGCGGCCCAATGAAGCGACTGATGAATTTGTCGCATAAGCCGGGGACGCGTAATGGAGTCCATAGAAGAACTTCGTCACCAGGGGAAAAACTCGCAACACGGCGAGACGAGTCGTAGCGAGATTTTCAAGTGTCTTGAGAGAGGCCGGTGTTAACACGGGCCTGGTGACGTCGGTGTGCGAGACGAGATAAAAATTCTTCAGAGAAAGGAGCCGTCGAGGGTGCAGGGGCCGAAAAGAAAGAGACATCCAGAGCGAAACTCGGCGAGCGACCATGGACGAGAAAAAAAATAGAGAAAAGCCGGTAGTGCGTTGAGCAGCCGTATTATAGGCAAATGTCACGAAGGGTAGAATTGCATCCCAGTTCGTGTAGTTGGGGTGAATGTACATGGCGATCATATCTGATAGGGTCCGATGAAACGGTTCAGTCGATCCGTTGGTCTGCGGGTGGTAGCTAGAAGTGGTCTTGTCAACTGCGTTCGAGGCACGCAAAACTTGCTCGACAATGGAAGAGAGGAAGACTTTGCCACGATCAATCAGGAGAATGCGTGGAGCTCCTTGGCGTAAAAAGATGTGGCGAAGAAAGAAATCGGTGACCTCAGTGGCAGTCCCAGATAGTATAGAAGCTGTTTCTGTGTAGCGGGTAAGGTAGTCAACGGCCGTGACAGTCCAGCGATTCCCATTGGATGATATAGGAAGAGGGCCATACAAGTCGATTCCAACGACTTCAAAAGGTGAGGCGGGACAAGGAAGAGGTTGCATTAAGCCAGTCGAAGCAGTTGTCGGTCGTTTTCGCCGTTGGCAATGGACACATGACGCAACGTACTTAGTGACGGCTGAAGAGAGGCCAGGCCAAAAACAACGACTTCGTATTTTGTCGTAAGTCTTGTGATAGCCTAGATGAGCGGCGGTTGGAACATCATGAAAGGCTTCCAGAACTTCACGTTGCAGAGAACGTGGGATGACGGGTACCCACTTGTTGCCATCGATGTGGTAAATGTAGCGGCATAAAGCACCACCGACAAGCTTAAATTGTTTAAGTTGTCGACGGAGTCTGGCGTTTGGAAGAGTAATAGAGCCGGTCAAGCGGTCAACAATGGTGCGGCAGTATGGGTCGACACGTTGTTGTGAAACAAGGACGGATAGGGTGGCAGGTGATGAACTTAGGGCTACGATTAGAGAGGTGCTCTCGTTTTGGAGTATCGATGGTGAGTGGCTTCCGCTGGGCAAAGGACAGCACGATAGAGCATCAGCATCTTGATGCTTCTTTCCAGATCTGTAGGCGACATCGAAATCATACTCCTGCAAGCGAAGCGCCCAGTGACCGAGGCGACCCGATAAGTTTTTCACCGATGAAAGCCAGCATAGGGCGTTATGGTCGGTAACGACGGTAAAATGACGGCCGTGAAGATATGGTCGGAATCTTTGCACTGCCCAAACAACAGCAAGGCACTCCTGCTCGGTGATAGTGTAGTTCTTTTCTGGAGCGGTAAGAGCGCGACTTGCGTAAGCAACGACACGTTCGCGTGAGTTTTTGTCACGCTGCAAGAGTACCGCACCTAGACCATGACTACTTGCGTCGGTGTGAAGGATGGTGGGTGCGGTGGAATCGAAGTGGCACAGTACCGGATCCGACGTGAGGGCTTGTTTCAGTGCCGTGAAAGTGCTTTCGCAGTCTTCGGACCAAATGAAGGGGACGTTCCTTGCGAGGAGTCGATGGAGCGGAGACGCAAGTTTCGCGAAGCCACGTATGAAGCGCCGGAAGTAAGAAGATAACCCAAGAAAGCTGCGCAGGTCCTTTTGATGTAGTGGACGAGGAAAATCGAGGATGGCGGCAAGCTTCTCGGGGTCCGGCCGAATTCCTTCTTTGCTGACGAGGTGGCCAAGAACCTTGATTGTCTTGCTAGCAAAGGTACATTTCTTGGTGTTAAGCTGTAGATCGGCTTTTGCAAGGCATGTGAGGACTTCGTCAAGACGTTGTAAATGCTGCGAGAACGTGAATGAAAACACTACTATGTCATCGAGATAGCACAGACACATTTTCTATTTCAAACCAAGCAGTATGCCGTCTATCATGCGTTCGAAGGTGGTGGGCGCATTACAGAGTCCAAAAGGCATCACATTAAACTCGTACAACCCATCTGGCGTTGAAAAGGCGGTCTTCTCTTTATCAGACCCCGACATTGGTATCTGCCAGTAGCCTGACCTAAGGTCGAGGCTAGAAAAATACTCTGCGCCCTGTGGTGAATCCTGTGCATCGTCGATCTGAGGGAGAGGATAAACATCCTTGCGCTTTATTTTGTTTAGCACTCGGTAATCGACGCAGAAACGCACCGTCCCATCTTTCTTTTGAACGAGAACAACTGGGGATGACCAGGGACTCGAGGAAGGATGTATGATGTTGCGTCGTAGCATGTCTGAGACGTTTTCCTCTATCATCTTGCGTTCTGCCTGAGACACGCGATATAGACGCCGATGTAAAATACGAGAGCCGTCAGTCTGGATGCTGTGAGTAGCGGCGGTAGTCATGCTGAGGGTGGGCGAGTTCACGTCAAATAGAGAACGGTGTCTATTCAACAGGGTGAGCAAATCTTCAGTTTGATCAGGTGTCAAGTCAGTGCTTATGGTTGCCGACACAGGTGTGGAAGAGGCATTAAATGGCAGTGATTGTGACTTTGGGACATCGTTGTGGTTGTTGTTCAGAAGAGTAACAATCGCAACAGGCTCACTGTCGACCGCGCAAGATACCTTTGAGCCACAGGGGAGCACTACACACTCGGGTGTTTGATTTATGGCGGTTAGGTAGGTAGACCCATCAAAGAAGCGAATAAGCCCTGGTGTGATCACAATGCCCCTATGTAGGGTATGGCCGCAAGGGAGAATCAGTACGTCACCATCCACAATGTCGGTGCAATTAACACATAATTTCTTAGATGTATGGCCGAAGTGCATAATCTGACGTGGTGACAAGGCGGATGCGTCTATCGTGTTCAAACGGAGAAGAGTCAGTGGCATTTAGATGCAGGAGGCGCTGATGACATGATATGAAAGCGGACGCAGAAGACAAGAAATCCCACCCAAGAATGAGAGCGTGGGTGCACTCACGAAATACCGCGAAAACAATGTGATGACGAATGCCTTCTATGCAGACACGAACGGTACACTGTGCTAGTGGACGAATGAGAGCGTTGGTCGCCGCACGGAGAGGTGGGCCGCCATAAGACGTGGTGACTTTTCGAAGGCGGGAACAAAAATCAGCACGAATAATCGAAACGGCAGCGTCAGTGTCTACAAGGGCCTCAACGCGTACACCTTCTACAAACACTACTATCAAATTCGATGGCCGCTTTGAAAGAATTGTTAGCTGCCCGGTGGATGCAGTTTCCCCTCCTAAAACTGCATTGAGGAGTTTTCCGCTTGGGCATTCGTGGAATGGGAGGCGGGCCGCAGAGGCGACACTGAACGGCGACCTGGCGAAAACGACCTGTGGCGAGATGTACAGGAATTCCCAGGCATGTCAGTATGGTAGGTAGGAGACGGTGAACGGTAATAGAGTGGTCGGGAGGGTGGTTGTAGGTAGTTCATGGTCGGACGGAAGCTACGATGTTCTTCAGGAGCGTAGCCACGTTGCTCGTCTTGTTGGCGCCTTCGACAAAACCGTGCGATATGTCCTCGATAGCTGCAGTAGTAACATATTGGTCGAGGTGGGCGCTGAGGTGTGTAGTAAGGCGGTGCACGCACTGGCGGTGACAATGAAGCCACAGGCATATGGTCTGCTGGTGTAGGCACAGAAACGGTGGGCGCGGCAGAGAGCGCGGCAACTTCGGCGTACGTGCGCGTCTGGCGCACGCAGGGACCGTTGGAACACGTCGGACGCGATCTTTTGTTTAATCAGGTCTCGCAAGCTATCTTTTTCGTAAGGGAGAGTAACTTCCGTAGCGCAGGAAGAGAAGCGCCTGTGAAGCTCTTCACGAACGATGTCACGAATAAGCGCACGCAAGTCAAGGGCTGCAGGCAAAGAATGTCGGTGGCATCATAGCAGAGCCGAAGAGACTGAAGCTCGTCAAGTCACTGACAGATAGTTATCATATCCTGGGTGGTGGCAGGATTTTGCGTGGCGAGGGTGCCAAAGGCGACGGTGTTAATGCCTTTGATAATGTAGCGTATTTGGTCGTTCTGAGACATGCCGGTGTTAATGCGCTTGCATAGGGCAAGGACATCCTCAATATAAGAGGTGTAAGATTAACCCGGCAGCTGCATGCGTTCAGCGAGCTTCTTCTTTGCTGCCTCAGTGTGAACTGTAGGGGCACCAAATATTTGACGAATTTGCTGCTTGAAAGTGTACCAGTTGGGAAGATCCGGGTGGTGGTTCCAGAACCAAGTTTTCACAACATCGGACAAGTAAAATGGGACGCTGCGCAACTTCTGTTGATTGTCCCACCTGTTCCAATCGCTGACGAGGTCGTAGTTCTTGATCCAGTCTTCGACATCATTGCCTCGGAGACCGGAAAACACAAGTGGATCACGCAAGCGAATGTTGTTGGGCGGAGCGAGTGGCGGTGGCTGCAGTAGGAAGGTGACATTGGGTGGGCCAGGGTTTTCTTGGGCCGCCATGGCTGGGGGTTGTATGCGACGACCCGAGCGGAGCTCCAGCGAGAACGGGCGAGAGGACTTGAGGGAACGAAAAGCACCGTCCACCACTTGTGAGGAACTGGTTTATTCAGCCAGGCTCACACCGGTGATGATATTTACAGATGATGATGTACAGGTGATGATGATATCTAAAGAGAAGGAAGAGTCATTCGCTTGTCGTGCTCACAATATGAGCATATTCATCATGACTCAATTAACTACACAATATTATTTAAAATTGAAACAAGGCATACACAATGCAGTGCTGATTTTCTTTGAATAGGGGTATTCTAGGTATAGTGCCCCTTCACCGTATGTAAAACCGCTTCTACAAGGGGTTAAATGTGGTTTATGCATCTATTTGTTCATTTCGAATACTGTAAAATTTACAGTAATTAGAATTCATGTTGAAGTAAATTTGAATAGTATAATATAATTTGAACATTCAAAGAGCTTGAATATGTGCACATGCTTAGTTATATGTGAAAAAATACATGTAGAGTATATTAGAGGCATGTCTTGTGTAGTGTATACTGAAACAGGACTTTAGTGTACACTCAAACCTCATTATAGCAAAGTTGCATCTTATTTGAAAATGAGTTTGTTATATATCTCAAAATTTGTTGTAAAGGTGTATTTCTATTACAATATCTATTGCATGACTATTTTTAATTTACTTTGTTATAACCGATATTTAGTTATATTTGAGTTCGTTATATTGAGGTGTGAGTGTATTGAAAATTGTGACTGATCATTTGCATGCTGTCTTTTAAAAATTGATAAGCCAGATATTCAGGATGTTTGTAATATTGCAGTTTAATGTACATATCAATTACCTAGTTTTTCACCTTGGCATTTCATGTTTGAAACTGGACAGATCGGACTAGTAAGGGTAGAGTAAACTCTAGGTAAGCGGAAACCTCTTGAGTGGAACTACTACTAAAATGGAATAACTGCCTCTAACATGATCAATTGAGCACTTAAATTGCTCACACCTATTCATCTCTCAGTAAACAGCACCCCTGTTATATGAATTATGTTTTCCTGGTCCCTTCAGGTTACATTTTACGAAAGTCTACTGTACTTTAAAATAAATATCACTGTAAAGATAACAAAAAGATAAGACAGACTTAAGGTTGTAGATTAGACTAAAGGCTATGAGTTTTATCGCAGGAAAATGTCATCAAGTGAGAAATATGAGTGTATATTTAGGGGCTGGGGTTTGGCTGATGCACTGATGTCATTCCAGGTGGCCCTTCTATACATGTTCACTCGCCTGTACGTCAACCTAAACCAGGTTTACATCTCCATCTACATTCAGGACACGCTTTTGCTACGAAGGGTAAGTGTAACTGGTGCATGATCACATTCAGTGTGAGACCATGGGCAGTAGGGCTCCAAGACTACATGGCCCCACCAGTGTGGAAAAAAACAGGGCTGATCCCTCCAGGAATTGGTATATAACATGAAAGGGAAAAAATTTGCGGCATATCTGCGTGCTTCGCTGGCAAGATCGTCGAAATATGATAGTCTTGTGTCTAGAGAGAGAGAGAATCGAACATTTATTTCACGTTATGCACGTGAATATCGGCGAGTAGGCGCTGCGTGAGATGTGGACGCCATCAAGCAGTTATTTCAAGAAAGAGAGTTTTTCTAAAATGCAAAGACACTGGTAGGCAGCAGCAACATGTAGTTTTAGTGAAGCGTAGAAAACACCCGCATTTTCGTTCATAGTGTCGCATTGTCAGCGCAGCGTAATAAGCACTGCAGTTTTTATAATTCAGCATGTACACTAAGCCCTCGTTACAACAAGGTCACTTTACATTCGAATTATCACTTTTTTTGAAGTTTCACACAGTCCCGACCCCAATACATGTATTTTAGACTACATTACTTGAAGTCAATAGCTTGCTCTGCATAGAGCGAAGTAACAAGTCGTGGATTGGGCCCATGCTGCTGAAGTGCTGCACACTTTTTTCATCCACGAGCTGGGCCGAGTGGCTTTTTTTGTGCTGAGCAAGCGGCTAGCGTCACCAGGCGAAAGCGCCCCAGTGCAGACTGGTGCAGACGGCGTGAGAGTTTCCACGCCGCCCGTTTTACCCTCTCTACAAGGGCTACCGTTGGAGGCGCTCGCTAACATGTCGGCTGTAGAGTGCCTCGATGCACGCGGAGGCGAACCACTACCACTATGTTACTGGCTATGCCGGTGGTGTCACGTGACAAGTACGGTGCCTTGGCGTGCTCCCTGTCCATCGGACTTTTTTTCATTTTGCGTTTGGAAGACGCACGTTCAAGTGTATTGTGCGAGGTCTGTGTGAACCCTTGATGTTGTGTGTGCGCATCATGCGCCTTTAATGACCGTTGAGAGAAAGTGGCACCGCTGGTGCTCACACGGAAGTGTTCGACACTGGAGCAGGAACTTGAATTAATACGGGAGGTGGAAAAAGGCTGGAAAAAGTCTGAAATTGCAAGAAAATTCTAAATACTACCGTCATTATTATCAACTGTTCTGAAGAATAATAATGCCATACTAAGCGGCTTCGAGAACATTTTCTCAGCCAAATGAAAGTGCTACCATGATTCTATGTATCATGAAGTAGAAAGAGCGCTGCTCAAATGGATGAAAAACGCTAGAAGTGCAAACATTCCCACAAATGGGCCCACATTGACCGCAAAAGCCGAAGCCCTAGCCGCCCAAATGGGCAAGCAAGATTTTAAGTGCAGTAACGGCTGGCTTGAACGCTTCAATACAGAGCACAGGTTGTCTTCAAAATTCGATTGCTGTTGACACAGCAGCCGTCGACTGCAACGTCGTGGACAGATGGCGTAATCGGCTGAGCGCCCTACTTCAACAGTACGAAGATGGAGACACTTGAACTTGGACGAGGCTGCCTTCTTTTACAAACTGTTGCCGAAGCGCACGTACACTACACCAGGTGGATTCGCCAGGATGTAAACAAAGATCGTGTTACAGTGCTGTTCGCTATATACATCAAACAGCATGGTAACGCACTGTAATATGCACATAGTGTGCTGCCTATAAAGGCATCGCTGATAGCCATCTAGTGGGTGTCGGTGACATTATGCGCAGGAAGCTGAGCAGGCAATTCTTTGCATAGCTTTGCTCAGAGAGGATGGATGAAGTTCGTTGCTACAGTTTTCTCTTTGTTCAAGTGCCGGACAACTAATTTTGAGATAACAGCTGCAAGAAAAGCTCAAACCTCTATGAAAGTGGACTTGTGCATGCTGTTTGTCACAAATGCGCTTTTTACTAAGTGCACATCACTGATTTGAAATGACTGCATGAAAACCCGACGCCGACGGTTTGCACAGCAGAAAAAACAAGTATAAAAGTATAGTTCTTGGGCATTGAAAAAGAAGTATAAAAAGTGCCAAAAGTACGCCTCTTACCCTATCTAATGAAGAACGCTGCCGAGACAGCCTAACATCTGCATAAGATTGGGCGAATTCGAGAAATCAAAGCAGTGCTGTCCAATTTCGCAGACGAATCTGTGAGAAGGGTCTAGCCCCTTATCTAGCTTCTGCTGTGATACACACAGACAAGTTATGTAGAAGTTTCTCTAAACCAGGCGCGAGCCAGTTTGAGTGGACGGCGACGGAGGGTTTGTGAATAAGGAGAGTTGTTTGATGATTTAGCGGGGCCAGTCACACTCAAGAGATGACGCCGTGGGAGCACTGACAAATTTTGAAAAGGGTCTCCAAGGAGACGCGTGATGATCGACTGCGAAGGCTACTGCCTAAGTGGAGTGTGTTTTCAAGTTGGTGAATAAAAAAAGGTGTGTCTCGCAGACCAGTGTAAAAGGCCTAATTGTGAAGTATAGCTCATGGAGGACATCCACTTTATTTTGTTTACCAATGCGATGTCCCGATAACTCCCTGTTCTTCCTGAAATCGACCATTGCTGCGTTGTTGTTCTGTAAATAAAAAAATATTGAACTTTGAAGTGCCCATGCACGGCGGTAGAACCGAACCAACACACGCTCAGGTTGTGATAACTTTTGCCTCCTACCAGTGTCAACATGACTTACTGCAATGAATGAGCATGGATGTGGCAGAATAAAAGCATGAGAACAACAAGCGACTCATTAGCTAACACAATGACAGAGTGGCTCGTCTTTCCCTATGAACGGTGGCGATCCATTGCTTCCATTGCTCTTGCTCATGAGGCCGTGTGGTAAATGAGTAGAACCGTGTTGCAGGCGAGTTAATATAAGTGTTGGAACACCACATTTAGGACAAACATTTCACTTTGGTCCACATTTCACTACGAAAATGTGGGCAGCTTGAAAGCACATGTACCATGGTGTTGTAACTACGGCGGCTTTCTGCTTACCTTCCTGAGAGTAATGATCAAGTTCGCCACTTATGGCACTTACATCAGCGCATACATGTTGTTACAAGCTGCCACTCTAGCGTCGCCAGCGCGAAGTCGGCGACGGGAATGACAGCAGGTTGGTTCGTTCCGTTTGCAAGCAGAGACAGTGAAGAGATCAGAGACGTGAGAATACAAAACAAACTTTACTCTATTGATATTGCAGCACACGGGATCTAGTACAACACTTCAATACAACTAACAAAATACATCAACACTTGATACAACTAAAAAACATATGAAACAATAAATCAGCTTACGCGAGAGAACTATTAGAAACTACACAAACTAACAATAGACTACGGAGGAGAAAGTTCGAAGATATAAACAGGTGAAGGCATACGTGTGATGACCGGCCCCGTTGCGTCCCCGACGATCGGATGCGAGAAGTCGAAGAGAGTTCTGGCACGACTGCGATGTCGGCGGTGTTGCAACGCTGGTGGCTCCGGGAGGCTAGTGCTTGCAGGTGACCTCGGGCAGGTTAGCTAACTCGAGGCGAAAGTCCCGATGTCTACGTTGCAGACGTTAATATCGCGTCACAACTAGACGAACGGCTAAGTTTAGGTGGCCAGCCGATACAGAGCCACACTAAAAACTTCTAGAAGAGATGCTTGTTGATCTGTTTCTACACCGTATTGGTCAGCGACTAGTCTGCCTAGCAGGGCAAAATCCTGCGCTTAAATCCCCCTCGTGTCTCCTCGCTCTCTTCCTTGGGAACAAGAGACCTCTACATGGGTCCAATCATGCGCGTTTAATTGATGGAAACTCCGCCCCAAAAATATTTTGACCCCACCCCTTTTTAATTGGGAGAGGGCCCTCAACTAGCGAGAGTGACAACCTGTTGGGTTGTTGTCATACGGCTTGGCCACCAGAGGGTTTCCCACGCTTTTCTTCGTGGGAAACAGTCAGACGGTTTGGCTCTCAGCCGGTGCGTCCCGTAGCCTAATCCTTGTTCGGGGTACATCGCGGCCTTCCACGACCTTGCAGACGCCGCCGCAGTTACAAAAGGATCAATCGTTGATGGCGACGTTCCAAGAAGAGCACCCCATTCTGCACTTCTCGGCTCCCTTTCATTTGCCCGCCGTTCCCACGGTCAGTGGGGAAGTATGGCGCCCGTTAATTGCCGTGACGTGGGGCTGCCAAAAATGGCCGTCCGTGACACATGTTTAGACTGAGCTTGTGCGAATAGTAAATATTATGTCCAAAGTTAAGTTGAAGCAAATGGTGATATGGTTTAAATAATTTTGAACCAAATTCAAATAGTATATATCACATATTATGAAGCAAAATGGGCATACTTTTCCCGATGCAACTAACCTGCACCATATTTTCTAAAATTGAATCAAGGCGTGTCTAAATATCATTGTTTCTTTAAATATTTGTGGCGCAACTGAGACAAGCAAGGAAAAAAAAGGAGGAAACGGGATAGAGCACCCTATCCTGTCTGCACAAACTCGCCCAAAGTCACACTCTGCTCAACGTTATTCTTTTTAGTTTAAAGGAAGCAACTTTGAATAGCAAGTAATAACCTGTAAAATATGTTACATTTTAAAAGTTACTTTACTTAGAGCATATAAGCCTGCACTAAAGCTTTTAAACTTAGAAAAAGAAAAAATTGGTGTGAGGGTAATATGTTTATTTAACCTTAAAGGGGGGCTCTTTGGCAATGTTTTTTTTTTGAAAGGTGTATTCAAGGCATAGTACCACTACACTGCAGTGAAATGTTCTTGACAGGGGTTTACACGCGGAATAATCTACATCTATTTGTTCATTTTGAATACTTCGAAATTTCCAATAATATAAAATTCAGATTGAAGTGACCTTAGTGCTCGAATATTTGTACAAGCCTAGTGTGAAGTGAGCTTAGGGTGAACTTCCTTTTTGTCTGCCGATAAGTAGAGAATTCTCTGGGAAAATTGTGAAGTTCACGTGAATGCTGCCATGTTCCACGATGCCACCAAAGCTAAATGAGCACTGTTCTTGCCAGTTCTTTTTCTTGCTATTTTGTCCTCATAGCAGCGTGCTTATTCAGCGGTAACAGCCAGCGTGAACAGAAAAAAATAGAAGGTCTCTTAGAAAGGAAAAAAGAAAGAGGAGCAATGAAGAGGACTACTGTGAATATCTTGGTGCAACTTGTTGCTAAGATACTATTAGACATGCCAAATACATTGCAAGGTACCAAAATCGCTGTTTCCATCTCCTGACTTGCTCATTTGCTCTGTATTTTACAACCCTATCCTATTGTGACCTTTCCAATATGTGTCTAAATGAAGCAGACGTAATGTTCAGTATTGTTAAAGAAGTTGCTTTTGTGCTACATCTATGTTTTCCTTACACTCTCTCACCTTTATTTTCTTTGTTCAAGGTTCTGTGCAAATGTAAGTTATGCCAGATTAGTTATGTTAAACCTTAATACTTGGCTCTCCTTCATTCCTGTACTGATAATACACACTTATATTTCCAGGAAAGCATAGCAATCATTCCTCTTGTCATGTATGTGAGTGGCCTCATCGCATCGCTACCTATTAAGCTTGCAGCGAAACACATTGGAACAAAGGTAAGCAGTCGTTTCGTAGTTCTGAAACCATTTAGCATTTGTTTTAGCTGTTGATACGTTCCTTGAAGGCAGCAGTGTTGAAAATCTGAGAAATAGCTTGAAAATTAGCAGAGCGCAATAGTTTGTCGACCTTCCATGGTGATCTAGCGACTGTGGTGCTCAACTGCTCAGCCGAGAGTAACTGGACTGAATCTCGGCCGCTGCGGCCACATTTGGACAGAGGTGTTATGCTAGAGGCCTGTGTACTTAGTCTTGGGTACACGTCAAATAACACTAGATGGCCAAAATTTCCGGAGTCCTGTGCTACAGAATTCCTCATGAGAATATGGTAGATTTGGAACATTAGCCCCCAAGAAATATTATTATTAATTATTAACAGTTTGTGGATTTTGAGAAAGCCGCATTTTTCTTTAAAAAATTATGATTACATTACTTCATTGTACTTTTGAGTTCGCTCTAGGAAAATCAGAAAATACTTCACTGTCTGGCCTTTCTGTCAAGTTTTTTATTTTCGGTGGCTATTGAGGTTTTTGAAATTTGAACTGGCTGTTGGTTCTGCCGTCTGTTTTGTTGCTGTAATGAAGCACTGTAAGCTGTGCAAATGTAATGAAAACTTTGCTTGCTTTATTTTGTTCCTGCATTGAACGTTTATCAGGCCTGACCAAGGGTGCTGCTAAATGGGGCTGTATTGTTATCTCTGTTTCACTCAAACCTCAATATAACAAAGTTGCATCTGACACAAAAATAAGTTCATTATGTCCAAAAATTCGTTCTAAGTGTATACTCCCTAACACTGCATCTATTACAAGACTATTCTGATATCTTGTTATATCTCAATTCGTTATATCGAGGTATCAGTGAATATCTAGTAGTACAACCATGCCACACCTGATCCACTGATGAGTTTAGGCGCAAGATTTACAATTGAGTCCAACTACTAGCATCTTTCATATCAGTGATGTAGCAAAAACAAGTTGATCATTTCTCTTTTTAGACAAGTATTCTTAATAAACGGTAGTCTGAATGTACAGCCTTAGTAACAAAATCAGGAAGCTAAGCAGTTGAAAGCTAACTATGCCAATGAAATCACGTGAAATTGTGTACATAACTATGGCCCTCGTGGCAGTGCCCTGCAAATGAAGGAGGGATGACTGGCTGGCAGTAAGCAACAGCTGACATTCGAGATAGCCATTTATGTGGGATGTCCTACTGGTTTCTAATACAGCAGTAGAGACATTGTTGATCACATCGGCCAACTTTAATGGTTGATGCATCTAACGATGTAGTGGTTTAGTGGTGGCACTTGTAGCTATAGCGGTGTCTACTCGACATTCGTAGTCCCCATTGACTGTCATAGTTTTGACAGAAAGGGCTGATTACAAACTTGTTGTCTGGAAAAAGAAAACTTTGTAATTTGTTTACCCAACAGTTATTTCCACACTAATTATTTCTCCCTCGCAGAATGTGCACCTCCTTGGCGGTGCGCTGGGAATCGGTGGCTCCCTGTGGATTCTTTTTGGTCAGATGACTCCCATGTACAAAGATTATCAAATATACGGTGTCGCCGCTGTTGTGGGGGCTGCGAGCACGACCATGCTGCTTGCCAGTCTAGCCATCACAAATGAACTCATTGGTGGCCACACGGTGAGTGCTGCCCTTGATTGCCCGTTTTGCGTTTCATGGCAGAGAGCAAACATCTACTGGACATTTTTCATAGTTTTAAAGCTAGCTCAATCAATGGCAGCTATAGTCAGTTGCAACCTAAGAATAAAAGTCAAATTGGAAATAAAAGCGCCGCCCCTAAAACTGCAACTCACCAGCCATTCATCTGTACAAGAGAGCCGTGCTACATGGTTTTTGTTGCAACTATAAGTACTTCTTCGCTGCTAACACAAATGCTATGTGCAATAATAAATAAAAGTTCAACGTCCCTGGTTGAAACATTACATCATTTGAAGGAGAGTGATTTCGAATTCTTTGTAGAAATTGCACAAGAAGCCAATGTGTTTTGACCGAAAATCAGAGGCACCGTGTATCTTTATTAGGAAAGCACTGATCTAAACTGTGTGAATGGTTCTTCGTGTCACAGATATGGAGAAACAGGATTTGATGCAAATTTCCTTGGGGTGGGAGAGGCACTGTTGCAGGTGGAGCTTACATTTATTCTTGCATTCTAAACGACAATAGTCACCTCCGAAAAGAGTGTGCTAAGAGCAGTTTACTTCGCTATGTCACGGAAAATGGGGACTCGGGTCTCATAATAGAGACACTAATTATAAATGAGCCCCAGCATGCACAGCTAAGACTTCATCTCCACTCGTAGGATGGCAGGTACAGCCGTTAATTTGGCAAACATGCAGTGCAGGGAAGCGTGCTTGCGGCTTGTGAAAATCGTCTATTGCATAATCTTAGTTACCTTGTTTCATGCCTAGTGAATTCGGGTAAAATGAATGTAATGGTGCTTCTTTTTGTCTCTTTTAAGAAGCTTCTTGTGCTAAAAAAAAAGGAATTCAATGATGTCTCCTGTAGGTTCCGGTGTGATGTGGTCTTCTCTGGTCGTTGGGAGTAGCTTTGGCAGTAGTACAGTGGAATACAGACATATGAAACCTGGCTATACTGAAATATTTTCTATGGTGAACAGTTCTACAATCTCCTTGTAAATTGTCACTTCACACAGCTTTATACTGACAATGGGAGACAAACCCAAATGTGAAGCTTGTCAAGATGAGATAACAATAAGCCACATCTTAATTTGCTCAGAATTGAAACACTGAAAAAAATCTTCTTACTGAATTTTAAGATGAGCATATTTCTATTTGCTTAGAATTTATTATAGGTGGAGAACTTTTACATACATGTATGTTTTCAAGCTTTTAAAGGCAGCAGGGTTTCTACAGAAACTTTGAAGTCTCGTTTTTTAGTTGGCTAGCTAAACATTGTTACTTACCTCATCCACTTTCTCATCTTTGAAAACAGGGACGAGATTTTTGTTCAGTCAGTAGACACCACCTGCTCGGGCAAGGAGTCATCGATGTGGCTCATTTTTTTATTACACAGTTTATACCTCGTGTTTAGAACATGATAGACCTAGTTTCTTATGTGCCAATAAACCAAACAAACTATCCAACCAACCTTGTAAATCTCATGCAAATACTGTGTGTATGTCTATGAGTTGCAAGTAATGTGTGTGTATGCATGTACAATGGGTGTATCAAACTACTGTTCACTTCCACATTCAATATGCAGAATGCCACCCGCTGCCCTTGCGAGAACTTTTGTTAGAATGAGATCACCTCTCGCATTACATGAAATGGCACTGCTTGACGCAGCACGCTAAATTAGAAGGGTTGTGTAGGCCATGTAGGAAGATTGTCTGTGTGTGTGCACCTGTGTTTGTGCCTGTGTGGGTCAAAAATGCGAGTAGCTTGCACATCGGGGATTTTATTTGCTCTCTATAGTAACGGAGTCATTTTAATAAGCATCACTGTCTTGCAGGCGTGTGATGTACTGAAGCAATAGAGCAGAGTCAATTAACCTGTTTGCAGTGAAGCACGCTGCCTCCAGCCATTGATTTGTGAATAAAGGTCTCTTGCACTGCTTTAAGAGTAATAAAGGCTGCATGGCTTGATGTGCATCCCTCAAGAAAGTGTGCTGATGAAGGACATCATTAACTTTTGTGTTTCTATACAGCTTTTTAGTGACAAATTAGCGAATTAGTTTTTTGCAATCTCAAGATATTGTCAGAGACATGCAGAGCTTTCAGATAACCTTAAGGTGAAAACGTTTTTCTGTTTTTTTTTTATTATCTTTATAACGAAGCTCTTTTGTGGTTCGCATCAGGCTTGCTTCTCTAGACATGCCATCAAATATGTATGGAAGTGTCACCTTGGGGTTCCTATAACAGTTCACCTTGACATCATTCACTCTGACAGCATTTGCTTGGGTGCGGTTCACCCACTTTTTTCTCTCCTTTATTTTTAAGAAAGACAGACTACCTAGTACTCTAAGTGATCTATAAACTGAGCGTAGCAAGTTGCAAGAGCGTCCACTGTGCCACAGCATCCCAAATACAAGGAAATACTCTGAAGTTTCTTCCGACCCACCGATATAGCAGTGCAGGGGTTGTAGCCCAAAACTAAAAGAAATTTGAATTGCATTTTTAGTTCTATTAAAATGACTAAACTGTTTTTACAACGCTAGCAAAAATAGAGTAAAAATAGTTTCAGCGCAGTTACTCGTCTGTCTTCTCTGAGGTTCTCTTATTTTTGTAATGGGCTACATGTAAACTGAACTTGTGGACAGTTTCTGGTTAGAAAAAAATGACATCAATGACAAGTGTGCTCCTTGTATTTTGTATAATCTTATGGGAATTCAGAAGTGTATTTCAAGGAAATAAATGCTGAAATGCTGTGAAATATGTCGCACATCACCCACGAAATCCGAACTACGGCACGAATTATTTGCCAGGGTGCGAAACTGCGGGGTGTGAGTCAACTACGCACGTGCCATCCGTGTTAATATTTTAAGGTTGCTATAAATGGCAAGGTCTTACTTGGTTGCCTTTTTTTGTTTTGCAGACAAGTGGTGCATTTGTCTTTGGAGCAATGAGCTTTATGGACAAGATGGCCAATGGTATTGCTGTGATCATTATTCAGGATGCGCATAAATGCAAGTAAGTGCAGTAAAATTTCCATTTCAACGAACGTGCGTTAATTAATAACTATTCGCTTGTATGAAATTCTTTTGAGTCTCTCGCCAAAGTTCTGTTGGACCCAACGCTAACGCATTTCAGTTCCATTGCCATCCATTGCCTCTCACATCACATTGACAACATCCATTGCCTCTCACATCACATTGATCAGAAATTGCTTAAAAGACTGGGTAGACACAGCACTTTGGTTTTTGAGGACTACATCACCTGTGACTCTTACGTTCAGACATTAACCTCTCTGTTTATAGAAGAGGTAACGGGATTCCCACCAGGAACGTAGAAAAAACAAGAACATTGGGCGTATACCTCTAATTCTACATCGTAAACTCAGCCGTCTTTGACTTGTGTAACGTACTTCGCCCTGACGAGGTCAATGATGATGATTTTGGGACTATAAATCCAACAATTATTATACATTTAATGGAGATGAATGATTAACAATGTCTCCTCCCTCCAATCGAGCATCCAGTGCCACGATGAGAGGCCGTTGCTCCAAACGCCTGCTGTACCTGTCGTGCTTACCGTATATTATTGCACTTACTTTTTACTTTCATATACACAAGGAGGGGGTGGACATGTTTTTGATTTACATGTATTGAGTCCACACAAGCTATCAAAATGCAATTATTATTGATCACATCACATAGAAAAAAAGCCCACAAGCTATCAAAATATAAATATTGTTGATCACACTGCATAGAAAAAAAAGCTGATGTGTGCAACCCCCCCTTCAAAGAAATTTCTGGTTATGCCCCTGCATCCTACTTCAAAAATAAGAAGAGAAGGAGGAAGAAGTAACCCTGTAAAGGAAGCACGGAGTATTTCATCTGAGGAAGCACTGATGTACCGGAAAAAAAAAAAGCCCTTCACTGCCCTGCAGACTGTTGTGCCAGAGAAGGCTGATGAGAGCTTCGACACAGTGACTCTATCAGTCACCACTGCAGTCTGAAGGACACAAGTGCACCAAGAAAGTACCGCTCTCCTCAAAACATGCTGGATTGGTAGAAATTAACATTCCAATAAGCAGCATTGCCTATAAAATTTCCAGATCCCTTTTCAACAACTGATGTTTTCTTTATTTCCTGATAACAAGTTGCAACATAGCTATTTTATTTCAGCAAACTTTCACTTTAACGTGCTTTTCCCTCGAGTCCCCTGAAGTTCGTTCAAGCGAAGTTTCACCTTATCATTACAAGTGTTTACTAGTCCCTTGAAAACCGTAAATGTTCTCATAGCTGCGTTTGCTTCATGTAACCTTGCCACTGTTACACCATTCTAACACTCTTCCTACATCACCGACAACATTCCTTCATTATGCCTCAATCATTGACATCTTCCATTGCTTATCACAGGATAGAAGGTCTGTGCTAGTTGCTCCTGATTAACCTTGTGAATTTATTAATCATCGTACCTCATAGCATTCTGCTGTTTCCTAAATTGCTTTGCTTTGCTCTCTCCTATTCCATAAATACAATAGGCTGGCGGTTGGTTATCTGGCCGATCACTATTTTTCTTAAATCTTTATTGGAATATCGGCTATGTCTATTTCTTCAAAAAGTTTTGGGGTGCTGTCGTCTTATCATATAACAAATAGCCAACAATAGTCCATTTCAAAGCTTGTTGTACTGTGGTTACCTTCAGTCTTCCGACCACGTATTATTTGCTTAACACTTAGGTACAAGCATGTCTCATTAATTTTACCCTTAAAGAAGCACTGACATCAATTTCAAGATCGAGATGTGCCCATCATTCGATCACTTGGTATGTCTAAGTCTTCTTGGCCAAATTTGTATGGCGTCCGTCACGTCGAAGTTACCGTAATTACTCTAATCTAACGCGCACCTTTTTTCCGGTTAAGCGAGTTCATAAATCCCATGCGCGTTAGAATCGAGTACGAACAAAAAATTACGGTCAATCTATTGCCATCAACAAATCCGAAATGGCCGCCCCCTACGTGCGTCGGCATGGCGCGTCAACCATTTCTGCCTATGTGTTTCCCATGTGCGGCACTTCGTACGTTCGTACGTGAATCCCGGCTGCGGTGGCTGCATTTCCGATGGAGGCGGAAATGTTGTAGGCCCGTGTACTCAGATTTGGGTGCACGTTGAAGAACCCCAGGTGGTCGAAATTTCCGGAGCCCTCCACTACGGCGTCTCTCATAATCATATGGTGGTTTTGGGACGTTAAACCCCACATATCAGATCAACTTCGTACGTGTACTGAGGAGTTCGTCATCTAGTAGTGCATTAGCATCGACGGCGTGGAAGGGCCGACTCCGAAAACTCTAGTGCACCACGATGCCGCTTTTAAAAGAAAAGTCATCGCGTGTGCAGAAACGGACGGAAATCGGGCCGCATCGCGGTCGTTCGGAGTTCCCGAACCGTGCGTTGCGGGACCGGGGGAAACAAAAGCAGAAGATTGTCGACAGCAAAGCTTCACGCAAAGGCTTCAGTGGGCCATAGCAGGGTCGGTTTCCGCAAATTAAAGAGCTGCTCGGCGAGTATGTGCTTGAGCAGCAAGCGGCGCAGAGGCCCGTGACAACAGAACTGCTCCAAGTGCGGGCTACGCAATTAGTCTTAGAAAAAGGTCTAATGCGGAGCCAGTTTAAAGCGAGCAAGTGCTGGCTAACTAACTTTATGAAGAGGAAAGGCGGCTTTCCCTTCGAAGGGGAACATGCATATGCGAAAAGTTTTGCGGAAGAGTACGATGAAAAGCTTCACAGTTTTCAGAGGTTCGTCCTAAACTTGTGGCGCAACAACGGCTACCTGCTTGGGCAAATCGGGAATGCCGATCAGACGCCTCTTTACGTCGACATGCCTGGCACCACACCCGTCGAGAAGAAGGGGGCGAAGCAAGTTCGCGTGCTGACATCGGTCCACGGTAAAACTACAGTGACGGCAAAGCTCTGTTACACGTCAGATGAGCACAAGCTTCGCCCGTACCTCATATTTAAATCGAAGACGCTCCCGAAAGGAGTCGTTTTTTCGAGTGGTGTGATCGTGCGGGCCAGCGAGAAAAATGGGTGCGCATTGCAATCGATGTCTTACGTTTTTTTTTTTTCCCGGTGGAAATCGGGTGCGTGTTACAATCGAGGGCGCGGTACAATCGAGTAAATACGGTATTGTATTTCGACGTCAAACAGCGTAGAAAAGCTAAGGAGAAAAAACGAAAAATAGACTGCCCTGCGACATCGACACTAGTGCTATGTGTTCGGTGTGATACATACCACAAATACCATCCTGAGTGACGATACGCTAGTAACAATGACGTCGACGATCTCTGAGTGTGTTTGGAGCCGACTCCCAGCCATGCTCTCACTAGTGGCTCTCCTTGCTATGTTGAAACGTGCATGTGATTCATCGTGTCGCATCGACTGATTTGCGTTCTGCTCCACTGCGTGTAAGTACAATGAATCAAAGCGACAATACGTGCCAGAATGTCGGGGAACCGCTGCGCAGTGAGAACCTGCATGTCAAGGCACGGAAAAAGCGGGAATTGCAGGAGTTTCATGCCTTTCCAAGCCACGAACCTCAATGCAGCCAGTGGATTGACTTTGTACGCGCCGTTGGACAGAGGGACTGGACGCCTGCGAAGAACAGCTGTATATGGTCTGTTCACTTTGCGGCGAGCTGCTACATGGTAAATCCTGTGTTGGCGAACCAGTTGGGTTTCACTGGCAGTACGAGGCCTCTTCTCGAGGCCGGGGCTATTCCTACCATGTGCCTTGCTGCAGCTGAAAGCAGCGATTCACTTGCCAAACGTCCGCAACATGAGGTGCGTAGTTGGTGTGCCTGAGCTCCGACAGTACGGCCGGGGCTGATAAATACATTGCATTTACCGCGGAGCTTGCCAAGCAAGAATTGTCATGAATCGTGGCGATGCCCAATTCCAGGTCGCTGTCATCATCACTTGCCGATGTTGACCGCGACGACGGCAAGGACGACGATGTTGGCGATAGAAGCATGTCTACGTCTTCAGAGACACAGCTGGACTGACTGTACGTGCACTCCTAGCAGACGAAACACCAGTGTGACGTCACCATTTTTGTGAAAGCGGCACTCACTAGCTGTGCAGTGGCCTCGAGGTAGCTCTGCCAGCACCCATTTTGAATCTTGTTCGATAGCGAAAATATTATTCAATATTACAGATACTCATTCGGCACTCAGATGCGTTTTAGGTCGCGAATCGCTACTAGGGGGTCGATAGCTACTTGTTGAAGCAAAAATCTTGACATGAGTAAATTTGATGTCAGTGCTCCTTTAAGGGACTACGTAAATTGGCTTAATAATCTGCCAGGCTGAATTTGGTAAGAGGCAGCAAAAATAACCCACACTGCTAACTGATTTTGCAGTATTTCCCCCAGCTGCATATGATGTAGTAAGCTATTGCACTCTACCGTTTACACATTAACATCGTCTAGGAGCAGATCATTCAATAGTAAATGTGTGCTCATCACATTTGCTGTACCTGAAGTGTCATGAAGCCAGATACTGCTATTGTAACCGTTTCTGCGCTTACCATTAGACACAGGCGCTCGTAAAATGACCACCTAAGTTTGAGTTATCTGGCAAAAGCTGATTTCAAGATCGAATGAAAGATAATCCCATAGAAATGTATCTGGCACCAATGGAGACCAACTGTTGAGGATGAAGTAACTGGAAAAACGAATTATCAGAATCTTGTTGTTCAAGCAGAATGCATATCTTACTCCTATATCTACACATTGACTTACATTTGGGCAAACATTATTCCTCAGTTGCCTGATGTGCGATACTGTGCTTTCTTCTCTCATTTTAGTTCGTGCATAGGTGTACGAGACAACTACTACCAGAAAATAATGGTGTACGTGTGCGGTGGAGCTGCCATTGGTGGAATACTCTTTGCTCTTTCGCTCTTTGCCATCAACCATGACAGCTCGCTAAATACCAGGAATGGTAGCAACGGGGGTAAGTACGGCACAGCCATTTCATATGTTCAGACTTTGACAATGGACAGTTCATCAAAATGCCGCTGAGTTCTTTTGTTTACGATTAGAAGCCAGCCTCTTCGTAATATAAGCGAGCTAAAAAAGGTGCCATTGAATGGTTGTACAGAGTTGCAGGCCTCAAAAGTGATTTGAACAGAAGTGAATGCACATGTACTCTATTTTTAAACAGTGCTACTGTTTAAAAATGCTTTGTTAGAACAGAAGTTTTACCTCATAAAGATAGTTACATGCTAATGGCAATTTTGAGATTACAGGTAAAAGGCCATTTTAGCTGATTATTGTATTGTTCATGCTGTTACTTTTTCAAAATCAGTTTGCAATACTCCTCTACTGCATCACTACGTGGTTTTACGCTACACCGCTGCTTTACGATGGAGCTACTTCATTCAGTCGCTGTTATAACTAGCCAGGGATATGCAGAAGTATGATGGCTAGAGATTTTCGTTCTGTTCTTTAAGATGCATTGGTCGTAGTGAATATCAATGCCTGACCATAGTAAAGTAGTGTAGCTTGTGTACACAGCTTGCATTACATGGTGTGCACAAAAATGTCTCATGGGTCTCGATGTAACAGCGATGAGTTGTGTGAGTACTGTTGTAGCATGCTGCTAAAAGATCTCTTGGGCAGCTGACACTTGCATTCTCTCTTCTTTTTTTATTTTGTTCCAGTGTCAACGAATACCAGGCCTGGGGATATTGTTGACGTTCGGTCCTCTAGTCCAGCCGAATATGAAGAGAGCATTGGAAATTACTTGCCAACGTCACCACTCCTAGGATCAGCGTCAAGTGCATAGATTCGTCGAGTGCGTGGCTCGCATAGTGCGCGTGGGAGATTTGTTCGTTCAAGGACGCACATGTGTGTGAGACATTCCTAGGGACATTTTACTCGTCGTCTTCCATTACTGTGTTTCAGTGACGTCTACTGTGCCCAGAGGGTTGCGAACCCCAGGTGGGATGGGGAAGAGCCAAAAAACAAGATTTGACAGGGTTACTCGCACATTCAGCTTGTTGGTCGAGACATTACGCAAAGCATGAAATGGCCTGTATTGCTTTTTCTCCACCTTTTCTTTTTCTAAGCTAGTTTTGAATAATGCCAACACATATTCAATCATTTGCATTCACGTAGTAATGTACACATTACGTGCATCACTTTGTTGTGCACGTATACTTTTGTTTCTTAGCATTCGTAAAAAGAAAGGTACATTTGGAAGTGTTAATGTCTGCCATGTGTAACTTCCTTAGAACATTTGGTATGCCCTTTTTCTACTTCTACAACACATATCTTCATGAAGAACTGCAGAACGTTTAATGTCTCTTTTTCACAGCTTACCTTCCAAGCTACAGGCATACCTCAGTGCTTGTGCACTGTCATTAAGGGGGGATGCATAGTATTATAAGTATTTTTATTGAATCTTCATTTATTTTTATTGTTAAAGACAACTGTAATAATCTCTACCTGTTGCCATTTTTTATAGCTTTAGTATGCTGTTATTACCCGCTCATTTTAGTAGAAATGCTTTTATGATAACTATTATACGCATGTCATTAATTTTAAAATGGGCAGTTCTTGTGGTATTTGTAATCAAGATGACTTGTGCTTTGGGTGACGCATTTTCACTTTTCTAGCCACCTCTACACACTCTTGCCAACGATTACCAGTGAATGATTAGCAACGATTACATGTATGCTGCTTGCCACTGTTGCTTTTTTTTTTGCAAGCATTCTGCTTAAGCAGCACTTGGAACACACTTCAGCTCTCTAGGTATTCTTGGCAGTTTTTAAAAAATTTGCACCGAAGTGCATAGGCCAACAATTTTGCATACCAGCCATGTAGCTGTTTTAAAGAAGGCCATGTTTAACATGAGACTTCTGTCATATGGTTCCTGTTTAGATTGACAGCCAGGTGCTTATTGTCTTAAAAAAGAAAGCAGGCATTTTTATGAAATTGAATGCTTCGCAGAAGTTTTCAAAAAACACAACAAGCTGTCAGTGTTGTGAAACACACCTGCTCCAAAAATCTTGTGTTCAAGAAATCTGCTAAAAGCCTTCAAATTTGACTAAATATGCTTCTTAATCTGATGTGGGGCAAGTTAATATTTGCAAATTTAGAAATAAAGTGCACTGTCAAGGTCTTTTTTTTTTTTTCGCAAAGTTCAACGTAGAAGTTTTGAGACCCAGTAGAATTGGGGCAGTGGTGCATGTCCCAGGACTATCAGCTCCAAATTTGTATAACACACCATTGCTGTTTGTTGGCCATCGTGGTTCACAAAAACATATTTGAGGACACTGCCAGCGCTTACAATTGTCAGCAAAACTGGCTTCATGGTGCAGTCTTTTTTTAATTAATTAATTGATTAATTTTTCGCTGTAATACACATGGTAAACCATCCACACACAAAATAAGAAATTGCGAGTCGTATCGTTGGCTTTTGTATTGATGGTTTTTTGAAGTTTGACGTGGCTTGCATGCTTCATATTGAAGGATTGTGTAATCTATCGGCAATATGGAGGTTAACCTTGCCTGCCCAAGTGCAAGTCATAAGAGGCTTTGTCTTGTTCTTTCTTGGAAGTGCATGTGAAAACTGTGGAGGGTATGCTTATCTTACGTATGAAAAACTCTTCAAGCAGGCCTTGATTTATGAATTCACTTGCAAGCCTTTCTTCTTTGGTTAATTATGACTATCTTAATCAGTCAGTCAAGCTTTATGGCTGTGTTTGTGGAATTAGTATATTTGACAAGAAACTAGTTTCTACATTCACTGCTAATGAGATTATTGTTACTGTTGTTTCACAGTGATACAAACTATGAAAAGTACAAAGATTGTCTAATATTGTCCCAGACGTTGTGTGTTACGTACATCTTGCATCATTTTTAATTGCAGCATTGCTCTGGAGTTGAAGTGATGGGCCTCATTTTCCTGCTGAATTCTCTCACTTGCTTTGTTTTTCTTAGAGGCATTCTGATATTTCCTCGCTTATATACTCCCTTAGCATGCAATTAAATTGTTTTGGGTCGGAAGCGTGTTTGCTGTTTGTAGTTGAATATGTGATGTCTATATTTATAGAATGCACTTATATAAATATGTTGATATGTATACATAGTACACATTATTTACTCGGATTTTGGAGTAATAAACATAGGTACTTCGTGAATTTTGTTGCTCATATGCAACCATCCAGTGATGTTTTGCACCGAGCTATGGTACGACACTTACATTATTGCTTCGGAAGAGCTTCAATATGCATTTCTCATGTTCCTGTGCTGCCCTCTGCCGTTGTGGCAAAGGGTGGGGAAAGGGGGAGACTCGCATTGTGATATGGGACTCAAGGAATCGTCAGAATGAAAATCTTGGAGATTGATATGCAAACAGAGACTATTTACCTCCACTGTGGAGACCAGAGACCATAGCAAAATATTTCGCGACTTTTCCACTCGGGCAAGGACACATGTGCCGTGGCGCCGCGAAGAAAGGCGGATTTTGCAGACTTCTAGAAACTCCGTAATTTTGTTCTGTCCACTCATAGTTTGCGTTTCGTTTTGAGGGTACTTCTCAGTTTTGCCTGAAAGGTGAAGCAATCATAATAGTTAAGTAAGCACACAAAGTGAGTTTATTTACCCACATATATCACAGCAAACATCAGCTTATGAACTAAAAATAAAGCATGACGGTGTTAATCTCTGTCACAGCGCTGGTGTGTTGAAGAGCACGGGCAGATGGCAACGAGTGGTTTGTGTTTCCTCGCGCTTCAAAGTGTCAAACGATGCCGAGAGGTACACTTTCGGCACCGTTTTATCGTGTTGAGAGCGCAGCCCGTAGAAGCTCCCGCCTGCTGTGGGGGGGCAAGAGCCATGCGCTGATCGTTGAGGCGCAACTATAAGCCTTCCCTCCCCTGTTCGCTCATGAGATAAGCGCGCGTGCAGACGACCCGGCCAGAAAGGCGATGTTCGCTACGCAGAAAGAGGAGGTTCGCGCATCCTTACCGGTATATATATAAATATACATATACGTAAATGATGGTGGCGGTGACGGCAAAAACCAGCCGAGACTGTCCATATAATTGCTATCGCAATAAATAACTCAGTAGTGTCCAGTGGTAGGGGGAACAGGTATCCGCCTAAACGGCGGCCAGTGGCCCTTGGATCCTGGCGGCGTTTTCAGACAGCTGAATGGCCGAGAGTTGCTCTTTTAGATGCGAGCTAAGCAGTATGCGGCCTCCCACTGCTCATCATTATCTACTTTCTGAACAAGTAGAGACACCTGTCGGCAAGCCCACAGAATGTGCCTCAGATCTGCCCGTTCCCTGCATAGGTGTTCCATATGCCAGCGATGCAGGGTATGGGAACCGAAGATGTGGAAAAATCTTGTTAACCAATCATAACGGTTAATAATATTGATACAAGTCATCATTATATCAATGAATGCACCAACAAAGGTGACGAAGATGACGATTGAACAAAAGCTCGTGTTGTTGTTGCCACTCCGCCATCTTGGTTCAAGGACACTGTGTACCCCGTGCACAATCTGTAAATATATTTCTACTCTCTGCCTACTCTCACCCCGTGACGTTTTAGTAGAGGTGCGGGGTGGCAACAACACGAGCTTTTGTTCAGTCGTCATCTTCGTCGCCTTTATGGTGCATTCGTTGATGTTAATGATGACTTGTATCAATATATAAGAGGAAATCATAGATAGTTTATCATCCCATCACTTTTACTGAGCAACATTGAAGTAGCTGGTCAATTAAAGCTGCACTTTCTTCTTTTGAACATCTAGGGGTAAATGCTTCTAAAATAATAATAATATAATAATAATAAGTTGAAGCTAGTGTATCGAAAATGCTGGATTTCTATAAATATCGGCCAAGATCTCTCATGTTATCTCATTTCCGAATATCAGACAAAATATGACCGTGTTAACCACATAGAAAGCATTACTTCTAAAGGACGTTGAACGGGAATAAAAAGTAGAAGAAAAAATCACCATATCCACAGAGTGAATGATAATGAGGGGGGCGAAGCGTCCCTCAGCCCGTCCGTGCTTCCGTTCGTCTGTTTGTTCTTGCTTCCGTTCGTCCGCGCGACAATCCACGCGTTCGTCCGTCTGTCCGTCATGTTTCCATCCTTCCGTCATGTTTCGGAAGGATGCCATGTTTCCATCCTTCCGTACGTCCATTTGCTAGCCTGTCCGTGCGTCCATCTAGTGAACACTTTAAGTACCGCCATCTCCCATCTCGCAATCTTGTGGCACATACAGACATACATACATACATACATACATACATACATACATACATACTCATACATACACACACATATAATCATACAGAGGAGCGACAGACCCACGCCATAAGGAGCTTCGCCCCTAAAAAACGAAGCCGTTAAACGGCTGAAGAATGTAACGTGCATAATCTGATTAAGGACATTTCAATGTAAATAGAAGCGTATTAGCCCTGATTTCAGTGTGAAGAAGTGTGATACGCAATCAACGGGGGCAGGTGTGTGTTCTCGCCAAAGGATAAGGACTGTCACGGAGGCTTATTAAGCCAAGCACACAAAATTAAGTTTTCTCAGCTCAGCCATTGCCTTTGTTGTGCGTTAGGCCAAGTTGAACCTAAATAAGCCTAGTTATGGTAAAACAGGCATGTAATAAAATTAGTTTTAAGGCTAGCTATATTTAGTTTAGCTTAATGATACTGTATTTGGTGATTAGTATTTAGTATCTTCCTCAGCTTGAACTGTGTTAGCTCATAAAATTTAACTTCAATTACTTTGTGTTTTATTAGAAGTTGTTTAGTTACACTTGAAAATAATCAGACGAGTTTGATGATGCCATGATCAACCACACTTGATCATATTTTTCTATGCTTACCTTGGCGTTGCCTCATTAGCTTAGTTATGTATAAATAGTTATGCCACGTGAAACTCCAGTATGTTTCGTGTGTGATTGGGTATCAGACTAATCAACCATAACTTGAACACGTTTTAATTAACAATATTTAGACATAAATTAGCTTGATCGGTATAGTGTCGGTAAGGAGTAATTAGTATTTTCTAGTGTTTGACGCCTCTAGGCTCATGGGGAAGTCTCACTTGGATTAATCGGCCGCGATAAGGCTTGCCTTATTTGGGCTAATTTTGCTCGACTAAATTAAACTATAGCATGATCAACTATGCATAATTGGATTTGGCTGTATACGTGTACTTTTCTCGACGCATCGAAGTTTTACTGCGCTTAACAGACTGGATTAGATTCGGCTACACTTACATTCCCTTAACTAGGCTCATTTAAGTTCAACTTAGCCTAACGCGACAAAAGCAAGCTGAGCCGAGTGAATTTAATTATGTATGCTTGGATTCATCAGGTTTTGCAAGGCTGGCTACGCTTAATTATGAATCAACCGGCATAAATAACTATACGTGATCCCGGTGCTGGAACCGGCACCGTTGCAGCCTCTACGTTGAAAGAAAAAAGAAGAAAACCCGTCACAAATTTGATGGCGCAAGGACAGTTACACCTAGGTGTCGTTCTGGCTATTAGCTCATCGGAGAGAGCGACAAGAGATAGATAGATATGTGGGGTTTAACGTCCCAAAACCACCATATGATTATGAGAGACGCCGTAGTGGAGGGCTCCGGAAATTTAGACCACCTGGGGTTCTTTAACGTGCATAGAGCGACAAGAGAGGCCAAGTGATATGACGCATTGCGCATGCGCACCACAGCTGGCGTCTCGTCGCTAGATAGCGCGTCGACGCTTTCCGCCACGCGATCCCGTGGTCTGCCCACGACTGTATGTGCATTACCTAGCCGTATGCATTGTCCTATTTCAGTGAGTACTGCACACTCACTAACATGTACCGTATGCACAACGCCAGCAGCGCTTTTGTGTTGCGTATCGCCCAAGTAGCTCATCCGATTCCCACAGTTCGTCGGACCTGGACTTCTTCCGAGTTCGCTCGTGACGTTCGGCCGCTGTGGATGTCGCTTATTCGCCGGCGCATCATTGAGCCATGGTCGCCGGATCTCAGGTACGGGAAAATTGATTGACTTTCGATCTGAAGAAGTTTTATCGAAATGAAGTAAACTGCTTATTTTACCGTTTTTTTTTAACTTCGAGATGATGACGAAGGCTAGAGCACTGCACTTTCGCACCGCTATAGCAATAGGGAGATTTAGAATATTGTTTGCAAGCGCTCCGGGCGTTGCGGTCGTAGCGGGCGCCATATGAGCTTTAGAATAGCGTTTGCCACGGAGGAAGGGAAAAGGTGGCGTTTGCCCTGCAGCGATCCGCAACACACGATCGCAGCGACACCGTAGCCTCGAAACCAGCGCTTGCGGGCCACATGCGGGCCGCCCTTACCGCACGCAATTTCGGATTTTTTCGCGTGCGGTCCGCGAACGCCGATTCGCGTTACGACGCATGCGTAGTGGCAGCTACTGCACCGCAAGGGCTCGCGGTGCGCTATTCTAAAACTCCCTAATATCTTGGCGACTGCATGAATGTGCCGATCCCGGCCAAGGCACCTCGGAGAACAGTACTCGGCGATTAATACTACTCTGAGCGCATATGGCTGCTGGTGGTTCAATTGCCGTACCTAATTACTTTGGAAACAGATATGAATCAGCAACATTTTTATGGTGCAGTGTCAATAAAGTTTCGCAACCAACCAACCAACTGGGAATTCCTCATCATCGATCACACGACGCTTTTTGGCCCCGCCATGGTGGCCCAAAAGGCTAAGGTACTCGGCTAAGGTACTCGGCTGCTGGCACGCAGGTCGCGGTATCGAATCCGGCTGCGGCGGCTGCATTTCCGATAATGGCGGAAATGTTGTAGGCCAGTGTGCTCAGATTTGGGTGCACGTTAAAGAACCCCATGTGGTCGGAAATTCCGGAGCCCTCCACTACGGCGTCTCTCATAATCACATGGTGGTTTCAATATGTTAAACCCTACATATCAATCAACGATGCTTTTCGGTGGCGCATGAAGCGCTGGACCCCAAGACTGGCGAATAATGCCTTTTTTTTTTCGATCTTTCAGCTCTGTATTGCAATAGTACTACAGTGAAGAAAAAAAATTGCGGGAAAACTTTCTAAGCATGAAGAGGTAGTATGAAACAAAGGGTTGAAATTTTCGGACGGTATACATTTCATTCAAAGCTCGCATACAAAATCGTGAGCGCTAATGAATTCTACGGCACTGGCGGATTCAGAGGGAGCGAGGCGGTAGGGCTGATGAGGCCCCACCCCCTGACGCCCGTGTCATCACCCAGCCCCTCTGCAGTCCCTGTTCGCTTCCCATCACCGATTAGGACTACCATTGTGAGTTCAGTGAGTACTGCACACTCACAAGGATGTACCGTATACACAACGCCAGCAGCGCTTTTGTGCTGCGTATCGCCCAAGTAGCTTATCCAACTCCCACAGTTCGTCGGACCCCTATGACAGTATTTATGCTGTCATAGGGGTTTTGTGCTCGTAAAAATAAAAGAAGCTACCTAATTTCCTATCCCGGGTTACATCAGACGACACCCCCCCCCCCCCACCCTCCTAAAATGAATGGCTGGATTCGCCCCTGTTCTACGCACTTGTATGTAGTTTTGTCCGAGACGAAGTCGTGATAGTGATAACACATTTTATCGTTGCAATCGAGCTAGTCACGAGACGACTAACTGCTGCTGCGCAGCAACATCGTCATGGTATCAGATGGAAAGCGTGTCACAACGCTGGCATGATCTTATACGTTTGCTCTCATTTCGGTTGACTTGACTCGGACAGTGCGCAAACCACGAAGTGCAATGTTATCATGGAGCACGGTGCAAGAATACTTTAGGTGAGTGAACGACGTGAAGCGAGCGCTTGGCGGGGAGGGACCGATTATGTTCTCGTTTGCGGCGTGCCGATAGATGACTCGCCGGACTATCTATCTAACTAGAGATCTATCTATCTATCTATCTATCTATCTATCTATCTATCTATCTATCTATCTATCTATCTATCTATCTATCTATCTATCTATCTATCTATCTATCTATCTATCTATCTATCTATCTATCTATCTATCTATCTATCTATCTATCTATCTCATAGAGTTTCCCAAAATTAACTAGAGGGCACTCTGGCGCTGCGATCGTTCAGCGACCATGGGAATGATGGGTAGTACACACATTTGCCTAGTCTTCGTACTTGGTGGTGGCGAATCGTACTTGCGGCTTCGTTTATTACTGGCTACGGTTTTGTTTTGAAAGAAGGAACGAACCATTTTAAACTTAGGGACTTGATTCAAAATAGTAAGCTTAAAAGAATAAGGTTGTGAAGCGCAAACGGTGAACATTTGCTAATTTATGTTTTCGTGAAAAAACAGCTCCAAGCCACACGAACACACACGGAGCCAGAAGCAGACCACAAGTACGAAAATTAGTCAAATGTGTGTACTACCCATCATTCCCATGCTCGTTGAAGCGCCGTGTGTTGCAACTCCCATAGACACTAGCGCCAGAGTTCCCTCTAGTAAGTATTGTGGGAAACTCTATGGGACTGAGGACAGTTGCGGGCTGCTGGCGAATTCCGCAAGGCGTATCTGACACGTGAGCGACGGTTTCCAAATCCGAGAAAACTGGATAATCGTGTGATATCAACCACGCGACACGCATAGAGCGGCGCCGCGAGAAAGAGGGTGATAAGGGAGGAGGTTGACGATGCAGCGAGGGTGTTGTGGCGAAGATAAATGAGCACCGCTACTTTCCTACACTGACAAGGGGGGAGGGGAAGCCGGGGCAAAGATATTAGCGCCATCTCTCCGGCTCCTAGCGAAGCAGAACATTATCTGGCAGCGGATTGTCCCGGTGTTCGCTCACCTATAGAGTATTCTTGCACCGTGTCATGGAGACAATTCATGAAGCGGGGATATGTGTAACCTGGAGCTCTGTCCTGGCTTTAGAAGGTTCAGGTGAGTGGTGAGAGAGTGGTACCCTCTTCGCTACGAGATGAGACACCTGTTTACTTGGGCTAATGCTCGGCATGATAGCTATTTGGCTTCGACACCTTTTTCCGCTGCCTGCACATACTTGGGTCACGCGCACAGTGGCGTAGCCAGAGGTTTGCAAACCGGGCCCGTTGGCAAACTTGCCTTACGCAGGATTGATGTCGGAAAAGCAATCGCGTTAGTACGACTTATAAAGCGTTTTAAAACAGCGAAAGAACGAGCAGTCATCGCACAATTGCGAATAGCGTAACGAGTGGGTCGTCCAATGCTCCAACCTATTACAAAAGCTTGTTCTTGTTCACCTATTAACTGTGGCACATACACACTTCAGGCAAAGTTCCTTGTCATCGTCAGCCACTGCATGAAGAATTGGCACAAAATTCCTTGCAAGTGTTTAGCGAATACCATGCTTCTTAGAAGAACGACAAATGGTGGCATAGTGAATGCCAGCATACTGCCAAAAAATTGTAATAATAATGTCGTAGTGAGTATCAAGCAAGTGTGCTTGCAGAAGTTATTCCATGAGTGCTTAGAAAAGGCTCTGAAAGGCCACTCTTCTAGCTTTCGCTGTGACTGTGCTGCCCCTATACCGCGCATGCCTGGCGTTTTTAGAATCCGTGTAGTACGAGCGTAGTTGCGGGAATTGTTGCGCGCTTTTAGCGCTTTCTATCTCCTTTCGTAGCAGCGAGGACGCTGAAACAACGCCACCTAAATAAAATTAGACAAAGTTTTAGGGGCGAAGATTTTTATAGCGGCATTCGTTCGTCCATCGCAGCCGTTGTAGTGTGTAACAAGTATAACATTTTGACCTCTAAGGTAGTGCCGGTGAGAGATTTCTTCTGTTCGTTGTTAAACAATAAAAATAGTGCTCAATGTACATGCCAATGGCTGCTAAGGGGGAATGAGAGACAGGAGCATTCGGCTTTTAACGCGCACGCCACGATCCCCATTAGCAGCCACTGCCATGTACATTGAGCACTATCTGACAAGAAAGGGTTGCTACGTTATACTCGCTGGGTGTAACCTCCTTAGTTTTAGAAAGGTTTAGCGAGCGTTGAGCCGCAGTGCTATGAATACAATGAACTAGTACATAACATGAACTCGAGGTGGTTAAAGGTGGAAAGTACATACGAAGCGCAGCCGTAAGAAAGTAAAAGCCGAATTCTCCCGTCTCTCATTTACCATTAGCAGCCATTGGCATGTACATCGAGCACTATCTGACAGGAAAAGGTTGCTACGTTATACTGGCTGGGCGTAACCTCCTTGAATTTAGAAAGGTTTAGCGAGCATTGAGCCGCAGTGCCATGAATACAGTGAACTAGTATATAACATGAACTCGAGGTGGTTAAAGGCATAGAGTTTCTCAAAATTACATAGAGGGCACTCTGGCGCTGCGATCGTTCAGCGACCATGGGAATGATGGGTAGTACACACATTTGTCTAGTCTTCGTACTTGCGGGAGGCGAATCGTACTTGCGGCTTGGTTCATTGCTGTGTTTCGGTTTTGTTTTGAAATAAAGATTGAAACCTTTTGAGCTTCGTGACCCAATTTGGAAAGGTAAGTCTAAAATAATGAGGTGGTGAAGCACAATCGCTGAACATTTGCAATTTTTTTGTTTCGTGAGAAAACAGCTCCAAGCCACACGAACACACACAGAGCCAAAATCAGGTCAGAAGTACGAAGTTTAGACAAATGTGTGTACTACCCATCATTCCCATGCTCGCTGAAGCACCGTGCGTTGCAGCTCCCATAGACACTAGCGCCAGAGTTCCCTCTAGTGTACAAGAAACTCTATGGTTAAAGGTGGGAAGTAGACCCGAAGTGCAAGCCGTAAGAAAGTGTGCGTGGGCCACCTCTCGTTTAGTCCTTGGAATGTCCACTGAATGGCGTGCTTCTATATGAGGAGCATATGATGAAAAGATGCGAGATGGTGGTACTTGGAGTGTTGAATAGATGGACGAACGGACACACAGACAGATGCATGAGTGGACGCATGAACGGACGCAGGGGCGGGTGCGTGGACGAACGCAGGGATGGACACACGAACAGACGCACGCACGGACGGGTGGATGGACGGTCACACAGATGGACGCATGGACGCACGGAAGCAAGAACGAATGGACGGACGAATGCTTCGCCCCACTCTCTATCATTCACTTCGTGGATATGCTGCCAATTTTTTTTTTCACGCTCGCAAGTCATTTTCATTATATTTTTATATATTATCCTTCAGCGAGCTCCACATAAAAGCATAGTTTTTCTTGTGCATTGCATGTAGCCCAATTACAAGGAGTATTGCAAAGCGCCGCATGCCGCCAACACACCCGAGCTCGACCAGCTAACTGGAATGGTTAGAGCAATGAAATATGCAGTTACAACAACAGTTCACGCTAAGTTCCCCGTCACTTCACTGGTGCCGTCCGAACGACGTTGCTGTTCAACGAATGTTCACAATTTTGACGTTGCGAAAAGTGTACGCGTGTATTCGTTTCGATATCCTTGTATCGATCGCGCTGATAGAACCTGTAACCGTGGGCAGTGAATTCCGCACTGTTCTGGTGATTGAGTCTGATCGTGGCTGTGACACAAGCGCTACCTAATGGGAAGTTAAATGCTCGTGTTCCGTTAAAGTAGACTGAGCTGCATGATGCTTACAGCGCAAGTAATGACGACGGCGTAATGTGTTTGCAAACAATCGTTGCATCAAACATTCGGTTCTGTGCAACCGCAACGGCGCGCTACTCTCTAGTGGCATACACTACTGCATCAAATCTGCTCCGCCACGGTGGTCTAGTGGCTAAAATACTCAGCTGCTGACCCGCAGGTCACGGGTTCGAATCCCGGCTGCGGCGGCTGCATTTCCGATTGAGGCGGAAATAGGCCCGTGTGCTCAGATTTGGGTGCACGTTAAAGAACCCCAGGTGGTCTGAATTTCCGGAGCCCTCCACTACGGCGTCTCTCATAATCATATGGTCGTTTTGGGACGTTAAACCCCACAAATCAATCAATTACTGCATCAAATCTGCCACGCAGGCGCTGCATTAACTATATCAGAGTGCCGTTCAGTTCATACGTGAATTATAATTCGCGCAGTTTTCTGTAGCACGCACAGGATTACGCAAAGCATCGTTGATGCACGGTCGATGAGCTGATACCACCAACCTCCGCACTGCGGCAAGAAATGAGGGTAGCGGACATTCAGCAGTTTCTTTCGTTTAGGAAAGTACTTTGGTCCAATATACATTCATTTACGGGGATTACGTCCGTGCTTCCCACCTTTTCCTATGCGAGTTCACGGGTTGATCATCCCACCGCAGCCATCTTGGATTTCACGGCGCGCCACCTATAGGACGTGGGTATAGCGAACATTATTTGACTCGCCTGTTTTCGGGAGCTTCGACCAGCGATTGACAGCGTTTTCTGACCATGGTCAAAAAGTGTTGCATGTGTCTTTCAAAGCGATGTGCGCAGATCTGCACGTACGATTTTTCTTTCAGCACCCGATCAGTCACGAAATTGAAATCGTGGTGAAGATTATAGCTGCTTTAGTTGGAACATTTAGGTAATATATACCAGTAACCACTCTACGTAGTCGCTGTTTTGAATGTGACATTTATCACAGCGTGGCAAACGATATTGCCAGCCATTAAGTTCTGGGCTGCGTTTGCCTATACAATCAATTTGTCAATTTGCATTAACTTAGAGCTCTCAAAATAATGTATCTTGTTGAACAAATTGCACATGTAGTAATGAGAAATGATCTTCTATGTGCGGGTGTTTTATATGGCCCAGTGGTTTTGAGTTCACAAGCCGTAATGTATGAAGTTACCCTTCAAAATTTCGTTTGTGTGTGTGTGTGTGTGTGTGTGTGTGTGTGTGTGTGTGTGTGTGTGTGTGTGTGTGTGTGTGTGTGTGTGTGTTTGTGAAGTGGGCTCTACCGCAGTATAAGGTCGTTAATAGCAGAGCACGCTTTACAGGACAAAATAAAACTGAATTTCAAGCGACGTAGCTGGCAGTTCTTTCGGCTATTATAACATGATAACATACTGGATAGCTAAAAAAAGTGGAAAAAATATTATACAGTGTATGAACATAGGGTGACCAGATACTCTGAGCGCAAGTGCATAGCTTTGAATACGACGCGTTCTTAGGAATCGCGCAGCAAACTTCACGTGTTCCAGCGCAAACTGGGTGGTACATATTCGTCTTATATGTTTCTTTCTTGACGGTTATCATCAACAGTATCGCTTTAGTTATAACGTATAATATAAAATCTAGTATCAGCGCATAAATAGGTGAAACTTTATCAATGAAACGCTATTTTTATGTTTTTAGGAAGCTTAATTTCTAGCTCCGACCCTTTGCTGAGCATTGAACTCACTTGCCTTTTTGGTTCATGATAAATGTGTCGAGAATAAATCTATAGGGAACACCAATATCGCGTTACAAAGTTTAGTCCTTCTGTGTAATACACACGTTTGAGCGCTATCGATCTGCTCAGAAAGAACAATATATCGATGTTCGTCTAGAACGTAATGAGTGGTGCAAATGCTTTCGCAACATTCCTGTACCCCTCGCTATTCGTACAAACATTTCCGCGGTTCAATGAAATTAGTTAACCTAAGTTTCAAGACGTGTAATGAGATTCCAGTTCGTTTTCAAGGCGAAATCACGAAGAACTCTGTAAACTAAACTACACAAAGCAACGTCAAATAATTAAATCGTCTTGCGACCAACGCAATATGTTCAAGCTGCTTTCGCAGTCATTAAGGGCTTTATTCGCTTTATTCTCCGTCTTCTTGATTTTTGCAGTGCTAAAAAGAAAATTACTTCGCTCCCTTCTCGAGTCGGCTCCGAGTGCCCGATTTCCTTTACATTCTTGCGCGAGTATTCGCGAACCGCTGAACTCGTTCCTTCCTATTCAAAAGGAAAAAAATTGGGGGTTATTTCTTTCACTCCGCTGCACGCCACACTGTGCGTGTATCACCATTAAGCGCGCTGGTTGTTTGATAGGTCGTTGCTTAAGACTCGTTGAGACGTCTCTTCCTCCTAAGAAAACATTCCCGCAGCGCGCTTTGACGACAGCAAGCGGCAACAGAGTTTTCTGTGCCTCCTTTCAGCCGGTTCTCCAAGTTTAGCGGAGAACCAAAATTGAAGTCTAATGAGACGGCAGGGGGCTCTCCTCCCGCCCTTCCTCTTTTCCCCTCGTTTTTTCCCTCCTGGGGCGCCCTAATTGAACCAATCACAGGCCACCTAGGCCGTCGCCTGCGCCTGACGTTTTTCTTCCAGCCGCTTTCTCTCCCGTTGCGGGGCCAAAACGGTCTTGCCGCCGCACTACCCACCAATTCAATGTACCCAGACCCTAATTATACCGGTATTCAGCCTGATTTTTATCGTTGTTATGCTCGGGAAATTACGCCCCTTCCCCCAGTAGTCTGCCTTTGCCGAACACTGTGCGCCAAGAAGCAGTCTCGTTAGCGAGTTTGCCCCCCGTCACCCGTTCTTCGTAATTGAAAGGTTGGCCGTGCTCTCGACAGGTGGCGACTCCGGCGCGGAGGAAGCTTGTCGTCTGTTCCCGACGCGCGCCCTTTTCTCTGTGCGTGCGTGCGTATGCACAGCGTCTGCGCACTATGTACGTTTCGTGCACTCCCGACGTCTGCCGCGGCAAGCTGAGTCGGCGCCTCCAATTAGGACCTCTTGTTGGACGCACTTGCGCTTGTTAGCCGTCGCCCGAAACCTATGACTTTGGCTCGGGCGGAATTCATACTCGCGGGTCACGGGATCGGCACTTTCTTGATTCGCGCTGGTCGCCAGTCTTTCTCCTTCTTTACGCTGGCGGCATCTGCAGTGCAGCACCTGGGATTGTGCTTTCAACGAAGTATCGGAGAAGTATAGACCGATGTAGAAAACTCTGCATTGCTATATTCTAAACAGCAGTTGGTCTGCTTGAGGTAGGCACGTAGCTAGAAATTTTTTCTGAGGGGGGGGGGGCACCCCCTTGATTTCACGGGAGGGGGGGGGCATAAGATGGTCACTTTATGGGGGTGAAAATTACCATAAAATGGTAATTTTTTTCTTTTGTATGGTGAGGCGAAAAACATTTGGGAGGGGGGCACGTACCCCGGATGCCACCTCCTGGCCACACCACTGTCTTGTGATGACAAAGACACGTTGTGCTTTGCGCTATTTCATGGGCAGCTTATGAAGTAGTTTGTTGAGTCAGCGCCATGAAGAACTGCAACTGGCCGCAAAGCACGTTCATAGCTGCGATTACACACTATAGCTCATGTGGTGCGACGCTATTATCATTGTTGATTGATTCTACCTAGAAATGAACGCACCCCTTATTTATTGGTTTGTACGTTTACTACTTGTTCAATTAACACCGACAAAGCTCATCGCTATGCAATGACATAGCGACGTATTCGACAGCTCAGCAACACTTTTCTCGAGTGCTGAAGACACTTTCTGTATCTTTATGGGTTGCCCAATGTCCATGTCGAAAGTGATTATCGGATGAATATAAATATATCTGCATGCCGTGTACTTAGATTTGTCGAACGCACGGAGCAGGGTCTGGCTATAGCGGTACGAGAAACTTTTTGAGGACTGTCGATTAAATTACTAAGTTGACGTATGGACCGTTTAAATTGAGTGGAGGATCACATCCTCACTGAACTGTGGCACGGGAGTACAAACGGTGACGTCACTGCCTAGGAAACGTATTTGGGGGGGGGGGGGGTCACGCATATTTATCTCATCCCGGAAGTGATTGTGACAGCACCAAGAACGTCTTCGTTGAAAATGTGTACGAAGTATAAGTAGGCCTATGTCGTTTCGAAGGGATAATGCAGGACATTTGTAAGCGCGAATTCTGCGTATAAGATAGCGCAATGGTCACCAATGTGCGGCCCACTGGGCAGTATTACGGGCCCTCAGCATGATTTCTAACCCCTCCCACCTTTGTAGGCTCGTGGGTTCAGATTTTGGTGCCCGTTAAAAAAACCCCAGGTGGTTGAAATTTCCGGAGCCCTCCGCTACGGCGTTTCTCATAATCATATGGTAGTTTCGGGACGTTAAACTCCAGATATCAATCAACCCCTCCCACCTTCCCTTATCACTTCTCCCTTTTCCTACCATATGGAAGCCGACATGGCAGTTATGACCTAAAATGGCATATTTGCTGGTTACATATGTTTGATTGCAACTTTGTCACATGCGTTCTGAAAATAAACAATATTTTTAATCCAGCTTTGTAAAATATTGTCAATTCGCCAAACTTTTCCTCTTCGCCTGCAGATTCTCCTACACCACCCCTCTACTCCCCTCGATTTGCCGTCCGGTCCCGCTGTGTCGGCTTCATGCAACTTGACCTTCCACGAAAAAATATTTCTGACAACTGAAATAGTGTATTGCCCTCCGACTTATGGCATGGCTGAAGCTTCTTTTGACTGCTCAATCGATACCAGCTTCGCTTCCTGTCGCGGCTTTCGAGCAGCAGCCTTTCAGAGAGCTGTAAGATGTTTCCGATAATATCTTCCCGCCGGGTTTTGTTCCTACGTATAGCGGTGATACCCTCTTGGGTAATGCCAACTTTACTAGATGCGCAGCTGCATAGCTCATCGAAATTACTTTTCTTAAACACGAAATTGTTTTATGCCGGGCTCCATCAAGATTTCAATGACGTACTTCCGTCACGGAAATGGCGTCTAAAAATAACTTTTAGAAGGCAAAAAAAATGTTCCGCCAACGGGAGTCGAATCCACGACCAATCGGTCGGCGACAACAGTTGCCGGGCTCGCTATGCACTGCGCAACGGTCGCATACATATGGGCTATGAAACACGCCTCTACCACTGCCCTCTCACAGTTCTCTTGGTAAAATGTAATAATGCATCTTACCGTTGAATAGATTATTGGTTTCTTCAGCGTGTCATTTCTACGCGGATGTTCTACTCGATGCCTCCGCAATAGACCCATTCCATGTTTGCAAACACAGGTAGGCCGACGTCGCCATTATGGGTAAAACTATAGCGACGTCCGCGCGTAACTTTCGCCGTAAGCGCTGAGGGTTGTGATGTGAGCCAACAAAATGACGTTGTGAGACGCCATAAGCTTTGTGAAAGACATAAGCGCTGAGGGCTGCAATGTGCGCCAACAAACAAAACTAAGTTGTGAGACGCGACTCGCATCCAACCACGACGCAGCTGGTTGGCATACCTTTTTTTTTTCTCGTTGCTTGACTGAGAACGCCACATGCACCATTGAAAACCCAGCAAAAACTGTGGTAGGCAGAGCGTCTTCTTGCCTACCAAGACAGCGCCACTGCATTTTCATGACGTAGGTCTGGTGGAATTTGTCTTTAGAAGCGCAATTTCGTCAACGGCTTAGCACACTGCCAGGTGGTGCCCTTACCCAAAGCGTCGGCGTGGCTTATGACATTCAACCATAACAACATTAGTTCTGCAACACACAAAGCAACACACAAAGCAACACACTTAATTCGCCTGGATGTAACTTCGTGTTTCCCGCTTACGTTCGCGGCATGATAAGTCGTGGCTCGCCAAGAGGGAAGGCACGACGGGCGTTGCGTTTCCCTCTAATCGGGCAGTGGTGTTCAACAACTCCAACATGCCGTAAGTAGGTGACCTTATAGGCCAAGTTTGGCACAAAATGAGGCTGTCACTCTATTTTTTTTCGTTCTGATACTACAGCTACCACAGGCATCCATGACCAAAAAGCATGTTTAATCACTAATCAGTCAGTAATCATGGATGTTAGTCGTCGCGATGAAGATGTTTTGTTAAGCGTCAACGTGAATGCATTTGCAAAAAATGTTGCTTAAGTTCAGCTGTCAAACACCAACAGACACCTCTCTTATATGAATGTACAGCAAGCACTAAACCACTTCTGTAAAGAGTCGTTATATTTTCGTGTTATACCGATTCTTAAGAAGAAAGGATAAACCACAGTTTTGTTTAGAAAAAAACTATTGCCACAAACGTCAATAACACTAAACAGAACATTTCCTTATTAGACATACTCTAACGATTATGACAAAACAGACGTCATTTACATGAACATGGATATGAGATGACGTTAAAAGAACATGTACATTCGATGGTTCACCCAAGCACAACCACAAAAAATACTTCAAGGTAAACAAGAGACCCAAATAAAACATGAATATGTACATTTTGCATATTTACATGTTGGCATGCCATGCCATTTCTGCCGGCGCATCGATGCATCAGCTTACCAATACCAGGACGGCCGAAAGACAAGTTTAACTCGTCCGTCACAGACCGACACAAGAGGGCAAGACGAGTGCCGCAGAAATTCCTCTTCACCGAGGAAGAAGAGCTCCTCCGACAAAACAGACAGCAGCTCCGAATACAATCGCTCTAGGATCGGGTAGAGCACGCGGCGGCGGCGGCCCGCTGCGACCGCCTCGCAGCGGGCCGCCGAGGCAGAAAGAGCCGGCAACAATGAGAAGACAAGCGAAGCGGCCTCGCGAACAACGCCCAGAAGAAATGAAGCGATTTACTCTGAGGCAGCGAAATCCGGCATGTACGGCTCTCCAAATGACACAATGTCTCAGAAAATGCTGATTTGTTTCCCGAAGGCAGCAGTTTGGACATGTTGCTGACTGGACCATTCTCCACCCTTCGAGGCGGTCGAGAGTGGGAAGCACACCCCAACCCAGGCGCCACATAAAGTCCCGGAGGTGTCCAGGCAGAAAAGAAGCCGTTAACGTGCTCCAAGACACCCGTCTAAAGCGAGCATGGCGGGCTGGCGGGACCAACGGAAGCAACAAAGCAGCAGTTGTCTCGACTATGTGGTTGTTCAAAACATCTATGCCAGGACAGCTCGACCTGACATGGCGAAAAAATGCAACAGTTGTTGCATAAAACGCAGGAAGTGTTATTGACTGCGGCCGCCTGTTAAGTTGCGCATTAGGCATCAAATGCTGAAGGTGAGTACTCGGAAAGTAATATGCAAGCGTTCGTGCGGGAGATTCCTCCCCCTGCACTAGGCGCAAAAGGAAGCGCAGTGCCAGCAGCCGACAGCGTATGGGCACTGAAGGAAAAGCAAAGCCTCCCTGAGAACACTGCTGTCTCAGTGCCGCGCGAGAGACCAACTCAGTGCCGCCTGACCAAAAAAGGAACACAAAGCAGACTGCAGTGATCGCACGATACGTAAAGATGGTTGCACGACGTGAGAAAGGTACCAAATGCAACCGCAAAATACAGTCTGCTCTAGGTACCTCCGCTCTAGAAGCGGGAAGTCAAAATCCCGTGCATCCTGAATTTTCAGTCTTACTTCTTCGAGAGCGTTTAACCAAACGGATTCGCAAATGTCATAGTGGTTGTATAAAATAACTAAAATGCCAAGGGACGCGGCCGGCTGAATAGGAAAACGGGCGCTAAGCCTGGAGCTTGGAGAGCCAATGAAGAAATACCGGGATTTGAAAATGTTCAACACTGTACCTGAAATGTCGCCATACTGGGAAAATACACGCAGGCTGCGTGAAAGGCTATCTTCATCTGAAAGGTACGAGGTTATATAATTAGCGAAAGCTGTGACTTTCACGACACCGCTACCAGGAAGCGCAAGACTCCGGACACGTGAATCCGCGTCAAGAGCACGCAAGTATGGCTCAAGGCTTAGGACAAATAGCACAGGAGACAATAGGCATCCCTGACGGACCCCACGTGTTATGGAAAAGGCGGCACTTTCCCAGCCAGAACTAGTGTGCTTTTCAGGCCAGTGTATGTGTTTTTAATCATTTCCACAAACGAATGAGAAAAGCCGAAGTCTGTGAGCATATTAGATATACGCGTGCTCTAGTCGGTCAAACGCTTTTTCCTGGTCCAAAAACACAAGGATACCACGCGCAGATCGCGACAGAGTATAAGCTATGATATCCCGTGCGGTAAATGACAAGCTGTGTATTTCTCGTCCAAGCACTGATGAAGTCTGGTGATGACCTACCAGGGTGTTCAACAGACCCCTCAAACGTTGAACGGCTACCGCCGCGAATATCTTATAGTCAACGTTGAGGAGCGCGATAGGTCTCCAATCTTCAGGATTAACAGAGGAAGCATCACCCTTTGAAATAAGCACAATGCGTCCATCTCGAAAACTTGATGGAAAGACACCGTCCTCGTAGCATCGCCAGATAACCGCGGTAAAGGTAGCACCAATCGCATCCCAAAATGTCAAGTAAAACTCAACAGGAAAACCGTCTGGCCCAGGGGCCGTTCCACGTTTCATAGATTTCAGTGCCGTTTTCACCTCTTCAGCCGAAGGAGGGATGTGCAGACAATCCGCAGCTTCTTGAGGAATACGGGGCAAACTTCAAAGCAGTGGCGGTGTTTCATCAATGTCCGCGTCGCCGAACACGACACTGCTTCAAAATGCGCCAAGAAAACAGATCGATCACGCGTAGGAAGCCGCTGTGCATGTGGTATTTGCTGTGCATGTGCTGTCATAGAGACAGATGGCTGTGATTGCCCAAAAAACGAATGTCTCGCGTAGCGCAGCACCTCGGGATGTGCACATGGGTTGTGTATACAGCGCCATGCTGCTGCCGCCAGGGACGAAGCAGCAGTCAAGCGTTGAAAGCGTTCACGCAGTTCACGCTGCCACGCTCGCATCAGAGGAGAAGGCGTCTCGGTGCACAAAGTAATGCGTAACTTCATCGCAATATCAGCAAGCTCTTCAGAAACGCGTCGACAAAGCGAACGCCCCTCCACTGCGCAGCGCAGGCGCCACTGTGTTTTAAGCGCATCCCAATCTTCAGGACCAGATGCCGGGAGCGACACACGTATTGCGCGTGGCAAATCTGATCTTGAGCGCACGTCCTGCAGGACGCGAACATCAAGACGCCATGGCTTTTCCGAAAAAGAAAATGGAACTTCGAGCTTCAAGACAATAGGCCGATGATCAGATACATACATAGGAGAAGGTGGGAAGGACGGAACGCATAAATCGGAGACAAACGCCTCTAACGCTCGTGGGATATAAGCCCGGTCGAGCCTGCTGGAGGATCGTCCACGTCGCCATGTCCAAACAAAGGTATTTCCGTGCACTAAATTGTGCGCGTATAGTAATGAAAAGTGGTGGACAAGGCGACGCAGCTCGCGTGAATTCCAAGCAGACCGGCCCCAGCCAGAACCTTGTACACCGGTTCGCATATTTAGAACGCAGTTGAAGTCGCCAATCAGAATGACATCACGACCATCAAGAAAAAAACACATCCAGGTCTCTAAAAATGTCATTAGACTGTCCAGCTTGCGCTGGCCCATACACACACAGTATCCTTAATCTGAAAGAAAAGTAGCTACAGTCTAAAGCCAGAACACTGCCCACGCCATCGTAAAAAGCATGATGATCCCGCAATAGAGCTCGATTAAAAATAATAATACCTACTCCCGTAAAACGAGGTGTAGCGAAAGAGAAAAATTGCCCGCAGCTTCCCTCGGGGGAACACTGAGGAGGATGCGGAGCATATAATTGTTTAACGGGGTGTTAAAGTGCGACTTACTTGGGTCGATGGCAAAATTGGTTAACGTGGTTGTGAAATGGGGTGTTAAATTGCGACTTACTTGGGTCGATGGCTAAATTGGTTAACGTGGTTGTAGGAGGGGGTGTTAAATGAGTGAACACGTACACACGTATGCGAAAGGGCGGCGCTGGTCGAAGGGACGTCGATCATTGTGTTTGTGGATTCGTTGGAATTCATTTCACCACCACCTCGGACGTCGACGCGCCGTACAAACCAACCGACGAGCGGACTGAGCGAGCGAGCGCCGACCTTGAGTATATATACAGCGCGACGGCGCATGCACTGTCAGCTGTCGAATGTTCGAGAAGGGGGAGAAGCGCAACGGCGCATGCGCGCGCGTCAGCTGCCGATGTTCTCGAAGCACGACGGCGCATGCGCGCGCGTCAGCTGCCGATGTTCTCGAAGCGTGACGGCGCATGCGCGCTACATTATACAGCTAGCGAATGTTCGTGAAGAGGAGAAGCGCACGCGGTGTGTAGAGGAGGAAGGGTGCACAGATGGTGGAGGAGTGAAGCGCGCGCGGTGTGTAGAGGAGGAAGGGATGCACAGATGGTGGAAGAAGGAGGAGGAAGCTTGCGGACGGCGCCGCACTACAAGCCTCGAGTATCAGATGCTCCGCATCTAATAACAATCTAGGTTGAACTTTCGTTTTAAAAGCAAACACGTCGGATAGCGAGAAGAAATTAGTTTCCTGGAGGCACAAAACGTCACAATTTGCAGCACGGGCGACACTAATCACTTCAGCCTGCTTTGCCGGACTGCAAAAACCCTGAACGTTTAATGAAATAACATGCAGTGTAGTAGCCATAATAAAAAGTAAAGACTAACCTGGACGCATAGTTCTAGACGATGTCCTGGAAAGTGTCCAGGGGACCTTCCTCAACCAAATTACAACGCACTGTTCGACCCTCCAGAAGAGGGTCGAGGTTTTTTGGACCGTTGGGATTTACCACGGCCATCACTGCGCTCATCGGAGCAAGAGCTGGAAGTGTGCCGTCGCTTTGTTTCACGTGGAGCTCCCATGTCGACGTCAAAATCGGCAAGGCTAGACAGTCCGATGCTACTATCCAGTCCCGGGCTGAAGCCGTCTTCTGAAGACGTGTCCTGAGGAGGTAGGAACTGAGCCGCCGGCAAGCTTGGATCCACATCCTTGATGCTGGCAGCACTGTCCACGTCTCGGCAGGCTGGTATAGGCACCCTTAGTGTGGGCGATTTTCTACGTGTACGACGCGATGTCGAAATGCCGGAGCGGCCGCAACAGAAGAGCCTGTGGCATTTTCGCCACTGTTTTCCGAAATAACAGGGGTCGTAGGGTCAACTCCAACAGCAGCAGCCTGAGAACTGGGGTCATTTGCGCACTGAACATCAAGAGGTGCCAGAGAAGAGACGCCGACGCCGTTTTCAGGGCAGTGCGTTGCGTCTTTCGAAGCGCACGGTTCCTGCACCAGCGGGGAAGCCGACGCGCCAAGCGTCGCATCGACAATCGCGCTTTCGTTGTGCGCTTCGTTTGAAGGAACTTGTAGGGGTGAGGCCAGCACAGCGTCCGTGACCTCCTCTGCGTCCCCCGAGTCGGTAGTTGGTTCCGTTGCCGGTGACAGTGGTGGAAAGGCATCAGCGGCAGCGTCTGATTAAGAGTGGCGGACAGGGCAAACCACAGTTGGGTGGCCGTCCCCGCAGCGTCGACACGGGCGGTCACATCCTTCACTAACGTGACCGTGCACACCGCAGCGACCAAAATACGGTGTTGTGCACTGGGCTCGTAGATGGTCCCCTGAGCCGCATCTTCGACATACACGCTACAGTTTTAGGGGCTAAAGCTTTTTATAGCGGCACCCGTTCGTCCCTCGTAGCCGTTGTAGTAGTGTGTAACAAGTATAACATTCTGACCTCCAAGGTGGTGCCGGTGAGAGATTTCTTCTGTGCGTTGTTGAACAATAAAAGATAGTGCTCAATGTACATGCCAATGACTGCTAAGGGGGAATGAGAGATAAGAGAATTTGGCTTTTAGTTAACGCGCACGCTGCGAATTTTAATTGTTCCACAACGCACAGAAGACAAGAAAGGGTTGCTACGTTATACTCGCTGGGCGTAACCTCCTAGGTTTTAGAAAGGTTTAGCGAGCGCTGGGCCGCAGTGCCATGAGTACAGTGAACTAGTATATACCATGAACTCGAGGTGGCTAAAGGTGGGAAGTAGACACGAAGCGTAAGCAGTAAGAAAGTGTGCGTGTGCCACCTCTCGTTTAGTCCTTGGAATGTCCGCTGGATGGTGGTGCTTCTATATGAGGAATATATGATGAAAAGATGCGAGATGGTGGTACTTGGAGCGTTGAACAGGTGGACGAACAGACACACGGACATATGCATGGACGGACGCATGCATGACTGCATGGACGAACGCACGGATGGCTGCGCGGACGAATGGACGCATGGACGGACGCAGGAGCGGATGCATGGACGAAAACAGGACGGACGCACAGATGAACGTGCGGACGCACGAACAGACGCACGAACAGACGCACGAACAGACGCACGAACAGACGCACGCATGGACGGGCAGATGGACGCACGGGCTGGACGCACGCATGAATGGACGGAAGCAAGAATGAATGGACGGACGGATGCTTCGCCTCTCTATCCATCATTCACTCCGTGGATATGCTGCCATTTTTTTTCTTATTTTTTAACGAGAGCGTGCTCGTCAAATGATTTTCTGTATCTTACATTCGTTTTAAGGGTGGAACTGACACCTAAATTCTAATCTGGAATACATTTTATTGTGTAGATTACGAGCAAAGTTTTTCGGACAGGTGGTCAAACTCTGAAACATAACTAGAGCTAGCACGGAGGCTTTTAAAAAAGACATGTTTCCTGCGCCGCCTACCAGTTGGCTCAGCTCCATCGAAGTACACCCTCGTTGAACGGTCAGTTGTGTTTGTGTGAACCATCGAATGTACATGTTTTTTCAACGTCATCTCATATCCATGTTCATGTAAATCACGTCTGTTTTGTCATCATCGTTAGAGTATGTCTAAGACGGAAATGTTCTGTTGAGTGTTATTGACGTTTGTGGCAATAAATTTTTTCTAAACACAGTTCAATCCAAAGCAGCCAAATCGGCTGCTTGGTGCACGTTTGGGCGAGACTGTCCCATAGTAGAGTACCATGTACTCTAAATCGTTACCCATTTTTTCTAACCCCCCTCCCCCCCCCCCCCAGCTCGATCTCCGACCAACGAGGCCGACGCCGGCGGCAGCGGTTGTGGGTGGGGTCCACGGGACGGCTCTTTGCTCTCCCATAGTAGAGTACCAGGTACTCTAAATTGTTAACAACTTTTTCCAAACAGCACGATCTCCCATAGTAAGGTGCATGTACTCCAAGTCGAACGGTTTGTCCAAACACAGGAAGTATTTTTTTTTCTAAATATCGAGACGACTGAATTCTGGGCGCCTACGAAGAGAAATCATCTATGGATGCTTAAATAACTCTCGTGAGGACTACAGATGTCCCCATGTGATGATGTTAATTTCACGTGAAAGTGAAATTAACATCTCCCACATTTCACACGTCCGCCTCCGGTTTGTGGCGTCAGTTCTCCCGAAACGTGTAGGTGCGTCTCCCGGCAGCGAGACCACGAGGTCATTGCTATCGGCATCGCGGAGGAATCCGGCCATAAGTTGGACCCTCCTTTACTTTGATGTTAAATTTATATAAGCTCGAAGTTTTTTTTTTTCTTCAACATTTTGTTCCATTCCTAAGGATCTTTTGACGAGGTACTGGATCTACAACCTCGTGCTCAGTAGCAGAGCGTCACCGCCACACAGCCACGATTGGAGAAGATGGGAGACATAAAAAACGGCTGCATTAAGAAAAAAAAAGTCCAAATATCTCCGCAGTTCAGTGAGTATACTGAGAAGCGAAGTAGAGTGAATGTGGCGTGCGGCGGCCGCTCCGTATAAGCGTTTCATCTCCCGTCAATTCAGTGTCGCAAAAAGAGGAGTAGGGGGAGGTGTTGCTCCTTGCTCTCAGCGCACACCGGCCCAAACAACCCCGGCGTCGAGCGGCAGCGAACAAACCGCCCTGAGGGCAACGTATCTCAATCCGGGCCAGCCGCGACTCCCCGTCCCCTACGCACTTGGGAGGGGGGGGGGGGGTGTAGCGAGGTAGGCAGCGGCCCGGGCCCAGGCCCAGTCCAAGCACCTCCTAACCTGCGCGCGCATTTGTGTATCTAACTGGTCAATCGCCTAATAAAAATGGGGCCGCTTTCTCCCCCCTCCTCTTCTTCACGCTGAAGCCGAGTCGAGCACAAGCTTCGGGCGAAAAAGGACGAGCTTGTGTGTGTGTGCTAGAGCGCGCGGCGCCTTATACTCTACTGTGGCGCTACATTGCTTCGCCTGCGCGGAGCATGCCACACCGTGTGCGGTGGTATAGCCAAAAGGGCTGCAGATATTGAAATTGGCCTTCTCAAACCGGCTTTAGTGCCCTTCCTCCCGCGCTTCCCCCCTCTTTTCCGGCCCGGGCGTTCTAGCCAACTTCTCCCCTCGAGCATTGTGATCCCTCCACTACGCACTCGGAGTTCGCGTGCGCCGCTTTCCCCCCCACCCGCGCGCTCTCCTCTTCCCCGCATCGCGGTGGCGTTGAGCGGCGGTGGCGAATGCACTGTGTAAACATAATTTCGCAGGGTTTTTGGACTGCGCGGTCCTTCCGCCACTATTGCCCAACTCTGCCGGCTCGACGCCGTGGGGTAGAAGAGGCGCCGGCGGGGCTGCCGAAGGAGACAACGCGCGCACAAGTGGCTGAGGCCGAGAAAAGGAGGGCTGTAGAGTTGCCGGCGACGCTGAAAGAGCCACTGTTTGAGCGTGCGCAGCTCGCCGCCTATCGGTTGTTGAAGCGCAGGACGCGCGCCCTCTCGCGTGGCTCGCGGCCGCGTTTTTATTAGGCGGCTCGATTGGCGCGCCTGCTCTGGCCACCCTGCGCGGGTGACGCGCGAGAGCTGCTGTTTGCCGGTCCTGTTTGCGGCGCGATTTACGCGCGGGGATTAGGGGTGATTAGCGGTGCTCGGAACGGGGCGCGGCCGGATATCGAGTGCAGCAACCCACTATTCGCCCTCTAGCGGTGCCTCGCATGCGGGAGTGTTTGAGGGTCCGAGACGGCCGGTACAGAGGGGCGTAGGCATGTGACGTGAAAATGATTGAATGATGTCGTCATCGAAGTACGCGATGTCAGAAGCCGCTGCAGTGTTTGTATGGCTTCGTGATGTGCGGACCATGTGCCTATCTGGCCTAGCTGGGAATGGCTATGCCTGTTGAAAGCGCAGTGGAATCTTACATTTCTAGTGTTGTAGTTAAATTTGCGACAAACTCTTACATTCTTGAATTCATGATGATTGATAGGTGGAGTTTAACGTTCAAAACCACCATATGACTATTGTTATTATTAATATTTATACATACTGTCAATCCCAGAGGGATTATAACAGGTGGACAATCAAAGGCAGTGAATAAGTACAGCCAATAGAAAAAGAAAAATATAAGAAAAAATTAACAAAACAACAACAACAAAAAAGAAAACATAAAAGCACACTTGTCAAAGTACAGTCATATTGGCACTTTACTTAAATAACAAGAAAGATCACATAGCACCATATTATGTTTGCGAGGCTATCAAGTCGCTTTCTACTAGATTTGTGAAAGTAGCTATGGATGTGCTACTTGTAATGGAGGGGGACAGGTTATTCCATTCTCTGATCGCAAGCGGGAAGAACGAGAATTTGAAGGCATCTGTGTGAAGTCTGTAAGGGGAAAGGGCATGAGAGTATTCGTGACGGGTAGTTCTAGCTGCGGATAGCTTTATGTAGCGGGACTTGTCTATGTTTAGGTGACCATGTAACAGTTGAGAGACGCCGTAGTGGAGGGCTCCGGAAATGTCAACCACCTGGGGTTCTTTAACGGGCACCTAAATCTGAGCACACGGGCCTGCAGCATTCATTCTTCAATTATATTACCTTGTGAGCTGCTTTAGACCACGTGACAATTTATCACGAAATATTACAAGTCTGGTAGGTAGGTTACAGTAATTTAATGTACCTTACAACATGAAGACACTGCTGCTAACCCAACTGCCATTATGAAAGCTTATTTTCATACATTTCTCTCATACGCCGAAAATTATATAGAAGAAATATATATATACCTCCACATTTCCAAGCATGTAAAAAAATGCTCTTGTTTTTTTTTCTGCATTTAGGTCTCTCTTCACTGCGCTGCACCAAGCGTCTTTGAACTGGCTTATCACCAAATATTGCTTTATTTCTGTTGTGATGAACTCATCGATCCCTAATCAACATTGGTTTCTCAGTGACTGCTCAACTTACCCACATTTCGCTAGTTTCGTGACGTATATCTCCAAGCCTGTATTTCAGAGAAGACAGAATAATACAATTTTCACTGTGACATTAGCAAGTCTTTCGATTAAACTTGACAAATGGATCTTCTTGACGAGTTATGTCATACAAGCGTAAATTACCAAATAGGGTTACCAACTCCTAAATCTACGACGTCAAGACAAAAAAGAGAGGGGGGGGATTAGGTAAAGCAGCTAACTTTCATTTTTCTAATCACAGCTAGGCTCTCCTATACGACCTCTCAAAACAACTGCAGCTGACGTCTCGTGGCTTCTAGAACTTTCAGGTGTATTCGTACAAGTTTTTGCACTTCATGTCGAAGTTAAGCTTCATCTGTAGCTTTGTCTTCACAAGCTCAATAACGCGCATCCTGTTGTTCTTTTCTTCTGCAACCCCTTAATTACGAAGAATACCCTTTCCACCCCGACGTTTCTGACTGTGATAAAAAAATAAAACAAATGCAACGAGCTTCAAGAGGTGTCGCGCTATGCCATGTTATGGCCTGTGGTACTTGTGCTAAGCGTCACAACATGCCCAATGAACTTACACATCACGACCAGCGCGTTTGGTTCAGAGTGCGAGCGATTTTCGCCGCGTCGCACTATAATCTGCGGAACTAATTCAGACTTCATTCAGTTCGGGTCATATCACTGTCCCGACACGTTCAAGTCGAAGTGCGAAACTCCACATAAAAATGTGGGTCGTTCCTGGAAAATTCGGGATCGTTGGTGACCCTATGGACAAACGTCTTTGTAGTGTGCTTCAAGATAACGGGTACTTCAAGATTTCATATTAGGATAACTACTCTTTGAAATTTTCGTTTATGACGTTTCTTTCGCCATTCGGGTTTCTTCTGTCTTTTTATGTCTCAAAGACATCAATATATTACTGGGAGCTAAGACTGTCGCATATATGCCGCAGTCAGATTTGTTTTCTTTTCCCTAATGGTGCAAGTGCAACATCTCTTTCAATCCCGGTGAGGCCAAAGTCACCAGATTCAACTGCGCAGCTCGCAATTGGGTTTACAGCTCCGGAAAGTGAGCTGGGCCAGAAGGGTCGCCGAAGCACAGCAGTGTCCGGCCACCTAGAGCCGCCCGAGGGCTCATCGTCATCCTGATTCCACTCCCCCCCCCCCCCCCGTCAAATGATTCCTTCGTGAATCAATAAAGTTGATTACCTACCTACCAATCGTAAATATGGTGCGACATTTTCCTATCCTGTTAATTACGTGTTGTTATGCAAGCTTTGTGAGACCAATGATCGCGACAGTCTTTGACAAATTTTTATTTGACATTTTTTCCCCTCTTTCACTGTAATATCATTCCAAGGAACGCCGTAATGGAGGCCTCGGCCACCTGGTGTTTATCAGCGTGCACCTGACTTTATAGGTGCACGGGGCTCTGGCGTTTTGCCTTCATCGAAACGTGGCCGGCGTGTTCGAAAATTGACCCCTCGACGTTCGAGTCGGCCGAGTCGAGCGCGACTGCCACTAGACCATGGAGGCGGGTACGAAAACATACGCTTTTCTGCCCACAGAAAACGCGTTTTCGTTCTAACGGCTCCGTCTGCGGAATATAAAGAGAATTCAGTTATATCCTACATCCTACCGCAAATTATACGCAACACTTTGTCTTCTCCAACTTGAATATATATCAGTTATGTGTGATGAGACTTTAGAATGCAACAGTAACACATTAGAGGGGTTCCAGAAACAAACAAAAAAAAATCCTAATGCAGATGCAACCATTACACTCTACCGCAAATTATACACAACACTTTGTCTTCTCCAACTTGAATATATATCAGTGATGTGTGATGAGACTTTAGAATGCAACAGTAACACATTAGAGGGGTTCCAGAAACAAACGAAAAATCCTAACGCAGACGCAACCACCGCATTAGTATTAATAACTGGGAATGTCGTTTTAGGACTGTTGGTATACCGTCGTTGCGATAACTTCTCTGTAAAAAAAAAAAAAACCGTGACGACTTGCTATTTCTTTTCAAGCTCTTTTATGGTGTCATAACGTGCCCTGAGCTGCTCATTTGTATTAGTTTTTAGTTCCGTGTACGATCAGAACAATGCGTGCGCACGCCCCCCTCCGCGAACTCTGAACCACGAGGATTGCAGAGTCTTTATTTTTCTTACTTTCTTGATCTCGATATCTGTACTCAGCTCACAGTCATTGCTTTCATGTATTCGATTTAATATATCATTACAATTATCTTTTTCTCTGATATATATATATATATATATATATATATATATATATATATATATATATATATATATATATATATATAATATATATATATATATATATATATGACGCTATGATGAATGGGCGACGTGGCCTGGCTCATACCCCTCCCCTTGTTTATTCTACTCTCTCTTCTTCTTCCTCATCTACTTCTCCTAACCATCGCTTCATACGTCACACACACACACACACACGCACATTATATATATATATATATATATATATATATATATATATATATATTATAAAGGAGATTTATTAAGCAGAAGGGTTGATGCTTGGAAGGCTTGGAAGGCGATGCACCAGCCGCAATTTCCGAGCTCGAGCCGCTGCTGCACACTCGATGCTGCTGCCTCTGCGCCGGAGTACTTCCTCTTCTTTACAATGGCCCCACGGAGAAAAAAAGGAGCCATCCTGGCGACTTAGTCCTGGGCAGGCGGCGTTGAACCGTGGTACTGCTTGAGCCTCTGGACGTGTACAACCTCGCGGTTGCGACGTCGCAAGTCTGATGGTGGCGTAAGAGGCTCAATGAGGTAGTTTACTGGCGAAGTTTGTTCGACAATACGATATGGCCCATCGTACTTTGGCAGAAGTTTGGAAGAGAGCCCAGGTGTGCGATGCGGCACTGACAGCCATACAAGAGATCCCGGAAGAAAAACGGGAGTTGAGGTCTGGGCATCATGAATTGCTTTTTGCCTGTTTTGGTCATCGCAGGTAAAGCGACGAGCTAACTGGCGGCATTCTTCTGCGTGTCTGGCGGCGTCCAAGATCGGTAGGCACTCGGACGCGTCTGGTCGATAGGGCAGAATGGTGTCAATGGTGTGGGAGGGGTGACGGCCGTAGAGGAGGTAAAAAGGGGAGAAGCCTGTTGTCGCTTGCGTTGCCGTATTATAGGCGTATGTAATGAATGGGAGAACTAAGTCCCAGTTAGAGTGGTCAGGCGTCACATACATGGATAGCATGTCACCGAGAGTACGATTAAAGCGCTCGGTAGCCCCATTGGTTTGTGGGTGGTAAGCGGTACATGTGCGATGTACAATAGCACACTCAGCGAGCAATTTTTCAATGACTTCGGACAAGAAGGCGCGGCCGCGGTCACTGAGGAGTTCTTGAGGGCCTCCATGACGCAACACAAAATGACGCAGTAGGAAAGTGGCAACCTCCTGTGCTGTAGCCGTTTTAAGAGCAGCGGTCTCAGCATAGCGCGTTAGGTGGTCGATAGCAACTATTATCCACCTGTTGCCAGTCGGAGTCAATGGAAGTGGCCCATAAATATCTATTCCAACCCGTTCAAAGGGTCGGGAAGGGCATGGTAAAGGCTGCAGTTCACCGGCGGAGGCGTGTGGTGGAGATTTTCGGCGCTGACATTCGGCACAAGAGCGGACGAAGTTGCGGACAAAGGTATACATGCCACGCCAGTAGTAGCGATGTCTAAGCCTTTCGTAGGTCTTGAAGACTCCTGCGTGGCCACATTGTGGGTCAACGTGAAAAGAGGAACAAATCTGCGACCTCAGGGTTCGTGGAACGACGAGCAGCCACTTGCGTCCCTCTGGTGCGTAGTTACGTCGATAGAGAAGCGTGTCACGTATCGAGAAGTGTGGAACTTGGCGCCGAAGCGTTCGCGTCTTTGGGAGTTCAGAAGTGTCGGCGAGATGATTGAGGAGAGACGCAGTCCACGGGTCATTGCGTTGTTCGAAAGCAATGGTGTCAAAGTCAAGCGATGACAATGTGGAATCGCAAGCGGAGTCAGCTGTGGCATTCTGGGACAGGGGGGAACGGGAAAGGGCGTCGGCGTCAACATGCTTCCGTCCTGACCGATAAACCACGCGTATGTCGTAATCTTGAATTTTCAACGCCCAGCGAGCGAGGCGGCCAGATGGGTCTTTTAACGTTGAAAGCCAGCACAGCGCGTGGTGGTCGGTCACGACGTCAAAAGAACGACCATATAGATATGGGCGAAACTTTCCAAGGGCCCACACAATGGCCAAGCACTCCTTTTCTGTGACGCTGTAGTTGCTCTCAGCCTTGGTAAGTGTGCGACTAGCGTATGCCACGACGTATTCTTGATGTTCCGGTTTACGCTGTGCGAGCACAGCACCCAGGCCTACACCACTGGCGTCGGTGTGGATTTCAGTTGGAGCTTCAGGATCGAAATGGCGTAGAATGGGTGGCGTCGTAAGAAGCTGTCGCAGGGTGGTGAAAGCCTCGTCGCAGGCAGGGGACCACGATAAGAGGTCTTTACAGCTGCTGAGAAGTTGCGTGAGAGGTGATATAATAGACGCGAAGTTTCGGACGAATCGCCGGAAATACGAACACAAGCCGATGAAACTTCGAAGTTCTTTGATGGTGGCAGGTTTAGGAAACGCCGTAACAGCTCGCAATTTCTCGGGATCCGGGAGGATGCCTTCCTTGGAAACAACGTGGCCCAAAATGTTCAGTTGACGCATGGCAAATCGACATTTTTTGAGGTTTAATTGCAAACCGGCGTTAGTTAAGCAAGTAAGGACGTGCTGAAGGCGACGTAAGTGTGTGTCAAAGTTAGGGGCGAAGACCACGATATCATCGAGGTAACACAAGCATATCTTCCATTTTAGTCCACGCAGGATGTTGTCCATCATTCGTTCGAACGTTGCAGGTGCATTGAAAAGTCCGAAGGGCATGACGGTGAATTCATATAAGCCGTCTGGCGTGACAAAAGCGGTTTTGGGGCGATCAGCCTCCGCCATAGGCACCTGCCAGTAGCCTGACCGCAAGTCTAACGAGGAAAAGAACTCGGCACCCTGCAAACTGTCCAGAGCATCGTCAATGCGCGGTAGTGGATAGACATCCTTTCGCGTGATCTTGTTCAATCGCCGGAAATCGACACAGAAACGAATAGAACCGTCTTTCTTTTTGACGAGAACCACCGGAGACGCCCATGGGCTCTGTGAAGGTTGAATGACGCCTCTGCGAAGCATGTCGTCTACTTGGTCAGCAATGACGCGGCGTTCTGTAGCGGACACGCGATATGGTCGTTGTCGCTGCGGTGAGTGGGACCCAGTGTCGATGTGGTGTTCTACTGCTAAGGCACGGCCGAGAGATGTTTGTTCAACGTCGAAAGAGTGGCGGTAGCTCTCAAGAATGGTGAGGAGTTGTGAACGCTGCGAAGATGTCAAATCTGCAGCGATGAATGGTTGAAATATGTTTGCCGACGTTGAGTCAGGCGCTGAGACGACAGCCAGTTCACAGACGGAGGTAGAAGGCACCTCATCGGGGACGGATATAATTCTGGAAGAACTGATTGTCTCGACGTGGCCAAGGCACTCGTGACAAAGTAGGGATAAAGACGACGACTCATGATTATAAATTGGCATTGTGGTTGACCCTTCTACAAGATCGAGAGCAGCAAAAGGCAGGGGGAGGGCTCTTCGGGCGACGAATATTGGAGATGGTGTGAAGAAGACCGTGCCGTCGGATATCGCGCTGCATGAAACTGGCACGAACGCAAAGGAGCATGGAGGGATGTAGGTGTCATCGCTAACGACAAGTTTAGCGGCAAACTGGGTGTCGACGGACGCTTGGTCATCCAGTGAGCAAAATTCGACCTCAGCCCTAGCACAGTCGATTACGGCGTTATGACGCGACAAAAAGTCCCATCCCAAAATAATATTATGGGAGCATGATGAAAGAACCACGAACTCTATCGTATACAGAACGTCCTGAATTGTCACGCGGGCTGTACATACTGCGGTCGGTTGAACAGGTTGAGCACTGGCTGTGCGAAGCGATAATCCGGAGAAAGGCGTCGTAACCTTACGAATTGAGCGACAAAATCCAGCATCTATAACCGAAACAGCTGCACCGGTATCTACAAGCGCGACAGTAGGGATATTTTCGACGAACACATCAATAACATTGGTAGGTGACAAATGAGGACTTGGGCAAACCGAAACTTGCGCAGTTCTTGCCTCAGGAACTGCGTCGTCTAGTTTTCCTCCTCGTTAGGTGCGGGCCGTCGACGCATAGGAGAAGGCGAGCGGCGGCGTGGAGAGGGCGAGCGAAGACGTCCCGGCCGAGGGCGGTGGTCGTCCTGGTAGCGGGCTGGCATTGGAGTGGAGGAACCATATCGCGTGTTGGAGTCAAGCGGGAAGAAAGGCTCACGGCGGTTTTCATTGGTGATATGCGTCCGGCGGCGGCAATACCTTGCGACGTGTCCGGGGTATCGACAAGCGTAACATATCGGGCGATTATCGAGGGTGCGCCATGGGTTGGCGGTGTTAGTGCTGGTCCAGTGAACTGGAGCTGGGGGATAGCTCGCGCGAGGCTGGAACGGAGGCGCAGGCGCCTTGCGAGTTGGCATGGCTGCAGCCGCGGCGTAGGTGAGAGGAGCAGCCACAAGATTAGGCTCGCGAGCAGCTGGTAAGGCCTCGGCGACCTCTCCTTGAATGACGTCACGTAGAGACGATGGTAAAGTTGTGGTAGCTTCTGGTGTGAAAGGCACCAAGGAAAGCTGTCGTGCAACTTCTTCGCGGACAAATGCTTTTATTTCGGCCATTAGTGACGCGTGGTCATGACCACTGATCACACTAGACAGCGATGCCAAATCGTGCGCTGGAGGACGTCTTGTCAGAGCTCGCTGCTTCCGCAATTCATCGTAGCTTTGGCAGAGGCTAATTACGTCGTTAACAGTGGTCGGGCTTTTCGCCAAGAGCATTTGAAAAGCGTCGTCGTCAATCCCTTTGAGGATGTGCTTACATTTTTCAGCTTCCGTCATTTCGGCGTTCACGCGTCTGCACAAATCGACGACGTCCTCTATGTAACTTGTGAAGGTTTCACCCGTTTCTTGTGCGCGTGTGCGTAAACGTTGCTCGGCACGAAGTTTTCGGACGGCAGGTCGATCGAAGACGGCTACAATCGACGTTTTAAATTGCGGCCACGTTCGGACGTCTGCCTGGTGGTTTCTAAGCCAAAGGCTGGCTACACCCGCGAGATAGAACGAAACGCGTGTCAACTTGTCCGCGTCCGTCCATCTGTTTAAAGCGCTCACCCGTTCAAAAGTCGAGAGCCACTCTTCAACGTCGTTGTCATCTGTTCCACTGAAGATTGGAGGCTCCCGCTGAGGAACACTGCCTGGACAGGTGGCCGGAAGAGATGGAAGCGTCTGCTGATCGGCGTCCGGCATAGCAGAAGGTAGCCGTCGAGAACGGAGTTCCAGGATGGTAGCGGGAAGGTGTAAGGGACGGTACCCGGCACGGCTCCACCAATTATAAAGGAGATTTATTAAGCAGAAGGGTTGATGCTTGGAAGGCTTGGAAGGCGATGCACCAGCCGCAATTTCCGAGCTCGAGCCGCTGCTGCACACTCGATGCTGCTGCCTCTGCGCCGGAGTACTTCCTCTTCTTTACAATATATATATATATATATATATATATATATATATATATATATATATATATATATATATATATATATATATATATATATATATTCTTCACATTCCATGTACAATAAGAACATTTTGCAGTGTTCTGACATGTTCTCTCTACATCTTCGTTTTTTGTTTGTAGTTTTTTTCTCCGGTAGACTGTTGATTTTAGTGCTTATTATCATTTTCTCTTGCTTACTAACTCTCCGACCTTAGGTTTGTGTTTCTTATTGGGTAAATATAATAATAATAATAATAATAATAATAATAATAATAATAATAATAATAATAATAATAATAATAATAATATAATAATAATAATAATAATAATAACAGTTTGTCATCGACGGCGCTAATTAGATATAGCATATAGATCTTATCAAGGAGCGTTAGCATCGTTATCTGCTTTAATTTCGTACAACATTACGCAATCGTCCCCCAAAAGAAAAATGTGCGAGGAAACAACAGAGGGAAGGTCATTAATGTACGTTAGAAATAACAGAGGGCAAAGGACAGAGACCATCAGCAGAAATGTTTGTTGTTTCAGGCGATCAGAGAGTGCTTACTGCAGGTGCATTTGCAAAATGTTTCCTACGCCATAATTCTTTCTTTTTTTAAATAAGGAAAGTACTCGTTGCGTGCCTGTAAGGTGCCACACTCACCCGGTGTGTAGCAGCACACTTTGGTATGGTGGGTAGTTTTAAACTGCTCGTTCGTTGCGCGATTTGCACGATTGAAGGCTGGTGCGATTCTATGATCCTGCCTCTCAATATTACCTGCGTTAAAAGAAGACCGATACCACTACATCACGCTCTTATAGCTTTTTTTTTTTACGCAACAGCTTCAAGCATTGGAATGTCTCCGTGGTAGACCACCTGTTGCCAAGCAGAAGACCTGGCTTCAATTCTTAATCGGACAAAAAAAATTCAAGGAAGCTGTTTAACCCTGCCTCAATTTGTGTGTGTGGCCTATAAAAGAAACTATCATCATAAACACGTATGTGCCACAGCAATAGGGTATTTTTTCCTACTCGCCGCTGCTCCACTTAAAATGAATAAGGCAATGGTTAGCTCAATAAGGGCTTGCGAAGCTACTGCAACGGGGGGGGGGGGGGGGAGTGATTGTAAGTGAAAAGAAGAGAAAAGTGAGCCTCGTAACTGTCTTTCAGAGGGAGGACACCTCAACAGTAGCTCACGAAGGATGGGGCTAGAGAAGGGCTTAAAAGAATATGATTAAAAGATAAAGAGATGGAGAAAGAGGAAGGAGAGAGCGAGGCGCAGCGACAGCGAACGACGGAAGTAAAGAAAAGACAGGAAAGTTGGATACGTTTGCAGGAGTCCGAGGACGGGGCACCACTGGCGAGAGCCCTTGTCGGCGTCAGGAGATGGCGTAGAGCAAGTCCAGTAGGCCAGAGCTACGCTGTCGTCGAAGATCGGCGTCAGGAGATGGCGTATAGAGTCAGCCCAGTCGGCCAGAGCTACACTGACGTCGGAGATCGCGGGGCCACAACCGGTCGGCACGAAATCCAGCGAGCGAGTCTTCTACAGCAATGAGCAGAAGAACCCGAGTACGTACAACGAGAGAATACTGAAGAACAGGAAAATCAACGGTGACTGCAAGGACACCCGGAAGCAAGGGAAGGCCTACACCAATGACGACGTGCCGTACGTTTAATAGAAGTGCGAACGCTTGGTTTCAAAGCTAGTTTCTATCTCTGGAGTTTAGAAATCTGTGTCATGTCTGTGATATAACCATCGTTTAACTAGTACATCTCTGCGCTGAGAATTAACGTATAGAATAGAACGTATAGAATAAAACGTATAGAATGAACGTATAGCATCACCTAGGTAAAGCCAAGAAACGAGCTAGAAGCAACTTGGAAACAGCCTGCACCACCTAGGTGAAACTTAGCAGCAACCAGATTAGCACTAGGATCATCCACATTCACTGGTTTGTCTTTCATGGCTCAGTGCAAGCCTCATCATTTTTTTTAATTTTTAAGGCGAAAGCCTTAGATGGCTTATCGAACACGAACATTGACCGATTTCTCACGTTGGCGGTGTGTGATGCAAAAATGATCATCACGGGATGCCGTCACCATGTGACATCATCCTGACGTCACAGCTGTCTGAATTCAATGGCGTCACACCACATAACATGCTGTCGCGTGTTGTCGTCATCCCATGACGTCACTGCAGTGCTTGGTCAAAGGTGGGTCGATGCCGGAGGCAGTGAAAGACAAAGCGAGGTGCACAAGCCTATTAACAATGCCTCCAACTCCGGAGGCATTGCAAAAGCACATTGGTTGCACAAACCTCTGAGAGAAAGGCGGGGGGGATCATATACAATGACTTAGAAGATGGTTTCAGCGTTCGAATCGACTGAGGTGTATGCACCGTTGTGCATTTTAAATGCGAAGCATTTTTTAGCGAACTTCGGCGACATTGAGCGCATCCATCTATCTAGCCGCTTACGGCTTCTAGTTCTCCTGGCCGTTTCGATAATGGTATCAGCTCCAAACTTGGTATCGCATAACATAAATGTATGAAGAACATATTTAAGTAGTCACAACATGCAAATCATGACATGTATGTCATGAATGTCATGATTTACGTTTTATGGTCCTGCAGCTCTTGCGGTGGTTTCGTTCACATGGCATGTTGCAAAACTGGTATGGTATGAAATGATTGCATGCCAAACACAAGCGACCAACCCTAACATGAAAGTCATGACATGCGTGTCATGTAACAACATGACAACATGCCACGCTCATGATGCGCTCGCGGCCGTTTCGCTAGCGTCACATATACCAAATTTGGTATTACGGTACGTGAATGAATAACAAAGGTGTGGTATAAACATAATATACGCGTCATGTAACAACATGACTACATGCTACGCTCATGATGCACTCGCGGCCGTTTCACTAGCTTCACATCTACCAAACTCGGTATTACGTGACGCGAGCGGATGACGGAGGTATGTGACTGGTGCAAACATGATAATCATGAGATGCGTGTCATGTGAGAACATGACTACGTGCCACAGTCAATATTCTAATACATTTCGACATGACGGGGTGCACGTGCTCACTGGTGTTCATTTCGTCGCGTCACGCTGGCGTTGCCACGCCAGGCGCCGGTCCTGCCATATGCTCGCAGGCGCACGCCGCGCTGCGTTGCTTTGACGCATGCGTGTTTCTGCGCATCCGGCGTCTCTCCGTCACTCAAAGAGGGAGACGCAGTGTTGTCTGGGTAACTCACCGGCGCGAAATGCAGCATGTCGCATTGCACTCCGGTTGCCGTCGGGCCGCGCCGACGGACGCTGGTCGCGTCTGGCGTCAGACTACAGAGTGCTCGTGTTTTGCTAACATAGCGTCGCTGTGCCCAGTGTGCGCGTGCGTCAACGCTACATTAGAGTATATTGGGCCCTTCATGATGCCCTCGCGGCCGTTTTGCTAGCTCCACATTTACCAAATTTGCTGTTACGTGACGTCAATGGATGACGAAATTTATGACTGGTGCAAACATAATCCTGGCATACGTGTCATGTAAGAACATGACAACGCACCACGCTCATAGCGTGCTCGCGGCCGTTTCGCTAGCTCCACATATACTAAACTTGATATCACGTGACGTGAATAGATGATGAAGGTAAACGACACATCCAAACATGATAATCATGACACGGAAGTCACGTACGGCATCATTTACCTACACCTCGTAATGTTGTGCTGATTTTAAAGATCCATATCAACCTTTCTCATTCGTGCTTCGCAAATCATCGATTCCCACTGTGCGTGGGATCTGCCAATTTTTTTTATTAGCCTCTATATCGAATTCTGGCTGACGGACAACGCCTACTTTTCACTCACGAACAATGAATCCGACACCAAAATATCACTGAAACGTGGTACCTAACACTATCGCGTTAAAGTTAAGCTAAGTGCTGACATCATGTTTCAAGATCTTGCACGAGTTGTCACTTCGCTTCACCACAATACACAAAAAGTGCTTCATTGCATAATTTTGGTCTGATGCAGTGAAGCTTAAGTAAAATTAAATGGTTTCGCATGGTGCATTTCGCACCTCATACTTCATCGTGTGTCGATTCATTCGTAACGTCAAACTCTGCTTTAGTTCATGTATCGTTCTTATATTATGCATAACGTCTTACGTCACATATCTTGTCATTACTACTTTTTTCTAACAAGTTGTTTCAGGTTTTTCGCTCATAGTGACAGCTCGACAGTGACAGACATGCAAGAATATGAACACACACGCATAAATATGAACCAACTAACCCTTATAAAGTTGTTACGCAGCAAATGAGTGACCGGTGGTTAACTACGTCTCCCTCTAAACAGCTACGAATTTCTCTCTGCTACTAAAGCGAGAGCTATCCCTAACGAGACCCCAGAGAACGAGTCTGCCTTCCCTCGAGGTAGTTTTTAACACTTCGTTATCTCCTAGTTTTCGCATGACAACAAACGTCTCCAAACGAGCGCTCTTACGTTTTTTCTCATCGAGAGTATTTTCCATTGCAATTTTCTTATGTTCTCAGCGTGGAGAAAAAGAAAACGATGTTTTGGGAAAAACGGAAAACATGGGCTTTGAAATAGGAGAAGAGGAAATCTCTCGTATTAGCTTCGAAAGGAAGCGGCATCAGAGAACGGTACAGCTTCCACTGCCAGGTGAAATAACGTCCGAGCCGAGGGAATAACACAAAAATTGTTTTTCGCCTGCCGCTGTGGATGCTCGAAGAAACAAAAAAAAAAGAGGGAACTGAATGAAACAGATGAAAGCTGCCTCCACATAGCTCGTGCGCGTTTGTACGTGTGTGCGTCTTCCGTCGTTGTGTCCGGAGAAATTTTCCCCTTGCCTTTCGGCACTGCTTGCCTGCCCGATCTCGTTAACCAAATCCACCTCCTCTCTCCCTATCTTCCTCTTTCCTTCCCGTCCGTTGCCGCGACCGACGGGGAATAACCACCCACCCCACGCTCGAGGACACGCCCCTCGGAGCCGGGCTCTGACCAATCAACATCCGTAGTGCAAGTCCTCCTCCTCCGCTTCCTGTTTTCTTGAGAGAGGGAACGCCTTCTCTCTTTCTCTCTCTCGGCGATTCATGCAGCGACAACTGCGGCCATCTTTCTTTCGCGTGAGCTTGAGCCCCTGACCTGTGCTCGCCGCGACGCTTGGTGGGGCGACAACAGAAGAAGGAATCTGGACGCCCGGGAGATCCGATCCGTAGGTTCAGCGGAGCGGAGTCATTGACGAATTCTCCCCCATAATTCTAGGATCGCTCACGTTATCCGAGTATCGCATGAGTGATAACACGAGCGCCAAGTGACGACTGTTGATTCATTTTGAGTTAGCGAATACCGGCGCTCCTGTCTGTCGCTGCACTATGTGACCAAGATTTAGGTCAAAGTTGATCAAGTTTTTAGATCAAAGTTCAATTTAAAAACGTTGCTATGCTAAGGCTGGGCATTACCGTATGTGTGGTAGGGGCAGAAGTACAATGTTGTAGGTATCGTTGAGCAGCGCAGCTTGCTGATAGGACTGTCACGAAATAAAGTCATATATAGTAATTCAAACCTAATCATGGAGAAGTGAAACAAAGTGCCCAAACTAAATGTTTGGCAGCTTGAATAGCCCCGCCGCGGTGGTCTAGTGGTTAAGGTACTCGGCTGTTGACCCGCAGGTCGCGGGATCGAATCCCGACTTGCTGCATTTCCGGTAGAGGCGGAACTGTTGTAGGCCCATGTGCTCAGATTTGGGTGCACGTTAAAGAACCCCAGGTGGTCGAAATTTCCGGAGCCCATCATTACGGCGTCTCTCATAATCATATGGTGGTTCTGGGACGTTAAACCCCGCATATCAATCAATCAACAGCTTGAATACACTCTAACCTCGCTTGGTATCTCGCCGAGATGTGGCACAAGCTCACGCCAGGCCAAGTTATGCAGGCCTTTCCTTCTTTTGAACGTTTGTTTTTGTTATTCTCTTACAGGAATATCAAACTTTCATAATGAAAAGGTAATTGTCTGATGCGCAATACAGATTATGAGAAGTATAAAAATTTCTGGCATTATTTGAGATTCTTCTCTACCTTGTAGCTTCCTGCCTTTCCATTATAGGTCACGGATATATATATATATATATATATATATATATATATATATATATATATATATATATATATATATATATAGTGGGAGTAATAATTCAATGGGCCAGTTAGTCTTCGTGAAGGTATGGAATATGGCACAACGGGAGCGTTGTCAACAAGGATAAATATATTTATTTCCCAACAGTTTCGGGAGGGGACCTCCCTTCATCAGGGGATGAGTTATGGATGAGGCTCATGTCAGTATAACTCATCCCCTGATGAAGGGAGGTACCCCTCCCGAAACTGTTGGGAAATAAATATATTTATCCTTGTTGACAACGCTCCCGTTGTGCCATATTTCATATATATATATATATATATATATATATATATATATATATATATATATATATATATATATATATATATATATATATAAGGGAGAGAAGTGTATACCTAAGGGCTCGTATTTCCGTGGTTTAACACAATATTAATGAGATATAACAGACAGTAATGCCAAGGAATGTACAGGGGAAGTTATTAGAACCAATGGAATGTAAATAAGAAAAAAGAAGAAAGAAAAGTGGATGAAAAAATTACCAGCTGTGAGCAGGAATCGAACCCACGACCTTCGAATAACGCGTTCGATGCTCTAACCACTGAGCTATCACAGCGGCCGTCCCTCCATCGACTTTTTGGGGTTTATATGTGAATTTAGAAGTGGGAGTGACCGTCAGCGCCATCTATAAGCCAAACAACGAGTATATATATATATATATATATATATATATATATATATATATATATATATATATATATAACGATACTTTTTCATACGTTTCGCAGTCCACAAATTTATACAAAATATACATGTATTGGAACAGGAAATGAGAAATAACGTTGATATTCAAGGTTTATGTGCTTCGCTTGCGTCGTGTCATGATATACGTGAATAAAGACAGCACTTAAGTCTATAGTTTTCATGCAACGTAAGTTGTATGCAACGTAAGAAAGAGGGTTGGATTCCTCCAACTCTGCCCCGCCGCGGTGGTCTAGTGGCTAAGGTATACTCGGCTGCTGACCCGCAGGTCGTGGGATCGAATCCCGGCTGCGGTGGCTGCATTTCCGATGGAGGCGGAAATGTTGTAGGCCCGTGTGCTCAGATTTGGGTGCACGTTAAATAACTCCTGGTGGTCGAAATTTCCGGAGCCCTCCACTACGGCGTCTCTCATAATCATAGGGTGGTTTTGGGACGTTAAACCCCACAAATCAATCATCATTCCTCCAACTCTCTCTTGGTTATGCCTCTTGTGCTCTTGCTCGGCACGGGAAGGCAGCTTGCCATGCAGCTACATAAGAACCGATCATTTCACGGCGTTTAAAGATATTTTTCTGAGTGCGGATGGGCAGGAATCCATACCTTGCCCATAGCTGAGCGTTATGACTAGCGGGTTTTAGGTGCTGAAGTAAGACCGTTGAAAAAAAAAAAACAAATTTAACACTGCGAACGGTTTTTTTTTTCATTTCTCATGACATATCTGCACGTTCGCTTTGAGACAGTTCATTGGTATTGGTATTCAGAACTGCGCAGTAGAAAATTTGCGATAAGTACAAAACTCCAACATGATACTTTTCAGGCTTCGAATGACGATGATTAAATATTCATTCGAGAAAATTTTGTGCTCGGGCGTGTAAAAGCCATGACTTTTTTTTTATGGGCAACTTCTTAGGGTCATAAGCTTTCTGACGAAGGGCACTAGAGGTATATGAACTGGAAATGACAGGGAGGTATACCGATGACATACCACTTTGGCTGCGGTGTACTATAGACCAATTCTATGTTTCTAAATAGGGGTATACATGAATCCGAATGTGAGCAGACAATATGGAGCGTTTCGTAACAGCTCAGATCCTACGACACTCAACGAGCTACAGGATAGGCTTAGCCGCTCTGAATGAGGGGCGTTTTACGGAGGTGAAGCCAGCTTGCCAATACATGTAAGGCCACAAAAGGGGAACAGCAATTTTAAAAGGTGATAACATTTTACGAGTGTTTGTTGCCAGCGGGAATGCCCCTTTGAGGCGGCATTGCAATAATAATAATAATAATAATAATAATAATAATAATAATAATAATAATAATAATAATAATAATAATAATAATAATAATAATAATAATAATAATAATTGTTGTGGTTTCGCGCCCTGAAAATCCTCATATGACTTCTAGAGACGCCGAAAGATTCGGGAACTTCGAGCATTTGGGATTGTATAACGCGCTCCTAAATATAAACACACTGACCTCGAGCATTAATAGCTTTCACCGAAAATGCCACCATGGCCGGGATTCCATACCGTGACTTGTGGACGACACCGAATTGCATGCACATCTGCTATTTTGCGTAACTTTCCTTTGTATTGCCTGTTCTTCATTCTTCTCCGGCCCCGAGAGTGTAGACCTAATGAAAGTTTGTAAAGAGGGGTGGGCGCCGTCGACATATATACTGATGTGCTTGTCACGGCGCCGTGACCTATACGCGCCGTGACCTATACGCGCCGTGACGTATAGGTATACGTCACGGCGAGTATAGGTGCCGCCCCGCCCAAAGCTCACCACCACCGTCTATGATCACACGACAACTGGCATGTGATGACAGTGGGGCATCCCCGAAGCGCTGTGCTATAGGAGGCAGCTTTGCAGCTGCTGTGCCAGTTTTCACTGGATCACAGACGGCGGTGACGAGCTTTGGACTGGGCTATAGCCTATGCTCGCCGCGACGTCGCTACAAGCGCTTCAGTATATCGACGGCACTTGTAATAGGAATATATAGGTATTAACCAATGCGGTTCCCACCCACACACTATATACGGCTATTCGCGACGGGCGAGTACTGATGACAAGTAGAGTCGTTAAGTGAATAAGGGTTGAGAGAATACAACTGGACGCCTTTTTTTTCTAAATTTCAAATCCATCTCTTAAGCATTGTAATTAGCGGTATCAAAATACACATGAAAAGTTTGCCTCGTGTGTCAAGTTTAACAATGAACGGTTGTAAGGTCCGTGAAACCAGCCGTCGAGGTCGGGTGACTGGCCAGGCCTGAGGCCTGTTGAACGGAGGTCTGCTCAACAGCCGCGAATGAGAACTCAATAGATCCTGTAGAAATGTGAACAATTGTCCCGTATGCATAAATCGTTCTTGATAGCCTGATGCTCAAGTATACGCTGCTGATCAGTCGGGCGTGACACTTCTGCGGCACTGTCGTAGCCGATAATTCGGCACCGAGTTTATCGAAGGAGAACGTCGTGTTCGTTCCTGTGTGCGGGGAGGAGAGTGTGCCTTATTGGTCAACTTTGCTCTTGTAAACCGTGACTAGGGACAAACTGGAGAGGCTGTAACGGTATGCCTTCAAACCGGAGATAAGTTTCGAAGTTTGCGGCTGTTTGGGGACGCAGTTGATCGCACCATGTAGAGACGAAATTTCTGCTAGTGCGTTTTACGACGACCTTTGTTTTGTCGTATACAGACGCAATCAGGTAACGTGAATTAGCGCACGTGCCTTGCTAGCTCCAAGTAGGTGCAGACTCAATTCCTGAGGCAGCTCGATGCATGTTTTGCCTGTGAAATGTATACTGTTGTATACTTGCTGAAAATCAGTGTGTGATGTACAGATATTCCGGGATAAGCAGCTTTACCCGAATTTAGGCAGATGTCGCTGCATATGTGATAACTGCTGACTTCTCTCTAATATGTTATTAGAAATGAGCACCAAATGAGGATAAAGTTGAAAGCCATGTTGATAAAGAACTATATTGCAAGGAAAGCAGAATCATGTTATGTAAACTTGCCAGCAATATACTAAAGCGTGAAGCAATGTTTTATAGTGCAGTGTGCACTGCAGACTGCATTGCGGAAGAAAAGCGGTGTATTCTACAGACAATACAGGAAGCCGAATGTTACGTTGAAAGAAATTATTCAATAAAGAAGTCTCACTGTGCATGTGCAGAGTTTATTTTGCATTTTATGTGGGGTTTAACGTCCCCAAACCACCATATCATTATGAGAGACGCCGTGGTGGAGAGCTCCGGAAAATTTGACCACCTGGGGTTCTTTAACGTGCATCTAAATCTGAGCACACGGGCCTACATCACGTGCAGTGTTTGTTGAAGCTCAACAGGTGTGTATTATGCTTCAGTCTCAGTTAAAGGTTTCTTTGCTTACATGAGCGGTAGCAAAATACTCCTATCTGATGCTTCGCCATGAATCGATTCATGCTTAACAATTAAGTCTGTTCAATAAATCTCTCCAGCTTATATGTCATTCGAAAATCAGTGACTATAGATGTCACAATTCTTTGACTTACGATGAACATCAAGCTATCCGATACAAAAAGCAACTTGTCTTCTTGAAGGTACAGTCGGTCAAATCCTTAGCTATTGTGCAAGAGTGGCAGTTTATAGGGCTGAAGCTCCTTAGCGTGTGGGTCGCTCCCTCCTCCGTCAATAGTACATAGTATGTATCTAGCTTTAGTTTATGAATTGCACACTAGATGGCGTTGTTTGTCTATATGTAAAATTGCATACAAAATAACTAGATGGTGGTAGGGTATTGTTATAGTTGATGATTAAAGGGGGGGGGGGGTTCGGACCGACGGACGAACGGACTGACCGACAGATGTTGGTCCGTTGGTCGGTAGGTCCACCTGTCTGGCTGTCTGTCTTTCTGTCTGTCTGTCTGGACGGACAGAAGGACACTTTTCGTTACTGTCATTAACTCCATCGATTTTGTAATGTAATTTTTTTTCTGCGTATCTTTGCCATACGACTGAATAGTGTTTCAGTTGAATTAAGGACAAGTGTATGCCCAAAAAGCACTTGTTCACAAAGCAATTTTTGTAATTTAGTTTCATAATATGGGGCTGACAGACAAAAAAGTGGTCACCACGCACAATAGCTAAAGCTTTGTCCGACTGTACATGGTAAAAGGCCAGGGAACGTTCTAATACTGTAGAAAAAAAAAGCTTGCTATTGTTTCGCCGGCATAATCAGCCTTAGGAATTATACCAAGAGCGTGTGCTAAGTTCACTTCGCTTGTTGCAAAGCATGCCAATAAATCACTGACCTAATAAAAGTACGAATCTGCCGTCGATATATAAGTTAGAACTATTCATATCGTGTCTAATGAAGAAAACGAGTATGCGCAAAAAAAATAACGCTGTGCAGAAATTTCCCAGCCGGCCTCCACTGCTGGGCAGTGAATGTTGTACATAGTGTTGATTCATTATGCTGTATTTATAATGTATCGCAGTGTTTCAATAATCAAGAGCTTCTAAATTTACACTTCTTTCCTCCGCTAATATATAGATAATTTTCGAAGAAAACGATGAACCTCCTTTTGTTTCACCAAAATTAGTTGATTCACTTTGCTAGGTAATTTACTGAACCAATAAGATTAGTACACGACCAGCCTCTTTGCGCAGGGCATTCGTGCTCACCATAAACGCAAATATGAACTCCATTTAAGAAAAGGTACCATGTAAGAAAATGAAAAAAAAAGAATATAAAACGGGTTGCGATGTTGAAAAGGAGCGCATTGCATCTCGGAGCCAGCTCGCCTCCTTTCAGCGCATCCTGGGAAAGGGCACAGTGCGCGCTTTTCGACGAGCACGTGCGCGCGTTTGGCGACGATGAGGGAAAGCGAGCAAGCGGCGGCAGGCGGAGAGTTTCATAGCGCGAGGGAAACGGGGAGGAAGGGGAAGGGACGGAGGGAGTCGGGCGGTGCGGCGGCGGATGCACGAAACGAAGGCCGGCAGGCGCTCCCGTTGCGAGACGCGCTTGCACGGCGGCGCTGTTTTTCTCGGCGGCGGGCCGGCCTCTCTTCCCTCGCGAGGGCATCTTCTCTCCTCCCTACTTTTCTTGCGCTTCGCGCGCGTGGCGGGATCGTAACCCCACGCCCCCTTTCTCCCTAAAGATGGGGGAGCCGCGGCAGTGGAACGGCAAACGTGGCGCGATCTCTGAAGCCGGTGCGTGCTAGCAAGCGCGCCGGAGGATGCAGCAGTCTCAGCCGTCGGTGGTACCCGCGGCGGTGAAAGGATCTCCGCCTCTGCAGTCTTCGTCAATGCCAGCCGCTTCAGTGACGGCGCACAAGCCTTCCCGTTTCTCGCTGTACAGCATCGAGAGGCTGCTCGCCGGAGCGGCGGCACATGCGGCCACCACGCCGTCGTCCGTGGCCTCTTCCGTGCTGGACTTCAGCATCGCTCAGCACCCGTCGGCTCGGATAGGTGCGTGCACACTGACCCTCGCAACTCTCTTATCACCTTTGTATGGTCTTTTCGATCCATACGCACTTATATTGAGACCTTACGTATTGTCACCTTTAACAATGAGCCAAATTGTCGCTAGATTTGCATACAGTGCGCTGCTTCAAAATCTTCCCACGTTTCGTTCCCTGACCGTTAACGAAGTTATTTCTGTGGGTCTCCAGTAAAGTTTTTCCTTCATCCGGGACAAACTTTCACTTCTGCATGGTTTTCAGCTATCGAATTAGTTTATCAGTAGTTTCGTTTGCTGTCGCGTTAGTTTTTGTAAGCTAATCTTTGTGTATACGTTCGACTGTCTTTTACTGGCTCACAAAACAAGGACGCAGAACGTAAGAAAACAATTTGCTCTTTCTCTGACTTCTCATGTAACGCTAGATTATATTTGAAGGTAGAGATACATCGTGGTTTTAGGATTGCGAAAGCAACGTTCTGTTCGAGACATTATTGTTAGCACTGATTCGCTGTTAAGGGCATACGAAAGTAAATTCTCGCTTGATAAACAATTCTTCAATTTCAGTTTATAATTCTGTTGGTCGTGTGATTCCTAGTTTCCCAGGGCAAGAATTCGTGATAAGAGGCCGACATTTACCTCAACTATGTAGCTTTTTGACTCCGCAAGATTACGTCGTGTACTACTGGTAAATGTAGATCTTTACAAAAAATATTACAATAATAATCACGAAATGCATCTTTCCACTCAGAAAAAGATTGACATTGCATGACAGAGGATGAACTTTCGACATGCTGATAGAGAAGTAGTGTCACACTTTCCCCTTATAATATGCACGTTTAAAAAGACTCAGTCCGAGAGAAGTACACATGACGGAGTACATATGAGTACCATGTGAGGCTAGGATGAACCAGCTGCGAATAACGATTACATGAAATTTCTTCAACGTGTAATGTCCTCTTATTTGCAGTCATATACCCCAATACCATACCGCCCATAGGGTGGGGTTCTTCACTTTAAGTATCATCATCATAATCACGCACATGCTCGGAAGCTCCTCACATCGGGATGAAAATCACCCCACGGCTGTCTGTGTACACAAGCTGAATCAAATAAAAGAGGCTTTAATGCCACTTTAGGAAATAAGATGACAACACCTATTCACAAGAAAGCAGAGGTGCTGAATGCGCTCAGGAATTTGTCATGTGAAGCTATAGAAAGCTTTGACGTTGGTTCTTTCGCATGACTTATACATAAAACGTTCAAAAAGAAAGAAAGAAAATCAGCACCGATACATGTGCGTAGCGGCAAGCGCTATAGCAACAGGTGGGTCGATCTGTTCAGACCTGCGATCGTGGTCTGCAACTGCTCCGCCTGAGTGTGTAATCTAATGCAAATGTAACCGGTACACATTACCGCACATCAGCAAACCAGTGTAATTGAATAAAGGGAAGTGAAGGAGCGTTCTTAATAGGGCAAGTAGTTCATGAATATTGTGGCACAAGAGTGCAAACGACGCCACCAAAACATACATGACACAGCGCTGACTGTCAACTGATTTCTTTATTGGAAAGGCGGAGATTGTATAAGAAGGGGAACAATTATAAAAAAAACCGCACAAACGCTATCGAGTCACTCAACCGGCTAGAATTTTTGTTAATTTTGATAAAGGTTTACAGAATGCGGCAAATTCAGATATCGTGAACCTAAAAACAAAACAAAAAATGGCAAGAAAACAATGACATGGCGGTTGGTACGAAATTGACTGGAATTGCTAAAACCAGACATTCATAAATCAACAATAACCAGGGTGTAACGAAAAGGGTTTATGAGCAATTGACATCGATTCTAGAAAAACTAATCACGAACAGTAAAACAGTAAATAAAACAATAGAAGATACGCTACAGCATATGAGAACAAACTTGGGGATCACAGTTGGAGCTCTGGGTATCTATTTTTTTATTTTTCTTCAAAGAGTGATAGTGGTGGCGTGCTGACACCTGCTGCTCTCCTTTTGTGAATTATGTGTGCCTCACAAATTTTGCATGCGCATGAATGCTGATATTTCTTTTTTGTTAGACCCCAATTCTTTGTTTTTGTTGATTTATGAATATCTGGTTTTAGCATTTTTGATCAGTTTCGTACTGACCGCCATCTCATCGTCTTCTTGCCCCCCCCCCTTTTTTTGATCATGCTGACGTATGTGCTCATGATATCTGCATTTACAAACTCTCATGAAAATTGATAAAAATCCAGGCCGGCTAAATCACTTGATGGCATTCCTATACCATTTTTCGATAATTTTTCACCTTCCTATATATTCTTATGCTCATTCTTTATTTTTTTAAAATGTCTATGCAATGGTAGAAGCCAAAAACTCTGTTCTCTCTGCAGCCTTTCTACTAAAAAAAAATCATGATATTCAGCGCTGTGTCTTGTACAGTATTCACCCCGTAATTTGCGCTGTTTTTCCACAAAATGGAAGCGAACCCTCTCTAGTTTTTGGTCTGTAAAAAAGCGCAAGCTATTGCATGCATGCTTGCGGAGTGTATAATACATTTATGATACAATTTTTCAAGCTGAGAGCTTCTTTCAAACTGGTAGCTTCAACAAACCCACAGAAATTGTCGCTTCGTATAAAATATTGCTGGCATATTTATCAAGACAGATCATGCCATAGTGAGGCTTCATTTCAATGAAACCACATGACTGCACGAGGTGAATGTGGCGGTATAGTTAGGCAACAAAAAGGAAGCATGGACGTCTGACTGTGAAACTTTATAACCATTTATGACGTTTGCCTTACGGTGGTCAGTAAGGCGACAGATAGGAGAAAAGTTGGATGACGCTTCAGATGCGCCTCAAGAGCAGAGCTTCGCTTCAAGAGCAGAGCTTCGCTTCAAGAGCAGAGCTTCGTTTCAAGAGCAGAGCTTCACTTCAAGAGCAGAGCTTCGCTTCAAGAGCATGCAGAAGGTGATGGCGTAATCGAGCACCGTTCTCATCACGTTCTGAATCGGTAGCCTCTCGTCGCTTCTCGCTCAACCGTGCCACTAGCAAAGTAACATCTGTGCGGGTAGCACTGGCCGTTCAAAACTATCTCAGAATGCCTACTGCGAGTTCAGTCGGGAAGTTCTCACCACGCCATATTTTCTCCTTTTGCGAACCAGCCAGGTCACCCATATATGCGTCCATGAGGCATTATGAAAAGGCAACCATCAGTTGCTCTCTTCGTTGGTGATTTTGCTGATAATACTGCGCGCTTTGTAATGGGTGAGTATTCACACCCCTCGCTTGTGTTATTGCCACGCCCTGACGACCGGCACGATTCTATTCCTCTGCCACGCAACAACGCATGAGTTAGGGAGATGTTGACATTGTACGTCATTCGTACAGAATTTTTTTGGGGGTGGGGGGGGGGAGGAGCCGTTTCAAGCAATGGCGTGATAAAACACGTGCTTACCACGCCGGAGGCCCGGGTTCGATTCCCGACGATGGAACCGAATGTTTTGTTGTTTATTTGCATGTGTATAAAATTTTCGCTCATAAAAACGCAGGTTTTTTGCTCACAACCAACAATGCCGACGTTATAATTTCTTTGAACTGAGCTATTTAACGCGTCCGTGTTAAAACACGTAGGGGTGTTAGATGGGGAACAAAATCAGTTTTTTTTTTGTTTTTGTACACTGCACTGGAGGAAACACTTCGTGGACGAGAAAGGACTGTGTATTCTGCAAGCAGAACTTTTTTATTTACTTAGGTTTTATTAACTCTCGAATGCTTTAGAAAAGCAGTTCGCCATCGAGAAAGAATGCACTGAAAAATGTGATCAGCTTCCACGTAGAGCTTTCAAAGTCATTCTGATTTCGCAAAATATATATGATGGTTGTAGTGCCATCAGCACTGCGATTACGCAGTTCGTTCTGTCATATAATTTGACCAGTTCTGGCAGTTTGTCTTGCAGATTTTTGTTTTTTTTACATGGGTCTTTTGATTGGCACGCTTCATATCTGCATGAATACTAAATGTGATTGTCCTTTACACGGTGTAACCCATAGGACATTTGCTATTGTTAGCCTTCTAATATCCTTATTCTCTGTTTTCTTCTCTGCAGTTTCGTTTTGTGGATGACTTGCAGTCGCGCGTCAACCGATTAGAAGTTAGTGCACAATAGTCTTGACAAATACGCGCTAGTCCCATGGTTATTCTGAGCAATGCTTCTGTGGTATCAGTCTCCTTATGTTGGTCTTCCAGTACATTTTTTATAAAAAGAGCTACGATTCGTATGCCGGGTTTCGAGCCAAGCCGTAAAAAGTAATCGCGCACGTAGGCGACTCAACAATGTTTGAATTTTGGAAGACGACAGGCTTGTACAACCGGCTGTTGACTAATTATGATGCCGTATATCAAACAAGACTATACACAAGGCTGACTATCTGACTGAGACGTCGTGTTTGTGTGTTCCTCGCCTTCCGTTTCCTCTCTCTGTCTTTCTCTGTGCACCTGTAACTTTCAAACACCCCTCTCCATCTTCCCAGAATATGACAGCATACAGACTATTCCCAACTAGTTAATCTCTCTTTCTTTTTACTCTCTCCCGTTTCGTGCCTTTATTTCCTCATCAAAGTTTAACGACTACAGGTTGTCAAAATACTTTATTTCCTGTGCCTCATGCCGTTTTTTTCTCTTCTTTCTTCTTGTATCAAAACAAACTTCTCCACAAAAGAAATGTGCGAGAGCGATCAATCAATCAATCAATCAATTAATCAATCAATTGTACTTATTTTCGTCCAGAGGCTGCGGGCCATTTCCCAGGTGCACTGAACGGCCGCTCAAAAGGCAGCACTGCAGCTTCCTCGGACAAGACCTCCACTCCATCGCTCTCCTACAATGTTGACAAGGGGCCGTCATCGTCTCTGCATCAACATCACCAGCAGCAACAGCAAGCGGCAGAAGACGGTGGACTGTCCGGTAAGCCTCGCAAGATCCGCCGGAGCCGCACCACGTTCACCACATTCCAGTTGCACCAGCTAGAGCGCGCTTTTGAGAAGACGCAGTATCCGGATGTGTTCACAAGGGAAGACCTGGCTCTGAGGCTGGACCTCAGCGAGGCCAGGGTACAGGTACGCTATGCTTCCCGTTCTTCTATCTGTGCTGTGCGTGCGTGCGTGCGTGTGTGTGTGTGTGTGTGTGTGTGTGTGTGTGTGTGTGTGTGTGTGTGTGTGTGTGTGTAGGAGGGAGGGGGAGGGTAGGGAGACTGAGCAGTGCTGTATTGATAAACTGCACCAGATGCATAGGCTGATTCGGCTTGCGAATTTTTAACTGTGATTGGCGTGCACGTTTTTTGTCGACTATACATACTTGGGAATGACGTCGTGAATACTTGTTGAGTATTTCGTTTGCCTGTTTTGAATATTAATTTATTTACTCCCCTCCCCCTTCCTCCCCTTTACTGTCACCGTAACTTTCTGTATAAAGTCCAATCGGTAATATTGCCCCACACTTCGTGTGTTGGCGCGAGTAAAAAAACGCAACCGCGGGGAGGCTCTGCTGCAGCCACGTAGCCAAGCTCGTGGCTGAAGTGAAACAAGCCGTCCATCTCCGTTGTACGAAGGGTACACATGCGATAACATCAGCCTGCTGGTGAGCCCTGCATTCGATGGCTTCTCAAACAAACAGGAAGTGCCCCAGCCATTTTTCAGCCTTTCTGTATGAGGAAAGAGTTGATTGCTCAGGCAGCAACTACGAACTATACATTAGGGCGTGGTCACGAGATATGTCCACAGCCATGCTCTCAGTGAGTAGCTTACGACGTGTTTCGAGTAATCACATCGAGCATATATCTATTAGGTCCCTGAAGGTTCCGTATTTCCTTAAACCAGCCTTTTGTTGAGTTACGCGAGATCGGACCCAGAAGAGTTAGCTGCTAGCCTTCGCGTGACATTCTAATTTGTTGCCATCGCATAACTTTACCCATGTGGCGAAACTACATATTTTTTTCGACCCTTTTTCCCCGTATTTTCCGATTCCGAATTTCCGATTACTCACTTCCTTATTCATTTTAATGCTGTTAGCATCGGAAGAGGAGTGGCACAAGATGGATCACATAAAACCTTAGTTGAAGCCGGGCTCAAGGTGCGGATCATGAAAGAGCAGGCGTGATTTAAAAAGTTTCACCGTGAACTGCTGAGGTGGCATCCGACTTGCGTAGGAACGGAGGAAAAAAAAAATGGCGGGAATTCCAAGCTTCGCCTTTAATATCCTGTTCTTAGTACGTACTTCAAACACATAGTGCCTGAAATCTTTTCGAACTTGCTATGCACCCACTACGCGGCTTTGAGGGAATAGGCGCAGTAACGTGTGTGCATGCCTTTTGTAGTGCGTGACAGGTTTTAAACCACGATGTCATTATGACAATCACATGGACTGACACCCGATGGTAAAGTACGCGGGTACCACGCATATTACTGCAATATTTCGTGGTGTATTTCATTTTATTTTCATTTCATTTTATTTCCATAAATACCCGCGAGGGGGTATTAGATAAGGGATGGGTAATTATAAAGACAAAACATAGAAGCCAAAGATTTAACATAGAAATGCTTATTGATATTTCCTATGAACGATGACGGGCAGGGAATGGTTGCAATTTCACTTGGAAGGCCGTTCCAGTCTGGTGCGGTACGTGAAGCATGCATACAGGACTCGTTCGTTTGTAAAGCATGAAAGTTATTTTCACTGCAGTTCCAAGCAGAGGAAGTTATTTTCACGGTATTCACAAGCGAACGCGTGGTTGTGTGATAGAACATTCGCTTGTCATGCAAACGACCCGAGTTCGATCCCCACTATATCCCAGGATATTTTTATTATTTAATTTATTTGGATCGTTCGCGATTTTTGTCACGCACAAGATGACGATTTTTCGCTCACAATGAACGACGCCGATACCAGAATTTCTGCGAAACGAGCTTCTTTAACGCTATCGCGTTAAAGGTATAGCACGTGACCGTTAAAAACCGACGCACTTCAACGTATGAAGTTAAGTGAAAGAAGGCACAGATAATAGAAAAGTTATCACGCAGTGGCATGCGATAGCGCGGTGTCTTAGGCGTAACACAAGGTATAACCGATGACAAAAATTATGTTATGGGAAACTACGCACCAAAACGTACGATGTGAGAACGAGGTGTGTTTCCGTAAGTGCATCGGATTAATTTTGACCACGTGGAATCAATTGTTTAATGTGCACGTAAATCTAAGGGCATTTTCGCCATTTTGAATTAGTTTTTTGCATTTCGCGCATATCGAAATACAGCTGCCGTGGCCTGCCCGAGATCCAACAGCAGCGCGACATCTTGTAGTCACTAAAATACAGCGGCACGTTAAACGAAAACAAAAAGAAGCAAACAAGAAAGGGCAAAGAAGCTGGCTTCGCTCGACTGCCTAATGAGCCATCCTATTTCACTGAAATAATACAGAGAGGGCTCCGAAAGAGCAAATGCCACTTGATGTACGGTACATTTATGCCCCTATATAGCACCTGTATATAGAGTCGCGAACGAATCAAGGAATAAGAGGATCGGCGTGTGCTGCAATATGCGATACTGCTGCGTAGACAGTGGGGAGTAGTAGCCTGTATTGGTTAGGCTGCGGCACTCACTGTGACATAGATGGTAAAGTGGCGCAATTTGTTTTTTTGTTTTTTTTTGCATCTCCAATGGCTCCAGAAAAGTACTGCCGCACATGGGATGGGGAAGTGGGTGCTTTCACGCCTCTTCTGATTGGCTAATGAAATCACTGCTGCGCACGCCGTGGCGACTCGTAAACGCGTTTTTCCCTGGGAGCAGCACGGCGGCAAAGCAAACACCAAGGGCGCCCTCTCTTTGACGGAAGAAGAGAAGGGAATACGGGGGGGCTCGCACGCAGGCGTCGGGACGTTCGCAATAAGGCCCTTTTCCGGCAGCCCGTCATCATCGACCGACTCGAGCGGCGTCTCGTATTTGACCTGGCCGGAAATGACGTCACGCCCGGAAGCGCGACGCTAATGCACGCGCTGCTGCCACGCGGAAAAGCGCGCAGCACCCCCGGTGGCGGCTAGACCTTTTCCTCCTCTGCATGCGGCCCCGTCCGGGTTCTCTCACGACCCAACTCGCCTTTTAACACCCCTTTCACACCCTCTCCATGAACTCTCACCCTTTCACCTTCGTTCATTTTGTCAACGCCTATGCGAGAATGCTGTGACACCCAACGCGCCGCACCCTATGTGCGCCCTCACTTTATTATTTTTTCCTCTCTCAACTTCCAACTCTCTCCTACATCCACTTCACTTACCTCTCTCGCCTCTCAGAAACTCATTTTGAGCGGACTTACTTAGCGGCCAAACTAAATTAGGGTGCCAACAGCTTCACCTACTCTTCGCTCTCGACCAATAAGCCGCTGCCTCCGCTCGTCAACGTTCTTTCTTTTTTTTCTTTCTTTCTTGAAATGACTGTTGTGAAAAACGAGGAGTGGGAGAGAGAGGGATGACGTCGCTTATTGACCCACCTCAAGAATTATGGCTCTACACTGCACAGGCGACTAGGTTCATAGATCCGTCTTCAACCTCGTAATAAGGGACACATCTTTTTTTTTTCTTTCTCTGCATCCTCTTTTCCCTCGGTTGTCGGAAGCTCATCGCACTTTTTGTGAACTCGCGCCGTGTCCTGGCGAATATCCCTTGATGCGCATTACTCGTCCTGTCTACATTAAGCGTTCAGCGGAAGAGGAGGAGCGGATGGGCGACGCTCTATTCAGTATAGCACTCATCTGCCCGCACTCATTCAGCGTTTCACTTGTTCCTGTATTCTCGTAACGCAGTTTCCCTAAGACACATACCGCCTCTAAGCTCTATCCCGAGAACTGTATAAACACATCTATAGAAGAGAAAGCAAACAAAAAAAAGTATCCGCTCCCGGAGAAAAGAATAATAATAAAAAAGAAATCACGATGGCGCACGAGCTGCTTATGAACACTTAATTTGCGTCCTTCATCCTGCAGAGAAGAGCAAAGCGCAGGGGCAGTAGAAAAAGGGAGGGGTGTATGTGTGTACCGGCCTCTTATTAAGCGAGACACCCAGGGCAAATGGCGATTAGTTAACGTCTTTTTCGAGGCGTTCGCGGGAGACACGGAGGGTGCTGAAAGGCGCTAAGTGGCTATTCGGCTGCAATAACGTTGTCTCGGGGGGGTGGGGGGAGGGTGGTGCTACTGCCGCGTTGCTTCATTGGCGGCACTTAGCCTTGTTCCAGTGTGCCCCCCCCCCCCTTTCCATCGTCTCCCTCGACCAGTACAGTGTCATCTTCCCTTTTGTCGTCTGCTTTTATCGTCTGCTCTTTTGTCTTCCAAAGCTTTGCTTCGTTCCCGCGCCTCTTTCCTTACATCCCCAAGCTCCCCTCTTCTTCTTGAGCGGACATGTCCACCGTTTAGCCTTTTCTTTCTGCTCGGGGCGTTTTCTGCGTCACCTATAGTTTCTTTTTCGGCAACAAGGGTTACTTACCTTGTTGCCTTTGTCTCTGCAGCTTCTTCTCCCTGCGTAGCTATAGAAGCAGCCTTTAATCGATGGAGGCGTCACGGTTCCCTTTGTGTTATCCCGCTCACTTTCGGTTAGTCTTTCTTGGCTCTTCACGCCGACTAGCTCTGCTCCGCTGCTTGATTCTTTATCTTCGATGCTCGCTCTTTCGTTTTTATCGCTTGTGAGTTTTTATCTCCAGTACGATGTACCCGGGCCTTGTTTCTGGTGATTAACTGGCACGAAGAGAGAAATTCCTGCGGCTCGGTAGTCGAGGCTTCTGTGGTGATTTATTTTTGGGGGGAAAGAGAAAAGACAGAATGAGAATAATGAGGAAAAAAAGTGGGAGCACAATTAAAAAATGAAGGCCAAGTAACGGGATTGTTTTATTAATAAGATGAACTCGCCGCTCGACCTCTGAAAAGTGGGCTCGTTTTATTAAACATGGCGACCATGAAAGCTTTGCCGAGATAAAGTGCGCCCTCGCGGGGGGAATAGAATTTGCGTTTAATAAAGGCGGAGATGTTCCGAAAGTTCCATTTTTCATTTCACTTTCTGTCGCTCCTCCGTTTCGCGAAGATTAGCTAAGAATTCGGCATAATCGATTCATTTTGCGCGCTAATCGTCTTCGTTGAAACACTCGATTGGCAAGAAAACGCGTTTGATGTTTTTTTTTGCTTCCTGTAAGCGCATCTTTTTCTCTTATTTTGTAAAGCTATACCCACTGAAGTAGTATGCGTTAAAACTTACATATACAATGTGCAGAATAATAATTGATTTCATTGATGTAATTTTTTTTTCTGTTCGATACTCAAATGAGATTGTCGATTGCGTTGATATGCGTTCTTTTATTTTTTTGCGAAACTTTATATTCAGCGTTTATTCTTTACCAGTGAAGGCTGAGTGTTGTTAGGCAACGTTATTCCCTATCTACATAAGTGGCAATCGTAAGATGCTATTGAACATGACTGTGCTCTGTAGATTATGAGTAGTTCTTCAGCAGCGTTAGAAGCGGCGAAGTCTGTTTGTTTTGCCGAATTGGACGCACCGTCAATGCTATGCGCAGCTGCCTTGGCGGCTAATCAAAGATACACCTTGTTGTACCTCCTGCTGCTGGTACAGGTACGGCTATACATAAAGAGTAGGCTCACGTGCTACATACATAAGCTTAAACGCTTCCAGTGAGCTAGTGTGCGTATATATGGTGTGCTCTGAGTTGTAAACGTCCTGGCGATGTATTTGCGATAACAGCGCAACAAAAACGTATGCTAGATTGAGAAACACCGTGCTGTAGAAAATTTACTTACATATCTACGGACATAGTAACGGAAAACTGCTGAAGCCTTTATCATTAACAAGTCAGGTGACGTATGTGTTGCAAAGGTATACTACACTAAGCGTAATTAAACCGAGTACCTCAGTACGCATGCGTATATACTCGTAGATGTTTGTGAAATTTAACTTTTGTGTGGCGTCATCTGAAGGTATTCTTTTGCTATGGACAAAGCCGAATTCCCTCACCGCTCCATGGTATGCATGGTGCCCAACCAAGACAGAGTGATTTATGGAATGTCTGTTTGCGGCATCATTGCACTTGCATGCAGTACTCATGTGCATTGGACGTTATATACGAACGGGAGGCTGACTTTGATATAAAAATGTTTTTGAACGCAAACCATATATAGTGGTCTTGTCAAGCAATGCCGGCACCATTGCGATTGACACTTGACGAATTGTATTAACGCTATAGCGTTATATAGCTCGTTTCGAAAAAAAAAAGAAAATAAATCGGTCGCGTCTTTGATTGAGAGCGAGAAAGCAGCGTAGACCTTGAGCGAAAATTTGAAATTGGTGCAAGTAAAGATAGGAACCAGAGAGCGTTTGCACATGGGCTATCTTTGCGCCACAGTTTAGGTATCCACCGAGAAGCGAAGGTAGCCTAAGCGGCCCTGAAGGTGTGTGTGTGCGTGTGGGCGTGTGCATGCTTGTGTAAGTGCGTGCGTGTACACGAGTGCGTGCTGATATTGCTATATCACCTTCAGCTCTTTCAACACAATCTTCGACTAGTTGTATAACTATAGGCCTATATGTTTCGTGTCCGTGTTAAGAACGGTTCCTATATAGAGGAAAGGAGAATCTTCGTTAACATTGTTGTATCCTTCTTTTGTTCCTAAATTTCGACCTCCTGGCCCAAAGCATGGTGAGAAACGACACTGACCTTACCTTACTTGCCTGACGTTTACATTTCTCTGTATATTATATAGGGGCGAAACACCTTAGGGTCTGTAGAGATCTGCTCCTTGTCCGGCACACCATATGCAAGGTACCAACAATACGTCATGACGATGATGGCGATGAAGAATGAGCGCGTTCCAGACCACACATTCTTTCTCTTCCATGTGCGAAAACAATCGTGAAAGCGCTCCCGCACACTAGAGGTGAAACGGCAACGTCGACAACGTACAAGCTGCTACTGCGGAGGTGAGAGCTCGGCATGCGGTGGCTCAACGTCTGTGCAGACAGAAAGCTACCTCGGAGGCGAGAGCTCAGGGAGCAGGGGCAAAACGGCAGCGCCGACAATAAGATGCTACCCTGGAGTCGAGGATGCGTGAAACGGTGGATCAATGGCAAAAACACGTTGTGTATACTGTACTCACGCGTTGTCAGTCTTTTACATGTGCGAGTGGGTTATGTCATGGGTGATTTAGTGTGTAAGAATGATCCCCAGTGCTTCACGGACTCGTCATAATTCACTTCGGTGGAATGCGTAGACTTTCTCTCTATTTTACCCCCCTTATACCCGTCCCCATGTGGATGGCAGTAGACTGGACGAAGTGGTGGTTGGTGGTAGTGGTTAGAAGAGGAAGAAGGCGCCAAATTTCTGCAGCCTGGTATAGAGAGAACGGTGCAACGCCTAGGACGAAGTTTAGTTGACATTAACAGTACGTTATGTTGGGCTATTTGGTATATATTAGGCTGAAATACGTGGCGCAAGGTTGACAAAGAGAAAAAAGACGAGATGGAAAGAGCGCCAACTCACAACTAAGTTTATTTTCATGAAGCATTCGCAACTTATAGGCTCTTGGAGGACATACGCAGATCATTTCATTCACCGCACGTGCAGACAGGAACATTTTTATGATGTAATAACCGATAATTGCGATCATCAAATCTGGGAACCACCAACAAACAGATATACCTCATGTAAAGACGTCAAAAAAACCAAACGCACCCAAGCCTGCTTTTTTTTTTGCGCAGGCTTGGGTGTGTTTGGTTTTTTTGACGTCTTTACATTAGGCATATCTATTTGTTGGTGGTTCCCAGATTTCATGATTGCAATTATCGGTTATTACATCATAAAAATGTTTATGCCTGCGCGTGCGGTGAATGAAATGGTCTGCGCATGTCCTCCAAGAGCCTATAAATTGCGAATGCTTCATGAAAATAAACTTAGTTGTGAGTTGGCGCTTTTTCTGTCTCGTCCTTTTTCTCTTTGTCAACCTTGCACCACGTATTTCAGCCTAGTTGACATCCCCGCCTTTTGTGTATTCCTTCTTACCCCCTTTCTGTTTCTTCTTATAGACAATATTTTTTCTCTCATTAACCATTTGCTCATTCTGGTGCAACAGGTCTGGTTCCAAAACAGGCGCGCCAAGTGGCGCAAGCGGGAAAAGGCCATGGGCAGGGACAGCCCGCCACCTATGGCGTCTTCGTCCTGCGGCGTGGCGTCCTCGATGGCGTCTGACCGCGGCTTGGGGCCCTTCCTGCAGGCAGCGTGTGGCGTTAGTGCCGCCCGAGCTGAGCTGTTCGCCGCGGGGCCCTTCGGTGTAGCCGAGCCCTTTTGGGGCGCCCCCTCGGCCGCGCTGGTCGCGCCCGCCTGGCCCAAGCTCTACGGGGTCAGTTGCCCACATTTTTTAGGGGCGAAGCTCCTTAGGGCGTGGGCTGTGCGTCCCCTGTATGTAGCCACCTCTAGTTTAGTTCTTGCAGTGTTCACTAGATTACGGTACCGTCCCCTGTATGTAGCCACCTCTAGTTTAGTTCTTGCAGTGTTCACTAGATGGCGGTACCGTCTCCTGTATGTTGTTTTTCAAAGCACTGGGGTTTAGGGACCGGGAGGGCAAAATAAACTTTAAGCGGGTAGACTTAACCAGAAGGAGGTTATCTGATTGGTGGCTAAAGTCAAGACACGAGTGAAAATTAAACTCTTCACTGCAAAGTACGAATCCTCAAACTCACTTTTTAAGGAAAAAAAATAAATATAGTTTTTGGTTCATTAGGTGTTACGGCTTGGTGGCGCTAGCCACCGCCCGATCTGAAGGGTACAGCCATATCCATCCATCCATCCATGTAGCCACTTCTCGTTTAGTTCTTGTAGTGTTTACTAGATGGTGGTACTTGTAGCTGATGATGAAAAGATGCAAGATGTTATAAACTAGAAAGCGGTACTTGTAGTTGATGAAAGACGCGAGATCTTATAAAATAGGAATGATGTCACATATGGCGCGTGTCATTGGTTGAAGGCAATCGTTCGATTTAGTGCGGCGACGTACGCTAGGGGGAGCGATGTAATAAAATCGAGTGGGCAAAATGTACAGAGGATTCATGGTTTACCAGGTTTACCTCCGGAGCTTCGCCCACTCATCATCATTCACTTCGTGGATATGGCGGCACTTTTTTGCTTTTGGAGTATGTGCATAGTCAACGTAATAGTACATGTCACGTGCCTGAAATAGATGACGGACGAAGCTATCAGTTCGAGTTTCAGTATCTTGCCTTTGCGTATAGAACGACGGCAGCGTGATATACGTTACACCAGAGGTCGGCAAACAACGTGGAACTTACTCAGACTCATTCGCGAAATAAGTTTTGCCCTCGTGACTCAATCGGTCTCCCATTCACTAGAAATTTACTCAACCGGACTCATTCGGACGCAGATTCAATAAAAAAAAGTTTTCCCAGCAAAACTCGCTCGGGCTCAGACTGAACAAAATTATACTCACCCGGACTCACTCAGACTCAGACTCACGGCTCGACCTGAGTCTGAGTATGTGTGAGCCGACTCAGGAGTTCGTTAGCGCGTGATTGGCGTCTTTGGACCATGGTGTCAATGCCCTTGAACACCAATATCTCGCATAATCAATTCTGTACTTGGCGCCTTTTGATCTGGTGCCGTCAAACGTGAGATGTGAGTGGTTGGAATATAGTGACCACATTTTCATTGAAAGAGATGCCTCGCATGAGATATTTTTCTAATCAAGGATTTCGCGTAAGGAGTCTTCGGGAGTGGGTGTGAGCATTGGTCACGGCACTAGGCTCCCCTCTTCCACCGTAAGTCATGTCTCTGATTAATAATTATTGAGCTGCCATATGAACGATGGTGCAATAAAGTATGTTTCAGTCGGCGCAAATATAAATGAGAGCATACGTAAGGGTGATGAAAATGCTGTAGTTCAGTCAACGGTAACGTGACGTAATATAAGGGCGCGACGACCCGCTTGACAAGACTCAACGAGACAGAACATCAACATGAGCATCCGTTGCATCAAAGGGCTGTACAAACATTATAGTTTGCTTATCTTGGGGTATATTTCTTTCTTTCTTTCTTTCTTTCTTTCTTTCTTTCTTTCTTTCTTTCTTTCTTTCTTTCTTTCTTTCCACACATCGTCAGATAATGTAGCCTGCTTAGCTTTCTCACACGTTTTTTATGCCTCCGCCTTTCAATTTCTCGAATAGGTTCATCACCGGCTTAAGTTTCAATTTGAAGCTTAGCGCAACAACTGACAAACATATTACTCATTAAAGTAAGATAATGTTACGCTGTAGCACCACGTTTGAATGCTGCCGCAGCAAGCATGTATTATCAGAAAACAAGGGCACATTCATGCTGTTATGAAACCCTCACAATAATATTGTGCTTTGATAAATATGACGTAGAATGGTTACTGATTGTAGCAAATTAAATTCGTTCTCTATGGATGCTAAGTATAGCACCAATTATTAATTATGAACGTCAGAGTATGTGGTAGTCGTGAAATATGGTGTAGAATTTTCGCTCTTGTGTCATACTATGGTCAGTTAGTTATATATTTGTAGGCAACTTGGTCACTGTATCGAGATTGAATTGATAGAATGTTGGTATTATAACAGCGAACAGACAACAGCAGCTGCCATTGATCATTGTGAAACCACTATTAGGCAATTCTAGAAAAAAATGAGAGAAGTTTTGTGAACGTTATAGCTGGCACTTTTGAGCTGGTGATGTGTACACATAGCCAAACTGATCGCAGTACATGCTGCCCGCCCTGCTGCCTGCCCCACCTTGTACTTCGGCCTCTGTTCTGGACCTCGGCTCCAAGAAGACGACGACGACACACGCGAGGCTGCAGTTGTCTCCGCAGCCGGTGATCGCGCCTCCCACGTCGTCACCAGGACTCGATCTTCTCAGGGTCAAGGCGCGCGAGCATGCCGCCAGGAAGGTGGGCTCGGGGTCGCCCAAGTCCGCCTCGCCCGTTGCAGATCGGACCGAGCCATCTTGACTGAGCTTGCCAGTACATCCGTCTAATGGCGGCACTCGTCGCTTCATCCTGTCTCCGTGTCCTCCGAGGTTGATGTGACGTCACAGTGCCCACACAGCGTGTGCGTCGGCCTGTAGACTCAAGGTTAGGTTCGGAAATTCAAGAAACTGAATTTTTTTTCTACGACAACATTACGACGCTTGAGAGCCACAAAAAAGTACTACTTTGTTTTGACTGTCTTTTTTTTCTTCGAACAATAGAGCTGTTCTATGGGTGCGTGTGGATGAGTGTTAGCGTCACGTGTCACCCCTCTGGTTCTCAGATACGCCGATAGATGGCATGACTGCTGTTGTCACGAATGAAGCACAGTGAAACGTGGGTGTGCGGCTCGAGCATGAATATGGCCGGAAGTCACAATAGCAGCTGTTGGTGTGGCAGAGGCTGCCGTACGCCCTTTCCCGTGCTTCTCTACCCTTCAAATAACGTAGTCACAGACACCCACACCATATCGCCAAACATCGCAGGAAACCACAAAGGAAACACCTGAGACCCACATCACCACTGTTTCTGCAGAGAGATATAGAGAAAAGGGGCACAAGAAAGACCATGAGGTTAACCCATGCAGAGTCCGATAAGTTACACTGCACTTTATACAGGAGAAGAGAAAAGTTACAGTACATTTCTCACTGCATGAGTTTAGAATATTTTTATTCGGTATCACACAGAATGACCTTAAAGGGGCGCACGTGCGAGCAATATTTTGTTCGAACTTGCAATTTTCAAGCAACGTTACAAGAACACATTTATCAGAGGACACAAGAGACACAAGATTTTTCATGTAGAAGGGGTAGCGATAGCGCAAATCTGAACTTTCAGAGGGGCTTCTTTGATTGCTTCATCGTGGAGTTATTCGTCATATATAGTATATGGACGTCACCTCTGGAGCCACCGGTCTTCGCGTACGTTGTTATTGTTAAAAGTACTACCTGTTTTATTTGTTGTTTTTTGTCTCCTTATTAGGCAACGGTGGCGGACGTCACACTCGTCTTTGGCAAACGTGCAGGATTATTGCAGGCCAGAGGCTTTGTCACCCCATACATTCCGTCTCTTTTATCGCGGCTTATCGCTTATGCGTAGAAGCTACATCTAAAGGCAACACGAAGGCACTTCGACTGGCCATAGAAACAATTGTATACTTGATACTATACCAAAGGGGCAGCATAATAAAAGAAAGCTGTTGCAGTGAAGGTTGTCTTTGTCTCATTGTTAGAGTCGCGAGGCATGGAAAGCAGACCAGAGATTCTACAAGCAATATGACCTGTTTCACTTGCCAATATAGCATCTTCGTCTTACTCTCTCCTTACCAAGTAACTCCTTGAAAATACGGGGGAGGAACTAGGAAATGGACTGGGGACGTCAAGGTAATGTGCGTCCCTCACACTTGGGCTCTTTACATTTGGCGCACAAGTTTGGCGCACAGTTGTATAACTTGATTCATCACCAAGCCAACAGTAGGCTTTAGCCTTCATGTGTTACAGTTGCAAAGAGTTTAATAGCGACGCCAGATAGTAGGCAGACAGCTGGTACGGACACAAATGCTCGAGCAGTCCTGCGTGTACAGCTCGTGCACACGCTCGCGCTTCGCACTCAGAGATGGTCCCACTAGTCATTGCCCTGCGAATTCCCCACTACAATACCCCGGCGACGAAGACTAGCCATCCTGGCGGCTCAAGGCGATGAGAGAACAGGAGGGTCGTAACAGGGCTTGAGGCGACTTACGTGGACCTTCTCACGAACAAGGCGGCGCCTGTACATGGACGGCGTGAGCGGTTCAATCACATAGGTGACAGAAGAAGGGAGCTGTATGACGCGATAAGGGCCCGTATACTTCGGTACAAACTTGGGAGTCAGTTCAGGAGAGTGGAAAGGCAGTCGGAGCCACACGAGAGAACCGACGGGGAAGGTATTCTGAACAAGATCATGGTCGTGGCGATCTTTTTGGAGGGCTTGATTATCGGCTGTAAGGGACCGTGCAAGCTGACGACACTCTTCGGCATGTTCGGCCCTTTCAGAAACTGGGCTGAACTCGGAGGCATCAGGATTGCGTGGCAGAATTGTGTCGAGTGTGCTGCATGGGTCACGACCATATAAAAGAAAAAATGTAGAAAAGCCTGTTGTTGATTGAATCGCCGTATTGTAGGCGTACGTCATGAAAGGAACAACAACGTCCCAATTGAAGTGGTCAGAATCAATATACATAGCGAGCATGTCTCCCAGGGTTCTGTTGAAACGTTCCGTTAGGCCGTTCGTCTGAGGGTGCACGGTAGGCTGTTAATGTGCGGTGTACCGTACGGCATGAATGTAGGAGCTGCTGCAGAACTACGGACAAAAATAAGCGACCTCTGTCACTCAGGAGCTCCCGTGGTGCACCATGACGAAGAACAAACCGATGCAAAATGAAGGTTGCAACGTCGCGAGCATCAGCCGAAGGTAGAGCTGCCGTTTCGGCGTGCCTTGTCCGATGGTCGGCAGCCACAATCACCCATCGATTACCACCAACAGAGCACGGTAGCGGGCCGTATAAGTCAATCCCAACACGGTCAAATGGCCGTGCATGACATGGTAAAGGCTGCAGTGGACCGGGAGAATGAGGAAATGTCTTGCGCTGCTGACACAGAGAACATGAGCTAATGTGTTTGCGTACAAACGTGTACATAACATACCCCGCCAGTTGTAACGTTAGCGGATCCGCTCATACGTCTTTAGCGCATCAGCGTGTGCGTGTTGCGGTTCAGCATGAAAATATTCGCAGATATCAGATCGCATATGGCTGGGTATGACTAGCAGCCATTTATGACCCGCCACTTGACAGTTGCGATGGTATAACATGCCATTCTGTATGGCGAAATGCATTGCTTGGCGGCGAAGAGCACGCGGGTAACCGGAAGTTGATGCATCAAAAAGCATATTCAAGAGCGAGACAATCCAAGGGTCCTTCCACTGTTTGGATAACATGTCTGTGACGCTGACAGCAGAGAGGGGAAGGTCAAGGGCTGATATTTCCGTATCATCAGATTTCACGGGTGATCGCGAAAGCACTCTGACGCAATGACTAGTGGGACCATCTCTGAGTGCGAAGCACTCGGAGATGGTCCCACTAGTCATTGCCTTGCAAATTTCCCTCTACACAGTGAATATGACATGCCGCCGAACATTTTTTTCAAAATGCGAATGATTTTCTTAGTCAGTTATGTCAGACGTCCGTCGAGGTCCGTCCACCACCCTCTTCCATAGCAACAGCTGTGGGCGCGTGCGCTTATCTTCGCCCTTAGCAACCAGAGCATGTGGTGTTACAGATTGTAGGAGAGGGTAGATGCGGTGCTTCGCCATTCCTTCTTTTTCTCTTCACTCTCTCCTCTCTGCGTCCCACTTTCTCCGCCCGCTCGTGCCTCACTCTCGAAGGTTCGCTGGCTGGGCGCCTCTCAAGAACATCTAGAAATGTGTGCTCAAAACGCCGCTGTGAAACACCGAGCCGAGAACGCTGTTTGTTTCGTTCACTTCATAGTATTTTACAGTGCAGCGGAACCAATGGTATATTGTGGTGGCACCAGCGCAAGCGCAATTACTTTGTCCTTGTCGTTTTAGGGCATGCGTGTTGAAGCCTCAACGTATAGCCGTCATCTTCATTAAAGAGAACGCACGAGCACATGCAGATACACTCTAAAAATATCGAGTAAAAAGGGTGTCTTTTTCTCCCACAACAATAATCGTCATCAGGCTTGCGTGCGCTTCCTTTCTTGAAAACTCGGCGCTGGCCACTTTCCTATCGAGAATGCAATGTAACCCTGATAATGGGCATGTCGATCGTGCCCGGAATGTACCGGGCGCGCGGTGATAGCGCAAAGATGGAACGCAATGTAATTGATGATTATTGTTGTGGGACAAAAAGACACCCCTTTTACTCGCTCTTTTTCTAGAGTGTAGTCTTGTACTGCATGCATGTACCGCGCACGTGAGATGTGAAAGTAAAACGAGGGTATGCTGTAGTTCCTGCCATGGTCCGCACTTCCGTCACGAATATGTTTGCCTTTATTCTCTCTTAGGGGTTAAGCTCCGTAAAGTGTGGGTCGTTCCCTCCTCTCTATTAGAATGTTGTAGTAAAAGCCACTTCTAGTTAGTTTTAAGAATTACAGACTAGATGGCGTTGTGTGTATATGTCCTTGGAAATAATATCACTAGATGGCGGTAGTGATCTTCGTATAGTTGACGAATAAAGAGTATAAGTGGTGGTGTTATAATAAGAAATTCACAGCATATCCGGAAGGAATGATGATGAGCGGGGCGAAGCGTCTGTCCATCCGTCCGTCCAATTCGTACTCTAGTGTGACGAGAGTGGACGGACAAACAGATGAACGGACGGACGCTTCGTCCCACTTATCATCATTCACACGGAGGATATGGTGCGAATTTTTTCGCTTTCTTTTTATTTACATCCTCTGTTAGGATATTACAGCTTACGAGGATCGTTTTCGATAAGGAGAGTTGCTACCAAAGGTTCGGCAGTATTCAGGAGAATCGAAAGTTCTAACAAATTTTTGTGCAGGAGGTTTGGGAGAGGAGGTTTGGACACTTGGGAGAAGATATAGAGGTGTGCATAGGAGTAAAGTGCCTCGTCGGGGTGTGCATATTACAACCTAGCACAATTTGAAGGCTATAGCTCGCGAGCATCGGCCAAGAGCTACAACAGCGCCACGTCCCAGAATACTCTTTCGAGGAGAGGGTTGTATCGAATAAAGTTCACTCATCCTTTGTGCTGTTTCTTTAGCGGCGATAACTCCCGTATGACGAAGCTCTTTAATCAAAGCAGCGCCAAGCACAAGGTCTAACACATATTTCCCAGGAAATGTTGGCGTGGCCAGCAGAGATAAGAGCATAGAAAAAATACACCTAATCGCAACGGATAAAAAACTGAAACAATAAAGAGAAAGGAGGTTGAGTTCGTCGTAGGTGTGATTGTTGTAGCATGGAACAGCCAACGAGGGAGAGAAGAATGCGCCATTTTGATTTTCACTGTTCGGAAACGTGCTGCTCGGCTCTTGGGACGTAAGGCGGGTCGATGCTCACGCGATAACCTTCATATCGCGTGGGATTGTACGTGGAAGACAGTGCGTAAACAAAGTCATTTAGACTCATGTATAAAGACGATTGCAAACTTTGCACTGTGGTCCCTAACCAACCGGTTCTTCGCTGATGCGGAGGGCCGATTGGTGAGGGGAATCAACAAAACATGCCAAATTGACGAGCTCGCTTAAGCAATATTGAGCCATTTGGAGCGTTAACCACCGGAATAAGTGGTGTCGAATACACGTGAAGCGTAGTCTGTACGAATTCTCTCCTGCGGCACGACTCGCTTGCTGGATTCCGGGCCGACCGGTTGTGCGCTCGCGATCTCCGGCGTCAGCGTGGCTCTGGCCGACTGGGCTCGCCCTACGTCACCTCCTGCCACCGACGACCTTCGACGACAGTGTAACTCTGACCGACTGGATTTGCTCTACGCCATCTACCGACGCCGAAAGGAGCTCTCGCAGGTGTGCCCCGTCCTCGGACTCCAGTGACCGTGCTCCCATCTTTCCTATCTCTTCTATCCCCTCAGTTTGTTCACGCTTGCTCTGGCTTACCACCTCACGTCTCTTCCTCTCTTCTTATTCTTCGGCTTTCCTACACCTTTACTCCTACCCTTTTTTATCCCTCCTCACCCCCTTCCCTTGTGAGCTACTGTGGGGGTGTCGCTCACTGAAGCAGACAGTAACGGGGCTCACTTTTCTCTTCCTTTCCCTTTTAATAATCACTTCTCTCCTGCGGCACGTGTTCTGTAGGTCAGACCAGAAGGTGTCAGAATGGCATAACTGTGGGAACTCGCAAGGAACGTCCGCAACTGTGAGGATGTTTTCGGTGCACAACAATACATCGCCTGTAACTTCACATCACTGTTCGAAGATAGAATAACGCTATATAAACACAAGGACGAGTGCACCAGAGTTATCGTCGATGCAGCGCAGATGGCACATATATAGGTGCGGCACTTGCGTGAGTAAGCCGCCCGTGTTCCTATCTGGACGCACCTTCACACCGAGCGTGGATCCTGAAAAAGGAGTGTCCGATCCGGAAAGCGGACGCGGATTATCCGCAAAAACGGAAAATTCTCAGCCGCTTTTCGAAATCGCTCCCGAACCGATTTCTCCTGCCAGAAAAGGTGCCCGCAGCCAATCAGCGCCCGAGAAGCACGCGCGAAGTATCGCGTAGTGCCGCAAGATGATGCACGCTTACCGTGGATTGGCTCGTGTCCGCGGCGGAGTGGGCAGAAGGCAACGCGATTGGTCTGAACAGCCGCACGCGCTCGCTGCCTCACCGCTTCGTAAACCCGCTTGTCTGTTCCGCGCTCGATGTGAACGCGCCTAAAGATGGTATATATGAGGAAAGCATTGATGCACGCTCTATACAGAACCTTTTTGGGGGGGGAGGGAAAGAGAGGGGGGGGGGGCTTTTTATTTTTTTTGATACATTTTTGCTTGCTTGGATGTCACTTTGCTCCTTTCAAAGTGTCGTGCTCGTTCTCGAATAGTACTTTTTCAAGATCTGCGTATTAAACTCAGCTGAAAGTATACTGCTATAGCCCTCATCTGTTTTGTCACTTTCGTCCCCAGTTTGCGCTATAACTCTGCTCCAGCACTGTGACGTCGCCCCACCGCGATAGTCCAGTGGCTAAGGTACTCGGCTGCTGACCCGCAGGTCGCGGGATTGAATCCCGGCTACGGCGGCTGCATTTCCGATGGAGGCGGAAATGTTGTAGGCGCGTGTGCTCAGATTTGGGTGCACGTTAAAGAACCCCAGGTGACAGAAATTTCCAGAGCCCTCCACTATACGGCGTCTCTCATAATCATATGGTGATTTTGGGACGTTAAACCCCGCATATCAATCAAATCATCCCCGTAATGTCTTCGCGTTCTCTCCCACCTGCTGCACGCGGTAGCGAGGCTTGCGTGATTCCTGTGGCGCATACCCTCATGAGTTAGTACTCACGATTATAGTATAGGAACGCCAGCTTGAAAAGCGCTGCGGATTAGCTCGGCTAGGTCTGGTCATGCGAGTGAAAACTTGTCTACTTAACTATGCTGCCCCGCCGCGGTGGTCTAGTGGCTAAGGTACTCGGCTGCTGACCCGCAAGGCGCGGGTTCGAATCCCGGCTGTGGCGGTTGCATTTCCGATGGAGGCGGAAATGTTGTAGGCCCGTGTGCTCAGATTTGGGTGCACGTTAAAGAACCCCAGGTGGTCTAAATTTCCGGAGCCCTCCACTACGGCGTCTCTCATAATCATATAGTGGTTTTGGGACGTTAAACCCCACATATCAATCAATCAATCTACTTAACTATGCTTATTTACGCTCGTAGCCGAAAAACGGTTTGCCAACCGAATGATGTGGCTCAATTTGTTTGTACTGTGTGCACTCACTACCGTAGTTTCGTCATATTCCGAAGCCGTTGTCGCAGTCGACGCGAGATATGCCAAGCCCCTAAACCACCAACATTAACTCGCGCTCGCGGAATTCTCTGCTGGCATATGCGCACGCACCTTGCGTTATCACCTCGAATGCGAGGAAAGTTGTTCAGAAAAGTAGACAGACGAGATGACAAACACGTTGGCTGTAGGTGTGTGTAAAACTGCAACGCCACAACTATATTTCACGTGACTTGTCACGGGACATCCATTCTTCGGTTCAAGGCCACGAGTAAATACACAGCCAAACTTGCTCAGCTAGGTCAGTAAAGCTTTCGGTTTAAAGTTGCACACACACTCTAGAAAAATATCGAGTAAAAAGGGTGTCTTTTTGGCCCACAACAATAATCGTCATCAGGCTTGCGTGCGCTTCCTTTCTTGAAAACTCGGCGCTGGCCACTTTCCTATCGAGAATGCAATGTAACCCTGATAATGGCCATGTCGATCGTGACCGGAATGTACCGGGCGTGCGGTGATAGCGCAAGGATGGAACGCAATATAGATGACGATTATTGTTGTGGGACAAAAAGACACCCTTTTTACTCGCTCTTTTTTTAGAGTGCAAGGCTACGGATGATCGCGCGAGGAACGGCGCTGCCTTTTTACAGGCGCACCGTGCCCACATCACGAAGAGCGGCCACATTTGCTAAGAAGGAAACACGTATCACCGGTGAGTGCACTTCAGCAGTTATTTCAAGGTCAAAAGCGACGTGATCTCTGCACGTTGCGAGAAAATACGGGCGTTTCATTGCAGTACGGTTGCTCTGTAGACTATTTTAACGCGATAGCGTTAAAGAGCTCGTGTCGCAGAAAACCCGCTGCCGGCGTTGGCCCCATTGGTTGTGAGCGAAACATTGTGACCAAGTTACCGAAATAGCCACGGGAGGCCGCTACTTGTTCATGCGTGTGCGCACGATCACACTGAAAAAGCCGCGCATTCGAAAAAAAAAGTGCTCAAGGTCACGAGGCGCGGTAGTTTCTTTGTCCTGCCACCCCTCCCTGCTAAGCTTTCAGCGCTTTCGTCGGCACGAGAGAAAAGATAATGTAATTGCAGCATGCGACAAACTTTGTAACTCCACTCGCACGGGACGGATTCTTAAAAATTTTGTGGCGTTGACATTGTGAGGCCATAAGCTCTTCTAGTGAATTCATTCCATTGTTACGTAAAAGTTGTATCAGGGTCCCGTTAACGCATTTTGTTCGACAGGTGTCTCGACGAAAACGAGCGCCTTCGGCGATAGTAGCATGCACTGGTCCAATGTGCGTGTTTGTGTGCGTGCGTGTGTATGTAACAAAACATGTGAACAAGTATGCAGTTAGCGGTTGAAGGGTGGACTAGGAACCAGATATCACTTTCACGTTCAACTGTTAAAGGGGAAGTTTAAGGGTCTCCAAATTTTTTACATGTGATTTTCCTGCAGTCATATTGGAACGTTAGCTATGCCTTTTTGTTTCTTTAACAAAATGGAGTGGCTCACAATAGACACAAACACATAAAACAGTCGATATTGTGCGACGTTTGACGACCTTCTTAATTTCACGTCATGATGTACGAAAATACTCAAATGGCCCTTTGTCAGCAGAAGACGGTGGTACCCATCTGTCGAAATTAAGATCGCCTATATAGTCCTCCTCGGTGTGAAAGTGGTGACGGTTCTCGGCGTCTGAGGCGAAGGTGGCGGGTTCGATTTCGGCTGGGGCCATCGAATTTCGATGGAGGTGAAAAGCTAGAGAACCGTGTACTGTGCACGCTAAAGCTCGTCAGTGCACGTTATAAAGAACACCAGATATCCGAAATTTCTGGAGCTCTCGGTGTCCCTAATAATCAAATCCTAATTTTGGCATGTAAAACCTCAGATGCTATTACAATCACTTATGAATCTCTAACAGCACCTGCCGCTGACCAATGCTCGGTCAATCCTTAATTCACAACAGTATGCGATGATGCACACGAATGGTGACGAATCAAGACGGGACATCACGCTGAAAAAGCAATGTTTATTGCACGTGATCGCATATATCCTACACTCCGGGAAGCGAAAGTAAGAGATAGAGGAGAGAAAAAGGGCATACGAGGCAATCGACCCAACAAATCAAACAGGTGGCTGACGTGACACAAATAACATTTCAATTTCCGATAAACAGACTGAAGGACAACTTATACGGCGTCTGTTTAGTCTCTACCGCTTCAATAATTTGTGTCGTCAGCTGCGGTCTGAAGTTTCGACCAGCAAGTGTGCGGGATTGACCAAGCGCTTGCAACCGCAACTTGCACAATGCGTGGCGTGGTGGCCAGACGAGGCGAGGTGTTCGACATCCCACTTAGGCTCTCGCAAGCGATCGTTTAGTCCACATAATCTGCCACGTGTCAGCGGAATAGAATATATACAACTCCTTGTAATCAATACAATAACCATTCGCGGTGCTTTTTGTGGCACGCACGTGGCTTGCGCACGCCCACGTTTACTATATAGCGCACAAGCTTGACAGCTATAATGAAGCAGATAGCGCGATATCGATACCATCGCGCTTTTCTATTTTCTCCAGATTCTGGCTAACTTTGTGGAGGTCAGTTAAGACAACAATTATCTTCATTTTTTGCGTCCCATAGTCAATGATACTGTGGTAATTTTCCTTGACTCTCTTTAGCATGCTACCTGCTACAGCGGACAAAACATGCAACAGTTTCATTGATTGATTGATTGATTGATTGATATGTAGGGTTTAACGTCCCAAAACCATCATATGATTATGAGAGACGCCGTAGCGGAGGGATCGGGAAATTTCGACCACCTGGGGTTCTTTAACGTGCACCCAAATCTGAGCACGCGGGCTTACAACATTTCCGCCTCCATTGGCAAAGCAGCCGCCGCAGCCAGGATTCGATCCCGTGACATGCGGGTCAGCAGCCGAGTACCTTAGCCACTAGACCACCGCGGCGGGGAACTCATGCAACGGGCAAGCCGCGTCTGACAAACGTGCAAGTTAGATCTCAAAGCTTTTGCGAAATACAGGACCTCAAAGGGGCATCATGAGAATACATTTGATCATGTCTGTCACCGTCCATGTATTTCTTTGCGCTACTGTTCTGAGATACGCACTACCAAATAGCCCATCAATCTTTTTTTTTTTGGGATTGTGCACTTGTTTTCAATAGCCACGGTGACTGCAGGCTAGACTTCGACACTCGCTGTATCGAGCATTGGGAGGAGTCATGTGTGGACAGGCAATGCAGGCATTGATCTGAACCGCAGCACCAATATATACCTCTACCCTCCCCCCCCCCCATGTGCATCAAAATATTATTGCGTGCGGTAATTCCAGCTGAACGCAACCAATGTAGCAGTGATATATGTTTGTTAAATTATTTAGCCTATAAAACGTAGAGTCTTTAAGATCGTTAGGGCCTTGCTTCTTGCGGTTAACTGTGTGCACAAGAACGCTGCTCGGAAATAGTCGTGTACCCGACCAGAAATAGGTGACCACTAATATGGGCAATCGCAGGGAACTGTGGGATACGACGGCGTCCGGTTCGACGCACCACGCGGGTTAGCTGCAGCGGCATGCGCGCATTTTTGTACCGCTTCGTTGAAAAAAAAAAAGCATCTCTCCGTGCAATGTCAGTGCTTTAGAAGTTGGTTTTTTTGTTTCTGCGTACCGTGACTGTGACGATGACAAGCTACGAAAGCCATGAATGGTAAGAAAATTTTTTCACCGGACCGGACTAAAATGATCTGCAATGATTTTATGCTGCTCGGGTATATACTGTCAGTTTGGCTAGCAGATCACTCGACACAGAAAACGGTTTTGATTTGATTGATATGTGGGGTTTAATGTCCCTAAACCACTATATGATTATGAGAGACGCCGTAGTGGAGGGCTCCGGAAATTTAGACCACCTGGGATTCTTTAACGTGCACCCGAATTTGAGCACGCGGGCCTACAACATTTCCGCCTCCATCGGAAATGCAGCTGCCGCAGCCGGGATTCGAACCCGCGCCCTGCGGGTCAGTAGCCGAGTACCTTAGCCACTAGACCACCGCGGCGGGGCCAGAAAACAGTTTTCATTGTATGATTTGTACGGCAGATGAAAATCGCCATTTCAAAGATATCAGGGGATGGGGATGACTGTAGCAGTGTGCTTAGAGTTCGTTTCGGGATCACTGTTTCAGCCGACATCGTCTGTCGATCGGCATGAAGCGCAGCACTCATGGTGCGCGTTGAGGTATCTTTGTTTTAAGTGTGAATACACTTTATGAGCGACCCCAAACCATCCACCGCCGTCGGCGGCGTCCGGAGTCTTCTCTCTATCTTCAAAAGAAAGAGGACTTGGCGGGCCGCAGCGCGACGCTCTACCGCATAAGCCAAGGACGCGACGCTGATATCGGTGTCGCTCCTCCGCTCTCCTCACTCGCTGCAGCTGCGCGCGCACCCCTCTCTCTCGCGCGCCCGCCTTCTCTCTCAGTCTCCCGTCGAGAGCGGGTCGTGCGATGGATGTCCCGGAGGCAACGCTACCATCTGGATATAAGGCGCGTTACTGACACCGATATCAGCGTCGCCAACGGATTTTAACTTTACTCCCCCTCATAGCATCACCCCGTGCATTCGCACTTAACCATGTTCACCCTCGGGGAAATGCTTGGGAGTTTTTTCTAGCCTTCAGCGTGCTATAAGATGTATTTATTAGTCGAAGCCAGATGCTCATTGGAACGCTGATTTTGATCAAGCTGCGAGGCACGGCGGCACATAAACAATACAGTCAGACATAGATGGCACCGAATAATCAAATCCCTGCGCTTGTTTAACGCAGTTCTTCCTTTGTGTGCCATCCAGGCGCACAGTTTAACCATAGAGAAAGAAGAAGACAAGAGCGGACACTCCGCAAAACCTGGCCTCAGGAAGTGCGTGACGACTACGTAACGAACTAGTGCTCCCACCAAACTTCAGAGGGCGCAAGCGCAAAAAAACACAGTTATAATCAATGCAACAGAATTATTTTCACAAATTAATAATTACACGCCCAAATTTGGTATGTTCTTTATACATAAAAACGATTTATTCAACACACCTTACGCGATTATTTTTCTTCAGCCGTACTGTCATAAACACCATCTACCCGGCGACAAGCCCATGCATGACTGACGGCGAGAAGCTTTCGTCGCTTTCGTCAACGTCGGCCGCGTCGGCGTTTTCAAGCGTGAGATTACAGGTGAGGCACGTTTTCAAGCGAAGCTTGTTGAATGACATGTTGTTGGTCTTGTTGGGTCATTTTTTCAGAAAACGGTTACGCCTGCGCGAAAAAGACACCATGCAACAAACATAGAAAGATGCACACGCACACGTTGCGCTTCGTGTGTGCGAGTTTGTTTCTTACGTGGCGTCTCATTCACGCAGTTGTAACCTTTTTCTGAAGCTTGTAAGGACTGGGAGGTTCGCTAAAAAGAAAGTTTGTGGCTCTATGCGGCGGTTAGACGGGAACATTCTGCAACGTATGCAGTATAGCAAAGGCGGCACGGCGTCAAGCCGAGGCGACGCGTGCTGCGTCTGCCACGGACGCGAGCGTCTGTGCGCTGAGCATAGCTGGGCAGCTAGGTCATAGGCTCGGTGGCTCGGTGCAAAATATTGAGAATCGTTCGCTGGGCCTCGCATGCTTCACGACGCGTTTCCCGAAGGCTCGGAACACGAATAATTCTTGGTGTGCCGGAGGCATCTGGACTAGCCAAGTGGCCATCATCTTCGTTTCTTCGCTAGCCTTGTGCCACTAGTGCAAGCTGCCCACAAATTTTTTTTACGTTTCCAATATGATTTTACCGCACAAATTTCAACTACGATTTTTCTTCCCAATGTACTGCTGATACTGCGTACGCACGAAGGTGTTCTAAAGTTTCCAGGCCGCGATACCATTGCATTACAAGGGATAGCGGCCTGGAAACTTCTGAAGATTTTTGTTCGTGGTCATGACGTAAATCTTTGTAAGTCATAGTTTTATGGGTCAGAGATGTATCGCTGGTTTTGTATTGTGCATCGATTAGCTAATCATTCAAAGGGGTTTGCTGGTACACTTATGACGTGCGCATATCTTTTTCGTAATTTGACAGCGAAGCATCCACTTACTAACAGTTTCAGACCGCGCTGACGCCATTCCGTCCGGCGGTCCAAGCTACGGCAGCTACTGCTGTGTATCGTGGTGCTTCAACAATGGCAGAACCCACAAGAAGCCTGGGACGAGTTTCTTCCGCGTACCACGGGACGGCAGGTGTGTTAAAGCTTTTGTATGGTTTGCATGTCTGTAGGCTTACTGTTCGTACTTGCTAAGTGAGGGTAACAATAAAAAATCACTATTAAAGCACTTCCCCTTTCAGCTGATAGTTCATTGCCAATGCAGGATGAAAGCATGGATGCAGTATGCTGGACGCGATGATCTCCTGAGTAAGCCGGCCAGCCTATTGTACGCAACGTACAGGGTTTGTAGCGACCATTTTACTGCTCAAAGTTTCATGGACCCTGGGCACACAAGGCTTACAAGAATGGCTGTTCCCAGTGTGCAACCAGCTGCACCATGTAAGTGATTGACTGAAACTCAAATATGTGCAATAGCAGCCACTTGTATTGAATCAGTGGCGACAGTTAACCGTGAAGATTTTTGTAGCCGATGGAGAAACCTCACTACAGAAGTAACACTTGGAAAGTCTTAAATTCTGTGAATTGTGGGCTATTACCTTCCTAACAGCAGCTTTACATTTCTGTCATGTTTTGATGCTCTGGACCTGCGCAACTTGTTTTGAAAGACTTTAAAGGGCTATTTCACGTTATCTTCAAGCCTGAGTGCACATGTACGTATACCTTTCATCAGTGAAAGCTGCCACTGTTGATAATTCCAAAAATCACAAATTACTTGTTTCCTAGTTGGTGCCGCCTCTTTTCTTCACGTTCGACCAATTTATGCGTTTGAAAGAGCTGTTTAAGTTTCCCCATGCTACAAGCTTTGTAACTTGTACGAACTGCACATATATGCAGGTTCTCTGAGCGTCGCTTCAAGTAGTGACTGTGACATGGCTGCAGAAGCTGCACTGCAAGGTGCGGATGAGCTTCAGTTTGTGTTATTTTAAGCCTCTTACTGACACATTGTCGTAATTTCATTTCTTCAGGACCTGCGGTAGAGGCCTCAAAAAGCGGCTCCCACACATTGAGGTGCCCCGATGAACAGGGTGCGTTCAGTGTCGCGATTTCTTTTTTTTACCCAAATTGACTGTTGACCAAACCTCTGCAGGTGGCAGCTCCCTTGTAGCTGGTGAAAGAATTTCTGCTGATTTCGTCTTGCCGGAGAAAACCTTAACCAGTCGTTCAGCTGTCACAAAAGGAACCTGTGTGGCCGGTAAGTTGTACGTTCACTTCAACACCAGAGTGGATTGATATAGAGACTTCCGCAGGCCGCTCGCAAGATTGTTCCGACAGCACTGTCCGAGGCACTGAACAAGCTTCACAAGACCCTCCAGAAGACGTCTCCGCCAACAGCTCCACGCCTGAGTGCCTTAGAGATAATGGTGACTATGCTTTTATTGCAGCAGTTTTTAATGTGCTATTTTATGTTTAGGACATTCTGAGGAAACTATCCTCAAAAGGACAGTACGTGTGCACTTACAAAATGTAAGGGTGGGCTCTCAGTGATTTTCATTTTTTGTGCATTGACAAAATTGTGAATGGTTTGTTTTTAGGTAGTGGAATCGAAAACTTTGTACCACAGAAAGTTGTGCACCTTGGGTCTGAAAGAGCGAGGAAAGTGCTCGTATGGGATTAGTTGTTCTTCGCTTTTACATCAATTTTTTTGTTTATTGCAGTGCGTTCCTGTGTGCCAGCGACAATGTCTCCATCAATGAAGCACAAGCAAACCATTAAACATCTGCAAGCCAAAGTAGCAGCACAGCGGAAAACTATCAAAAGACTGCGGAGACAGCCTCACCAAACTAACCACTCATTCGTTGCATACATTGTTTTGGTTACCCGCTATGAGTAGTAGGGACACTGTGTATTCGCTCGAAGTGATTTGCATAACCTTAAAGAGAGTGTTGGGTATCCTGTCTGTATTTTTGTAGCAAATTCGGGCGAACTGTACACTTTACTGTGGGTCGCTTGGTCACTGTGTATGCTTTATCTCTCCAGCTCAAGTAATATATCGATAACAAAACCGCTTTTTGAAATGTCTTCGAGCGGGTAAAGAACACAGTATGAAGCGGGCACAGTTCACGTTATCACGCTTTTTGTATTTTAGCTTCTCATCAACCTCCTCATCTCACCCATCAAAATTTTCAAAAGAATACCCAAACTTGTAGCGTTTGATGGGGCTGCAGACGCTGCCATTTTATTTTTATATAGCTTGTGAGTGATAACGTACGATGTAGAGCCTTTGTGAAAAATAATGAGCCAAAGTGGTTTCCTTCTGCTATTTATTAGCCCTGTAATACCGCTCTCGTAACACCAATTAAGGTCCACAATTCTGGATAAGTGATGACTACAATCTATTTTAGCTCGCAAGCGTCACAGCAACACCCAGATGCAATCTCTTGGGATCTTAAGTTTTTGATGATAAGAAGAGCCACAAGACCTGCCAGTGTTGTAGCATAAAGTTTGTCTTTCACGTAGTGAGCAAGCTGCAAGGCCCTACCTTTCTGAGGACAAGCAGGCATCAAGTCTGCTTTTTTTTTTTCATTTTGGGCTAGCTGGTCTTAAGCACAGCCAGCACACTGCAGCTTTGCCTTTCTGCTATATTGTGTCGTGTGGTTTCTGTGCGCTCTTTTTTTCTATGCATTATTTCGGTTAAGCCCAGGCGTGATTCGCGACTTCATTGCTGTGTATATGTCACTTCTTCCTTCTTCATCAGCATTGTGCGCTGTGTTTTTGCCATAGATCCTTACTTACCCACTGGCCCGGTGTGTCATACTTCACCAGCTTCTCGGCTTCTGCCAACTCTAGCGATGTGTGCGTTGTCTGTGTTCTCTATGTATTTGTTACAATATTTGTTACAATTTATTTGTAAGGCGAGATGCATTTGTTGTCTACCTTTGTCATATTGTGCTTTTTATATTCTCATACTCTAGCTTGCCTTTGAATAAAACATTGCGGATGCTCTGTTTCTTTGACTGATATATACATTGATCACTTGTTCCAAAAGAAAAACACAAGCGCGATGAATAAAACCGTAGTGAATTATCATTACCTGCATCTCTTTTTATTATAACTTAATCGAAATAAAAATTACGTCACGACCGATTCGCATGAACCACTGAACAAAACAAAACGGGGAATCGCTAAATCAAAACAACCTACAAAGACTATCCATTTGGGCGATGAATAGTGGTCTGAAATCATGAACTTTCGTCATAGCCAAACGTCGGTTATGTAAAGTAATTCAAAATTTGCGCCAGTCAAACCGAAACCGGAAGCGCACGCCACTTGCTCTCATCAACCACTAGGTGTGCTAAAGTCGATTGGGCCGCTGGGGTCTAAGGGAGTGTCCACTCTTCACCTTTTTTTATTTCTCTATGGTTTAACCAAGATAAACGCAAATGGACTCGTACAGCGCTTTGTGTAAAATTACTCTTGAGTGAAGCTTTCGCGTTTTTTTGTGTGATATATATGGGTGCAATGGCTGGCGCTCTTCTCGTATGACCGGTATAGATTTCGCCCACGCTTTGCCATAATATCTTCACTAGGCGCGCCTGCGCGACAATTTATTTCTCCATATGATATTCGGAGCATATACATTGTAAGATTTTTATTAGTGCGGAATACCCGCGTATACCTGTGATAAAATGATCTTCGCACGCTCTTCATGACTTCAATGTTTGGTACCCAAAGCCTATACCTGTCGCTGTGGCTATCTCACCAGCCGCGGCCCACCTCATTTTTAAAGACGATAGTCTTTCTTGGGGACCTTATTTCGACCGAAAATTTTTGGTCTGTCTGTCTGTCTGTCTGTCTGTCTGTCTGTGTGTCTGTCTGTCTGTCTGTCCATTGGTCAGTTTGTCCGCCCTAACGATACCTCAAACGGCACCAAACGGCCTACCCCATCCACAGCGCCCACCAATATTGCTCAAGGTTTAGCGTTCATAGTTGTGCGATTATCAATTAAAAGCAATTGTTGCGCATATCAGAGGCGCGCGACAACGCTTCGATGTTTTATATGTCTGCCTTTATACCAGAAGAGGCACACATAAGTAACTCTAAGGAATGTAGCGTTTAATCGCGCTGCGCTGACAGTGCAACGCGATGCTCAAAAAAAGTGTTTCCAACGCTTTGCTATGAAGTCACGCTGGTGGCACCTTCCCGTCGCTTTGCGTTATATACCTTATCACCTCCGAGACAGGCGCGCATCTTTCTCCGCGGGCTGCACGTCTTCATTTTCGAAGAGAACTGCCAGAATGCACTTGTGTCTAACGTGCCTAGATGCGCTCGTTTGCCTCCGCCACACGCTCGAGGCACTCTAACGCAGCGCCTCCAGAATACCATTCACCGATTTTCTTGCGTTTAACATCAAATAAACGTTTTGTTCACTCTCTCCAGACGCAAGACTGTCGCCCTTCGACGACATTTGCGGTGTAACATGCAGATTTGGAAGCAATTTTTTTCATTTGTTAACTATGTGCGCATTTCATCATTAAAATATATGCAGCAAATAACAATGAAACGTTATATCTTTGGGTGATTTCGTAAAATCAGTCATGAAAATAAGTTAAATGAATCCATTCTTACTTTCTGAAAAGAAGCAACAGCATACAATAAGGGCATTGAATAGGCACCCACCGCCTGAGATAGCACTTTGTAAGTCAACATTGAGCTGCGATTTTCTTTCCGTAAAAGAGCGAAGCACTCAGAAAAGGGTCTCTAATTCTTCGTTTCCGCTTATTTTGAAACGCCACCGCACAGCTGAATTGTTTCAAATTTCCCTCTTCAAGTCACCCTGTTTTGGTCAAATCAGTTTTTTCTTTGTACGAAAAAGAGGTTAGCTTTGAAGAACCGTGCTTGACTGCTATATTCGTATGCATAAAAATGTCGTTTGGTGAACGGGTTCTCTGAAGTTCGGCCCGAAAGGGAGGGCAAAGCCAGGGTAGAAGAGCTCTATAAAATGCGAGCGCACACAATTGGAGGGTGTAAAGGAATTACGAATAGGCACTTTTCCGCCGTTTTGAGTCCCATTAATGCGTCGTAGTGCGAATAAAAATAAGATAGTTCTTTTTTAACTTTCGTGAGGTGGGCGTTCGAGTGGGTTGTCCTCTGATTCTCGCGCTGCTCTCAATAAAACAAACAAAAAAATTTGCTGCCTTCCTCGAAGTGGTAGAGTGATGCGAGTATAGAGCCCACGTTTTTGTTTTATTTCCAGTTGCTTTATCGAGAAAAAAGCAAGATAGATGAAGTGAAATCGTTTTTCCCCACTGGCTTCAGTCGTTTCGACGTTCCAATCTCCCTACTTTCCTGGGGAGCAGGCACAATTGTTGGGAATTTAAAGCGCCTTGTCGATTCAAATTTTTAGCAGAAACTGCAGAATTAGAAGTCAAGTGTCGAGCGTTTGTATACAGATACATAGTTTATCGTTCGTTCGTTCGGAATTTGCAATTATAAGACCATCGTTTCATGAACGTTACCGCTTTATCCTGTATCTCACGCACAGTTGGTTTGCTTAACTTTTTTCACTTAAACAAGCTCAGTTGATATAATCGGCACGTGCAAGTGCGTATACGGGAAAGCTAAGAGGACTTACCGTGGTACCTAATAGTACGACGGAGCACTCCTACTATTTTTGTTGAAGAGTCAATTCTATACACACTCTTATACATACATGCTTGTTTGTCACGTTCAAAATCTGTACTGTCGAACTTATTCAGACAATACGTAACTGCAAATTTGCATGCCGAAATAAACATCTTTTTTCCAAGCGTTGCTAACGCTTTGGCTGGTAATAAAATGTCGAAAGAGTCCCAGCTTTGCCGCAAAAGCGAAGCAATGAATGCGATAGCAATGAATTGCTATCGCATTCACGCGAAGAATGGCAAGCAGATCGAAATGGGCCCCCCATTTTTCACGCACAGATGACGAACGAAACGTTCTCACAGGTACGAATGAACGCGAATAAGCGTCTCAGTCGTTATTTCGCTGTGTCTGAAAAGTGCGCCCTTTCCGCAAACGGAGACTGTGTAACGAGTGCAGTGACCTTTGTGCTCGGAGTAACCACAACAGAATCAGTCCGGTGAAAGTTGAAGGCGTACGGTTCTTTCCACCGCGAGATAAGCGCGCGCACGCGTGAGCGTTCACTCCCCCCTCTCCGCAGGGCAAAGTATGCGTGGGAGATGAAGGCGCGCGCCGCGGCGTCGTGACGATCTGGCGACGCACGCTGATTGCGCCATCTCGCTGGTAATGCTGAAAACGCAATAGTTCCCCCGAGATGCCCATCGCGAGAGATGAGTTGTATACAGGTATAAATAGTTTGCCGTTGCAACGTTGAAGGAGGTGCTCCTTTGTGGCTCAGTGGATAACGCCTCATACTCATAAGAAAGATGCCGGACGTTCGATACCGCATGCAGAAGTCTTTTTCTGGATAATATATTTTCTTGCGTTTCATATATGTAAATATGTATACATATGCAGTGAACGACTGGGGCACTGACGCCGGAGCAAAATCTAGCCGAGAGTGTTTATATAATTGCTATCGTAATAAATTTTAAAGCGCGAGTAAGTTTTTTAGTGTTTGCAGATCTAACATGAGAAGTCATTTATCATTGAATCAACAGTAAAATAAATTTCATTATTTCACGTAAACCTGCAAACAGTGCCGAGAGAATGAGTTTCATGAAAAAGCCATGTGCACTGGTCTTTGTTGTCGGCTAAGAATTGTTCCGCAACGAATTCATAGGCGTGGCTTGGTTGTGTAGGCATATGCACTTTTTTTAACATTTTAGATGCCCGAGTAGGATAAGACAAAAGGGAGACGTAGACACCATAATTTACCACCTTTAATGGTTTGTTCGAACGTTTGTAATAGCGTGACTGAAAAGCCGTCTCGCTTTTTTCAGCAGCGCTATCCTTTCATGGAACAAGTCGACAGGCACAGTGTACTAACAGATACTGGCCTTTCCACCAATTACTCTGTGCCTTTATGTCGTCACGAACGTTCTTGAGTATTTTTTTCGTCAGGCAGGAACAGTGCACTTATTTTTGCGAGACATACCACCGTATTCACAAACGCTCCTCGACTCCACTTTGACCCTTCACTCGACAGAGTTGAGCACTGCGCCGCTGCTCGGCTGAAAATGACGCTGCACTACTCAAGAATAGCAGCAAATTATCACTGATATGCAGTGACTTGCCCTGCATAGAGATGGCGCTCCGATCGGCTTTCTCGAGTGAAGGTGGAGCGTTCAGTGACGGGCGTTCTAGAATACGTGGAATAGAGCTGCGTCGAAGGACGTCGAATGAAATGTAAGTTAAACTAAAATAATAAAAACCCGATTGCGCATGCGCAGAAGGTGAGACTCGGCAACGTTCCCAGAGTTTGAACCAATGCGTTGAATAGCGTAAGCAATTTGCTTTATATCCAAAATGATGCTGACGGAATATCACTAAGGTGGTACCAGGTATTTTATGCTTGTTTGTTGCTTTTTTTAATTTTAACTTACGATGTGAACAGAAAATCATGCAACTGCTTCATGGTTTTATCGCTGCTTCGGAACAAGATTACGATAGCCAATTCTGCAATCTCTAAATAACGCCTCTCGGAAAATCATCGGGGTACGGTGGTCTATTGATTTCGCCAGGTGGTCGTATGCTTTGGTATAACGCACATTCATTCTCTGTAGGCATCCCCAAAACTAAACGTGACCATGCTTAGATAAACAGGCCGATTTTAATCGAGTTGTTAGGAATAAATATTCGAAAGGGACCGTGCAGTCGTCATCCGCTCTTTACTCAAAGCCATATTCGCTTGTTTTTCTCTTTCCCCTTTAGCCAAACCGAAAAGTTCCATGTCAAAATATCAGGAAGAAAGAACCAGCAGGGTTTGTTAACTCCCCACTGCTTTTCCCCGTAAATGCCTCAGTGCAGATCAAACCAGGGAAAATTTCTCGCTCGGTCCTCGAGTCGCACCTCCTTTTGCTAAAATTTATTTATTCGATTTTCCTTTTCATCGGCGTCCTCATCTTGTTTCTCCAATCCGTTCGGTGGCGGTTTTGTGTGATTACGCCATCTTTGGCCCCGGGGCAATCTACCGTTCCCACATCGACGCCAACACCTCACGCGCGCGAGAAAGCAAACTCTGTTTTCTATCGCATTATGGTCGGCCGACGACGGGTTTTTATTGCTGTCTAAGGGCGCTTAGAGGTGGCGCCAACAGTGCCTGTCTGGCGCTCACACTTTTAGGCTGCGGCGATAACGAAAAGCGAATTAATATAAAGGGGTCTAGTGTGTCTGGGGGAGGGGGTGACACAAAGCATGGAAAGGGAATGGGGAGGATGATAGCGAAGGGTGAAGGGGTCTTCCTCGGTGTGTTGAGTCTCGTCGTCCCGTTGGCTCGCCCGGATGAACCCTTTCTGGCAGCACTCCTCTCTTGGAAGAGCCCAGAAGCCCTTCCGCTTCAGCGTTTTCAGATTGCCCCGGCACGGTGTTTACGCCGGTAACAGGGCGCTAAAAAGGAAACCCCCTGCCGTTCTCTTCCGCCGATGTTCGAGAACGCCCCCTAGGGGAAAATAAGAGGGGTGTTAGAAGAATTTGAAAAGGTGGAAAGAAAAATTAACGCAGAGGAGTTGATTAAAAAATATAAATCACAAAAAAGAAGAAAGTGGGCCCGGGTTCTGTTGTCACAAGCGCTTAGTTCCTTACGTACTTGTATTAAAGAATCGACAAAAGAAGCTCATGATGCTGTTGAAACCTGCCGTTTTTTATATATAACCCGACGGTGTTCTTTCTCCGTTGCTGTTTCACCTCGTAAATGGTTCTTTCGTTTCTGCGATAATGTTATATATTACAGACAGCCGAGCGCACAGCGTTACGGCTTTTTTCAGTGTTTCGCCTCCCCCCCCCCCCCCGGCCTTTAAGCTGTCAAGATTGAAACGGACTTTATTAGGTGCGAGACTACACCAAGTGAAGAGAGTCTGCTCCGAAAGAGGGTGTACAAACCTCGAAGAGGAGTGGATGTATAAAATAAAGAGGTGAGATATCTTCAAACAAAAGTTATTCAAAGAAATCTTGGCAAGTTATATCCAACTTGGATATTTGTCTCCTGTTCACTGGGGTGGTATCTCTTTACAAAAGTGTAATATATGTCAATCAATCAATCAATCAATCAATCAATCAATGTTTATATAACTACGAAATCATCGCGCAACCTTACATGGAGAATTTCTCAGCGAATAATACCAAGAATATACGTGGCAGCTTAACATATATATATTAAAAAAAAACAAATCTCTTAAGCCCTGCGTTGTTTAAGAGTTTTTCTGAAGCGAATGAAAAACAGAAACGCTTACGTAGCGAAGTCCAAAGGTGCGTTACTTGCGCGGTCTTACGCCGAGGAGTGCCTAATTAGGATGTGAAAAACTCCTGCACTGATTGAACGCTCGCGTGTACAAGAGCAGCTATGCTAATACGAACCGCCGGACGCGGTGTTTGCCTTCTTCCCTTAATTAAAACCTACTTCGCTAATGAAACGAGACCGTGTCCCGACTTAATCCGATTTTCCCCTCGCCAGATTAACTTGTGGGCCCTAAATCTTCCTCGGTACCTTTTCTTCGTCGTCTTGTTCTCTTTAAATTAAGCTTAATTAAAACGAATGACGGGCTTTGATACAGTCGAGCGAGACGGACTGTTCCTCGGATTCGGCCGCCGAGAATCGCTTATGCGAGCTCCTTAAACTTCCGTCGCTTCGTCGCGCCTTCGCTTATTCTCCGAAATGAAGTGATGTAGAGAGATGGAGAGGAAATTCTTGAACGTACTCATGCATGTGCTTGCGCGTGATATGGCGTTTGTGACGCGTTTTCTAGATTATTTAAGTTGATTACGCCATCTAAAAGTGCTCAGGTAGCATAGATTGATTTAATTGTTGTCTTTTTTATTGTTGCTTTCTTTCTTTCCTTTACATTACTTGTTTTAACGAGTACGCTAGATTCGAGATTTACGTATTAGGCATGCATAAGAATTTGTCATTTCATATGTAAAAATAAACACTGGAGGAATAATTGGCTTTTGACGTTATACCTGTTTGTCGTGGTATTAGGTATTAGACCAACGGGGATGCAAGTAAGAGGTACACAAAGGCGTCAGCCGAGGGGCAAAAATGGGCTGAAATATAATAGAGGAGACTCGTTTGCGTGTCTCTAGTTGGCCTCTCTGGTCTGTCTGTCTATCTGTCTGATTGTTTGTTTGTTTGTTTATTTGTTTAGAGTTGTCGCTTATCAAACCCGGAGCAGTAGCATTCTGGGAGTGATGTCGATGCACGCAGGCCTACGGGCATGCTTGCGGGCCTCCGTTCATTATTGATAGCCGCAAGTAATGAACTTGTCACCTTCGTCAGCGCAAATCACAGCTCACGTGACTGCTATTCAGGGTATCTGTGCTTGCAGTGTAACGGTTGTTCCAATGTGACTGATTGGTCAGAAACCGCAGTTTACAAGACTTTTGCTGAATATATTTCCTGTGTTTATTGTATGCAGTGTCTCAGACCGAAAAAAAATCGCCAATGCTTCTGTGTGCCTTAATATTAAGAGCAAGAACGTGTGTTTCTGCTGTCTCTTTCTATTCTACGAATGACGGTAATTAACGAATTCGTTTAATAAGCAATAACAATTAGAACTAACAGACTGTAATGCCAAGGAAAGTACAGGGGGATGGTATTTCTCGTGATTACGACGTAACTGCGATGAAAGCAAAGTGGACGAAAAGATAGCTTGCCGCTGCCAGGGGTCGAACCTGTCACCTTCGAATGACGCGTCCGTGAATTATGTGATGCCTGCGGGTAGAAAAAAGAGAAAGCGAGAGAGAAAAATTTAAAGTCAACCAGAATTGTAGCGTCCAGTTCGTTCCACGCTCGTCCTAAAGGCTGCTGACAGCGCTAACATTCCCAGGTTTAAATGCCTAGATATATGAATTGGACGGGCGATAACCGTCACTGTAAGCTCAGTTGGTAGAGTACCGGACACGTAATCTTAGGGTTCCAAGTTAAATCTCTGGTAGCAACAACTTATTTTTTCGTTAGCTCTTATTTGTTCATATTTAAATGGCAATTACCTTTAATAACCACCTCTATACATTCCTTGGCACTATTGTCAGTTAGTTTTCATTTAAAGTTTGCCTAACAAAGAAAAAGAACAAGCCCTTAATATTCCCTTTCTTTTTGTGATTTTTCAATAGTAAACAGCAGCAACAACATTACGTGTAAAAGATAAAAAAAGAAAACTTTACACATTCAGTGATTGCTTTGAAACTTTCGTTTACATTCACCCACATTTCACGCGGAGAAGAAAGAAAAAAACAAGTCAGAATATGCGGAAAAGCAATCGTGAAAAAAAAGGGGGAGGGGGGTACATTCTCGATTTAGAGCAGAGACCACTGACTCGGCGTCTTAATTTAATTTTCCTAATTACTCTAGACAGTGCCTCTAGTTCAAAATACGGGACTTTCCTTGACTTTTCATTAGACTGATTTTGAGCGAAAGGGAAGCCAAATATTTGCTCTACCTGTCGTTCCTGCGCGAATACCGACAATTTATTCTTGCTTACTAATGTGGAGCATTAGGCCAGGCCACTCAGAAGCGCTGGACTCAGATTAAGAGTGCCTCCTTTTAGTTATAAATGAACCCTGGTTTTCGTTCACAAATTTACTTTCTATTTCTTGGCCCCATGAGTTTCTTTTCTGAGCTGTTTATTTTTGATAAGTAATACTGCACATGGTATGATGTTTTTGCATATTGCTCTATGTGTTTGTTCTGCTCATTGCGAAAAATGTATACGCACTAATCGCAATGTAGAGATGAGACGAGAAAACAAGTTGTATGATTGCACAATTTTCTAAATACCCCATGGCACTTGTTGTACGGGCATGATCGACGGATAGAAAACAAAGCCTATTTTCTGCGGCGCAAAACTGATAATTGTGTTTATGCAGGAAATAAAAGAAACCTGCTAAAAGACAGAAACCTCCGGAACAGACAACATAGCTTTACAGAAATTTTGTGGTTAGAGAGCTGCCAGAGAATTAGTTTTTTTTTCGATATCATTTTTTAGTGATGCATATTTTTTATTTATTTTTTTGCATTCCGATGTGGCTGAAGCGCGAATGACGTGGCCAGGAGTCGAAACCAAGGTTTTGTTCCGAGGCAGTGCCGTAGCCATAGAACGACCCATATCGGTTATTACTAATCTTGTTTTATTGTTCTGTAAAATGGTAATTTAAAAAATGTTGAGCTAAGATCTGCAAAGGCCAGAAAGCACCGATGGGTACATGCTGTTGAATTGTAGTCACTGACTACAATTCAACGAGTGTGCTAAAGGCATGTTCAGGTAAGTACAATGTGAATGGAAAGTTTTCTTTTGGCGATTAAATTCTCGTACTTTTGATAAAAAAGTTTAAAATTAAGTTCGTTATAAAGAGATAATTGAAAACCGCACATTTGCAATACGAAGTCACAAAAAAAAGCAGGCGTATTTCTCAGAAAGCAACGCTTCTAGGGAGAGAAACATTCGTCATAGTCCGGGGATCGAACCCGGGTCTAACGCCTTTCTGGGACGGTCGCTATACCAATTGAGCTAACCAGGACACTATTAAGTTGCAATCTTTTCACAACTTTTTCACTTCATAACCCAACATTTCACAACCCATCTAGCACCTTGCCGGATTTTTCAGAAAACATGTTGGATTATCAAGTTCATGTTCATTAAAATTGTGACTGCGTTCTACAGTACAAACTGTCGAGTCTATTATAGCTGAGACGACAGCTTGAGGTGCAAAATGTTACGCTGGGACACAAAAAGAAGTCGCTGCTACGTGTTGGTTGAAAGTGAAAATGAACAGGAGAAAAGAAAAGGCAGTCACAGTATGAGAATGAAATGGAGAAGCGCAGCTGGAGCTGACTGAAATACTGCGAATTCCTGACTGCGGTCACGACTATGCGGCCTGACGTACAGCTCAAAACAGCGTTGTAACATTCGGATGAACAGATAGCGACGAGACAGAAAAAAAGCGCACAGGTGCTCCGCATAGTCCATTTCCGCCAGTCCCTGCACACGTTGAATTTTCTGCCCCATCGTATAGTCGCCTTCCAACAGCACAAACAAGGTCGAAAGGGGGAATCGCGTTATCTTTCGCTTCGACGCATTCTGTAAACTCTAACACAGCTATAACTTTAAATGCGTGGAGCCAGGCCGCAAAGCGACCAGCCACGCGTAAAAATGAAAAGTCGGGAAAGTTGACACCAATTTATGATGTTGAACGCTGCAAATGGCGAGGGACGGTTGAACAGAAAACAACTGGACACGCTTCGCTTGTTATATTGTTAACTTTTCAACCGTCACTTCCACTGTTCAGCACCACGACTAGGCGCATCTATATTAGCTAACGCCTTGGATTACCCCTAAATGGCTTGCGGTGTCCCTTCAACGAGCTACGTGGCCTACCTACTTCTTCTTAATTTCAACTATCATATTCTAAGCCCCAGTTTGTTCCTTGACCCACTCTGCTCTCTTCTTGTCCTTAAGGTTCCACCTACCATCTTTAATTCCATCGCTCACTGCGTCGTCCTCTACTTGAGCTGAACCCTCTTTGTAAAGCCTCCAGGTTTCTGCTCCGCAAGTAAGTACCGGCAAGATGCAGCCGTTATGTACAATCCTCATAGGGTCACTGGTAGACTACCATGAATTCTTTGAGGATGCTTGCCGAATGTGCTCCACCACATCCTTAAGTAATATAGGCTGTACAGACCTCCTTTTCACTCAGTCCCTGTATACGACCATCGCAGCGCGGAGCAGCGATCCGGCTACACACAGTCACTGACAACCGGATTTTAGCTAAGAGAGGACGCTTTATCTGCAGTTCTCTCACACACGCTTTCACTCTCATGTCGTCCCGTGGTATCACGCTCACATCTTATCTACCCTTCCTCTACCGTGCAAGCTACCCTCCCCCACCCGCAACGACCTGGTGCCAACTCTACACTCTCTTCATCTCAGGCCTGTGAGTTCGACGACGGGTTCCTACATCACGCGTATTCTCTTAATCTCGTAGCGTTTCGTGGATGATGAGCAACTGGGCCCATAATATTGTCTTACGTTAGGACGTTGGTAAAAGAACATTTTCGTCAAATTACGACGCTACCCATATCATTAACGAAGCCGGCTGACCAATAGGAAACGCACTCACAAAAGAAGTTATGTGAATTCTGTGCCAGTATCTTATCGTAATCACACGTTATACGAAACATTACGATGACAAATCTTCGCTCCGTGTATCCCTGTAATTTCTACCTCAGTAAAGAAGGAAGTGAACATTAATAGAAAAAGGAAAGCGAACACACCCCATAAATAATGCAGTTTGGGCACGAGCTTCTGGAACGTACGTAGAGCCTTTCGAAGGTAACAGTTATGGCGTTTCGATACAAAACAAAATGGCATATTGCCTCAGAGCCGTAATCGAGCACCACCAAAGACGAAAAAAAAAGTCAGCACTAACAAAGTGGGTTTTAAATCTTGGAGTGATAAGATGTCTTATTTTCGAGTTGATAATGCGTGGTCCTAACTTTTTTATAGCGCGTAGCCGAGGGCTGGTAATCTAACTTCACGTACTTTTGAAGTGAATTTCAGCAGGACGTGCTTTCTTCTAAAATCACCGCAAAAGCTTTCCATACCTGCTGCAAAACTTTCAAAATAACCGGACTGTTCTTATACAGGCGATCGCGCTTTCGCAATGAAGAATAAGGTGGAAAACCATTGGGGACGCTGTTGAAACACAATCGTTCAGAGTATGCAGACAGCCCGAAGGTTTGATACGCCACGTAATTACGCGAGAAGCGCCTTTCGTAAGCCCGTCGACGGTCTTTACTCTTGTCATTTGAGCCGAAGCCCGCCGAGGGCTTTCATTATACTGGTCCGGTTAAGTTTCATTGCACCACCCCGAACGCATCTCCATCGTTTACCTTTTCCCCCGAACCCGTGGGCGAACTTCCTCCGCTTGCCGTCGCGTATGCAGGAGAAGCATTCACTCGGGCGAAGGCAAGGGTGAAGTCGTTGATGCGATTTTAATTTAACCAGCGAGGCGAATGCGGCGAGCTGACGCTTAAATGCAGTTTGCCGCCGCATCGAGCGCTCGCCAAGCGGAGCCACTTGAATCTCGGGGTGAGAAAAGCAAATTGGGCGAGGGTTACGAGAGGAGGGTGCGCGAAGGCGGGATGGGTAAACGAGCGTTTGATACTTAGGGGGACGCCTTGTAACTACGATATCGGGACGTCACAAAGAGGTCTTTCCCTCCCGTTTCAAGGGGTTCGCGTGTTCTTAATATACCGAAGCCGCCGCCAGGGGCGCTGTGTGCGACTTGCTTGGGCTTGAAAAGAGGACTCTCACCTCATCTGAAACAGCGCAAGGAACTAGATAGATGGCTAGAAGGAGAAGAGGTAAAAGAGGAGAAAAAGGGAGAAACACGGGAGAGGGTGCAGATTGCGTTCGTTACTTCTCTCGCTTTTTTGGTTTATTTTCCTGCCCGAAAGCGGGGGACAGGGAGCTCAAGCCATGCTTCGGCGGTCCGGGACTCAGACAGGGCTAGGTGGCCGTTTGTGCTGCTCCCAATGATGCTGCTGCTGCTTCGCGCGGTGTCAATATTTGGCGACAGGGGGCGGCGCGCTACGCGACTAACTAGCCTTCTAAGCGAGAGCGTTTTATATATATCGTGCGTACGCAACTGCAGCGCGCCCTGATGAGAGACTCTCTCCATTTTCTCTCGGTTTCCTCGCCCGCATCAGTGCGCAGTCTTTCTTTTTCTCCTTCGACTACATTTTTTTTTGTTTCCTCTTGCATCTTATCTGACGTTAGCTGCGTGACACTGTCGAGTTAACGTGCCGAGCATCAGCGGTGCTGCAGCCTTTAGCGGAAAGACGTAAAAAAAGTTTCGTTGCGGGGAATTAATTAAAAAGGGGTTTCGCTCGATGCCGGCCGCAAATATTGACAACGGCTCAAGTGGCGACGAGGCGCTCGCCTGAATGTTAATTTGCGCGGGAGAATTTCAGTGGGAGCTCCGTTCTTCCTCTTTCGCTTAGAAAGCCGCATTAGAGCGAAGCCGGGGCTGCAGCCGCGTGTGATAACGGTTGCGGGAGCATTCGTTGCTCGCACTGCGGTTGAACGTGTTGGTATTAGCGCGCTTGATTTACTATACGAAGGTGATCGAAATGGTGGTGTCGAAGTGGAGAATAGCTCAGTGGGCACGCGTTGTAACTGCAGCCGAGAAACGGGGGCGTTCGCCCTGCCGCTATATTGCATGCTTATCAACGGCGACAACTTGGTATAGAAGCTTCGCAAAAAGCCGCCACTCCTTTCCAGAAGGGTACACCCGCGTTCAATAGTAATCCCGCCTCCTGAATTGTTTCGTGGTTCGTGTGCGAAACTTTGTCGCTAACAGGTGGCGGGTTCGAATCCCGGCTGCGGCGGCTGCATTTCCGATGGAGGCGGAAATGTTGTAGGCCCGTGTGCTCAGATTTGGGTGCACGTTAAAGAACCCCGGGTGGTCGAAATTTCCGGAGCCCTCCACTATATACGGCGTCTCTCATAATCGTATGGTGGTTTTGGGACGTTAAACCCCACATATCAATCAACTTTGCCGCTAACGAGCTGGTTAGCAGAGGCCTGTAGCTAAATAGTAGTAACTCTTCGAAAGTGGAAAAATAAAAAGAATTAACTAAATACATTAACCATGGCTACAAAAGGACAAAAATAATAGGCGTTCTAATCTGACAGCAAAACAGAACAATGAAGCCGATATTCGTGTGCCCTATGGAAATCCGGGTTGGAATTAAATTTTTTTGAGGTGAATCGCAATAAGTGCCTGCACCAAGAGGCATAGTCGCCCAGCTTTTATCAGTATGACTTTCTTGTGATTGGCCATCTTACTTCGCTGGTGATGTGTCAAGCATCACAATTGGGTGAAATTTTCATGTGAAAAAATTCTAGCGTAAGGCGTTTGTTAATGACACTGACCTAAATATTATCATTGATACATTCTTACGATTTGTTATTCATATCGTTCATAATTAATCTTTGCTACTGATTGGTCTAGAGTATTTCCATCAGCGAGATGGGCTGGGGGTTGATTTCATATGAAAAATTCAAGCGATACAGTATTTTTTGTAAGTTAGTGGAAGGCCTTTAGCAACAGGCACTAATTACATCAGACGAAACCATGAGTGGCATCGTAGTTAAACATATTTAGCGCCAGATGTCTCTTTGGAAACTTTCGTAACACAAAACTAACACCACTGCGATCGCTATAACATACAGTGTCGAGATTGTGTGTGTGTGTGTGTGTGTGTGTGTGTTTAAAGTATCATGTGTTCAGCGTATCAAGAAAACATTAGGGATATTGAATATGATGTAGGCGATAGCTGTGAATTAATTTAGCTCCCCTCCCCGTGGTTTTGTTGGTGCCAGTATGAGAGCTTTATGCGAGTGCAACGTACAATGTTATGACGACACTGTGTTCCGAATTCACTGTGTAGTGGCTACTCAGCCACCATAGCACAGGAAGAGAAAAATATCTCATATGTAGATGTACAAGAACACGTGTAGAATGATATTATTACTCGTCGCGAGTCGCCCCAATAGTCGGGAACCTGAATGCGCAATACGCTATTTACGCAGAGTCTGAACCACCTGAGCGTGTGTGTTTTTTTTAATAATGTTGACAGCTCGTGTGTGTGAACATGTATGGCGTGTGGACATCCCGCGATCAACTAGAAGCAACTCGAAAAAAAAAACATTACGAAAAGGAACACACACAGTGGTACTAGCACTGTTGTGCTATAAAATCTCGAAGCGACTCTGCAAAACCTGCAAGTTGTAGTGAACGTACCTGTTGCATACACAGCTATATGGTAGTGTTGCTATGAGACACCGGAATGTCAATTCAAGTATCAATTTTCTGCTATTTTGTTATTATTGATTACTTCACGATGAAAACGGTGATGTGCGAGAAAGAGAAGTAGCTATAGCCATACTCTAGCATCACCCTACGAAAGTTGTACACGCTTGCGAAGAAAACCTGAAACTCCTGAACCCTGATTCAGCGATACGTGAAGGAGCTCTGTACCACCACGCATGTATGACAGGCGACGGAGTGCTTGTAAACGGTGATAACTACACTTACAGTGTGCAAATTTCCTCTTCACCCATTCCCCCATTTTCCGTAAAACTCCTCCCTTCACTCAATCCGCGACATCAAAGATCTCGTTTAAGCGTCTGCCATTGTAAATCAGATCAAATTACTTGCCCGTTTTTCGCTAGCTATTCCTTTAGTTTTCTGTAAGAACAAGAACGGCCGGGAAACGCGTCACATGGATGTTCCCGTGTATTGTTTGACAATGACATCGAACACAACGACAGTGACACGTCGACCTCTGGTCACCTTTCGTATGGCTATTGTGACGAGGAAATAATGGCCTCATCTGTGTCAAGAGGTGTCCAAACAGGCTCGTTGTACGTCAACGTGTTTGCAGGCGGCATAATATTTTCAACAGGAACAGTGCGTCAGAGAAGCTTACACTATTGTCGTGCAAATTTGCTTCTTTACGTATAATATATGCGTATACGGGGATCGCACACCCATCATTATTTGGTAGCATTCCTGTGCACAGAAACGAGGCTGATCGGTGCGCACAAAGAAAGGAGCTGTGGTTTTTCACGTTTTCTGCACTCCGTTATCTCAGCACAAAAGAAGAAAAAAAAAAGCTCGTCGGGCAGGCTCGCTAACCACCAGTGGCTGTCCGAACACGATACGGCTTTAGGTCCCCGAAGAACGTTGGAAAATGACGAGTATTGTTGCGGGAAAGAGAGGAAGGGAGGATATAACCACAGAATAAACTCTTCATGGAGGGTGACACGAAGGCTGCTAGACAGTTTCTTTCGTTTTCAAGTGTCCATCATGGAGGAGGGAAAAACTTGTCAGCCTCTCAGGTAACTGTGCAGTACGCGTCTAGGGGACATCCCAGTGACATTTGCGTTGTTAGAAAGTGGCAAAAAAACATTTATGGCTTCATCATTTCGTTTATTTCTCTTCTACACCTCGGATTCTTGCTGTTGAACAGAACGTGTCATTGGCTATTGCTTTTAAAATTTGTAAAATAAACAAGAATGGTAAGCATATTATCTTAAGCTTATATACTCGCTATGGTGGCTTTTATATTGATTTGTCAAGCTTTCGCATGTGTAAAAAAAGAAAGATGTAACGCAGACAAGCTAGGGAAAAAATGGCGAAGCTTGCACTAAACCAAGCAAGGCTTTAAAGAACAAAACTGGATTATTCTGAATTCTAATCTAATTGCTTCGGGGTTGTTTTAGACTGCTTCAGGGTCATTGCTATAGGGTTTAGGTAGGTGACGCCATGTTGTTTCTACGTCGATTATCAGCGCAAAAAGGTTCGAGTGAAACCACAGACAGTCGCACACATGACAAGAGTGCCCAAGCTCGAGAGACCAAAACTCGCACTGAAACCAAGCGCTCGCATCTTTTAAGTATACATGGACGTCGGCGTAGGCCATCCATCGCTTCGGAACCTTCTTACAGCCACCGTTGCCTTTCCCGTTCCTCTAGTATTTTCTCAGTTGTACATACCCGAGGTGTTAGGCTCGCTGTCATCGTCTCAGAGTCATTTGATCGATCGATCGATCGATTGATTGATTGCTTGATAGATCGATTCATTCATTTATTGCGCCTGTTATCCTGGCGCAACCCACCATGGGTAATTGGCCGTGAAACACAGTCATTTGTTGTTTGCCTAACTGCGGCCTTCTTCGTGTTTAGCGCACCAGTGATGAGTAGCGGGACTAACCCGATTTCAGTAGCACACGCCCGTTTATGATGGTGATAGCTGTTTGGTTCTCCATACAATGAACACTTTGCTAAACAGCTTAGCTTTAAAGAAAATATTGAACACAGCGGAACTCCATCCGCCTGTCTTGTGTTTTCTGTATGCTACTATAACGGCCCCCCGAACGCGTAGTGTCATGAAGGTGAACTGACGAAAAACTGCAAAGTGATGCCCCACGGCAATATTCTTTCCAGTGTATATATATATATATATATATATATATATATATATATATATATATATATATATATATATATATATATATATATATATATATAAGGGAGAGTAGTGTATACCTAAGGGCTCGTATTTCCGTGTTTTAACACAATATTAATGAGATGTAACAGACAGTAATGCCAAGGAATGTACAGGGGAAGTTATTAGAACCAATGGAATGCAAATAAGAAGAAAGAAGAAAGAAAATTGGATGAAAAAATTACCAGCTGTGAGCAGGAAGGATATATATATATATCCTGGAATGTGGGGTATGTAACAAGAAATACGTGGGCCAGACAGACACTCCGTTTAGAATTAGATTCAACAACCACCGGGCACATGTACGATCTCTGCCAGGCCTTCCACTTTCAAAACACTGCACATTAAAAGACCACAGCTTTGATGACATCAGGGTTACACTACTAGAAAACAACTTTTGAACAGTCAGAGAACGGGAACAACGGGAATCTTATTTTATCTACAAATTTAACACGATAAAATACGGAATAAATGAACACCCAGGCACTCTGTCAGCGTTACGACCGCTAAAAGACGCAAACGCTTCTCTCTAATCAGTCCGGTTTCATTACGACAATAATATTACCCGCTAACAAAGCTTTTGGCCTATGCATCTGACAACATAGAAATGATTTGCCTCATCAAGCACAGCCGGAACGCGGAGATAAGTGGTCGCGGATGTCGTACGGTCCCCCCCCCCCCCTTTTTGCTTTTCTGTTTTTTCTTTAAGTTTTAACGCACATTCTGTTGCTTCACTGACAACGAGCTGACAGCTAGGTGGTTTCGTTAACTTTTTCATACATGTGCGCATGTCTTCCCAGTGAGCCGCAACTCTGTGGTGATTGTCCTGGATGTCGTACAGTCCCCCCCCCCCTGTTCTTTTTTTCTTTAATTGTTTACGCACATTCTGTTCCTTCACTGACAAGGAGCCATTGCATATAATGAATATCGATGGCGGCGCCTCAACCACCGGCTTTTTCATTCCTCCCGACGTCACCAGCACGCACTCGAAGCGCTTAAACTCTCCCCATTAACTTGTCTTAAACTTCAAAGAGGAACGAGCCCCCAGCGGACTACACGGAAAGGTGAAATACAAGAACGGCGGCACACTGCCCACTTGAGGAAGAGTGGATGCGGGGTAGGTATTGTTGACAATGATGACATTGCTCATCTACCTCTGCCCTACTCTGTTGAGATGCTGCCCCTTTCTAATTACGCCGTGTCGGTCTTGCTTCTTCTCCTAGATTTTCTATATTTTATTTAATGTTTCTCCTCCCGTTTCGCTGTTTCTCCCACTTTTCTTTCTCTCTCTCTTTTCTTTTTTTTCTTTTTTTACTTTCCTTTTGACTCCTTCCCTCCTGTCTCGACAGGCTATAAGAAGACACGGAACATGTGTAAATATTATTATGCCTTGAAAAAGACGGGGTTCCCGTCGAAACGTCGGCACAATAAACAGTTATGTGAAAGCGCATCTACTTTCATATATATATATATATATATATATATATATATATATATATATATATATATATATATATATATATTGTAGTGGAGAATACGCACCAACGCGTATGCGCCTTCGGAAGACAACGAAAAGCCCGTGCTCTGATTGCGCGAGAACCTGTGCCGCCATTGCCAGACTTGCTGTTCGCCCATTTTCCGTCGCGACTTCGTTGCCGCTCCTCTGTTCCATTAAACATCATCGCATTTGGTGGAGGCTGCTGAGATCCCAAGGCAGACCTGGAGCTCCGCTCTCGCAAGTTGGCCGAAAGACCACCGTACAACATGACTGACGCAGTCGCCAACCAGCCCATCCCAGCACAGCCAGCACCATCGGCTGCCCCGTCGACCTGCCCCGGTGCTACCCGTCAGCGGGACCCACCAATCTTCAGCGGCAGTGGTGAGCAAGACGTCGAAGACTGGCTCTCCTTGTACGAACGCGTGAGTGCCAGCAACAAATGGGACAATGACTCTAAGCTTGCCTATGTTATCTTTTACTTGGCTGACGTCGCCAAGCTATGGTTCACCAACCGCGAAACCGCCATCGCCAGCTGGTCCACCTTTAAGACCCTCGTGACCGAAGCGTTCGGCCGACCAGAGGTCCGCAAGCTCCGCGCTGACCAGCGTCTGCGCCACCGAGCCCAGCAGCCTGGCGAGACCTTTACTAGCTATATTGAGGATGTGCTCGACCTCTGCAGGCGTGTTAACTCATCCATGCCTGAAGAAGAGAAAATTCGACATATTCTTAAAGGCATCGAGGATGGCGCATTCCAGATGTTGCTGGCGAAAAGCCCGACCACAATAGCAGTCCTCGTAAGCCTGTGCCAGAGCTTCGATGAATTGCGTCGTCAGCGTTCCATCGCCCGACAGAGTGTCCCATCACCAGATTCAATCTCGGCCGTCGCACTCGCAAATGGCAACGTTCACCAAGGAACTCTGTCGAACCAGATTAAAGACTTCATCAGGGAGGAAGTCGCCCGACAGCTCTCCCTGCTGCCGCATAGCGACGCGCCCACGACAAGCCTCCCTTCGAATATGCAGCAGGCCATACGCACTGAAATTTGCAATGCCCTCCCTACAGTTCCGGCCTCTTACCCATGCACTTCGGTGCCATCTGATCTCTCAACTGCTGGCTACGCACCAACTGCGCCGCCTTCACCTCTCAGCTACGCAGCTGTGGTCGCGCGGCCCCCACCGCATCCAGTCGCCTTATCGGCTCCACCTCCTCCGGCCTCGCCTCCAGTTTACAGGTCCCCACCTCGCTTTTTCCGTCCATCTAATGAGTGGCGCACCCGAGACAATCGTCCCATCTGCTTCGCGTGTGGCATCGCTGGCCACATTGCACGCTTCTGCCGCCGCCGTCCCACACCTGCGCACGCATACTTCGGAGCTCCTACCTACGCACCGCAGCAGACTACCTCGTCTAGATATGAACAGAGGCACTCCGACTCGGATCACCACCCATCGACTGCTCGTTTCTCATCACCTCGTCGCCGATCGCCATCGCCTATGCGTCGTCGACCACCTCCTGAGGAGGGAAACTAATCAGTGCAGTTCCGGAGGCAAGAACTGCACCTTGTGCGCAATTCCCAAGGCCTCCATTTTCGCCGCAAAATGTTGTTGATGTCGATGTTGAGGGAGTCGCCACATTAGCGTTAATTGATACCGGGGCCGCCGTTTCTGTGATGAACGCAAAATTTTGTAGGAAGCTGAAGAAAGTGACCACATCTCTCAGTGGCTTGGTGCTGTCCACGGCTAGCGCGCAACGCATTCATCCCTCGGCTGTGTGTACGGCGCGCGTCGTCATCCGAGACGTTTTGTACGTCGTACAGTTTTTTGTTCTACCATCTTGCTCTCATGACCTTATCCTGGGTTGGGATTTCTTATCACGTCATGAAGCTATCATTGATTGTTCCCGTGCCGAAGTGTCCCTTGTGCCAACATGTGAATTTACACCACCCGACCGCTCTCCTCTGCTCTGCAAACTCACCGCTGATGACGACATCACCTTGCCTCCTGAAGCTTCGGTCCCTATTAGCCTTTCATGTGTGGCGCAACCTGACGGCACGGTGGTGTTTACGCCATCTCCGGTTTTTACTGAACGCAAGGGCATCGTTCTCCCATTTGCTGTTCTTACAATTGCGTCTGGCTTAACCGTAATGCTGGTCACCAACCACTGCAACTACCCCATTGGCTTACTTCGTGGTGAAACGTTAGGATATGTGCAACCTGTCGACCATATCGATGATATTATTCTTGCCGACGAAACGCCATGTCACATTGCTGCAATCACTCATGCGTCTGAGTCATCAAGTTCGTCAGCCTTCGACAATGCTATTGACGCAGACCTTCCCCTCTCGCATCGCCGCCAACTTGTTGCTCTCCTTAACAAGTTTCGTTCTTCTTTCGACTTTCAAGAACCTGCTTTGGGCCGCACCACCACTATCGCTCATACTATTGACACCGGCTCACATTCGCCTCTGCGACAGCGTCCTTACCGCGTTTCCGCCGAAGAGCGCCGCGTCATTACGGAGCAAGTAGATGACATGCTTAAACGTGGAGTGATACAGCCTTCTCAAAGCGCTTGGTCATCACTTGTGGTTCTGGTCAAGAAAAAAGATGGCACCGTACGATTTTGCGTGGACTATCGCCGCTTAAACAATATTACGAAAAAAGATGTCTACCCGCTACCACGAATAGACGATGCTCTTGACTGTTTACAAGGTGCCGAGTACTTTACATCTTTGGATCTGCGTTGTGGGTATTGGCAGGTGCCAATGGCTGAATGTGATCGCCCTAAAACAGCCTTTGTAACGCCGGATGGCCTATATGAGTTCAAAGTCATGCCATTTGGGCTCTGCAACGCGCCTGCCACATTTGAGCGCATGATCGACACCATCTTGCGTGCCCACAAGTGGAAAACCTGCTTATGTTACCTGGACGACATCGTAGTCTTTTCATCTGATTTCCCGACACATCTTGCTCGCCTCCACGAGATTCTGACGTGTCTAACTTCTGCAGGCCTACAACTCAACTCCAAGAAGTGCCACTTCGCAGCACGAAAACTAACCATCTTGGGACATGTCATCACAAGAGACGGTGTTCTTCCGGATCCCGATAAGCTTCGAGCTGTCGCTGACTTTCCGTTGCCCACATCACTGAAAGCCCTAAGAAGTTTCGTCGGTCTCTGCTCTTACTTTCGTCGCTTCGTGCGCAACTTCGCGTCCATCATCGCACCTCTCACGAGTCTGCTTTCCAACAGCAAAGGCATATCTGCATGGTCACCTGCATGTGACGATGCATTTCGCCAGCTGCGCCGCCTGCTGACCTCACCACCTATTCTTCGTCACTTCGACCCTGCTGCGGCCACAGAAATTCACACCGATGCAAGTGGCATCGGTCTCGGTGCAGTTTTGTCACAACGGAAAGGCACCCAAGCTGAATACGTAGTCGCCTATGCAAGTCGCGCTCTCAAGAAGGCTGAATTGAATTACTCCGTGACAGAGAAGGAGTGTTTGGCCATAATATATATATATATATATATATACATATATACATATATATATACATATACATATATATATATATATATATATATATATATATATATGTATATGTATATATATATGTATATATGTATATATATATGTATGTATATATGTATATATATGTAATATATATTATGTAATATGTATATTTATGTATGTATGTATAAAATAAAGTGATAGCGGTAATGATCACGTTTTGCAGAAATTCCGGCGTCGACGTTGTTGGTTGTTGTGAGCGAAAGATCACCTTGTGCATGACCTAAAAATCGAGAAAGTTGCAAATAAAACAAATAATAAAAAATTTTGGCTACGAGTGGGGATCGAGCCCGGCTCGTTAGCGATGCAAGCGGGTGTTTTACCGCAAAGTCACGCGTCTGCTTGTGAACACAGTGAAAGTAACTTTCATGCATTACAACACGGGTGCTGTATAAATTCTTCACAATACAACACGAAATATTGCAGTAATAATGTGTGGTGCAAGCGTACATTGCCATCGGGCGTCAGAACATGCAATTAACATAATGACTTCATAGTTTAAAGGTGGTCACCCACTACAGAAGGCACACACGTTACTGCGCATGTTCCCTTAAGGCCACGTATAGTGGGTGCATAGCAAGTTCGAAAAGATTTCATCCCGGGACTAAGTGTATGAAGTACGCACTAGAGAGAGGATATCACTGTCGCATTAAACGCTTGAAGGCGAAGGTTAAGAATGCCTCAATGCTTACGGGAAATTTTAAAAACGATAGTCTTTCTTGGAGACCTTCGACGCAAAAATTTTGGTCTGTCTCTCTGTACATTTGTCTGTTTGTCCAATCTTACCGGCATCTGGTGCTTGGAACGGCTGAGCCCATCCGCAGCAACCACCAATGTTGCTCAAGGTTGTGCGTTCATGCTTGTGCAATTGTCAATTAAAAAGCAATTATTGCGCATGTCTGGGGCACCATAACAAGACGCATATATTCTGCATATGCATCTCTAACTAGAAAACGCATACATAAGTAAATTTAAGGACCGTAGCGCTTATCACGCTGCGCTTACCATGCAACGCTTGCACGGAACGGTGAGTGATTCCAACGCTTTGCTAAGACGAGATGGTGGTGGCACCTACCCGTCGCCACGTGTTCTACACCTTATCACCGCTGAGACGGGCGCGCACGGTCACGCGCTTTGTTTTCCAAAAGAAACTGCCAGATGGCGCTCATGTCTCACGTGTGACATGACGCGCTCGTTCGCCTCCGCTTCACGCTCGAGGCACTCTAACGCAGCGCCTCCAGAATACCATTCACTGATTTTCTTGCGCAGAACATCAAATAAATGTTTGCTTCACTCTCTCCGCACGCAAGACTATCGTCTTTCGACGACATTTGCAGATTACATGCAGATACGGGGGCCAATTTTTGGTACTGCTAACGTTGGCTGGTTTATCGCTGCACCAAGTACCCTGTCACAGTGACAGCGTATACGATGTAATAATTCTGTTGGGCAAACACGGTATATTATTCGAACCACTGACATAATTATGCTTTTGAGATCCCCTTGTAAAGTGCTAGAGGGGTCATAGGAGCTCACCTGTAGCGATCTTTGACCATCTTAGTGTGGTGTCTTGAGATGTTGATAGGTAAATGCAGCACAACACAAGTGTTTGTGGATCTCCCATATGCTGATATTCTCGCATATGTAGAGCACTCTGTTTTTTTTCTCTAAGTAAGATCAAAATTTATGGATAAGATCAAAGCTTGATGAAGCAGAAGTCCCCGGAACTAATGTTTTCACAAGCCGACTTGTCAACAAACCATTGATCCAGCGACGTTGTCGGTTTTGTTATACAAAAATTGTTTTGGAGAGATTGAAATAAAGATAACCGAGGCGACCCTATTTCGTTCAGTATATACGCAGTGAAAAATACGGAAATTAAAAAAAAACGATTGCAATAACACAAAAAGACAAATCAATTGAAGAAATAAAAAAGGAAATCTTTTCAACCAATTCTTTGTCTCTCACCTTCTCGGTAATTTCTTGTTATATTCAGTCATATTTATTTTAAAATACTTGGTTCAAATATGTGTCTCGCCCAATTACGTTTCTACGTGACTATCAAGCTTTGCCCCTTCCATGAACGCCGAATTCTTCATCGATAACTATACTGCTAAGATGAGCAACAATAAGCGCGCTCTAAATCTTGTTTGCTTTCGTTACTATGGTACACTATGCGTTTCTTTGTTGTCCCACTTTGTTCTCTGAATATACTTGTTCCTCGTCATCCCATTTCCTATTCTACGTGACGCCCATCTATGCAATCATCCAGTGAAAAGGAAGATGCTAAACACAAGCTAATGCTAAACACAAGTTTAGCATTACAAACCAGATAAAGTTACCCGCTCGCTTTTCGCTATTAATTTGATGTTTTCATTTATATTCCCGTGATGCATCGCACCGCTTCACTCGCGATCATTGAGACATTTGTGAGGATTTGTTATTAAAATAACTTGAAGTGTATGTTAAAACACACAAGGGCATAGAGATGATGTGGAGGACACAGGATGATAATTACCACGTGGCTGGACGAGTGCCTACTCTTTCAGGAGGAGGGAATAAAGAGTGTACACTTTGGCATGTTGCTAGGTTATTCCTACATCCGAAAGAAAAAGGTTCAGCCTTCATCCATGGTAATTTAACGGAAGCTCCATCTCTCTCCCATGCCAGAAATCATTGCGTGGAAGTGCTCCGGGGCACCTTCACCACCGTTGCGTTTTCGCTCTCGCTCTCCAAGTATATCGGCAACAATGTTTGTTAGCGGTTACACTATTGCCGTAGCCTGCAGAGCTTCCATGGCGGAGCTCTGAGATAAGTGGGGGATTAGCTCGGCTTTGTGCGCCGGGAGGACAACACTTTATGCAGAAGAGACGGAGGGGGGGGGGGGAACAAAGCTCGGTGGGGCGTGGAAACCCGGAGGGAACTAAAAAAAGGAGCCCAACACTTCACCCCACTTTCGATAGGCGCATTCTTGCAAGCCCGGCCCCTGACTCGACGTAATCCCCTTGCTGCGGGACACGGCGCCGAGTTCTTATTTGTCGCTCTACTTTAACCGGGCGCCTCTTTATCTGGGGGTTGTTAATGCGCACTTAGCCGGCGTAGGAAGCGAGCTCACAGGCTGCCTGGAATTGCATTCCCCCCTTTTTTGTGCCATTTGCGGGCCCACCTATCGGCACGGTCTGGAAGGAAAAGTCTTGTATTCGACATGACAGCCGTTTTGGCAGTGAGATAGCATCGGTAAGGGGAGACAATACGCTAGTGTGCGCCGCTCTAACGTATGTTCGTTATAAGTAGCAAGACTGTCATTGTGTTGCCGAGATTTCGACGCAAAACGACATCCATGAGATGGCACGTTGAAACACCCTAGTTCTCAACTACGCCAATCAAGTTTGCCTACATATAAGAAATCGGTGTATCTTAGAGCACATCTTCGCACTTTTGATTAGGTCAGTTTAGCGTGGGAACAAACTGAGAGGCGTGAATGAGATCCTTTTACTAAATTTTACTTATTGCGTGTTGTACGCAGCCGCCGCGATTTTTTCGGGGTAAAATGGTTACGGAGTTCGTCTGCTGATCCAAAGTCGCCGGTTCGATCCCACTCGCGATGTTCACACTTTGATGGAGGCGAAATGTGCTTAATGGAGGCCAGTGTACTTAAATTTAGGTGCACTTTAAAGAACTCCTGGTGATCAAAATTTCCGGAGCTTTATAGTATGGTGTGGCTAGTCGAATTGTTGTTTTGGCACGTAAAATCATTAGCATACCCGAGTTGTGTGCTGTGGAGACTCTATAGGAAGATACCGTCCTCGATGATACTTTGCACTAATCATCTATCACGGCCACTGGACTAGAAGTGACCGCTTGCATTATACTTTTTCTTATTTTAATACGTGTTACAACACGAAATGCTTTCCGCATCCCCTAATCAAAGAGGAAGGCATCTACCCGAACTGTCTTGATCGTTTTGCCGAAACTAAGTGCGCTAGGCATTTTCTCTTGAGATTTATGGGTTGAATTTGGATGTATGAACGAGTCGATGTACGAGCCTCGTTCAAAGTATGAACATACGCAGAACCTACGCACCCGAATCGAGAACGGAGCAGTATGAATGGGTTCACTTCTTTACGGCGACACGTGAACGTGCTGTTCCACTATAGAGTCAGAAACCATATGTGCCCTGTGTTGAAAATGGGTAGGCTGCAGAGGGAAAGCGAAAGTGTTACCCGACATCACACGATGCTTCTTAGCGTTTCTTATATGCGCCCCAATCTCCGTACACTTCCCGAACCCGACCTTCTACAGTGGCGTGTATATGTGTCCGAGTAGTCAAACCGCAAAGTGCGCACCTTCCTTACCTTTTCTCGGGCACCGTCTGCGCTTTTCCATTCTTCCGGTCTCCTTTTCTTTCAATAGCGTCCGTATGGAGGTGGCCGCATGGCACTTTTCAGCGGGCCATTTTACGCTTCTCGACAAAGACGAAATAACAAACAAGAAAGAAAAGCCTGCAAATGAATTCCCGTAAAACGAGGGGTGTATCCTTGGATGAGAAAAGAGATGTGCTACGAAGGGGGAGAGGAGGTAGTAACGCATCAAGCAGGCTCTAGTACATAGCTCAGCGCGTACAAGAGGCGTGTAAATGGGTGTTCTTACTACACTTACAGCCCGTTTAGAGGAGAGGACCCCCGAAGGCCACCTTTCAGAGGAGAGCCGAGCTGGTAAAGGCGCGAATGAAGCTCACGTACGTTCAAGAGCGCTTTTATGTGCTGGAACGGCGCATCGGGTTCCACAAAAGAGCAACACGTTACAGTATATATGGGCATCGTACCTGGGACGCACCCTGTGGTTGGGTTCACCACTCAACGCTTCCTTTTTGGTGGTCAGCTCGCGCAAGCGGAGCCTATGCTCGCAGTATAGTTTGATGCAGCACTACTGAACCTATGGGCTCCAAGACCAATGAGGAAGGCGAACCGAGCAATATAGTTCAGATCAGTATTCAGCTATAAGCAAAGGTCCGCATTTTTTATGTACACGAAAGCCTTTGCATGTGCGGGGCCCTGCAGCTTTTGTCCTGCTGCATGGAAATAGTGGCACAAAGTACGAGCACACCACGGCCTTCTTCGTTTTCCGTTGCGTTCGAGAAAGTGTAGGCACCCTGGGAGAAGCCAGCTTGCATGCACGATCACTATATTAGATCTTTATTTACACCGCATTTGATCGGAGTTTAAGAAAGCTTGATAAAGTTTTTGTTGCATAAATACTCAGCTTTTTTGCCCTTTATTATTGACCTAGCAAGAGGAGGGGGATCCGTAGTGAGTGTTATGGGCATCACATTATTGGTATTGACACCTCTGCAGACATTGTGCAACCGCGGTTGCATGAATAACAAATCGCATTGCGGTTGGCCCACAATAAGCACCGTTTTTTTTTCTTGTCATGCTGACATGTTGTGGACCCGTTGTGCAAGTGTTTGCGGTTGGCATGAGAAGGCCATCGTATATAGTGCTCCATTTGCAAACATGTCGTGAAGGCGTCCAGGCAGGGCGTTCTTCACATTTCCCCTCCAGCAACCATCAAGTTGAAATGTAGGTTTTTCGGGAATGTTTATTTTTGGTTCCTGTTTTTCCTTTTTACTGCATCTACGAAAACGCTTTGTGGCGTGATCCTTTTTGGAAGTAACAGCATTTGACATTTTGTTTGCACCGGGAAACAACTATTGCACCATAGATTTTTTTACGGAAGGCGGAATGACAGCGTCGCTTCGGAGCGCGTGATTCGTGATGATAGCTGCAGCTTAAACGAAATGTGAAGCTTATGTATTTGACACATTTGTATGCCATAGAGGAGACGACGAATGTCTCTACATGCGACTCCTGCGGAAGCGAATAGACAATTCAACACGTCCTGTGCAGCACTGCGCTTGCTATGACACCCAGCGATGCCCGCTCCTAATGCTTTCGGACCAACTGGATCCGAGACCATTTCCTGTAACCATTTCTAGGGCGCAGAAAGCAACCAAAATGTTACTGAAAGATCTAAAATTAACAGACCTGTGTGATTGCCTGTATACACTGGATAAGCCGCCTGCAAGTGTGCTCGGGATGGTGTCTATCACCATCTTTTGTTTTCTCGCTATTTTCGTATCTTCCTTCTCCCAGTGCAGGGTAGCAAATCAGACGTGCATGTGGTTAACCTCCCAGTCTTTTCTTGCTTTGAAACTATTTGCAATGCAAAAAAAGACAGAGACGAAACAAGATGCGACATAGTGATGAGCATGGTGATGAGCACAATATATCCACGTGTGTTGGTCAATAAACATTTGTTGGTAGTTAACGCACGTACGTCGTCTCGTCTGTTATTTAGTGTCTGCGTTGCCTGCGCTACAAATAATTTCAGATGTACAAACAACATGCCTAATTCACCCCAACTCTTTCCTTGCTTTTCTCTCTCTGTTTTAGTTTGGTGAAAGCCATGTCTACGTGAATTGTATAATGTTACTACTTGGTCAATGTTGCCTAGATAGTGAAGGGAGGGCTCATCGTCAATCAAAGTCATTGCAAAGAAAAGGATATAAAAATATTAAAACACCCATTGAAATTATTCGAGTGACGCTTGGCCTTCTGTTTATTAGGCATATTCCCGGCCATTGAATGCAACTGAATGCACCATACAAAGCTGGCACCAAAAAAGAAAAAACAAACAAACAAACAAACAAACAAAAGAAACCTACTACACTTCAACGGCTGTTGCTTGCCTTAAATTTTTGTAATTTAAATACATCTGTGTATTTGTTAAACAACAGGAATCTCCAGTATATGAGAGTTAATAAACTTTAGCATCATCACCATGACACTCTGGATATTCACAAAAAAAATCTTACGCTAGGAATATATATATATATATATATATATATATATATATATATATATATATATATATATATATATATATATATATATATATATATATATATATATATATATATATATGCCTTAACGAAAATAAAGTTTTGTGAATTTATTCCTGTTTTATTGACGTGAGTGTCATCTACTGCTTACTTATAGCATTCACGCCACACCATATCAGACACTGGGGAAACGGGCAGACCTTTTCATGAATGAAAAGTCTATCTCTCGAACACAATGAAATGCCGTGAAAATACTTTTCTCCAGGATGCTACAGTTTGGACAAGCTATAGAGATGCTTTCTTTAGCTACTATGGAGGCTGTGTGCCTGGAGAGGAAAAAAAAAACAACGCTTTCGTACATGAAGACACGCGTCCTTCTGTCACATATGTCCTTCTCACCTCGCCACTTGATATTTCTTTTTTTTTTGCTCCATACGGCTACATCGAGGTGAAAATTGGCCGCCCATTCAGATAACGAAGCGAGATGACACACCTAGATTGCGTCCGTGTAAATCGCACAGCCACCACCTTCGGCCGGGCGTACGCAGGAAGTAGCTTGTGAGGTTTCTCCAGCCGACAAAGCTGCCTGAGAAAGGACGTTTATTTTATGTTTTGATGTTTCTCAAGCCTTTTTTCGTGTTTGTTTCTTTATTATCATCGGGGAAGTGCTTCTCATGTTGTAGTTCAGCTGGTTTGTTACTACAGCTCGTGCTCTACCCACAACAGTGGTGGCAGAGCACTCGCTGAAACGTTTACTAGTGCATCGAGGAGGACTGTTCTGGCGGCTTCTAAATAGGGACGGCCAGTAAAAAAAGCAATTTTGCGTGTCGCCTCTTGAAAGGATGTACGCAGTAGAACGGCTGTTAGCACGCATTCGTGGGTCCTCGTCGCGAGGCAGATGCCGCTCGCTGATAACCTTAAGCCGTGCGACATCTTCCAGTGGACGGGCAGTGGCAGAGACCGGATGGGCCCGCCGAACATTTTGCTAGCCGAGATGAAAGAAGCGACGGTCATTTGTAGATGCCAGTTAAAGATTGGCGGAAATTTTTTTTTATGCCCCTTCTTTCGTGCTTCGCTTGAGCCATGACAGCATGAGTGGTGGTTGTCGCAAGGAGAAGCAACGCAATGAATAAAACTTGTGGCATCTATATGAGTTGTTTGCTTAGGCGAGTTACAATATACAACCACAATTTTATTTATATTGTTAGGATATTTTTACGCTTGAAAGAATGCCAAACTAAAAATCAGTGGAGAGGAAGATCAAGTGCTCTGAGTGTGAGCTAATCTCCATGATGAAACAAGCACTGAAAATTACAGACACTCAGAGAAGACCCACACGAGCGCTTACTAGCAAGTGGAAATTTTATTTCGAAGCGAACACTAATAAATACATAACACGTACGTCATTCCCAACCTCCCCCTGATTTCATCAGCAACGTGATCTACCAAAAAAATCAATCTCATAATCGATGGCACACAACCGGAAACAAACACGTGTCAAGAACTAAGAAATGAAAAGGTTCGGATCGACGTACATGTGTGTTATGTATTTATTAGTGTTCACTTCGAAATAAAATTTTCGGTTGCTAGTAAGCTCTCGTCTGTGTCCTCTCTGAGTGTGTGTAATTTTTAGCGCTTGTTTCATCATGAACCTTTACCAACACACCAAACTGGCAGTCATCCTGATCTCCATGTTGATCTCAATTGTTTTCTCTTGCAAATACATTTGTAAATAGTTTTTTGTGTATAAAGAGTATATATAACAACTTGTACAGTAGTGAAAAGCAGAGAGAGAGAGAGCGATAGACAGAGAGAGGGATAGCGGATGAATTAAGTGTATCGAAGATTGATCACGTTGCACCCAATCTGCGGCTCTACGTGATGGAAAGGAGAAGGGTGCAGAAAAGAGAGACAGAAACAAGGACACACAGGGAGGTTATTCCAACACACGCCCAGTTTAGTACCCTGCATTAGGGAAGAGGGGCGAAAAGAGACACATAATAGGAGAAGGGTTGATGAAGTGCAAACTTGGGTATATGCCCATCAAGTCTACAGGTGGTCGCAGAGAGCGGCACACATAAAGCACTTCAGTAACGTCTTTGCCTTTGGCGCCATCGGAGCACATGTGCACGGTACAAAGAACCTTGGCTGCAGGAGACTGTGTTGAGTCCACATCGTTCAGAAGCATCCGGAGCGGATATGGCTGGGCGTCATAGCGAGAGCAACTGCACAGGTCGTATTTGATTCTATTTAAGGCCCTGCAGGAGTCACAAAAGCATTAACAATAGATGTCCATTAATACGGCTGGGAACAGGAACGCACGAGCCATGTGTATTTGAACAAAGAAACTGTTTAGCAAGTGTTTCCTTGTCTGGCTAACCAAGAAACACTGTCGGGTATGCGCCAGAGGAATTTTGGAAGCCCGACGGCCGTGTGAAAAGGAAACCTCATTTATTCGCGATCAGAAACTCAGGCAGTCAGTCACGTAAAAATCAGGCATGCTTTCTCTTCGTCCTCATCTTCATTTTATGTTTGGTTCTCAAACGAGTGCGTCAATTCGCTTAGTGTGGAATGCAATAACTCGGATGGGAAAGAGAACGAGTACAAAAAAGAAAGGAATAGAAAGAAGGAGAAGAGGAAAAGAAGTAGAGATACATAAAGAAAATAAAGCATACATAGTAGAGAGGCATACAAAAAAAAGACGTAGAGAAAAGTAAATAGAAAGGAATTCAAGCACACAAAAAATGAAAACAGCGAGGAAGACAGAAAGAGAGATATTTTTAAAGAGAAAGAAAGATCGAGAGAGAAAGAAACAGAGAGAGCGGAAAATATAACAGATAGATATAGTGAGAAAGATATAGATGGTGAGAGAAAGAAAGAGGTAGAAAGAAACTGTTATAGAAACAATTAAATGAAGTAATAAAGACAGAAAAATAAATAACAAAGGCGGCTACCCAGATTCGCTCTCCCTTCAGGATTGGCAGCACCAGTGCGAAGCTGCCTCAATTTCTTTTACGCATGATCCCGTAAAATACCATATTTCTCACTCAAAACCAGGTGTGCATAGCATTAGAGGTCTGTTCTGTTCTGTTCTGTTTCAACTGATTTGCTGTGGAGAGGTTGAAGTGCATATTGCCTCGGCTACTCCATATCACAAGGTTCTGCAGCGAAAAAAAAAGAATAATACAGAACGGTACCCAAAAATTAACAATACGGAAATAAAAAAAAAACGTAATAGCACACTGAAACCAGTTCAAATATCATGCCAATAGACAGTTTTCTTAGAGCAGTTCACACAGTCATAAACTGTTTACACGCACACCTTCCTTTTATACTGTCAGTATATGCATAGACACATTATATATATATCCCTCTCTGGCTGTCTATCATATATAGGCGCTTGTCCAGTCCGGTCTCTACTAAAAAGTATGTCAGAAAGATTATTGCCTTTTTCTGGAGATGCATCTCAGGCCATGGTCCAAGTAGTTTCTTTATTGTGTGGGGTCATCTGTCCAAACTTGCTAATTTGTTCTTTAATTTTTCTCTTTCATTCGCGTACTTAACGCACTTCAAAAGAATATGGCGAACATTTTCTTCTGCTTGACCACAATGGCATTCCGGTGAGTTGGATCGATGTATCTTGTGCAGGAAGCTGTTTGTGTATGCTACTTAACTTGGCAAAGAGCCCTTCACATTTTATCAAGAACATTCGTCTAAAGAATTTGGAACAAGTGCACTCGACAAGTCATTCGGGTAGTAATCGGTGAGTGGCGCAATGATCGTCTTGTATTGTGAATCTCGCGAAGACGCATTGTTTCCACATCTACTACCCCGACACGTCATCGACCGGTGACAACGTTATAGGTATCAAAGAGGTAGCAAAAAAGGTTTTTTTTTTTCGGGCCAGTTTAATCCCCCTTCTTCATACCTGTGTTTGTACGTTTGCGTGCATTCACACGCAAAATTAAAATTTTTCGGGAGAGGGTTGGGATCTTTAAAACCATCGTCCCCCGCCCGTGACTACGCCCATCTTAGGCAGAGTTTCATGACAATATATCGTTCCCGATCTATGGCGGTGTGTGAATATCCCAAATATCGAACACTAATAATCTCTGTTATGCAACTGGTATTTGGTTTATAACATAACTGATCGAAGACATGTAGCCTCTTCGCATTCGTTTGAATTTAAGGAGGAGGAGGAGGAGGAGGAATGGAAGAAATGAAAGACTGGGAAGTCAACCACACGCACGTCCGGTTTGCTACCCTACACTAGGGGATGGGGTGAGGGTATTAAAGGAGAAGAGAGAGAGAGAGAAGTGAAGGGCAACGTGTGTGTAGGTGTGACCTTGTCCATTTCACGCTTATAAGCGGTCGCGTAGTCCGGTCGTCTTTAGAAAACTTCGCAATGCCCGCGTCGCTTTGCTGGCCTGCGACGCGTAGGGCCATGAACCGAGGATTTTCTCTTCGGAAAAAGGTCTACCGTCTGGTGTCTCTAACGTTTCACGTAGCAAGTTGCGTTCGCTCGCAAAACGTTCACATGAACAGAGTAGATTTTCTATTGTCTCGTCGGTGTCGCACGATTCACATCGGGAGCTATCCGCCATTCCTATGCGAAAGGAGTACGCCTTCATAAAAGCTACTCCTAACCACTGGTGAGACAGTAAAGTTGCATACTGGCGGGAGAGGTCCGATAGAACTTGAAGCTTTCTCGATGGGTCCAATTTGTGTAGGCGGCGGTTCCTGACACTGTGGTCACTCAGCCAAGTTTCCGACATAGTGTTAGCGAACGAGTGCAGGCCCCTTGCAGCGTCGGTTCTCGACAATGGAATTGAGGTGTATGGGCGTCCGCGTAGGCGGATCGGGCAGCATTATCAGCAAGGTCATTACCGACAATACCACAATGTCCCGGTAACCACTGGAACACCACGTCATGTCCTTTCGATAGAACTTCGTGAAGCACTTCTCTTAATTCATTCACTAGTTGTTGATGCACCCATTGTCGTAAAGCTGATTGCAAGCTCTGAAGGGATGCCTTGGAGTCACAGAACACAGCCCATTTGTGAGGTCGGGCTTCCGCGACATAAAGTATAGCAGCACGTAAGGCGGCAAGCTCCGCTGCTGTGGATGTTGTCCTTTGCGACAGTTTGAACTTTGAAGTGACCTGGTACATCGGGGTGACAACAGCACCAGTGGAGCTGTCAGTCGGGTCTAAATGTAAAATTACAAATGCGAATGTTGTTTGGTCAGAAGGGTTTTGCTGTATCTAGAACAGAGGCTGCTGCAGCACCAAACATGAAGGAAGGTACAACTACCCGTTCAAAAATTTGCATTCATTCAATCAGCTCCACGTTAGGGCTGATTGCGTGCTTATCAGTTGTTTCGGCTTTGATAAGACGGTCTAATAAAGGGGTCTTAAACACACCCCAGCTAGCGGGCCCCAGTCAGGAAATTTAATCTCGTAAAGGTCATGACAGTGAACACGCTAAATGTGGGTAGGCAAGTGTGTGTGGTGTGTGTGGGGGGGGGGGGGGGAGTAGTTTAAACAAAAAGCCACCTAACGTTGAAGGGGATTAATATATCGACGCCGATTAAAAAATGTATATATATTGAACTTTCGTTCCATGGATGTGCTTCAACTTATAGGAACTGCGCGTGGTGCCTCACGAGAAAAAAAAAGAAGGCTTGAGACCAGTCATTTGTAGCTTACTCGAACAAAGCGCTAATTAATGATAGGCAATAAAACATTGTGAATACTATTTAGCGACGTCATGGAAGTATTCCGTATGAAGTCGCGGATTTTCAGCGAAAAGTCCGCTTGTTTGAGACCCTTGATTTAATAGCTCGAAAAAAAACTCATCATGTTCAAGAGAGAGAGAGAGAGAGAGAGAGTACGTATTCTGAGAGCGTAATTGCATTTTAGCTTCCGCGCTCAGCCATGCCATCGTGATAAATTTGTCTGCGCCGTGGCGTTCAGTGGGTGCTTAAATGCCACAGCGGGGTGTTGTCCCTGATAAGCGGGCGTGTCGCATCGGGTTGTAGCGGCTTAATGGAGGAAGCTTCTTCCTCAACCACCACAGCGCCCACCCTTGTATCTCGTATAGGCGCTTTTTTACGCGTCATATTTTTTTTAGCGGGGCCTCAAATCTGTTCTCCGCCCGTTAACTGCAGGCGGCCACTTCCCTCAGGTTTTTCAACAAGAACAGAGGGCACCCATAGCCGTTACGCATACATGTACACATGCCATCCCGAACGCGGGGATTAGAAAACTGCGGGAGGTTTACAAACTGCGTACAGGGCACGCAACAGTGCAGCGTTGAATGAGAAGAGCGTTCCCAAATCGACGCAGGCACGGTATATGCGGGCGCCAAAGTGAAATATCTCTTTATGCGTTGTATCAGCAATTCACGCCACCTAAACGCTCCGTTTAAGCTGTTATTCAATAGACCCGCCCAGGCACAGTGCGGGAATAGAAAGTGTATAAAGTGGGATGCGTAGCGCTGATCGCAGGTTATAAAGGAAATCGTTATAAGAGAGGGGGGGGGGGGGGCATCCCGCTGACAACACCTGCGCTGTCATCGGCACGAATGTAACGCTTTTGACGAGTCGGGGCTCTACTGCGTTTCTCACCCGCTGAGAAATTGCGCGTTCGCGTTTTCTGCCGGAACTGTTCTCTCAGTGAGCAAAGCGCGAGTGACGAGTCAGGGTCGAGGCGTTAAATGCGACGAGTTGGAACTAAGGATGGCCCCATCCGCGTTCAACCAGAAACAGCGGCTCGCTTAATCCGAGTGATTCGATTATGCGTGTAGCTCTTGTAGTGCGCGTGTTGAAAAAAATTCAAAAAAGACCGATCACACAATAAAGACCAAATATTGTATTTATATGAGAGAAAAAAAAAGGGAACATTTTTTTTCGCTTCAGTTTTTAGTGTCGGTAGCTGCAGGTTGTCGAGTTCTATCATCGAAACCCAGCGATGCACGTTGACTTCAGCGTGCTCTTCGGAATCATGCTACGAATGCAAGAGTTAGTTCCCATCATTGTCGTGCTTCACAGAGTTCCATAGCTCTCCTCATGCATGGTGGAAGGATTAGCGACCCTTTATGTACGTCATAGACGCCGAGAAAAAAAAATTGTTAAGCACTTGAACGCCTCTTTCTTGCACTCCAGGACACAGGACTCATACACACGAACCAATCGTTCTTCGCCGTTGCCACTCCGACTAATGCCCTGCGCGAGCTAACCCTAAATCAAAGTGAGCGTATGAGCAACAGAGAAGAAAAGAAAGAGAGAAGTGGAAGTGAGAGAGCGGTTGGCACATCGGTCCCCGGTAACGACTTTAGGGATCCAAAGCGGTTCGCTAAATACCTTAAACGTTTTATTGCTCGCACCTTCGGCGCTACGCTCTTTCTGGCCCGCACGGCAATTTCGGGTGACGAACGGGAAACGGACATGCAGAAAGCTCCTCGCGTCGCCGAGACAAAGAGAAGGCGCGCTAACTTCGTTTCCGGCCAGCTTCGTGGAGAATGAGTGCGCGTCGTTCACCCAAAACAGTTTCACCACTGCTCTGCAGGGCTCCGTGCGCGCGATTCGTGGTGCTGACACAAAATCGCCCTGACGTTTACGAGCTGGATATTGAGTTCGAAGAGAGAAGGCGTAGCGGGATGCGAGTGTGTGGCTGTTGACGGGGGAGGATGTAAGAAAGGGGAAGGTGTTACGCAGAAGCGTGCCGAATGAAATCACGCGCGTACAGCCGATGCTGCAGCAGCCGAGAGTGCGCGAGTTCTCTGTATAGCGCGCTCGCTTCGGCGAAATTGAATAAGCCGCGCTGTTGCGGACGCCGACGAACGTGATTGTGTTGAGGCGTTGGGAACGACAAGCAAGGGGAAAGTTTTCATCGGTTCGCCAAACGGGAAGGTCGTGTGTATGCGGAAAAAAAAGAAGAAACAAAGTGGCTTCGAGAAAAGAGAGACGGAGCACTTTCGCGAGGAAAAGATACTGGATGGGAGATACTGGGAGACAGAAGACGAAAAAGAAGTGACAGCGGAACGCTACACACGCCGGGACGGACACTTTGCTTACTTCAAAACGTTTGAAAGTATTTGTGCGGTGAAGTCACGTGAAAGAGAATTCGACGCTTCTCCTATGGATGGGCAATCAAATTTTCCGTCTCCTTAGTGGCATTTTCAACGCTGTCGTTGCCTATTACGTTTTGACTATTGTAGCAGGAATAGTCTTTCTGCGTCAACTTTCGCTATGTATTCGAAGGGGTTTTGAAGCTGCCGTTTTACCTATGTTCAAACTCTACGACGGCGAGGCTATACATTCTCAGCCCTGATTGGATGCGTGGTTGCTTCGTCGTGTTTACTGAGGAGCATTAGTGCATATATATACGTGGGGGGCAAGACGTTTGGTAACGTATAGCTGGAGAAATGGTCCACTCCGACTCGCAGTAAGCGAGCAGGAGCTGTGCTCTGACACATTTATGTTGGATGTGAAAGGAGCATAGCCGTCTACATATATAGTCTGCAGTGCTATTATGTTGAAATCAAAAGTCTGACGACAGCCCACCCCACCGGGGAAACGCACAGCGTAAACTCGAAAGAATACACTGGCCAAAAAAAAAAGAATACAGTTTACATGACGTTGTGGTTCCCTATACAGGTGCCTTGTTCACAATAAAAGCCATACGAATGGCACAGTGTATTTAAGTACGCCTGAGTACGTGACGTAGGCAGCAAGTGCACATTGCCGGAAGCGTCCCATCACTCCTGTTTGGAGTGTGTGCAGTCGTCTGTATATGCAGAGTTTCCAGTTGCAAGCTTCTCAGTGGAGAACATGCGCACTCGACCAGTCACTTTGGTGGCCTCTAGATTACACGTGTTCAGCGGTGGCATTAGAGGACACATGCCGTTTTCTGACGTTGTATTCGTGTAGATTGACTCTTTTCTTGAAGTATCTGCTCTTACCGATGTACTGCTTGTCGCAATCATTGCAGTTTAAAGCGTAAACGACACATGGAAAATTTTCGCTCTGCCACTTGCCCTATAGTGGTGTCATGATGACGTCATACGGTGAGGTCACTTCATGATGAACAACTTTCTTTTTTTTTTACAACACACATGCGGACGTCTTCACCGCCGACGCGGATGGTGAATTCTCACGTTTTACGAGGTACCTAAGACTTTCGAATTAAAAAAAATTGCCCGCAGCTTCCCTCGGGGGAACACTGAGGAGGATGCGGAGCATATAATTGGTTAACGGGGTGTTAAAGTGCGACTTACTTGGGTCGATGGCTACATTGGTTAACGTGGTTGTGAAATGGGGTGTTAAATTGCGACTTACTTGGGTCTATGGCTAAATTGGTTAACGTGGTTGTAGTAGGGGGTGTTAAATGAGTGAACACGTACACACGTATGTGAAAGGGCGGCGCTGGTCGAAGGGACGTCGATCATTGTGTTTGTGGATTCGTTGGAATTCATTTCACCGCAACCTTGGACGTCGACGCGCCGTACAAACCAACCGACGAGCGGCAACTGGGCGAGCGAGCGCCGACCTTGAGTATATATACAGCGCGACGGCGCATGCGCTGTCAGCTGTCGAATGTTCTCGAAGGAGAAGCGCGCGCGCGGCACAGATGGCGACGGCGCGACGGCGCATGCACTGTCAGCTGTCGAATGTTCTCGAAGGAGAAGCGCGCGCGGCACAGATGGTGGACGACGGCGCGACGGCGCATGCGCGCGCGTCAGCTGTCGAATGTTCGAGAAGCGGTGCGGACGGCGCGGACGGCGCACTACAAGGCGCGAGTATAAGATGCTTCCGCATCTAAAAGAATGTCGTGGATTGGTTACGATTCACTTTTAAATTAAACGTTCACTTAGAAATAAGGGTGAACGACTCAGATATATGCTGTCTGAGCAATATTCGTGCACGTGTATGCAGCCATTCCTGACGCAATGTGTGTATGGAAAAAGTGCTTAACAATTTAGAGTACTCGGTATACTCTGCTATGGGAGAGCTGAAAGCCGTCCCTTGGGCATCACCACCTTAATGAAGGTTGCCCTATACGAGAAAAGGCTTCTTCACCGAGAGTTAATGTAACAGCAGAGAAGGTGTACTGAATCTTCAGGCATATGAATCACAATGAAAACGGTGGTTGCGTTGCGCTTTATATCAGAGACCATCGGTAACACCCCAGTTATGCAGATGCTGAGGAGACCAATAGGGAGTACCATTACCGCGCTGTGTAGCTTAACTAACCGACTGAAATTACTTTTCTCATTGGGCAACTATCTTTTAGCACATTTTTTGTTGAACTGTAGAGTTATTCTTACACTCTGATTGTTCATCCTCGTTGAAAATATATCACAAATGATTACAATACGCTGCAATCCAAAATTTAAGCGCCGCTGTGTTTAGTTATTTTTAGTTGGGAGTATACTGACACAATTAAGTCGATAGAGATATGTGTATACGGACAGCTACAGACAAATGTTTATTTTGGCAGATCAGTTCAACCAAATCCTACAAGTTGGAGGAAGGGTCTCGTCTTGAGACAGTTTATTCCTAGTTGATCTCTCGTCAAAGACGTTTTCCTTTGTGAAAAATGCAGATATGTGCTACAGACGGCTGGATATCCAAATAAAGTAGAAGTTCAGGAGAAGATGGAAGCAGCTTGAAGCGGTGAGAAATTCCTGGAACACCGGACATCGCTGGAACCATTGTTTTGACAGGCGACATCGCCACACCATCGCCATCACTTCTGTTTTGGTGTATATATAGGTAAGGAGTAGGGAGCACCAATACGCAGCCTTATTAGGGAAAGATGATTACTGCCTCGATAAAGACAAGTGTGGATTATAATTCTTTATTTGAGAAGTGTTTATTTTTATTGTGCACGCGTAGAATTTTTTCAAGAAGCACTCGCCTCCCAGGCCTCGATGGTAATGAAGGAAGCCTTGCCTTTGTCGGTTACGAGAACTGCAGAGTCTTCAGGCCAGAATTCTTAGCTTCTGTTTCGACGGTGTGGATGTCAGACTTCTGGAATATATAGCGCTGAGCCTCAGCTCAGGAATCTCGTAAAGCAGCACTGGAAGAAGAAGCGTATCTACCATTTGCATAACTGATAAATAAAAAAGAAAGGTCAAGTGAAGGCAGAGAGATTAACGAGAAGAAATTACCTGGTTTGCGGTCAGGGTGCCAGATCAGTGGAAGCTGTCCAACACGATCCTAATCACTTAGCCAGTGAAGCCCCCTAACTTAGAGAACTTAAGGCCAGTATCATTGATATCATGTATCGGCGAGGTTGCAGAACACGTCATACTGCACAAGATCAACAGGTACCTAGAAGATAATGACATCTATACACAACATGGTTGGATTCAGGGCAGGAGTACTCACACAAGACGCAATGAAGCTTATCGAACACCAGATCATCGACAACAAAACCAGAGACACGAGAGCCATTTTATGTCTGGATCTAGAAAAAAAAAACGTTTCATAGCAACTACTACTCATTCATACTAGTACAGGTTTCAGAGCATCGTCTGGGGAAAGTCTTCTATGACTATACGTGTGGTCCTTTCTTACAGATCGGAACGCTTCCCAGGCATGCATTCTATGCTGGTGAAAGGGATAGCTGGGAAATTACCACAACATATAAAGAGCTCATTTAGCATTTCTGCCTCTGCAGAAGGATTTTCCCTATACCTCGCATAAATCCAACTCGGCCCCAAGCACTTACATTAAGGCTATTGCAAACCCGGACCTACCCTACTTTGAAAATGTTACACATCATTTGCCGTGACCTATATCCAAGTAACCTTTGCCCACATTGTGGGGAAATGGCTTCACTGCAACATAAGCTCTGGCAGTGTACCAAATTCGCTCATTTACAGAACATCACCTTTGCCAGATGGGAGGCGGCAATCCGCAGCTTGTCCTTGGCGAAAAATTGGCCCTGTATCTGCATGTTAATCTGCAAATTTCGTCCAAAGACGATAGTCTTGCGCATGGCGAGAGTGAACAAAAGATTTATTTGATGTTCTGCGCAAGAAAAATGGTGAATGGTATTTTGGAGGCGCTGCATTAGAGTGCCTCGAGCGTGCAGCGGAGGCGAACAAGCGCATCAAGTCACGTCACACATGAGACATGAGCATTACCTGGCAGTTTTCTTGGAAAACGAAGCGTGTGACGCACCTTATCATCTCTGAGATGGGCGCGCACATCTGTCTGAAAGGTTATAAAGTTTAAAACGCAAAGTGACGGGTAGGTGTCACCGCCGTAAAGCATTGGAAACACTCGCTTTTTCCTGCAAGCGTTGCATGGTCAGCGCAGCGTGATAAGCGCTACGGGCCTTAGAATAACTTATGTATGCCTTTTCTAGTAAAAGATGCACATGCAGAATATATAAGCGTTGTTATGGTGCCCCAGACATGCGCAATAATTGCTTTTAATTTACAATCGCACAAGTATGAACGCTGAACTTTGAGCAACATTGGTGGGCGCTGCTGATGGGGTCGGCCGTTTCAAGTACCCGGTGCCGTTAAGAGAAAACAAACAGGCAAATGTACAGACAGACAGACAGACAGACAGACAGACGGACGGACGGACGGACGGACGGACAGACGGACAGACAGACAGACAGACAGAACAAAAATATTGCGCCGAAGGTCCCCAAGAAAGACAATTGTCTTTAATAAACTCTGGGTTGTCCACCAAGCCCGCGAGGTGGCTGAGGGGCTCAAAATCTCGGTCCCCACGTCGGAGCGGCCCGCGACACAGTGATGGGTGCTTTGGAGGACAATAATGAGCCCTTCTTGCAGAATTATCGGCATGTTCATTGCCGTCGAGTGTACAGTGATCTGGAAGTTACTGAAAAGCTATGTCAAGCCCTCTGTCTTTTAACTGCTCCTAAATTAGTTCTGTTTCCAATACTTGTTACAACTAGAGTTGTTTTTTTTAATTGGCAGATCCCACGTACTGTGGGAATCGATGATACGCGAAGCACGAATTAGAAAGGTTGACATGTCACTTTAAAATCAGCACAACGTTACGAGGTGGAGGTAAATGATGCCGTACACGACTTCCGTGTCATGATTATCATGTTTTAATTTGTCGTTTACCTTCTTCATCTACTCAAGTCACGTGGTACCAAATTTAGTATATGTGAAGCTAGAGAAACGACCACGAGCACGCTTGGCATGTAGTCATGTTGTTACATGACACGCATGTCATGATTTTCATGTTAGGGTCTGTCGCTTGTGTTCGCCATGCAATCATGTCATACCATACCAGTTTTGCAACATGCCATGTGAACGAAACCACCACTCGTTCTGCGGGGTGGCTCAGTGGTTAACGCCCCGCTTTCATGACAGTGAGGTCACACGTTCAAATCCACGCGCTGGAGTGCTTCTTTTGTGGATTTTCATGTTATGAGTGTGAAATACGTTCTTCGTACGGTCATGTTATGCCATATCAAGTTTGTTTGGTTGCGAAACTTTATTGATATCGATAAAATTATCGAAACGGCCAGGAGAGCTAAATGTCGTAGGTGGCTAGATAGATAGATAGATAGATAGATAGATAGATAGATAGATAGATAGATAGATAGATAGATACGAGCAAAGTCGCCGAAGTTTGCTAAGAAATGCTTCGCATTTAAAAGGAAACATCAGTGAAGGAACACGTGGCTCGCTTGGAGCGCCTTCTCGATCAGCAGCAGCTCAGGCGAAGTAACACTTGCGCCTCCTCATCTGCTCTCCTCTTCGTACTCGTTCTACTATCGCTGTCTTTCATTCTCCATTGCATGCGTACACCACCTAGATTTACACCTAGATGATGTAGAGAATACGCACCAAGCGTCAGAGCATGCTCAGTTGCATTAGGGAAATTCTTAAGTGCGTTATGCCTTGCCCGATAATGCATGCGTCAATAACGCGAGCCTCATTGTTTGTAGATTCCCGCAATTTGAATGCGCCATCAAAGCGATGGCAGTTCGGCCTGGTGGGGCGTGACCCAGCGTTTCTGCATAGTAACATTTCAATTCCCCAATTACAACATTGTAATCTGCTGATTTATAGTGATAAATACCACTTAACCATATCGAGCTTTCCGTGCAGTCCACATTCGCTGCGGTGCGCACACCGCTTGCGTTAGATCGACTCAGTGGACGATTTTTTTCCTTAGTGTCAGATAGATAACTCAGAATAAATAGTGCAGAAGTGATATGGCACGCACACAAAAGGTCTTCAGGTGCCATCGAATTGAGTACTGTCACAAAGTTCAGTCATTTCCACAAGGGTGGCCTTCTGTGAGGGTCGTGGCCCTTCCATGGTCTTACTTATGTCAACACTCATCCCTACAGCCGGCTTACAGCAGCCTTAAATTACTGGGGTGTATCCATAAAAACGCACCAAGTGAAAACTTTTCGTAAGAGAATATTTCAGCCAAGCACGACGCAGAATATATCAATAGCGAAGCTGGCTGGACGATGTGAAAACGCACTATAAAAAAATTTCGGGAATTCAGCCCCTTTTTCTCACGAATAAAATGTTACAACAGCGGAAAATATAACATAGGCTAGTAGCACTCGCAAAAGTTTAAAAGGGTTCGATCGGTACAGTCTATCGATAACAAAAGTGTTACCAGTCTTACCAGTCTTACCAGTAGCCAGTTACCAGTCTTACCAGTAGCCACAAGCGACGCACTTAGGTTTTACCGTCTCAAGAAATACCAAGTGATAGTAGAAGGGGCAGTAAACGAACTAAAGCAGTAAAAACAGTAAATGAACTAAATTGTCGCCTCGAAATGACGTATCTTCGCTTTGACTAATGTTTGCTTCCTATAGTGTTAACCAAAGAGTAAACTGTTGTGGTGTGAAGGTTCTTACATCATAGCTTCATTTTCTTTTTTGGCTACAAGGATGCGCTAAGGCGTCATAAGAATAGCGTTTTATATTAATCTTGATCTCAGTAATGTTTCACTAGTTTTTTTTTTCAAAAGCTCCCAATATATTGATGTACTTTATTGGCCTTTTTCTTCTTCTTTACAAATTTAGTTTCTATATACACATTCTTTTTCGTAGAAAGTTCAATAAATGACCTTTCCCCGTGCCATTGGGCTGACGTACAGGGTAAATATAATTTTGTGGAGCGGCGTGCGTTAGCGACGTGTGGCTTTCACCAAATTTTCTTGGCGCTGCATACCAACCTTCCGAAAAGAAAGTTCAATTACGTTGCTCACGTTTTACTCTTTGTTTATTGTTTTAGAGTCAATGGTAGGCGCAATATTGAATCAGGATTCAGTAGATTGCCAATCAAGCACAGAATCCAGTTTTAAAAATTGATTTTGCAGAAGGGGGAGGGGGGCGTTGTGTCTTGTAGAACGTTTGCCTTATGTAAGGTAAATATACATTACGACCATCGTGCACTATAAGCTCGGACTCCCGGCTCCAACGCACTTCTATATTTTCGAAGATTAAGTTACAAAATTCAACTTCATTGTTGCCCTCGAATCCATATTACTTATATCAGTGTGAAGCTAGCCTTTTGTTTAATCTTCATTTTAAGCGAATTCGGCTACATTGACATCCGTGGTGCTTTGGCTCGTTCGAAATCATTGCAAGAACTCGTCACCTTTTCTTCATTTCACTTCGATGGAAAGCATCGTCAATTTGATACAGTTCATCTGCGGGAAATCTCGGGGCACGTCTATAAGGTCAATGATGCAGCTATACATAGCATTGTTTCTGGAATTTTTACGCTACAGATTGCCGTTACTGGCAAGTACATGCAAGACGAACATCCGCGCCCTCTAAATTCTGCAAGGACAAACTCTACGCGTACCAGTGCTTAGTATTGACACGCTGCACCTCAACCTACGGGACAATTATGATCGCAAGAGAGCATTCTATTCAAACATACATCACCACTGACAATTGAAAAGCCCACATAAGACACCTCTGCCAAGTTCCCGGTCACCATGTTGCTGTGTTACCACTTCAGAGACCGCAAGCGATGTTTTCAAAAATAATTTCTGCTCATAGAGAACGCCTTCCATCGCGCTTCACTCCAGCAACAAAACCACTGTCACCTCCGTGGTGCCTACAACAACCACAAGTGTGTCTCAATATTCCGGGAATTACGAACAAGAGTTGTCATTTGACAGTGGTCCTGAGACAGGCGACATTGTTGCTACTCAACAAAAAATACGGCCAAAGGACCCACATTTACACCGATGGATCGGTTTCGGCTGACAGCTCCACAGGTGCTGTTGTCATCCCAGTGTACCAAGTCACTATAAAGTTCAAACTGTCCCATAGGACAACATCAACAACAGCGGTGCTTGCGCCTTACGTACTGCTGTACTTTACATCGCGGAAGCCTGGGGTCAAAAATGGGCTGTGTTCTGCGACTCCAAGGCATCCCTTCAGAGCTTGCAATCAGCTTTACGACAAAGCGTGCATCAACAACTAGTAAATGAAAGAAGGGAAGTGCTTCACGAAGTTTTATCGAAAGGACATGACGTGGTGTTCCAGTGGTCACTGGGACATTGTGACATTGTCGGTAACGACCTTGCTGATGACGCTGTTCGATCCGCCCATGCGGACGCCCAGACAACCCCAATACTCTTGTCGAAAACCGACGCTGCTAGCGGCCTTCGCTCGTTCGCTAACACAATGTCGAAAACTTGGCTGAGTGACCCCAGTGTCCGGAACTACCGCCTACATAGATTGGAACCATCTAGAAAGCTTCAAGTTCTATCGTACCTCTCCCGCAAGGATGCAACTTTACTGTGCCACCTGTGGTTAGGAGTAGCTTTTACGAAGGCGTACTCCTTTCGCATAGTAATGGCGGATAGCTCCGATGTGAATCGTGCGACACTGACGAGACAATAGAACATCTACTGTGCTCATGTGAACGCTTTGCGGGCGAACGCAACTTGCTGCGCGAAACGTTAGAGAAACTAGATAGTGGACTTTTTTCCAAAGAGAAGATCTTTGGTTCATGGCTCTATGCGTCATATGCCAGCAAAGCGACGTGGGCATTGCTAGGTTTTCTAAAGACGACCGGACTACGTGACCGCTTATAGGCGTGCAATGGACAAAGTCACATGTACCGACACGTGGCCTTTCACTTCTCTCTTTCTTCTCTTTTAATCTTCTCACCCCTTCTCTCAGTGCCGGGTAGCTACCCGGACGTGCGTCTGGTTGACCTCCCTGCCTTTCATTTCTTCCATTCCTCCTCCCTCTCCTCGCTGGAAACTTGTGAAAAACAAATGGTGGGTGAGCAGATATTCTTTCTTTCTTTCTTTCTTCTTTCTTTCTTCTTTCTTTCTTTCTTTCTTTCTTTCTTTCTTTCTTATTTTCTTTTTATTTATTTATTTTTCTTTCTTTCTTTCTTTGTTGCTGCCACCAGAAGCTATTCTCGGCGAGATTTTGTGCAAGACAAATCAAAACAAAACAAAAACAATAACAAAGGACTTGACAGAACGTCCCAGGCTTTATTAATAGCGTTTTTATTAATCTCCGGCTTTATACATATTTATATTGCAAAGAACTTGAAAGCAAACTTGCCACTCTACAGTATATACAGACAGCCAACCAGTGTGTGAGGAGAAAACTCAATTGATTCGGAAGAAATCGGAACTGGTTTTTATGTGATTCAATGACCCCAAAACAAACATTTATTAATAAATGTACACTTGCTCTAGCGCTATTTGTTCCCGGAAATATGCTTCTTGAGCAAAAAAATTCTGTGACAGCCAGTCTGCTCACGTACCGGTAACTGCAACCTACATTTTGTTTCTTGAAACGGTTTCTTTTAACGATATGTGCGATTAGTGACACTTTTCTGTAGTCGCGTAGCAACATTCGCGTAGCAACAGCAAATTCGGATATTTCTCCTAAGTGCACTACTTTAAAATGTAGAAAGGGGGGAAGTAGAATCTTTGTTTATTGTGTAATAATCCAGATGCCAGCGTTTACATTTGCTCACATACAGAATGAACGAACGAACGCTTTCTTCAAAATTTTACGGATCAAAAAGCTACGCCATACATCACTTCAGTCTGCGATCCAAGTAACATTCATGTATCGTTTGTTCACTCTACCTACAAACACCAGGTCAGTTTAATAACGCAAACTCCGGGTGATGCATGTTTGTTCTTACTTGGGAGCGTTCAACTACTGAATATTATGTTCGTCAAGCAATAAGTTTATAACGAAAAGGCAGTCTGGCTTGATCTTTTTTTATAGCGAGAGGCGCGTGAAGGAACGCGTAATTTGAAATCGTTAGTGTATGTACACGTCATTTTCTGTTTGTCTAGTTGCGTGCAGTGGGGGGGCTCTCCGCCTTTCGCAGCCGTCCGGACGTAGCGGACGTCACACCCCTTTGCAAAGCAGCTGCACGTGCTCCCTAGCGCGTAGCCTGAGAGTCACGATGCTCGAAGTGCGGCCGGAACTGGCCGACTCTTCTTCGTCTTCGGCTGATTGCGGCTGTGGCTTCGGCTCGTTAGACAAGGTCAGGTTGAGGGGGGCGCTGCTACTCGGAGCGGCCATCCTGCATGGAGAGAAAAGCTATATGGTTAGGCTAGGAGCGCTTACTCCACTGACACTGTTGAACACCACACCCCCCCTTTTTTTGTAAGCCTGAAGAGCTCACTTCACTGCATAAAGGGACTGCATTGTGGCAAAGAAAACCATACTGTTGGAGTAGAGGACTACCACGTGTGAAATGCGTCGTGATGGAAATAAGTCGGGAAATGCGCTTATGACGTCACCCTGAAACTGCAGTAGGAAATCTGTAGCACAAAGAATACTACTTTCTCGCTAACCTCTATTCCATCCTCTTTTCCCTTTCTCTTTATTGCAGGAAAGGTAAAGCAGCTAACCAAAATGGTTGTAAACAAGTGCTTGAAATTAAACGTATTAGCGACGAGGAGTTACACTACATTTATTAAGACTCGCATTCAGACGCCCAAGGCAGTTTTCGGGCTGAAAGTGTGCATAAGAGCTGATGCTTTCTGTAGTCGTAGCATAAGAAACAAGGCTGCTAAGCTTAAAGACGCATTTTTTTTGTTGTGAAATGCAAAGTGGGTTGTTTTTGTTCGTTTCGGTGCCCGTTAAAACCCCAGGTGTTCGAAATTGTTGTGAAGTCGCACACTACGGCGTGTCTCACATTAGTATCAGAGTTTTGTGTCACAGAGTGTAATTTAACAGCTGTTGCCACATAACAGTGTTGCTGAACGTATTATCACAGTAGGTGTTTGTCAAGTAGGAAAAGGAACAAGCTAAAAAGCTTTGTTGATTTGGTACAATTTGAGGTGTAAAAATAATAAATATGATCAGTTCATCAACATTAATTGTAGCATATTATTGATATTGCCTGCACTCTTACGAAACTAAGAGAACTACATAAACACCAAGAGATATGACAAACGTTTTTTACAAAATTTTTTTACATGAAGTGAAAACTTGCCAGCAATGAAACCATCTGCTAAACTTCTCTTAAAGGACCATGGTTGGCTTCTAGTGAACTTTAAGCGATGAGATGTGCACTGAGGAGGAAAACTCTCAGAGTATTTCTCAAACAAATAATAACATTTATTACTAAACTACAGAAGAAATCAAGGCAAGCTTCATTTATTTATTGAAATTTAACTTAACTTTTTCTTTCTTTCTTTTGATTGAACAGTGTGCGTGTCGTTTTGTGTACATTTTATGTTCATTTTATCAACTTTAGTTTTGTTCATATTGTGTTACAACAATAGGGAGCGTAGAGAGAACAACAACAACAACGAACTTTATACTTCGGGGTGCCTACCAAGCGGCTATATTGCTTTGTTAGCCTCCTATAAAGATTATTAGTTCTTGCGTCTCTTGGTTGACCCTGCACTGATTAAGATCAACCAGCGTTGTTTTATAAGAGGACTGGATATAAGAAAATCTATGCAACTACAAGAAGGGAATTACGACGTAAGAACGAAACTCTGGGTATTCTATTAGTGAGTAACTATACGTTGCCCGAACGTCGCCCCATATAATGTAAATTGGGTGAAATAAAGGGGCATGAAGTCACATAAAGAGTCGACCACAAAGCAGGGTATTAAGGTTTACAATGTCTTCGTTGAAGGCGCCGACTAGTATAAAGGATTTGTGCTTCTGGTTGTTTTATACACTTCTGTCACAAATATGGTTAATATTAGTTTAATGATATACCTTTGTGTGTGTGTCTCACATTACCGTACATTACCCGAGAATCGCCCATATAATGTAGTCACGACATACGAATATTAAACAAGCCTCGTGCATAAAGTGCTTCACCTCTAAAGGAGTAAAAATAGCTATGTAGCATTACCTTTCGAAACGTTTAGGCTCATAGCAGTTAGGACTAAGCATGTATGTTCGCTAACTACCTTACGTTAATCAATAGACTTTTCTATAGTACCAAGCTTTGACACCATCCTGACACCTCTCACACTCCTCCAATTTCTCTCTCTCTCTCTCTGAGTGCCTCATCACGCGTGAGAAACGCGTTGACGAGCTCACGCACCCTTGCAGGTGAAAGGGCGCCGTTGTGGCCGCGTAGAAGTGGTGATGGTGGTGGTGAGGAGGTTGCTGCGTGGCAGCCGCTGCCGCTGCCGCAGCGGCCAGGAAAGGTGCGCCCGACAGAAGCGGGGGCGCCAACCACGGGTCGAGTGGCAGTGCGGGCGGCGCGCCCAGGCAGCCGGCTCCGGCCCCTGCCATTCCTGGACCGGGGGAGGATCCTCCTCCGGTGAGCCTGTGCTGTAGCGCGCTCTGCGACTCCATCTTCTCCTGGCGACGCCACTTCGCACGCCGGTTCTGGAACCATACCTGCGAAGAACCAGAAGTCGGTGAAGTTCTAAAAGAATCTCGGGTTTTAAAAGAATACTGACAAGAAAAATTCCAGCCGTCTTTTTTTTTTTTGGCTTGCGTCATATGAAAGGCCAAGCCGTCAGGAGCCTAGAAAATACACTGATAAGCCAAAGTGCACCATAAAAAAGTAATTACAGCATCTTTAAAGCCAATTTCAGCTCCTACCCCACCCTGACGTCACAACACAGTTCGAGTTCGTGTCACGTGCTGGAGCAATATACCGTGACGTTCCCTCGGCCGCTCCTTTCCTTGCCCTGTTGGTGACACGCAATCGGCCATTTTTAATGTTTTAGCACCTGACATCATCACAAATAGTCCTACTAGTGCGGGAAGTCACCAGAATTGATACCAGCTTGACGTCACGCTAGTAGCAGTGCACCATAAAGAAAATAAATAAACTGTAATGTCAAAATAAACGATCAGCGTTAACTGAGCTTAACACTTATACCTGTGAAAAAATGCGACTTAGCAATAGTCTACATATAGGCTTGGAAAGTTTCGATTGCGAGTACGCATAAGCGATCATTGCTTCAGTTAACAAAGAGATGAAAAAAAGACGACTTCAACATACATCAACTATGTATGTTAGTATAATGATCTATCTGTTATTTTCTTCTCGTTATTGTAAAGCTACTTTCTTATTAATTATATAAACCTTATTACAAAATGTGGACCACGCAGAGTTGACATTACAGTGCGTCGGCCAAATGCGAACTCGCTGGTTATTCGAAATTCGCAGGGTTGGTCCCTGTCGGCGGCAACTTATCTTTTCATCGACTGCATATTATGTTTTACGAAGTAAGGCTAGCATTTTTAGGAGCAATAATAATTATAATAAACATACGCTTGCTAAGTTAAGTAATCAAGTTTCCTGCGACACGGCCACAGCAGACGACCACAACGAGGCTCGTGAGTAGTGACGGCGTTGATATACGAAGTGAGGCTGGCAGTCAACTAATCTAAATTAAATCTCGCGTAACTCTACAAAACGCATGTGTAAGAAACTACGGCCGCTCCAGGTAGACTTTTGGCGAAAGTTTTTTTTGTGTGTGTGTGTGTGTGTGTGTGTGTGTGTGTGTGTGTGTGTGTTGAGAGCCAGCCCGTAGAAGCTCCCGCCTGTTGTGGGGGCACAAGGTGAGCGGGGATCGTGCATAAAATGAGTCACAAAAAAAGATGCCCAGCAGGTACGGTGTGCCCATTGTTTTTTCTGCTCCCAATAGGCTCGCCCAATTGTGCCCCCGGATAATGAATAGCCATTTGAAAAGCTGCCAGGTTAAATATGTCAAGCCGCATGTGCGTTGCGCCACAGGGGCGGTTATGAAGTCCCCCTGTTATGCGGCAAGTGCTACGTAGGGCAAAGTGGTTGATACGTCAGTGACAGAATGAGGGAGCACGCGAATAATTTGAACAAGGACTTGAATGCGCATTTTTCCGCGCATTGCAAAGCCTGCGCATGTTTTCCAAGGTTTCGTGACGTGAAGATTCTGAGCAGGAGTGAAGATTGAAAGGCAGGCAAACTCTTGGAAGGGTTCTATATCAACAATTATGCAAATTATTGCCGTTGTCAGACGTCCGTTGTCCTGATTGCTTCTGAACGTACGTTTTTTTCCAATCAGATTGTTGATTTGTAATTTTTGCCTAGCGCCGCCTGAATGGGCGTAATGTATACCTCGCGCCTGCTTGGTTGGAAGATATATTATGCGTGCCTTCAAATTTCTTTCCGTTAAACGTGTTAGTAACACTTGTGGTGTGTCGTTCTTGGTGTTCATCTCGTCGTTTGTTGCGCTACATAGTAAATTTGGTCGATGTTCGTATGGCCCACAACAGGTCACCTGCGAAGCACCTTTGTACGCCTCAAGAGCGCACCTTTGTACGCCTCAAGAGAACCGTCACAGTCACTTAGCAGATAAGGTGTCACGCTGTTAAGCCCAAGGACGCGAGTTCAATACCAGGCCATGGCGGCCACATCTCAAGGGGTCGAAATGAAGGAGTTCAGCGCCCGTCTTCTCAACTTAGGTACTCCTTGAACACCAGCTGATCAACATTAATCCGGAGCCCCCCTCTACGGCATTCCTGGTTATCGCATTGTAACTTAAGAACGTAAAACCCAAGCAATATTTTATAGGAGGACGAGTCCTGTATATCGACATCATAGGCGTGAGCATGGGGGAGGTGCAGGAGGTGCAAAGGCAGCCCTGTACATTGTCGTTATAAGGAGGAAGGCGGGTGCAAAGTTAGTCCCATACATTGACATTATAGAAAGAAGGGCAAAAAAAAAAAACCTTCGCCCCCCCCCCCCCCGCCCTGAAGAGGAGCCTTGCGCACGCTTATATGATCGTGATCGTTCAGGAATCGTGTTGAAGTATCAGACTGACACGATCATCAGATCCTGTAAAACTCACTAGAGCTAATCAACTTATAGAACCGGCTGAAATACGTGCTCCCGACGGGTTCAGCCGGTTCTGACGAGGCGAACCGGAGGTTGACGTCGTCAGAGCAGCGTATGTCACGGCAATATAGAGAACAAAAGGAAGGCAGGTATACAAGCGGCCACAAAAAGCAAAGAAACATACAAAACAAAACCAACGCTCGCGTCGAAAACGTAACAAATCACGGCACGCCCGCCCAGCCGGTGCATAGCGTCGTTGTGTGATATCTCAGCGAGAGCGACAGTGACACGCATAGCTGATGAGTTTCGTTCTGTCCTCCACACCAGCTCTTTCTCTCTCTCATTTGCGCTCTTTCGGGGCGCAGCAACGCACGCGGGAGACTCGGCTTCGCCGCCTTGGCTAACAGCGTCCACGCATGCGCAGTTCTGAACACACGCACACACCTTCGACAGCCGGCACTTCTTCGCCGACGTGGGGTCGCCGCGCCCCGCTGGTTATTCCAAGCGCGCAAACGCATACAATGCGAGGCACCGCGAATGCCTTGTATACTTTATCGAGTGCACACGCGCTACTCGAAGAGAAGAGTGAGAACGAATAAAAAGAGAGGAGGTTAGAGGGAAAGAAAAGGGGAGAGCTGTGGCGCACCGGTGTACTTTATTAGGCCGCTTAGGCTCCGCGTGGGATACACCGGTGGAACCCTACAGTGAAGCGGACGGGGTGGAAGCTGCGGTACGCGCAGTGACTGTATCGACGCTATACTTTGTCCCCTTCCTCCCTTATCCCCCCCTATTTTGCTCTCAGAGTGAGTGTCCCGAGGGTGAAGCAAAACGCGTTTAGCCGCGCACTGTTTGCGCATGACACGATCGTGGTGTACACATACGTCGAGCGAACGCGTGAATGCTAAGCCAGAGCCGACAAGAAAAGAGGGGAGTTGGGGGAGAACTTGTGGAACCGATAATAAAGCTATGAATATGCTAACGAGGCCTCGGGGATGGCCGCGGTTTTCAGTGACCGGAATATGAGATTACCTGGCTCGGTTTTGGCCCCACTCACACAAGCCCAGCAGAATGCTTTTGATACTGTACGCGGCCTATAAACGCTCCGATGCGGCGCGTGAAAACAGGGTTGGAAGGGAAGGAAGCTAAGTAGATGAAGAACCCCTAGGTTAATGAGGGAGCGTTAGGGAAGCAGAGAGAGGGTAAGGAGCGAGGTGATGGAGGGGAGCGAGGGTCCATTTGGGGCTGGTTTGGGGAGTGGTCTGCGATGTGCGGTGATGTGACTCTGACCTGTAATTGTTTCGAATTGGCCCCTTTTGTGAAGGGAAACTTGAAAGGAAGATTTGTAAGGCGGCTTTCACAAAAATGAATAGGTTGTGTTCCATTCACTGAGATACATTCTAAATCACCTTCCTATAGTGGTTTTTATGTGGCATTCTGTTGCGGCTGTTTTACATTTTTTTTCTCGCTTCAACAACAGAGTGACAGTACATTGAAATACCGTTGCCTGCTTGGTTCACTTCTCCAGGTTTACGATGTAATTCCTCTGCCAATCGACTATTTGCTCTTTACAATCGTGACATTAGGGAGAACTAGTTTTATCACATAAGGAGAACCAAGGTTACCAATGCGATCTTCTGCTGGTGTAAATCTCACCTTCCTACGCAGCCCGAAGCTTATGTATGGCTCAATTTTGAGCGTTTTCATAGCGCGCTTTCTATTCATCATGCATAGAACTTAAATGATCAAAACGCATGTACATGTTCGCCTTATAGTCTCAGAGGGGCGCCGCGTAATATATAGCTTAAGTCAGAGTCATCCAGCGCTCTCACCAGCAATCTTTATGAACCCCAGGGAGCCCTTCACTACGGCGTCTCTCATAATTATATGGCGGTTTTGGGACGTTAAACCCCACATATCAATCAATAAATTGAATAATGCTATACATGGTCTGCGCATAAAACCAGGGAGTGGCAGCCCCAGTTATAAGAAATTTTGATCACAAGCATGATTTTTGTAATGAATTTTGGAGTAGCTGAGCATTCACTTCTGACAAGCCTTCAATGACTCGAACCTAGAGAGGGCCCACGCCTCATTATTGAAAACAAATTGGAGGCTGACTGTTGCGCATGCACCAATACACCAAATCATTGCTTCCATGAACTCTGGCTTTGATGGCGGCAACTTGCAAGATTTTTCGAATGGTTCTTGTTTTTATGCTGTTATCTACAATTCCATCTATCTCGAAAAAGTTAAGCTTGAGTCATGTTTATTGAAACAGTCCTGTTGAGTTACATCATTTGCATAATGCAAGAAGAGGTACCAGATTTTCGGAGGTACCGACAGAGAGACTTTCCATGATAGGGTAATTGTGAAACGTGAAAAATATATCACCCACGATTACGGTACTGCTTAACGTGGATTCTGAGTGCATAATCGTGTTGGAGCAAGTTCAACTGTGTTTGAAGCTTTAGCTTTCCGCAAGGTATCGACTACGACACAAATCACAACTTTTGGAAAGTGGGACAACAACCCCCTGGTGCCATTATTCATCATTCGGCGGATAAGTGAGGTACCCGCTAGATATCTGTAAATGTTTATGTGCACTTTGTTGATGCTGTATGTGACAATGAAGAATTATGGCTGAGCACTTTGAAGCGGGGGGGGGGGGGAAGCATTAAACTACTCACTCGTTGCACAATCCGCATTGTAGGAGAAGTGCCATGGTTGTTATTTCGCTCTTCTGCAACGCTATATTACATAGATTAACGTCATTTCTTGCTTGCTCGACATGGCGCCTGTGTGGGGTTAGTTTACAAATGAGTTCCGAGCTCCAGCGTAGCTCTGAGGTAGAATACTTGACTGCCAAGCAGGAAGCCCGGGTACCAATCCCATTTGATTCTAGGTGTCTCTCTCTTTCTTTTAATTCTTCGCATCTTTCGGTCACGCCACCAACGGCAATGGCGGCACCTCTTAGCGCAAGAAGGGGCGCCTACGAACTGCGCTCCAAAAAAATAACAACGAGTAGTAAATCGGTTTTAGACCATAAGCTACATTTTATATATCGTGGTTGACATTAGCTGGTACCCGGCGTTTAGCGTAATTTGTTTGCGTGCGTTCCGACGGATAATGAGACATTTGTGTGTCTTTGTATATGTCAGCCTACTTGTATGTCCGGCGTGTATTCCGAAGCGTTGGGGCTTATGCATTTCGTGTTCACAGGTGTATATTGGTTTGAAATTAACAGAAATATTCACTACGACTCCATAGAAATTAAACTCTGCCACAAAGTGGCTATACTATTGCAACAAAGAGATAAAGAAAAAAAAGAACGAAGCGACAGGAGATGGCCTTTTCGAGGGGCTGCTTGTTTTGACCACACCTGGCGCTCGTCGATCACTGTATACACTGCCCCGCTCACTGAATTCGTTGTTGGACACGGCAGAAATTAATGTCCACAAGCGCGAGAGCAGCAGGCCCCACAAAAAAACGGATTAAAAGCGTTCGAGGGCTATACCCGAAAAAAAACTGGCGTTAAGAGAAAGAGAAGGCAACAAATACAACAACAAAACCGAGGCACGCTAAAGGAAATGAACAGGCTGTCCACCACATGCGCATGTCGCGCGTTGAGAGCACAAACGCAGCCGAGCGTAAAATGAATCTGTCGCGGGTCGCTTTCCTTTGTTCTTGCTTGAACGACGCCCGAAGCCACTCAGCACAGCAGCCGTGAGAACGCCCACCTTCCGAGCCACTGTATATAAATAATAGCGGCAGCCAAACACCACACACACACACACACACATACGCACGAACACACGGCGCGTGATGTCCGCGCCCGCCGTCAGGTGTCGCTGCAGCGTGAGTTTAGGGACACACTCCCTTTCGGGAGTGAGAACAAAAAAAAAGGGAATTCTAATTAACAGCTGCCCCCTAGCGGCAGCCCGGGACTGCCTCACTCCTTCACTACGGGTTATTCCGTGGCCGCGCGAGAGGCGAATTGGGAATCAACCGAGTGAAAAAGTGGCCCCGTACTGGAGTTAATTGCGTACCGTATATACGCTAAGGTCTGTCGGCCTGGTAGCGTGCACCGTTGCGTACGCTACATGCGACGTTGTCGACCATGTTGGAGGAAGATCTAAGCGCTGTTAACCTGTAGTTCGCTGTATTGTGGATTGTACATCCTGCAGTGCAGAGAAAAAAAATCACAGGGCTTATGTACTTGTATAGTCGAAATGTCGCCGAACCGTTAGGTATTGCCTGATGATTAATGAGGGCGTAAGCGATAGCATTCGGAGTGGTAAGCTGATTTCCGTAGGCCAGAAAAACGTCGACCTTATGCGCTTTGTTGGGCCTATACGCCCGAAGAGCACAACTCTTTAACGGCGTTGCACGCATCTAACGGGAGAGGATTCACAACTTGGCTCGGCGGGTCACGAAGGAGCGTCGCGAACGCGTCGTACGTGAACGCCTACAGGACCGCGCACGAGTCCAATTAAACCGGGGTCCCCGCCTGCTGCAACACCACCACCACCACCACCACCACCATCCAATTAAAATGCTTCGCTGCTGCTGCGCACATATTGTAGTATATAACACTGCTTTAGCTCTTCTGGCTCGTGGCTGCTTGAGTGTTTACGGGAAACGGTAGTGTTTTTGTTATTTAACATTTTTTTCTCTTCGACGCACGGACGCCTCGTAGCGCCAAAATATTCATACTTTTTTCTGCCTGCGCTGCTTTTTTGCGTGACCAAGAGGCGTAAGCTGGAAAAATAACGCTTTTGCGTGTATATATACGGTTACGACAGAAGTGTTAGATTATGATCGTATACCTGCAATGTTGCTGACGCCCCTTCATTGCTTTTAAACGTTGCGCAACGTCCTGTAGCTGCCTTATGATCGTCATTGTTCAAGCAGTGCTTCTTAATTAATTATGTGCGATGTGCCCGTGATTCTTCTCGTGCCGGTAGATTGTCGTGCAGACGCGTTCAGTCTTTAACGACCACGTTAAGAAAAATGATCCGTGCGCAAGCAGGTTCATTTTCATAGAAACTTCATCTCAGAACGGCGGCATTCACAATCCAAACACACAGCCATCTCACACATGCACTCTGAAGAGAGGCCTATACAGACAGTATCTACCTGCACCCTGACTTCCGGCAGGTTGACCTTCATGGCCAGCTCCTCCCGGCTGTACACGTCCGGATAGTGAGACTTCTCGAACGCCCTCTCCAGCTCGTGCAGCTGGAACGTGGTGAACGTGGTGCGGTTGCGCCGGTGCTTCTTCTTGGAGCTCGCTGGCCCCGCCGGAGACAACGAGGAGGAAGACCCGGAGCCACCCGGCGCAGGAGACGTCCCTTCTGCCGGCAGCTGCGTCGTGGCGACTTCCGGGCCGGGACTTCCGCGACTTCCGGTTCCGGGTGACAGTTCGGGCCCACTCGACACCTCAAGTCCGGCTGCGCGCAGAAAGTGAGTACCACTTACTTTTCCTGTGTCTCTTATATGTAGGAAAAAAGAGAAATAAATGAACTACACAAACGAGAAGGAAATGGTCAGATTTAGGTGTTTTCAGAAACGTCATTGCCAAACTAGGCGAAAGTGGGTACTCGCCTGGTTTGATTGATTAATTGATATGTGGGGTTTAACGTCCCAAAACCACCATATGATTATGAGAGACGCCGTAGTGGAGGGCTCCGGAAATTTTGACCACCTGGGGTTCTTTAACGTGCACTCAAATCTGAGCACACGGGCCTACAACATTTCCACCTCCATCGGAAATGCAGCCGCCGCAGCCGGGATTTGAACCCGCGACCTTCGGGTCAGCAGCCGAGTACCTTAGCCACTAGACCACCGCGGCGGGGCAACTTTGGCGAGTAGCCAAGTATGCCATAATCGTGAACATGGGCTGCTGCTGGACCCAAGTTTCGGCCAGCAGTCTCACCTTCAAGTTACAGCCTTGAAGACCGTATACGGTGTGAAGAAACGTAATATACAGTGACTCCCCAGGTTCAAGATTCTTTCATCATCTTCTGAATTGTCTGCCTTTTTTTTATTCCAACTGCAACAAACAATTCAAACGACCATCAATCATTTGTATTACATATTCCACTTCATTGTGCCTATCACAGTGGTTGAGTGCTTACGGTATAGGTTGCATACGAACGGTTGTAAAGTTGTACTTATCAGAAAAAAAATATAAAATCAGCCAGCTGCGCTTTTCGAACACAAAATAATCAACCAAGCTGGGGGCGTCGCATTCGTCGTGCTAACGCATTTCCACATTTTGCGAGAATTTCATAGATGTGGTATCCCTGCTCTTTATAGAAACACTCTTTGTTAACCTTCAAGGTTGTATAGTGTAGATTTATCGCACCTTGACCATATCATTTTTATACGCAGGTTTACAAAGAAGCCTTCGTTTGTGATGCTCCAATAAGTTTCATACCTGCTCTTTAATAAACACTCGTGGTTAATATAGGAGGTGAGTATGGTCCCCACGTTTTGTCATTACAATGTATCACGTGACAGTGTTGTGACTATGGAAATGCACACGGTAGTTGTTGGGCCTTTCTCCTTGTTTGTGATGATTTTGTGAAGTGGGATTTACTCAATTTCTGTGGCACATACGCGCTTGTAATGATGATAGTTTTTTCTATTGACCGCATAAATTTGTGTGGCACATACCCGCTTGTTGGGCTAACTGTTGCCTTCATCTTTATGGTACCCGTGGTGAGTGGTGGTATTTACCCAACATCTGTGGCGCATACCCGCTTATGATGACCACAGGCGTAATTACCACGAATCCGGGACGTGAAAAGTTCGTCCAAGTATACAGTTTCACTGTTAAAAGAAGAATGAAAGTAACGCGAAACACAAAAACAAGAAACGGAATTCATTATTTTGCTGTCATTTAAAGGGGCGGCGTCCGAGAAAGACAAATAAGGAGGAAGTCACAGGTGACGTCATAACATTTCATGACCTAGGCTTCAAGGTTTTGCCAAAACGAAATGAGCGCGCAACTCACGTTTCTCGAGCCACGAGGAGGTCACGTGGTATTTTGCATCTTTCTTGTTGGCATGGACCCAGTTTTTTTTTTTTTTTAAGGGAGGACGACGGGTGAATTGAAGTACAACAGATACATGCATTTTGCCTTACTGACTGCACCAAACCAAGTAATTCTTCACTTAAAATGGTGGCAATGTTTGAGCTATTAGCCGTAAAATAGCGCAGCCGCCACATTTCTAACAAGTTGCCCTACCGAAAATCGCACGGTAACCGACAAAAAGAAACATTTGCCGAAACATTGTCCTCACACGTCAACGACAACTCCAAGAGACGACGGGTCCTGCCTTGGCGCCTTCCTGTCACCGCTGGCCGCGGAGCGCCGCCATGTGGCGGGAAAACGGTCTGACGAGCTCCACCCTCACCACACTCCCCGTCGTTTTCCGTCGCGTTCGAACGGCTTCTTTCAAAGGCTTAGAGCCCACTTCAAAATGGCTACTTTTAAAAACAACTTCTCTTTTGTAGGGCGGCCATTGAACGCACTCACAATGTGGCTACAATGCGGCGGCGGCGGAGGAAGTGGGAGAACAGCGGCTGTGGAAGGCAGCAAGCTTTCCAAAGCGCGTGTCTCCAATACCTGCCACTTGACTATTATATTTCTTACTTCCATTCTTCATTGTGTTTTTATACTGTGTAAATACGGTACACGCTCGTGGTACGTACGAACAAACAGGGTCGCGCCGCGTTCGCATGAAAACGCACGAGCCAACACACAGCACAGGAGCGATGGGAGATGTCCGGGGCGGGCGCACCTAAAGGCCGATCGGCGGCTCGGATCTCTGAGGAAGAGGGGGAAAATATACGTATAGGAGTCCCGCCGTCGTCTTTCGTGCCCCTTCCTCTAGGGCTTGGCGCGACGACGCCAGTCTCTCTATCGGTTTGCTTGCGTCTAACACTAGATGGACGCGCGTTCCTGCGTGTGTGTTATCTTTTGCCTCGCACTACTTACCGTGAAAAGATGTGCGAACCACGGAGGAGAAGAACTCCGGAGAGATCAGGAGAGAGTGGGAAGGAAAAACGGGCATGAAGCTTGCAAGAGGTGGAGAAAGAAGCTCAAGAAAAGAAAAAGAAAATGTAGCGGCGAAAACTGGGAGATCAAAAGGGGAGGCTGGCTCAGAATTCTACGCTACACAAATGTTTGTGGAAGCGGGGCGTTGTGTGGAGCTCACAGCCCGGTGCTCGGCAGCTATCCGCCTCCTCCCAACAACTCTAGCATCTTTCCCTCCTCCTCCCCTTTCCTTGTATGCATCTACGCTCACTTTGTACTTCCCTTACCGACTTGTTCCCTGCTCTGTGATGCAGGCGACTCGCCGGCCAGACGGCGTCGGCATGTCTGCCGTCATTGTCTGCTAAACGGCCCCGGTTTGTCCCCGGCTAGCTCCACCACCCGTGTTCACACCAGCCCGTTCAGGGTGCATAAAGGAAGGGGGAGCCATGCGCGGGGGATGCGAGGGGTGAGGGGGGTTTTCACAACCGCTAATTTCGCGGTGCCCCTTTCTTTGACGTGCGCCCCCCTCGTGCTCCCGTTGTGCTAAATAGCCCTTTGGGGAGCTAAATTAACCCCGCACGCATACGATAGACAGGGAGGTTTTTTTTTTTTCTTTCTTCAAAGGACACCCCGACCGGAGGCCCCGACGGGACGCGGCACATCTGAGGGGGACAGGCATGTGACACGATCGAGGAGGCTTGGCTGGTGATCGGTGTACGTTGCATATATCGGGTCGTCGGGCAATTTGATTCGTGTGAATGTCTGCAGATGGCGCGGCTTTTCACTTAATTGTGCCCGTTTGTAAGTGCGGCGGGTCGAGTGGCGTTAGCTACGGTCCAGTGGTCCGTAAGCACGAGCGAGTGAATGTGGGCCGCGAAGGCCCGTTGATCCTCGGTTGTGCCGCGACATATGGTTTGTTCCGTCTGTTCGTGGTCTTATTTCTGTGTGGACGCACGCCTGCCGAAGTAAAACAGTTCTGCCGATAGAAATGGTAATGCATGACCGTGTATCAAGTGCCTCTCTATAAACGTTTCAAAGCAGTAAATAAATTATTAGATGCGGAAGCATCTTATACTCGCGCCTTGTAGTGCGCCGTCCGCACCGCTTCTCGAACATTCGACAGCTGACGCGCGCGCATGCGCCGTCGCGCCGTCGCGCACCATCTGTGCCGCGCGCGCTTCTCCTTCGAGAACATTCAACAGCTGACAGTGCATGCGCCGTCGCGCTGTATATATACTCAAGGTCGGCGCTCGCTCGCTCAGTTGCCGCTCGTCCGTTGGTTTGTACGGCGCGTCGACGTCCGAAGTCGCCGTGAAATGAATTCCAACGAATCCACAAACACAATGATCGACGTCCCTTCGACCAGCGCCGTCGTTTCGCATACGTGTGTACGTGTTCACTCATTTAACACCCCCTCCTACAACCACGTTAACCAATTTAGCCATCGACCCAAGTAAGTCGCACTTTAACACCCCGTTAACCAATTATATGCTCCGCATCCTCCTCAGTGTTCCCCCGAGGGAAGCTGCGGGCAATTTTTTTTTTCGTGTTCCCGCAATGAAGATATTCTAGAATAATTTTAGTTACATTTCTCTCTTAAAATAATTTTATTTTTGCGGTTGAAAAAAAAGAATGTTATCGTTCCTTTCATCCTTAAGCAATAAGCGACAGAAATTCTGAGATTGCTTTGTGAGGTTCAAGCATAAAATGACTGCACTTGTCGATTAAAGAGCCCATTAAGAACCCGGGACAATGTGTTTTTCTAAAGCATAGGAGAGGGGAGTCAGAAAGAAACTAATCTATTCGCATGGCTATATACCAGAGTATACGAAAGGTTTCTTCGAGCAGTTCCCTTGTGATTCTTGAGGATAGTTTTATAAAGGCTACAGAAGGCGAAAAGGAAAGAGAAAGTACTACCTATTATATAAAACGATATTGATGTTAAGCGGGTGGTGGGCACATCGTGGTTTGAAATATATTCTAAGAGGGAGAGTTTCGAAGCCGACGTTTTGAAGACATGTGCTGAAGACAGTTACCTTGTCGTCCATGATCTGTTGGAAAATATCTTAAGCCGTGTTAATGCAATACCACCCGACTTTTCTTCTCTTGCACGGCGTCGACCTCAGTCTGCTTTATCCGCGCACTGATTGAAAGGGGCGATGTAGAAATCCTGAATGCTAGATGCTCGGAAATTTTCGATGCCACCGTTTCCCTGATCCTTGACATGTTCCCGATGCTTTACCTTCACCAAAACTAACCTCGCTACCTTTCTTATATTCCTTCTCTTTCTCTCTTAAAACAGTCTAATCGACCATGACGATAGTTATAGCCCGAAAACAAAACAACGACACGAAGACAAGAAGCGTCTTTCGTGTCCTTCTTGTCTCTGTGTCGCCGTTTTGTTTTCGCGCTATAACTATCGTCATGCCATACCAACTAGCCCAAGCTGCCACACTTCTAAGTTACACTAATCGACCAGCGTGTAACGGACCACAGGCAAGATTCTATGTAAGTTGGGTGCAATGTGTTTGTGTGTCGCTTCAAAACATGCTCAGGCCGAATGCGATGACTGTAGCCTTCACCTGGTCCCCTTCTCTGTTTACTCAGGCCTGAGGCAATATGCAGGGATGACACTACCTCCCACTAGTTCCCCTTCTTTGGAGCACGCAAATATTTTGCTAACCAATAGCGCGCACCTGTCATCCGAGCGTCACGATTGTAGCTTAGGCCCGCAAGGATGGGGATACAGCGAGTAAAAACGGCTTAAGAGCATACTGCTGAGCTGTACTAATACGGCGATTATCCGACCACGTGACAGGCGCGTATCTACGGACGCAGGCCACTGCGCAGCATTTATCCGTAATTTACTGCTCCTTCCTAGAAGTTAGACGGACGGCTATAGTAGATAGGCAGGGGGCAAGGAAAGGGGCCTAGACTGGGTAGGCACACTTAGATGCTCCGTCTGGCTCCAGCTTGTCGCGGACGGTCTCCGGACAAAGACAGAAAGTGGCGGTGGCGGCGACAGGAGTAGTGGCAGTGTAGTGCTTTCGTGTATACACACAAGAGCATGACCCTCTTTTGCAGCCTTGTCCGTGGTTTTTTGGCCCCCTTCCCTCCTTGCGAGTGAGTTGCCCCCCCCCCCCTTCTGCACTTTTGTCGGGAAACACCGGTCACAATGGCAGTGTTTTTGTACTCGCTCGTAACTGCACTCTCGGGGAGCCCCAACGGGAGAGCGTGGTCCAACAATGGACCCCCTGATAGGCACTGCTCAAAGAGATTAGACGCCCATAGAATAACACGGCGAGTTGCTGTGGTAGAAGGGACATGCAGCACTCAATGTGTACCGCAGCGTATTGAAAGAAATGAAAAAAAAAATGAACGGCAATGTCACGTATATATAAGAAACGCTAGTAAAGAAAGAAGGCAAGCTCGTACACGCATAAAAATTAGCCCTGCCTCCCTCGGCGCAGTGTCCGACTCTGCGTGAGTCTATGGGTGCCCCGTTTGTCGCTCGCTTATCCGTTAAAAAGTGGAGGGCGCGGTTGTTCGCAGAAGGGCAGACGATTTGTCCGCGTTTTTTTATTTTGTTTGGTCGCAGGATGAGATAAGTGGAACCAATCATCTGGGCTCAGCTTGCCGACGCGCGAGGACATGAAAAGACTTGACCCGCGACGGTGCACGGACGGACGCCGCACGCATCAGCGAGCGTTTGTCCGAGCTCGAGTTGACGGGCCCCATCGTGGGACACTTTAACTTGTGACAATAAAAAAAAATGACTGAGAGGGGATGCACTTATTAAACTGATAGATGCATGCTGGCGTAAGCAGTGAGCAGACAGTTATAGTGTAGTTTGGTAGCTCCGTGGCCTGTACCGTTTCGAGCGTGTAATGGATTGAATAGGTGGATAACCCGACTCGCACACACGAGGGAAGGACCACTACAATTTAGCGATTCCTTTCGCATCGGTTGTATTCCTTTCATAATCATCGTCCGACAAGTATAGACCGGTTATTGTTATAACGTTAGAGTAGCAGCGTTCTCACCGCCGACGAAGCCACCGATGGGGACTATAGTAATATCTGGAGTTTTATGGGCCAAAACCACGGCATGATTATGTTACGCGTCGTAGTGGAGAGATCCGGAAATTTCGGGCCATCTGGAGTGTACATCACACAGTGCAGGGATCTCTAGCATTTTACATTTTTTTTTCGAAATGCGACCAACACGGCAGGTATCGAACATCCGACCTTTGGAACGGCCGCTGAACGCCACCACTGCTGCACCACTGTGGCGGTATGGCAGGAACTGCAGCCCTTCCCTTGGCATATGGTGTTCAGGTATTTGGCGAGACGGCCGAAGGCTCCTCTATATAATGGCATTGAGATCTGGTAAATAATTTTAGCCTTTGCCCTCTTCCCTCTCTTCTGTATATTCACCTATCTACCGGCAACACTTAGTCGGCATGATGTTTGGAATTAAGGCTACATCAAAAATGAGAATTCAAGAGAATTCAAGATTTTTCTTTTAAACATGTGCATATTCAGAATAAATTTCGAGAAGTGCACTGCACAGTGCACAGTCAGAACTTCTGTAATCATGATCAGCATCATTATCAAAACCACCACAGTCATTATTTGTACTGCCGGGTGAAGGCTTTTACAACTGATCTCCGACCTACCCTGTACAGTGCGAGGTTACTCCATTTTGTAATATGTCACCTCTATAGGCATTTATTCCGCCTCTTTAAATTACCGTATTTGACTCCTCATGTAAACGGATAGTATACACACAATAAAAATGGGAAGTCTTCATCATAAGCGGTTTACCACACAATACTGTGAACATAACTTTGTGTATCCACATATTCACCCTTCACCATGCATGGGAATCGACAAGAAGGGGCAAAAGGGGCACTTGGTCCTCTCAAGCCACACCATCATATGAGCTTTTCCCACCCAAGCTCCACCAGCGCTCTTCCCCTCCCTCAACCACTATCCCACACGTGTCTGCATGCACTCCGCAAAAGAAAATGCTAGGTCCGTTCGATTCACCTGCACCAATTTTAACCGGTTGACGGCGGTGCACGCGAAGTTCAGAAATTGTGCAGCGTGAGTTCAATGGTGCAGGCACAGCGCGACCCCCGAAACAAATAACGATGTGCCAACAAGGTGCAGGCCTTATTTCTGTTCGCCTAATTTACACTGTTCAGCTAACACTGAGCGATGCCGAACCGCACATGGGGACAGTTTATGAGGCGCAGACATGTTGTCAAAACACACTGTGTTAGTAGAGGTGGGCACGGCTGCGTCGACTGCTCAGCTGCATGCTCGGCTGCACCAAGCCGGGACCATCTGCGTAGGAGGTGCACGAAAATCATGAACCAGTGCTGCAACTTTTCTGCACCTTTTGAAACGAATGACAGAGTTCAGAGGTCGTCAATGCTGCACCGCTGAAACAAATGGCAAAGTGCAGCGCCCCGTGAACTGGTTCACGTGGTGCGGGCGAATCAAACGGACCTGCTGCTGAAACTCAAGCCCTTGGGACGTTCAGTCAGTCGCGCGAATTGGGTGCGAAGTATAGTTCTGGGCACACATTTCTGAAGGCTGTCGACGGACAACAGCTGCTGTCCGAGCTGACACGTGCAACCTAATCACGTGATTCGCTGTGGGTACGGACAGAAAGACGGGAGTTGGCGAGGGGAGGGGTTGCAGGGTACAACAGAGAGGACCCACTGCAAGCGCGCCGGGCCAATCAAGCCGGATTAGCCCTCGAAATTCAGTGTGACCGCGTACCCTTCCATGCGACACGTGCTGGTATTTCGACCATGGGAGGGTCGGGAGTATGGCGCCGCTTTGTACGCTTTGTGCACCGGACCTGCTGTCACGCTTTCCTGTTGAATCCGCTTAATGCATTTCACTTTAAATCAATGATCAAACATAGAGATCGACGTCATATTCATAGCCACTGCTCCCCTGTTTCACTTAATCAGATTAAAAAAAACGAAAACAATGTAGTTAGCTGTATGTCACTTGTCTCGCCAAGCAATATCATCGACACGGCCAACATGGCTGCTTTAAATGTCTGTAGCCCACTGAAGCAAGATGCGCGTATTGAAGTCTCTTCAATCAGGGGACTCATTTTAATTTTGCTTGTTAAGGTCTTGCATCAAAACATACTACAGTTTCCGTGATTTATTAAAGCTGTTTTCAGATTCAATTATTACAACATAGGTACGTTTAAATAATAGCTTACATCAGCATCAGCCTGACTACGCCCACTACAGGGCAAACACCTCTCCCATAATCCGCCAATCAACCCGGTCTTGTTCTTTCTGCTGCCACGTTATACCTGAGAACTTTTTAATCTCATCGGTCCACCTAACTTTCTGTCTCCCCTTTGTGCGCCTGCGTTCTATGGGAATCGAGTGAGTTATTCTTAACGACCAGTGGTTATTCTGCCTACGAGCTCCGTGCGCGGCCCATGCCCGTTTCTTCATGATGTCAAATATGATGTCCTTCACCCCGGTTTCTTCCTTGACCCACTCTTCTCTCTTCTTGTCTTTTAAAATTAGACCTGTCATTTTGTTTTACACCACTCGCTGCGTCGTTCTCAATTTAAGCTGAAGCTTCCCTGTGTGCCTCCAGGTTTCTGCTCCGTAGGTAAGTACCGGCAAATAGCAGCTGCTATATACCTTCCTCTTGAGGGTTAGTGGCAGATTACCTTTCATGCTTTCGGAATGCTTGCCGAATGTGCCCTTTCCCATTCTTATTCTTCTAGTCACTTCAATCTCGTGGTTCAGCTCCACGGTTACTATACCTCACCTATAAGTAGGCGTACTCTTTTACAACTTCCAGCGTTTCTCCACCTATCGTAAAGTGCTGTTTTCTGCCGAGGCTGTTGCACATGAGTTTAGTTTTGTGCAAAATAATTTTCAGACCTACTCTTGTGCTTTCCCTGCATGCAGTTCAGTATAATCATGAGCTGTGATTAGTTCCCCGAGTTACTCATCGAGGCAATACCATCAGCGAATCACAGGTTACTAGGATACTCTTCATTAACTCTTATCCCCTATACTCTTCCCAGTCTAGGGCCCTGAGAACCTCCTGTAAACACGCAGGAAATAGCACTGGAAATATCGTGTCTCCCTGCCTTACAACCTTATTTATTAGGATTCTGCCGCTTTTCTTATGAAGAATTATGGTGGCTGTGGATTAAATGTACATTTATTCCAGTATATTTATGTAGGGTTCGTCGATGCCTTAATTTCGTAGTGCCTGCTGATGTCTCGACTGAGTCAAACATCTTCTCCTAATCTATGAAAGCTGTGCAAATGGGTTGGTTGTATTTCGCGCATTTCTCTATTACCTGATTGATGGTATGAATACGGTCTATTATGAAGTTGCCCGTACGAAATGCTGCTTGGTACTCTGGTTGAAGGAACTCTAAAGTTGCCGTAACTATAATAGCTAATTGAAGGCAACGAAACGTCCGGCTCGCATCTCGCTAACACTTTTAATAAATTTTTCTCTGAGGTAGGTCACAGTGATTTCAATGCTGGAATCTCTAGTTTTCTAGGCGACAAACTAGGACCATCCTTATTTTTTGCACCAACAGATGAAACGGAAGTTTTTTCTATATGCAGAAAGTTAAAAGATACCTCTAGTCTTGATACGCACAATATTCAAAGTCGGCCAGTGAAGTATGTTCTTGATATAATTACGCCTTGTCTAACACACATTTATAACACCGCGCTTACAACAGCTCATTTTCCTGCTGATATGCAACTAGCCAGGGTGACCGTGATTTATAAGAAAGGAGACGCCAACGTTTTGGGAAACTACAGGCCAGTGTCTATTCTTCCGTATTTCTCTAAGGGGTTAGAACAACTAATCCGCGTTCGACTCAACGGCTTTCTTCTTAAACATTCCGTAATAACTGACTGTCAATATGGCTTTACGCAAAACAGATCTACGGAACATGCGCTACTTGTTCAAAAAGAATATATATTAAAAAATTTTGAGACACAGCTCTTAACTCTTGGTATTTTTGTTGATTTCAGCAAAGCCTTCGACTGCTTAAATCATGATATTCTTTTTGCAAAATTAGAGCACTACGGTGTACGTGGACACGCCCTTAACCTATTGAAGTCATACCTGGGCTCACGGTCTCAATACGTAGTCATTAACAATTGCGCTTCACAGACTCTAAGTATTTCAAATGGCGTCCCTCAGGGTAGCATTTTGGGGCCGCTGCTATTTAATGTATATATAAATGATATTCCTAATATCAGCACTCATGCGAAATACATTATATATGCAGATGACACCAGCCTATTTTTTTCCTCTAATGACATAGGACACTTAGAAAAAATTGCAAACGATGCGCTCTCATCACTTGCTATGTGGTCTTCAGTTAACTCTTTGAAAATAAACAAACAGAAAACGAAAGCAGTACTTTTCCTACCTAAAAGAAAACAAGTGTTTCTACCCCCCTGCTTATACCTAGGTGATACTGTGATCGAGTGCGTGGACACCTTTAAATCATTAGGAATAACATTCAGTAATACAATGTCATGGGATGCACATGTTAATAATCTTTCCTCAACACTCTCTAGAATAATTGGAATCACTTCTCGTAACAGATATATTTTTCCAACCAAAACAAAACTTACTTTGTACTATGCATTTTTCTATTCCCATATAAGCTATTGCCTACTAGTATGGGGCAATACAACGGTGTCAAATATAATAAAACTACAAGCCCTACAAAAAAAAATGCTCCGCGCAATTGTGAATGGCTCCTACGATTCGCCCACTAAACATATCTTCCTACAATATAATATTGTACCAGTCAACAAATTATTCGACTACAGATTTGCATGTTTTTATAAAAGAATAATAAGGAAAAATGACCCCTTTTTATCTAAAATTGCTCCACTTACGTTTCGCCACTCATCATATGATACTAGAGCCCAAAGTAGTTATGTGTTACCAAAGTGTAGAACAAATTATGGTTTTTCTATGTTGAGTTATATTGTGCCAAATTTCTTGAACACATCATTTTATGACTGCCTGAATACTATGTCTCTTTCTGCCATTCGCAAGAGCATTATTCGGCAATATGTATCATCGTAATATCAAATGTACTCATGTCTTCATATGTTGTACCAATTCTATGTTATTGCTTTATAGTGAAATTACTGTTGTCAATTATGATACATAGGTCTTTTTTTTGTCACTTTTTTTTTTTTCGCTACCTACAAGACCTGGTTGTTTTACTTACAAGACCTGGAACAGTGGTTGTTTCTGCTTAGTGCCCTACTGCTGACATGTGGGGATGGCCAGGCTCGTCAAGCGGCGTAAAATTCGCTGCTTTTTTCTCGCCATCCCTAGTTTGTATGTTTGTATGTGCAAACTGAAATAAAGATTTTTTTGATGTTTATTATTTTTATAACTAGTTTGTAGAGAACGGACAATTAGCTTACGGGCCTCTTTTCTTATGGATTAAGATGATGTTGGCGTTCTTCCAAGATTGTGGTACCCTTCCTGTCAAAAGACACTTCGTGTATAAGGTGGCGAGTTTTTCTAACACTAATTTGATTTGATCTGTGGGGTTTAACGTCCCAAAACCACCATATGATTATGAGAGACGCCGTAGTGGAGGGCTCCGGAAACTTCGACCACCTGGGGTTCTTTAACGTGCACCCAAATCTGAGTACGCGGGCCTACAACATTTCCGCCTCCATCGGAAATGCAGCCGCCACAGCCGGGATTTGATCCCGCGACCAGCGGATCAGCAGCCGAGTACCTTAGTCACTAGACCACCGTGGCGGGGCTTTTCTAACACTAAATTTTTTTAAATAGCTTACATATTGCAAGTTCGTAATTTCGCAGCGTCAGGTCATTTTATCCCTCTCTGTCCAGCCCTCCACAGGATGCCAATCTTGTGAACACCTCTCCATGAGGGCACGGAACGTGAGACCTCGCGCTGCGCGATCACCAATCTCCAGACTCTACAGATACGAAGCGGAAGATTGGAGGCAATTGAAAACCCAGACCTTCCCCAGCCCCATTCATTTTAAGAGGATATGTCCAGATGTACATCCACATGATACATGCAAATTGTGTGGTTGGACTCACGCATCACTTAGGCACATTCTCTGGGAATGTGCTGTCTTGGCAGAAGCAAATGCAGTCTCTGCAGATGAGGCGCCGGCGTGATGGACGACTGCGCTAGCGCAGCTTCAACCTCCAGGATCAGCTGTGGGCTATCCAGCAAGCCCGCGAGGGGGCGAGGAGACAGGATCTTTGGTCCTCCTCAGAGGTGGGCTAGACCCAGGCCCCGAGTTTGCCGGATTTAATAATAAAGTAATTACCAACAACACCTTGCATAACAAATACATTAGCAGTAATTATACAGCTAAATAGATAGTGATAAAACAGAAAAACCGCAGCGTATCCACAAGGTGAATGATAACGAGTGGGTGAAACTCTGGGGGATCATTAACCCCCGCACATTGCCCACTCGATCAAGTTCAGCCCGAATAAACGGTTTCATATTCAACCTACAGTCTCGGCCTTCGTCGACGTCACGACCCCGCGAAAATATGAATATCCACACGGATACTCATATATGAATATCCATATGGGTCATATGGGTATATTTCATGTAGACATACAGCGTGCCACGCTGACGGACAGGGTACTATAGACAGGAGACATGACTTCGCTCCTTAATAGGAAGAATATGGCGGAAATTGACAGATGGCAGATACACTCGGGAGAGCGAACGCAGTATAGCTGTTACGGAGAACCGCAACACGACAGCACCCGGAGAGCGCTGGGACAACGTCCCAATTGTCTCAATGTGCAGTTTATCTTGACATTCAAGCGAAGACTATATGGAGGCGGGGCTTCTTAACGCAGATTCGTGTTGCTCCACAAGTGATGATGATGTTTGATGTTTTGTGGCGCAAGGGCCATTTCACGGCCAAAGAGCGCCAGTTCAACTTGCTCCACAAGTAGCACGGCAGGTTGCGGTTGATTTCGGTTTCACTCGCTCGCATTGTTAACTCATTTAGAAAATTATATACATGAAAATCTGGATGGGAGAAACATATCGATCATTGAGTGTGCACACTTCGCTGTCGTACTATGTGTTTTTGTCTTGGAGAACTTTACAGTGCACCAGTGGCCTTTCACTGACTGACTACCTTATGCACGCCATGTTAATTTCGAAAAGCGGGCTTGCTGAAAAGGTGGCGCTGTCTAAGGAATGAAAAGAAAGGCAGTCATTCTTGCAAAGTGAACACTAACTGCATTGTAACTACGAGTTACCGCAAGTGTTTGACCCATGAAGAAAAAATCAGCATTTATTTCAGCAAGGCAAAATAAGAAAAAAAATCTATAAGTTAACTTAAGTACTAATTTTTGGCGCGCCATCAGACCAGCGCTTCGGTTCCGTAGCTTCCCATATGCTGTCAAGAAAAGTTGTGGCCGAGTATAGCCCGCACAAAGGGCACCTGTGAGTCGTGATTTTGTGTTGAAGTTGTTAGAGCGTCGGGGTTCTGCATAGAATGCCGGTGTTCGAATCCCACCGTTAAACATTGTTTGCGTTCTCTTCATGCTTATTGGTGCCCTTGTATACGCTGAGATGACGTCACTAGCGCGCTTGTCTGTGGTCAGGTGATGTTGCACAGGAAGCCGGTTTGCCCACGTATCCGAAACCCCAGTGTTATCTGATAATCCCGATATCTCTGCACCCGAAAATGTACACTCTGCAACTTGCCGAGGAAGTGTGGCAGCTTGGGCTAGTTGGTATGGCATGACGATAGTTATAGCGCGAGAACAAAACGACGACACAGAGACAAGAAGGACACGAAAGACACGAGCGCTAACTTCCAACTGAGTTTATTGCTAACTTCCAACTGAGTTTACTGTCTCCTGTATATATTTTCGCGCTCTGCGCAATAAACTCAGTTGGAAGTTAGCGCTCGTGTCTTTCGTGTCCTTCTTGTCTCTGTGTCGTCGTTTTGTTCTCGCACTATAACTATCGTCGTGACGAGGAAGCATGGCTTCGCAGCGAATCGCTTGCGACACGACAGTAGGATCATTTTTTGTTTTGTGCGGGATGTTATGAAAAAAACCCCGGAATTTCACAGAGGGCGTTTAAAGCTATAGTGTCCCTGTATATGCATGCCCCCGCAGGGAACATACCCAGAGGGCGCTAATTAGAACACCCTCATGCTCGTTGAAAAACAGTTGCAGCTACGCTTCTGATCTTTACTCGAGATACACATTTTTAAACGTGTCTTAAATATGTGTAAACAACCAGCGTGCCATACTTGGTTTTCAGTGTACGCTTTGGTATTCCCACATTCGGCTCTTTAAGCTTATTGTGCAGGAACAAGGTTGTTTTTCTTGTCCGAAAACGAGCAATGGGGTTCCCTTAAGCATGAAAATAGAACCGCAGCTAAGGCTGTTTTTCGCGAGACCACCCACCGAAGCACACCCACATGGGCATGTCCACGTGCATTACGTTATCTCGCGCTTGTCTTTCACAACAGAGCGTCATGCTCAATTTGCAACTCAGGCCAGACTGCATGTATACCAGCGAGCCTTTTGAAGCTCGTGGAGCGCGCTGGGGCCCCACTTGTATTCGCCTCATGCGGCACAATCACCCAAAGGATTACTCCATGCGAAATTTCGAACATGGCTGCTTTAAGTGCGAGTGTAATCTCCATTCACTGCGAGCAACCGTGAAAGAAGCTGGTGTGCCTGCGCAGGCGGGGGGTCGTGTGCCCGTGAAAGCCAAGCGCACGTGCTGTGAGCGAAAGACCCCGACGCGGTCCACGTGCTCGGCAGGCTGGCTTAAGCTCCGAGGTAAACTGCTGTATGTATAGACGGCGTGTGCCGCCGTTTCCGCTGCCTCGCGACTTAATTGCGTCCGCCGGCCGACATCGCTCACTCTCTTTAGTCGCAGCGTTTACTTTCGCCCGCCTGCGCGCTCCACCACAGTTCTTCTTGTGCTACGCATTACTTTATATTCGTACTTGCCATGATTTTTATTTGCACTTTGGTCAAGTTTTCTCTATATGTCACACTACGGACTGTGTGTACTTTTATGCAACTTCTTTCTGTTAAATTTCTGTGTTTTACGTTATACGCATTGGAAAAAATTTTCAGCGTATGGGATGTTCCACGTCCACCCTATTAAAAATAGGCTGGTCACAGGCGATTTTCGGTACTTGAGCTTTTTGCCTGCGTCATCAATGGTGCATGTTCGATGAGTGATCATGGTCGAACTAACTAACTAACTAACTAACTAACTAACTAACTAACTAACTAACTAACTAACTAACTAACTAGCTAACTAACCAACTAACTAACTTATAAATTAGCTAACCCACTAATTAACTGACTACCATAAAATTAGCTAACTAATTATCTGACTGCCGAATAAATTAGCTGACTAATTATCTGCCTACCGCATAAATTAGCTAATTAACTAATAAACTAACTGACTAGCTGACTAACTAATAAACTAACTGGCTAGCTAACTAACTAATAAACTAACTATCTAGCTAACTAACTAATAAACTAACTATCTAGCTAATTAACAAATAAAATAACTAGTTAATGAGTTAACTAGCTAACTAGCTAATAAGTTAACTAGCTAACTAACTAATGAGTAAACTAGCTAATTATCTGATTATTGAATTAACTAACCAACTAATTTAGTACGGCAGATTGCGCAACTTATTTCATTATAATGAAGTAATGCTATAGCACAGCTCACTTTGATCACGAAGAAAAGAGGCAACAGCGAACAAGGAATATGCGGGCAACAAGATGAGCGCTAATGTTGCCTGTATTTTCCTTCATCGCAGTTGCCCAATTTCTTTATGGTCAGACTGAGCCGTGCTATAGCATTACGACATTACAACTAATATAAACTAAACCGAACTAAAAGTCATCCGACTTAGCTTCTGGTATACTTCCTCCCCCAAGTTTTCGTCATCGTGAAAGCGATAAAACTGTTAAGCCGATTTATATTACGACTGCTCCGGAAGCTATCACAATAACTTCTAGTATCGGAAAGCTTTAGTTAACAGAATTATATTCACTCAAAAAGGGCCGCAACAAGTACGATCGAAACTGCACGCGCGGAACGTGCCAAAATAAAGCGTGTTGACATTCGAAGCACGTGAGGCGACGCGAGACTATATAAGCGTCATATATGGGCAAGTGATCTCCTTCAACGAATGCACTGGCCGAGGCGGACGGCAATGCGGCCGACGGGTGGCAGCGCGCGGAGCTGGCGCGTTATGAGGTCCCTTCGGGCTCGAACTTTACTCGAGTAGACTCGTGGAAATGTTTGCGTTCCCATGGCCCTTGACATCCCCGCAGGGCTGGCTGGCGGGATGCGCGCGCGCAGGGTCGTCCTGTATTCATGAGACTCCCCCTCCATCGTCAGCGAAGTATATACATGCCTCGGGCTTTTTTTTTAGTCTATAAGCTCCGTACGACCCGGTTGCATCGCATGCCGGGCCCGACACCTCCCCACGAGGCTTAGCTGTCACGTGGACGCCGTAATACGCGGACGGAGACACAGAGCGTGCGGTTCTTAACTGTAAGCGGACTCTCCCGTGAGTGCAGATGTGAGCGCCCCCCTGCCTCCCCATTTCCCTGTTTAACCTCCCCACACCAATGGTGTGTAGGAGTTCATGTGAGTGTGCGCGCTTTTATAGATGGTCTCTTCAATTGAACTGCCCTGGACGTCGTGATTGTTGGCGCATCGCTCTAGGTCGCCGCTTTTACGTGATACGTTTCTGTTTAAACAGGTAGGGCGGTCTTTTTATACTCCCTCTATTATCTCAATGACGTCATTGGGAACCAGATGGACAAACAGAACCTAGAATGCGTGAATGAAACCGATTGGGTATAGTAGCGATAGGTGACATTGAGTTTTCTCGCGTCTAGTGTGGACCAGATAAAGGTGTTTCGCTCACTCACTCACTGCCGCAACCTTCTCCTGCATAAATATATATTTTGTATTGGCAAATTAACGTACATTTGAAAAGAAAACAAACTGGGGGAATGAAACATGACAGGTGTATCATGTTTAGAACTGCGAGTGTCCATCTTGGAGTATAACAAAGCAACGATTATGTGTGGCAAAGAGAGAGAGTGTGTGTTTGAATGTAAAATTAGCACCGGGTGCCCAAAGTAGACAGCCTGCTCATTCCAGGCAGTCGAAGGCCTTCACCATTTTTTGTGCCGATTCAAATGAGAAAAAGCGTCTTAAGACAACGCTGCAAGAGTAAATATCGCAACCGCATGCAGTTGTTTGATAACAGTAGACTGTTAGATCACTGCAGATGGTGTATAGGCAACTTGTGCCCGCTCCAGTCAGCATTCACAAAGCCTATACAGATTTTGAACGTATTCGAACATTGAAGTAAAAGAAATAAAAACAAAGAAAGTTGGAATAGCTGCAGAGGTTTTTGGGAGATTTGCGAAATTTGCAACATCGTCGAAAACGATATCTGTGTCTTTTTTTACATCCTCTCCAGTCATTATCTTCATCATCATAATCGTCGTCATCATGATCATCATCATCACCACCACCACCACCACCACCACCACCACCACCACCACCACCACCACCACCACCACCACCACCACCACCACCACCACCATCACCATCATCATCATAAATACGTCAAGTGTAGGAAAAAGGCTTTTTCCATGCTCCGCCAATCAACTCGGTCCTCTGCTTGCTGCTGCACTTTATACCCACAAACTTCCTAATCTCATCTGCCCACCTAACTTTACGTCTCTTTTCACCCGTTTGCCTTTTCTTAGAATCCAGTCTGTAATTCCTAATGACCAGAGGTTATCTCTCCTTCGCGCTATGTGCCCTGCCCATGGCCATTACCTGATTTCGACTATGATGCACTAACACCCATTTGTTCCCCGATACACTCTCCATACTGTCTTCTTGTCTTTTAGGGTTACACCTATCATTTTCCTTTACGCTGCTCGCTGCGCCATCCTCAGCTTAAGTTGAACCCATTCCAGGCGTATACGCTCCCTCAAATTCCAAGCGTACTCGTGTGCCAACTCGGCCAAGCTTCCAAATCAACAACACTCAATTTAAAAAGGCACACCAACAGCAAGAACCATCCTTTCGAGAAGTGACACCTGACTGACAGATGCAGTGTTGAACACAAAGATTTGACGATGATAGGGTATTACCGGGTCAAAGGTGAGAACACCATGTGGCAATGCAACATCAAGAATTCACTGCCGTTATTACCGTTTGAAAGGAGCACTAACACCAGTACTGAAAGTTGGGCGAGTTGGTACTCATTCATGACTTCTTTGCGCCCGTGTTGTTTGCCTCTTTTCCTTGTATCCGTGTACGTGTTTGCGCAAAGAAGTCATGAATGAGCACTAACACTGCACATTAAAAACACGGCGGGAAAATCCGATTGAGTAAAAGGTGCGAGTGAGCTTGTGGCTCCCTCACGTGATTTGGGGGGAGTTGGCAGTTGTCCCCTCAATATAGCCACCCCCGACATCTATACATAGTCCACTATTTCTTCTCCACTTAACAGCGACTAGAGCGTGTCTAAGGGCGTTTCCCAAACCAAGTGCCTCAAATTTCAGCAGAGCTGAAGGCACCTCTTTACGCATACGTATGTCATTCAGATTAGCCCTCCATATTTGACAAGAACGCGTGGGCTGGCGGCAGTGAAACGCTCGCAGTTCAGCACTCGCGCCAGCCCCTATTTCTGTCGCACGCCATGTTATACCTGCCAGGGGGCACCGAATTCCCGCTTGCTTTTCAAAATGCGATTGTAGGAGCTGACGTTGGTTTTGTTCACGTGACTGCTCCATAAATAGGGAAAACTGCTTGCCCCGAAGCAGGTTTACGGAGCAGCCAGTTCAAAGTGGTCCCTATAGTGCATCGCATCAAGCAAGGCATGGCGTGCCCTTAACGTACGTAACTGCAGGACAGTGTATACAAAGGCGTCGGTCCTGTCATGACTATATCACGCGTATAACGAACAATCGCGACAAAAAATGAAATCAATACGAAAAAGAAGGAGCCCCATTTGATATCTGGTGCGTGTCGTTTGAATAGTCCTCGAGGAGTGGGGGACATCATTGCGTTCAATACGGAGCTCAAGCCGGCTGTCAGCTTCCCTATAGGAGAGAATGGTTGCGAAGACAGATGAAGAGATGCCGGTATACCTCCAAGGCAAGCCCAAATTTTTCCCCGCACGCTTCGCATGCAGTCAACGACTTCGGTTTAGGCCGTAATATTGTGCGGTGTATAGGGTGGCATAACACCTGAAAGAGCATTGATGTTTGTTTTTGTTTATTTTTACTTTGTGGAACCTATGCAAGACCGGATTCTTGTGCTTCCTTTGTAACGTAGAAAGACCAGTCGTCGGGCATGAAATTGAGAAAAAATTAAACCATCGAAAGCACAGGGGATGTTATTTGTCGTTTCTTAACTGTAATTAAGGATTTTAACCTAAATGAAAAAACGTTGACCTAATTATCACCATTTCCACATGAGCTTTTTCAATGGAGGATAGACTCATTACATTAGTTTGAAGAAACCACATATACATATACTTTCCTGCTCTTTACTTGGATGAATTGTCTATGAATATCATTAGTTGTGCATAATACAGAAAAAAACCCCTTCGGACAATTCGCTGACTATCGTACTCTCATATAGCGAGGGTTTTGTCCCGGCAGAATTGATGCCTTAGTTCAGTTCAGTTCAGTTCAGTTTATTCATTCATTCATTAGGCAGTATGCAAGAGATTACTGGTCAGCCGCCGCTTTGTGCGATGATCGCGTGCTCCGCAGCGCCCTCTGGCAAAAAAGAGTGTTCCACACTCGAAGCTTGGGCTTCTCCGAGTGGCGCTGGCTAACACTCCTCCGAGCTATTGAACACAGACGAATGAGATTAACTGCCAAGGTTGGCTATTATGCTGCGCACTAAGCAGAGGGAATTTATATATATATATATATATATATATATATATATATATATATATATATATATATATATATATATATATATATATGGGAAAGAAGTGTATACCTAAGGGCTCGTCTTTCCGTGTTTTAACACAATATTAATGAGATCTAACAGACAGTAATGCCAAGGAGTGTACAGGGGAAGTTATTAGAACCAATAGAATGTAAATAAGAAGAAACTGGTAATTTTTTCATCCACTTTTCTTTCTTCTTATTTACATTCTATTGGTTCTAATAACTTCCCCTGTACACTCCTTGGCATTACTGTCTGTTAGATCTCATTAATTTATATATATATATATATATATATATATATATATATATATATATATATATATATATATATATATATATATATAAATATATAGCAAGATAACGTTTGCAAAACACGTAAACAGACAAGGACAAGATCATTTGGGAAACGTTGATAGAAAATCTAATGAAACGTTATTGAAAAAATGTAATTTGTTTTCATAGGCGCATTCTCTGATAAATGTAGGTAGCGTAATTCCGGTATCTGCTGCTTGTGCAGGATGTGGGTCAAAAATTGCCCGCAGCTTCCCTCGGGGGAACACTGAGGAGGATGCGGAGCATATAATTGGTTAACGGGGTGTTAAAGTGCGACTTACTTGGGTCGATGGCTAAATTGGTTAACGTGGTTGTGAAATGGGGTGTTAAATTGCGACTTACTTGGGTCGATGGCTAAATTGGTTAACGTGGTTGTAGGAGGGGGTGTTAAATGAGTGAACACGTACACACGTATGCGAAAGGGCGGCGCTGGTCGAAGGGACGTCGATCATTGTGTTTGTGGATTCGTTGGAATTCATTTCACCGCGACCTTGGACGTCGACGCGCCGTACAAACCAACCGACGAGCGGCAACTGAGCGAGCGAGCGCCGACCTTGAGTATATATACAGCACGATGGCGCATGCACTGTCAGCTGTTGAATGTTCTCGAAGCGCGACGCCACATGCGCGTCCACTGGAGAATCAGGAGAATTGTAGATGTCGAACGCGGTGTGTAGAGGAGGAAGGGTGCACAGATGGTGGAGGAGTGAAGCGCGCGCGGTGTGTAGAGGAGGAAGGGATGCACAGATGATGGAAGAGTGGGCGACGGCGCGACGGCGCATGCGCGCGCGTCTGCTGTCGAATGTTCGAGAAGCGGTGTGGACGGCGCGGACGGCGCGGACGGCGCACTACAAGGCGCGAGTATAAGATGCTCCGCATCTAATAATATTAAAAGCGATAAATGAAGATTTAGGCGTCCATATCAGCGTCGTTAGTTGGGAGGAAACAAACAGCATCATGCGTGAGCTAAAATTAGGGGTATATGTAAATAAATAAATTATAAGAGCATTGTCGGTTCGTGGAGAAATCACCAAAACTTTCTGCGTGGCAAGCAGGTACTCTACCACCGTACCGCTCTATTGCTTAATCTGAAAAAAAAAATGAAATCCCTGTACGATTGTCATCTATATAATGCAATGTAACCACAGAATCGTTTTGAGTTTCGATGCGCTTTGTGGAAGAAATTCGTTAAGTGTCGTCTACGCACCTTTATTGTGTGGAAAATGTGTCATGCAGTTTTAGTTCCAGAGAGTTTTTTATTAACATTTCCTACATCTTTTGTAGTTTTTTGTGAGCCTCATAACATGTGCACTCCTGCTTGTCATGTTGTAATGTGAGGGGTGGCTGTTTCTTGAATTTGCTTACACTATATGCAGCTTTTTCTGTGATCGCCTATATCCTCGTTTGATTAAAAAAGAGAGACTTGTCAATAAGCAAGGTTGACTGAGCCACCAATGAATTTTTATTGTGTGAGATTTACATTCATTTAAGGGAAGATAAGTGGAATGCCTGAAATATCGGGGTTAAATTGACCAAGCTTCGCTTTCATAAGGGCTCTTGCAACTGGACATCTGTCTTCATCAACCATGGACGAAGCAAATGAAACGGCTTTATTTTCCTCCTTTATGCTACGAACTTTCACTTACGAAGCTTTCGTCAGAATGTAATTTGCAGGTGCTCAATTCGAAAAAAAATTCATTCGCTGTTTCTTTTTTTTTTGCCACTGACAGAATATCATCGTTGTAGAGTAATACGTCTTCAATGAAAAATATCCGCCATGATCTCAGCTTGAGTTCAATTGCAGTGTATGCATGTTTTTTTGTGTGTGTGTGTACACAAAGCCAGAGACTCCGATATCTGACGCATATATATGGCGAAGTTATGAAATCTGCGTGCTTGTAACGAAGATGCACATATTTAAAAGCAAAGATGGGTTATCGAAAATTATTATAATTAGCTGTTATTCCTTTATCAGAAGCTGGGCACATGTTCACAAAAAGCTTTTATACGGTAGCACTGTGAATATTATTATTAACAAAAGGATGACCAATGCTATTGCACTTGCACTGAAGTTTCTTGGATATATTGCGTTGTTCTCAATGCGTTATTAGTTATTACTGTTCTAACGATTGACTGTTGCGCAACAGCGTCTTCACAGCATTGCTCACTCTTTTCAAACAGTCGGAGTACCGCGCGGAAAGCACTTGTCAAAATAAACGGGGCAGACTGTTGCTCCCGTGGCAATATTTGACAGGCGTAATTGGCTTAGAAGAAGCATATTCAGCCAGGTCTCTAAATCCGGCCCGCTTCAAATTAGTCTGGAGAGCAGCGGTAGCCCAACACGGATTTCTTGCCGTATTGTCTGCTCAAACGTCACTCACGATTAGGCTTAACGCACACCCACTCGTAGCGCAACGCGGGAAAACACTGCCGCCCGTCGGCTGCGGTGCGTGCGCGGCTTGGCTTGGATTACGCCGCAGCTCTTCTTATGTCCGGCTTACGGAGCCAAAACGGGCAGACGCGCGAGAAAATCGTCTGCAAGCCTGTGCGGGTCTGCGTCGTCTGCGCGAGGGGACACTGACGGCGGGTGAGATGGGAGGAGTGAGGAGGTTGCGGCTGCGAACGCGACTCTATAATCCTAAAAACCTGCTGGGACCTCATATGCCTCTTTATATTTGAACTTTGAGACGTTGCTTCTACCGGAGATGACGCGAAATAAGGGGCGGGAGCTATTTTTATGGTGAATAGAAGCACACCCACGATTTCTTGCAAGCAGATGCATCACATCTTAAGCCGATCCAATTGCCATGCAGGTTTCAGTCGCCTGCTGGCTATATATGTATGCTATACATGACGAATTGAACAGTTTTAAACGTGATGCAGTAGCGCGAGAACGCGCACGCGCACGCACGCACGCACGCACACACACACACACACACGCACACACACACACACACACACACGCACGCACGCACGCACACACACACCATAAAAGAACAGTGAGGGAGAATAATGCTTCCGACATAAGTAAAACGGTAGGAATAAAAAAAAACGATTTCGGCAGCTTCACACTAGTGGTGCCAAACCGGAAGGAGCAGTCGAGCTAGGTGGCCCAGCTGTTCTTTACTCTTCTTGCTTCTATTCTTTGTTTTCTTTTTACCTTTGTTTACGTTTCAATACCTTTCGTGCATGCATTCCTTTCTCTCTTTTTCTCGCTCTTCCTATCTTTGTCCTATTTTTTCTTCTCCGTTCTGCTCTACTTGTTTACCTTTCGCTATCCTCATTTCTAGCTATATTTTTATCTCTATGTGATTGTTTCTCACTCTTTCTTTCTCTTTTAGTCTTACTCTCTCTTCTTTTCATGCATGTCGTTTTGAGTTGGTTTTTACCCTTTCCTCTCTGCGTTTATATCCTCTTTCTTTCTTCTTTATTTCTTTCTTTCTTTCTCTCTTTCTTTCTTTCTTTCTTTCTTTCGTTCGTTCTTTCTTTCTGTCTTTCTTATCTTTCTTTCTTTCATTGTTTCTTTCTTTGTTTCTTTCTTTCTTCTTTTCTCTGTATCTTTGTTTCTTTCTTTCTGTGCTCATTCTCTTGCCCATCCTAGTTATTGCATTCCACACCGGACAAATCGGCTCGACGGAAGAGCGTGGGCCGCGTGCCTGCTCGGGGAGCGCAGCAGACGATGAAGAAGACGAAGAGAGCACCAGCCAGCAAAGTTACTGCATGCGCTATTGGTGCAGCTGTGCCATGGGGTTGCTATAGGCAACGCACAGTGACGTCATAGCAAGGCGACGCTTTTGCGCACACTAGCGGCGCAACTATAGGTATAAACGACAACCCTGTTAAGAATTGAAGTATAGTGTTCTCTGCAGAGGATAAACAAAATCCATTCCAATCAATCATTCCGATCAGCTCCTCCACCACCTACTACTGCTCCTTCTTCTTCATCTTCTGCTTCTTATCAATAAGTATGTACAGACAACTTCGCTTTCTAAAATAAAGCGTGGTAGCGTGGCACTATAGCACATAGGTAATCTCAGAAGTCAGTATAGTCTGCATTTTGAGGGTAATTTGTTTCTGGACTGGGATCCCTAATTGTTGCGGCGATGGTTCTGACGCAAACTCCGGAAGAGCGCTGGAGCTTGAATATTCTTAAAAGAATACTAAGTAAAAAAAGAATTTTTCTTGCATTAGTAAATTACAATTTCACAATACCGATATCACCCTGCTTGCTGTGAGAACACATTTGGTAGGCGGGGAAACGGGGACAAGAATAATGTGAGTGGCGACGCCTCGGTCAGGTTCCCGCGCGAATGGTCATGACGTCATAAATATTGATGACCTACACTAGGGGCCTACGTCATTCCTGTTTGGTAAGAATAAAGTGCATTGTACTCTTAGGAAGCCACAGGCCAATAGTGGGCGTCCTATAGACAACTTTTTGAGGTTCCGGAATGGGACATTAGACTCCGAAAATTGATGCATTTCAGCACATTTTGTTGAAGCAATGTCGTCGTGAATACGAAAATTGCACTTTGAAATCCACGCCATCGCACGCGAAGAATTCGGCGCGAAATTGAAGAACGATACTTTTTCCTTGATTCTCGTTTCTGTCATTAAAGCTATTCGCAACTTTCACAGATGGTGGAGTCGCCATGCGGCGTCCGTCGTAACTGTCGTTTGGGGGATGCCCACGCTGCCAGCCCATGCCATGGTTCAGCCGGCCTGACTTTGGCTGTTCACTGGAGCTTTATATTTTGTCGCTGGCGATTTCTACTACGGTTGTTCTGAATTCGGTAGTGAACCACCGAAGTAGGATAGGTACGGCGAGTCGTAGTAGTAATAATTTATTCTTTATTGTTTGCTTGCTTAGCTAGAAGAATAAAAAAATATGTTAGATGCCGCTGTGCAGACGCCGTGTTTAGTCAAAGGCGAGATCGGGCTTGCACTATAGCGCCCCCTCTAGGCGGTGAAAGTTGCGAATGTGATGGTACAATAACTGACGTTACACTTTTCAAAGTAAAATTTATCGCTCTAAGTCGATTCATTGCTTCACTTTAGTCCCCACTAAAGTTGCCCCGAAAAGTTTCTCGCATTAGCCCAAGCTTGATGCTATCGTTTGCTTGCCCATCATGCAAGACTCGCGAGTTCCAATTACACCCGCGACTGCTATACCCATGTCATTATGGTGCTGAGCACCGAGCTTGATTTATTAACCCGCGGCCGCGTTTCGAAGAGCGCTAAGTGCCCGAACGCCTGCGTAGTTACACCTTTGTATTGAAGTTCAACGTTTAAAAACTCGGAATGTGTAATTTAGATTCATGATCCTCATCAACATCATCGCTATTATTATTAGTCTTTTTTTTTGTCCCCGCAGACTAAGAGCCTTTTTCGGTGATCTCCAATTTACCGTCGGTTGCCAGAAACGCTCGAACATATATTTCGCGGCTGTCCAGCATATGCAAGCGAACGTCAGCAATTGATATCTTCGATTGGCCGACATATTAGTCGACAATTAACCGATGAGGTTGTGCTAGGTCCTTGGCCTGACGCCAGCAGCACACATGTGGTCGTACGAGCCGTCATCGCTTTCTTAGAAGCCACTGGACTGGATGCACGTCTGTAGAGTTACCCAGCCTAATAAGAAAATATCATCTCTCTATACCTTACCATTGTCATTTCTCACTCTTTCACTCCTCAGTCACCCTTCCCCAGTGTAGAGTAGCAGGCCAGAGCAAACTATAGCTCAGGCCGACCTCCCTACCTTTCTGGAAATAAATTCTCTCTCTCTCTCTCTCACTTACAGAAAGTTTGCCAAATACTGTCAACGAGGAGCTACGGCATCTTCGGCTATATAAGTGCAATAACGATAGCGGTACACCTTTACTTGCTGCAGTGAAGATTTCGTGGAGCGCGATTTCTATATCAGTCAGAGCTGGACAGCTTCTCTGCTCCGGGCATCTGCATTGGGGGCTATGCGTTGTACGTACGTACCCACTATCTGATGCATGCATGCTGTTCACTGTCGCATATGCTAAAACGTTACTTACGTAACCTCTATTTCATGTTAACATTAATTGAAACATTTATTTCATGTAAACATGGATTGACTTGCAAAAAAACAATTTATTGCTGCAAGTTTGCGTGATATAATGTATGCGCAATCACTCACTTATTGAAGTATGCAAGATACTAGTGAGCTCATGTGCAAGCCGATTCCATTTCATCCCTGCGAACTTCTTGACTTTGTCGATCCACTTACCTCTCAGCCTTCCCCGACTTCGTTTCCTATCCGTTGGTATTATAATGTTTTTGTTGCTATTACTGCCCAGTATAGTTGTCCGTCTTTCGTATTACGTTGTCAGCCCAGGTTCATTTTTTTTTCGCTCGATATCAGCTATCTGCAACCCATTTTGTTCCCTTACGAATTCTGCCGTTATCTGATCTCTTCATGTTACTCCTATAATTTTACACTCATTTCGATTTCAGTTCTTTCCTACACCCCCAAAACACACATCCCTCGCTGAACAGTGCCGGGTTGGATTAATGGATTATCTTCATTAGGTCCTTCGAAACGCGCTTTAGCACGTTGCGGGCCTCTCCCACGTCGGGACAGGAAGACCAAGTCGCTGTGGCGAGTCGCGGGCCCGTCGGACAGCCCATAAGTGTTGTTTTACTTCGGAGCTGGTTGACTGATTCTAAAATATCGTTGCAAGGATGACGAAAACTGCCGTACCACCACAAAGAAAAGGTAAGCAGCACGAACTATACATACATAAAGAATACACGAGCACATTTAAGATAATAAAGATGTAATAAAGAATAAAGACGATAGCAGTATGTTTCAGGGGACTGTGTGGTACGCTGCGGTGTGCTGCATAGTATGTTGTCGTCGTCACTTGCCCCAACGCTTCATTGAGCGTGCGTGCGCGCCAAGAAGAAGTCTCCTTCCGATTATTCTTCGAACACCTTGACATAATCACTTATTATCATCAGCGAAAGAACAACAGGCAGTTCGCTTGTCGTTGCGTAGACAAAAACCCGGATAAGAAAAGAGAAAGAAATATTTGAATGAAGAGCTGGTAATGTTTGGCTTTTCTCCTAACATGCTATTCTAGGTGTTGGGTGAAGATTATGATATATACAGTGATAAACACATATCACTTACAGTACGTCACACGCATTGACTACACTATTTATAAAGCTTTATTCAGACTTGTGGCCCGCAAGAAAGTCACTGGTGCTTTTGTGGCTCGTAAATCTACCGGAGCTGCTTTTACACGGGCCCAGAATATGTGTCAGCTCCAAGCTCGAGTGTCGTTGGAGATTATAAGCGCCTTCAGAGACTGTCCCTCCGGTGCGCATAGTGTGCATTGACAGGTGAGGTAATTGATATTTTTAGGACGTTACATTGGGCACACACTGGTGGGTCCGAACGTCCAATTTCGTTCGTAAAGTAATTTGTATGTGTGGCGTTGTATAAAAGTAAAAAAAAGAGAGGAAGTAAACGCGAAATGGAAAAAGAGAGAAAGGGAAATTATAAGAAGAAAAATTTAAAGAAGTAAACAGAATTAAAGAGAGTAAAAGAGATTGAAAAAGGAAGCATAGGCGGAGAAAAAGAAAGAAAGCGAGGAGGAAAAAAAAAACTGAAGAGAAACAAAGCAGGCTACGCGTGTTTCCAGCAACCATCAGAATATTTTAAAACTCTAGCTATAATTCAGTGGGACCGATTCTGTAATAAAAGAGTTAATCGGGGAGAAAACGAAAGTGATTTCGAGCACACTTAACGTAAAGTAAATAAGTAGTCTTATCTCACATGCAAATGGCTGCACGTGACAATTAATGGCTAATTTCAAGTACTGAATGGCAAACGTGAGCAGGTTCTGTGACTCGCACTAGTACGACCAAACTTTTTATCGAAATAAAAAAAGCATATTGTGTCACTGATTGCTAAACTTCTTTAAAGAATTTTACGCAAACATTCAAATATTTTCGATGCCCTGCCACGCGCACCTATGGTGGCTGTGGTATATATAGTTAAATTTTAGTAAGGAAAACCACGACTGTGTTGATTTCTATCATAAATGTCACTCAGAGAACTGTTGCTTCACAATATATTCTTGCAGTTGCATCGAGTCAGAGAAAGAAGCCGATAAGGAAGAGACGCTAACTGCAAAAGCATTGATGTTTCACGCCTTTATGCTGGGAAAAGAATAGAGTGATAAACAAAAGAAAAGGCATAAAAACGATATATCTTTGTTATGTCATGTAAAATCCGGAAAGATTGCAATGTTATCGCAGCTTCATTCTTTGGTATGTATTTGCTTAGCAACATACATACGTGTTGAGTAAAATCGTCTGTAAAACAATATATTTGAGGTTATATATATATATATATATATATATATATATATATATATATATATATATATATATATATATATATATAGATGAAATAGATGATCAGAGTTCTTCTGGCTGCCGTAATAAAAGTTACAAACTTCGAGAGTAGTGCATTATAGGAAACAAAACAATAAAATATTTATTTAATCCTAACAGTTTCGGCTGGTGGACCAGCCTTCTTTGGAGGATATAAGTGAAATGGTACAAGTTCCCGTAGCAGAGAGTCACCCTCACAGTTTGAAGACGATAAAAAAAAAAAGAGGGGACAAACGGGCGAACGAGGTAGCAACAGACAACAAGAAGCAGAAGAAGGGGAGGAACTAGAAAGAAGCGATGGAGAGCCGCCGGAAACGAGCGGGTAATTCTGGCATTGTTACTGGGTATAGGTAAGACGCGCCGCCAGCGGAGGCGACCAAGAAAAACGGAAAAATGTGGAACATGTTTTGCTTACTCGCATCCCACACATGGATCGAGTTTAAGTTCACGTGGTTCAACGGCTGGCCCGTGGCATCGGGCCACGCACACACACAAGAAGCATACGACCTGCTCCAGCTTTCGGAAAATACTGGCCACGTGGGAAAGCTAATGTGCCCTCTCACCCTCCTTCCACTTGCCCTCTCTTGCAGAAAACTGTACAACCAGTCATACTGAAAATAAATGAATGGGTATTCTTGTAAAGGATGAACAAACAAAAACGTAAACAAAAAAAATAAAATTAAATAATACTAAAAAGTACTCAGAAATGAAAATAAAGTCTAATAATACTAACACACGCCGTTTGGTTCACGTAGCATAGAATTCGTTTAGTTTCACGCGCTATATTGACCAACTTACGGGTGCTATTCACGTATGTATAAATAAATTAATTGAGTAATTTAAATTCTGTGTTTCACGAAACGTCGCGGAGGCACGTCAGTCGCCCAGGGCTCTCGTTGATTCCGTCGGTAAGTGATCTGAATTTCTCTATGAAGTATGACTCCCGCTGTTCGCGCTCCCGTGTGTTCTGGAAGCCGGATTGTAGGAGTATGACACTTACGCGTTCGAAAGAGTGACCAGGAAGATTGATATGTTTGGAGAACGGCAAACTGGGGAGGCCCTTTACGTGTGCGCTGTGGTTGTTGAAACGCAAACGGAATGCGGTTTCCGTGTGCCCATTATATTCCTGAATATATTGCAATATATTCGAATATAATCCAACACGAATATATTCCAATATATTCACGTGTCCAATATATTCCCCAAACAGGAATCGTGACCCCGTGATCAACCCCGTGATCACGGGGTCGAACACGGGGCCATCGGGGTCGTTTTGCATGCTACCGAAACTACTTTTGTAAGTTAGTATTTTAAGTTGTCTTCTATATTTAATGCAAAAACACTTGAAACGATTTTTTTTTCATGATTTCGAAGTAAATATTATGAGGGAGACAGAAAATTAGGTGGGCAAATGAGATTGAAACGTTTGCAGGTACTATAACGTGGCACCAGAAAGCACATGCAGGAACGGGTTGATTGGAAAAACATAAGAGAGGCCTTTGCCCTATACAGTGGGCGTAGTTATATAGAGAACTGCTGCTGACGATGATGAATACGTATTTTGCAATAAATGCAAACTTAAATATAGACTATTTGTCCTTCAACATTTCTCTGCGGGTCTTTCACGGTGGGACTATAGAGGTGGCCGATATGAGACCAATTATACGGTTTAGAGCTGGGCTAGTTGACGAGATATCATTTTACCATGCGGTGCAGTAGCGCAAATACGACGGTAGACAAGAACAAGCAGAACCACGACAATCGCAACCTATTTTATTTCAGAAGCAGCACTTCATATATGTAACCCAAATCTCCAGTGACACAGAAAAAAACTACAAACACTGAATGATAGCCGAAAAATCATTTGCGCACACTCAAGTGATAGTGGACAACAGGTAAGCTTAGACATCTTTAGATGATGTAACAAATAGCAGCGCTGGGTATCATTAAGAATATTGGCGTGGATTTACATGTGCCTCAAACAGAATTGAATAAAAAAGGAAAGAATACCCATTTAAATACGAATTTCAAGTGATATATAGTATGAGGCAGTTTTAGTATCTTATACTAAAAACGGACTAAGCGTAACTGCCTTATACTATCGCTTGAAGTTCGTATTCGAATGGGTATTCTTTTCTTTCTTTATTCAATTTTTTTGAGGCACATGTAGATCCACGCCAATATTCTTAATGATACCCAGCACTGCTATTAGTTACATCATCTAAAGCTGTCTAAGCTTACCTGTCGTCCACTATCACTTGAGTGTGGGAAAATGGTTTTTTGGCAAGCATTCAGTGTTTGTAGTTCTTTTTTCTGTGTCGCTGGAGATTTAGGTTACAAATGTGAAGTGCTGCTTATGAAATAAAATTAGTTGCGAGTGTCGTGTTTCCGCTTGTCCTTGTGTCCCGTCGTATTTGCGCTATTGCACCATATGGTAAAATGAGACCCATTATGCTGACATGCGGTGATCCTCAATGACAGGTGTAACACGTTGTGTCGTTCCGTTCTCTTGTTGAGCATCGCAGTTGAACCTATGTTGCGGTGCTCGGCTGCTGAGCTGAAGGTCCTGGGTTCGATTCCGTCCGTGGTGTTCGTATTCAGACGGAAACTAAATGCTAGAAGCCAGCATACTATGTCACGTTGGTGCATGTTAAAGAACACAAGATGTCCGAAATGAAATTAACTCTATTATTGTACATACAACATGCCTCGTAAAGATAACGAAGTTTCGGCACGTGAAGTCCAACATGTTATTGTTAAGCGTTCTTTTTAATTCTTTCAATTCAATTGCTCTATACTATCTTAATTTCGCAACCTTCATTTCACAAACACCAACGGATTTTTTTTTCACTATGCTTTATTACATTACACGAAGTAGTGACATAAGCGTTGCAAGCACAATGCACAGCGTATAGCAGCATTCATGGCTTGTGCGGAGCGGATGACAGCTGTGGGTATTTCGCTCTGGTTATAGGTGATTTGAATAATTATTGCAATAATTGATTTATCGCACAGGCAAAATTTAATTCGTATTCATTTACTCCTCATGGCCAAAAATACAGAAGAAGCTGTTCTAAAATATTTTTCGGTGTTGGTCACTAAGCCTATAGGGGTGAAGAATCGCATTTTTTTTCTTCGTAAGCTTGAAACAGCACCCCAATTATTGCAATAGTGCGAAACGATACGCGCGTCATCAGATAACAGCATCTCAGTAACGTATTCTTGCGCACTGATCCCGAAACTTGATTAGCTTGTTGGACTGAGAAAACCATTACACGTGTTGCGAAACGGGTGCCTCACCATTGCTTGCCGTGTCGGATCCGCTGTCCGTGCCTGTGGGCGAAGCGCACCGTGTCCCGGCATGGTAGCCCACCGGCACCCTTCGTCGCTCCTCGGAGCACGTCGACGACCTGTCAAGTCCCAGGATCGCGTCGATCGAGTAGGCGTGCACGAGTCGACGGTCGACACTCTTGGTCGAAGGCGCCGGCTCCTTGATGTCACCACAACCACCGGCATCACGTGCGGTCGCAGCCACCTCGTGCAGCATGACGATGCTGTAGCCGTCGTCACAGAACGGTGGGGCCAATGAGGAAGAAATGGCAACAGCAGCAGCCGAAGCAGCCGCGACTCCTACTCCGAAGTCCTCTCACTGCTCTCGTGCCGGGCGAACGACGTTAAGAAGAAAAAAAATTAAAAGCTAGAAACTTACTCGCGTAATGCCGAAGGCCGCGGTCGTCGATTTTTGACGCCGTTCACAAAGTCGTGCCTAGCCGGGCCGAGCGATTTTGCTCGCCACCACCGCTGCCACCGCGGGACCCTCCTCCCTTATCGCCTCCCGTATTGGGGAGAGAGGGAAGCAAGCGCAGCCTTGGAGCGAACTTGGAGCGAAGGGTCCCCCGAGAATCCGAAAAAAAAACGACAAATAAGGCGCGAGAATCTCGGAACAGCAAAGTGCCCGCTCCGAGGTAGCGCGCTCTCTCATTGGTTCCACGTAATTGCCCAATCGGCGGCGTCCTGTGACGCGCCGGCCTCGCCACTCGGCGGGCAAGGGGCTCGTGACGTCACAGAGCGTCGTGGATCGGGGGACGCCGGGGCTCCCGCGGCGCCATGCAGCGCCGTCGAGGTGCTTCCTTTCCTTGCCTCTTTTTGCTTTCCCGGCTTTCCCTTTGATCGTGGCGGTCTGCTCTGGTCGCCTCGGCGCTGGCGCGCGCGATCGAGTCAGGGGTGCGAGTGTGCGTGCGTACCAGAGGCCCAGGGTGCGGCCCCCACTGTGCGACCGTGTTTAGTCTTTCCCCGTTTCTCTTTGGTGTTTACTTTCATCTTTTCTTGTGCGCGTTTATTGTACTCCTTCGGTTGTTTCATTTTTACGGTACCATTGCAGTTTCATCTGCACGCTGAATAGATTTAACATTTCTCTTTTACTGCGAACCATTTTTTTCCCTCTCCTTTGCTTGCGCGAGTGGAGACGGAGCAGTTGTGTGCAGCGCAGCGTCCGATTCTCCCTCTATCATTGCCGTTGCCGGCGTTGTTTAGGCGGCGTTTGATTCGGAGCGCTTCGTCGTCTTCTCAAGTGGAAAGAAGAGTTTCGGCCCTGCGAAGCGGGGCTAAATCGGAGCAAGATTATCTCTGTCTGCTTACCCTCAGCCCGCCTCCGAGCTTCTCATCTCCCTCTCTCCTCTTTTCCCGCTTGTTTTGTTCTTGTTCGGCACTCCTCCCAAATTATCGCTTTCGGACACCTTCTTTCTCTACATCTCCCCCTCCTATCCACCGCTGCCATAGTTTCTTCCCACCCCAGGTGTCTCCTTTGTCTTTATCGCTATTCCGGGGCGCCTGTGCAGAACGCTTTGAATGGTGCAGTCTTTACAGCCTTTCCCCCTGTCCCGCTGTTACCCATCTCAGAGCAAAAGCAAAGCTTCCTCACTTTGCGCAAATGATGCCCTACTTTTGTTTCTTTTTCTTTCTATGCTTTGGCCCATGACGGAAATGTAGGATAGAGAGAATGCCGTGAAAAGCGATAGAAAGCTTCGCGTTCGCTCTATTCTTCTTCATATAGACGCTATGTAGCTCATACGACAATTCCTGTTTCTGCTTTCTTTTCCTCTTTTTTTCTTTGTCTCTGTATTTTGTTCTTTACTCTTCACCGTAGTTTACTTTCTACGCTCACGCAGTTTCTGCGGCGAAAACGGGCAGCTTGTTGGCCGGGAAGGGCGACCACACGCACCTGGAAAAGCGTTATCAATTAAACGGTAGCCTCCCGCCACGACAATATTAATAAGAGCCGCAGGTGCGTAACGTGGTGGAAGGGAGCCTGCGGACGCGCGAGTGCGCCCCCGCTGTAGTATTGTACGTGTGCCGCGTCGGTACAAACAACGCTGTACTCTCTCGTGTCCTCGCTGCGCTGCAATCTCCTTAATTAGAGTGGAGGCGCGTAAAGTCTATTTTGTAACGCACGTCACCCCGGCTGGATTGTCACAAACAAGAAATACGGTAATCATTTTTTGTTCTTTTTGTGGTAGGGAAGAGGAGATGAGAGAGTATACCTTCGGGGATCATTTTTCCTGCTTAGGTTGTTTTGAATTATTGAAGTGCACGGGGGCTTCATATTAGGTGGTTTGATTTACAAGAAAACGTTTTAAAATTGTGTACGAACTGCGTTGTGCGGAAATGCTGGCAATATTTAAATTGCTGAGATAGGCTATTGTGTTCTTCACGTCGCACGTACAGGCTAAATGTAGGTATACAATACTCACGGATTGAAATAGGACACATGTGCAATGTGCTCGGGGAAACAAGGTGTTGCATTGTGATATTGAACGAGAGGGATAACATTTGCGCAGCAGGATTGCTGCTTTCGGTCGCCAATGAGCTGCCGCAGACGGGATTCGATCCCGCGACCTGCGGGTCAGCAGCCACTAGACCACCGCGGCGGGGCGACTGTGCGCGCTTTCTGTGCTCACTCTGATAAGCTACTGTCACGGCGAACTTCACGCTCGCTTTTTCCACGCACAAAGCCAGCCGCATGCAGGTATATATAAATGGACCACAGACGTCGAACTTACAAAGAGTCAAAGGCAAAGACAGCAAACGAAAAAAAAAGAAAGATGGCAAATCAATCCTCACGTGAGTCTGGCGCCAGCGACATCGCGAATGTCGTAATCTCTCGCACTAACGGTGTAATAAAATAAATTACGGAGGGTTCGTAAGCCTGTACGCACGTCCACCTCGACATGTGCACCCTTCACGGAGGAGCACTGCTTTCTGTGACTAGTTCAAACAACGAGCTGCCGTTCTAATTAGCAAATTGCGGCCAGCAAGCAAGGGCTCATGCAGAGACAGCCGTAAAAACATATAAAAAAGAAAAAGCTGTCCTTCCGTACCTCACCCCCCTCGCTTTTTCGGAAATTTCTTGCGTATAGGTCCCACAGGCCACGTGTTGTCCGGCACTTTATCTCTGCAAGGGTACAGCAGGTAATTTCAATCCACCTATCCGCCCCTGCACGCAAACTTTTATTCCCAACTTCTGGTAACCCCCTTTTTCAGACTACGAGCACCAACGCATAGTATATACACACGCCAAGTGCTGCAGCAGTGTGCTTTCGTGAGCCCTTTGCTGCGGGCGTGCATGTAGGTTTATCTGCAATAAAGGTGGTTGGTCACTTCCCCGCGTGACCCTTCATCCCTCCCCCGCCAGGTGGCACTGATGTTATTAGCGGCGTCCGGGTTTATATAGCTGCCCGCATGCGTGTCTCGGCCCTCGATTGGCACGATCGCTTTCGCGCACGATACGAACAAACACACACGAGCTTGACCCCTGTATTCTGGAACGACCCTTCACTCAACGCTCCACTTTCAGTTGAGAAAGTTAATGGGAGCGCCATCTCTGGACGGGGAAAGTCACTGCATGTAAGTGATAATTTGCTGCTATTCTTGAGTAGCGCAGCGTCATTTTCAGCCGAGCAGCGGCGCAGTGCGCAACTCTGTCAAGTGAAGGGTGAAAGTCGAGTCGAGGAGCGTTTGTGAATAGGGGGGGGGGGGGGTGAAACTTTCGCAACGCGCGACTGCCTGCCAGCATGCAGTCGCGGTAACGAATGCAGTAGTAAACCTATCTTCTGGACGCAGTGTATCCCCTTCCACAAAATCGGGGTCGGACCTTCTGTCATTAATCACTAACCATGTCGAAGCACACTTAACGGAGCAATTGCTTCACGAAAGATATTGTGGTGTACAGAATTTTTCGAATTTGTGTGACATCTGCCACCAATGTCACATGGGTGTCGTCGAGATTTTGATTTCGAGGTTTAAAGCCATGTTGACGTTCCTAGTGGGGAAGGGGGAGAGCGCTGGCGCGGCTTGCGTGTGAGGCAAGTGCTGGCGTGTGGGAACGTGGGGGAGGGGAGGAAGAGGCAAGTGCCCTTTCTGCGCCCCCCTGCTGACGTCCATGTCTCGTCAAGCATTGATGCATAGCACAATCGCACAGTTTTCTACACGGGCGTTGGCCTGTCTATCCCTTTATAGATTCTTCGCCGCTATCTCTAAACTGCTGCTGGGCGCATATATGCACGCGTGTATACTATTGCATCTGCTAACCCGCGCCATTGACTCCACTGGACCCGCGTAACCCTTACCGGGAGTGTTTCATGCGATATACTAAGCACAAACACCAGCGGCAACTCTTAATCGGTACAAAGCTCTTCATAAACGTTGCCCGCATATGGCCGATTGGAACCACTATGAGCTTACGGTGCGAAAATGACTAGATCAGCTGGGTTTCAACTATAGGCACCGCGAGCACCCGCGCAAGCAAGAGAGCACGCTTGACGTCACAGGTGCTCAAGCGGGCGTCAGCGCGCGTTTAGAGATATCTCGACGCGCCCACCTTTTCGCGCAGTGACGCGGCTCCATTAGGACTAATTGAAGCACGCCTCGAACGCGTATACGCACACGCCGCTGTCCTAACCGACAGGGCTTTATCACCTGTACGGACGAGTATTATACCGCGTATACGTTATCGTCTCTCTGCTCCCTTGAGCTTCCACTTGCCGTGTACGCGCAACAGCGAGGCGCGGGTGCGTGGGTCACGTTTATTGAATCTGAGCCTCCATGGTTGCTGTAGAATTACTATCGGGACATTATACGACGCCATACTAACCCGTGCTTTTTTTTCCTATATGCGTTGTTAGTGAACTTCAGTGGCAGTGAGTGCAACCAATGCACTCTCGGGAGAACTGAAGTTAATGAGTGAAATGGCCGGAGTCATCGAGGCGTAGTACGGTTCCTAGTGCAGCTAATGACCTGAATGATAGTGTGGAATAAAAAAAACAAAACAAAGTCAAACACGTCTGAATTTGCTTTTCAAACGTGAGAGTGTGGGTGCCTCTATATATACGTTTCTGATTATGTACGGTGTATCCTACAGGAGTTTTGACAGCGAAACTAAAATTTAGGAAGCCATGAGGTAAGTGAAGATCCCGCTTATTCGTACACACATGAGCATGCAAGCTTTTTAAGTCAGCCAAACTGATGTTATGAACATGTGGTGTTTTCAAGAAAGAAACGGCGAATGATAGTATACACCTCAAAAACACCAGATGGTCAAAATTTTCGGAGCCTTCTACTACGGCATTTCTGATATTGATATCGTAATTTCGGGCCATAGAATCTTAAAAGAGTGTTAATTGTATACACTTGAGTTTTTGCGACATCGCAGCGTATCACTATCATACAGCGTCCCCGTGTTTTGGCCAAAATGGTTCTCACCTTTTCATTAACATATTGGATGGTCGCTGCCGTGGGAGTTGTTTCACCGTTAGACATTTTTTTATGTCCGCTCATAGGCGTCGGGCCACAGCAGCGTTTATGAAGGCTTTTTTCATTAGAACATTTGGAGGCGACGTCATTAAACATCTGTATACTATATATGTATGTATATATTTTAAACTTCGAGAATAGTGCAGTATAGGAAACAAAACAATAAAATATTTATTTAATCCTAACAGTTTCGGCTGGTGGACCAGCCTTCTTCGGAGGATCGGAGTGAAATGGTACAAGTTCCTAGCAGAGGGTCACCCTCACAGTTTGAAGACCCTCAAAAAAAAAAAAGAGACAAACGGGCGAACGAGTTAGCAACAGACAACAAGAAGCAGAAGAAGAAGAGGAACTAGAAAGGAGCGACGGAGAGCCGCCGGAAACGAGCGGGTAATTCTGGCATTGTTACTGGGTATAGGTAAGACGCGCCGCCAGCGGAGGCGACCAAGAAAAACGGAAAAATGTGGAACATGTTGCCGTTTACTCGCATCCCACACATGGATCGAGTTTAAGTTCACGTGGTTGGGCGGCTGGCCCGCGGCATCGGGCCACACACACACATACACACCCAAGAAGCATACGACCCGCTCCAGCTTTCGGAAAATAATGGCCACGTTGGAAAGCTAATGTGCCCTCTCCCCCTCCCTCCACCTGCCCTCTCTTGCAGAAAACTGTACAACCAGTCATACTGAAAATAAATGAATGGGTATTCTTGTAAAGGATGAACAAACAAAAACGTAAACAAAAAATAAAAATTAAATAATACTAAAAAGTGGTCAGAAATGAAAATAAAGTCTAATAATACTAACACACGCCGTTTGGTTCACGTAGCATCGAACTCGTTTAGTTTCACGCGCTATATTGAGCAACTTTCGTGTGCGACTTCACGTATGTATAAATAAATGAATTGAGTAATTCAATTTCTGTGTTTCACGAAACGTCGCGGAGGCACGTCAGTCGGAACGTGTGTGTTCTGGAAGCCGGATTGTAGGAGTATGACACTTACGCGTTCGAAAGAGTGACCAGGAAGATTGATATGTTTGAAGAACGGCAAATTGAGGAGGCCCTTTACATGGGCCCTGTGGTTACTGAAACGCAAACGGAACGCGGTTTCCGTGTGTCCAATAAATTCCTGTTTGCACACCTCACAGCGAATTTTGTATACCACATTGGCTGAGTCACATTTAAGGTCGTCTTCAATTTTGTACACATAGTCTGAACAGGAGGCTTCGGCCGTATCTGTGGTCACCATGTGTGTGCACACCCTGCAGCGAGGTTTCCCGCACGGTCTACAGCCCTGATGGTGGTCGGATTTGTGTGTTTTCGTCCTGACCAGTAACTCTCTCAGGTTTTTATTTCTTTGGTAAACCACCTTGGGCGGAGTCTGAAAAACGGCAGAGAGGCGACTACTCTGTTTAAGTATGTTGAAGTGGCGGGTTAGTATAGAATTCACCCGAGGGGCGGCGGCGCAGTATGTGAGGATTAAATTTGCCCCTGAAGTTATATCATCTTTATTCCCGCCTTTTTCTCCCATTGTTGATTCTCGGTCCAAAGAGCGAGCGCGCTCAATTGCATTGTCAATTATTTTTTCGGGGTACTTCTGACGCAAGAAGGCTGCTCTCAATGCCTGTGCGTGGGTGTCAAACTGCGTGATTTCAGAGCAAATTCTTCTGTATCTGTGGGCTTGAGAGTAAGGAACACCTGTTTTGCAGTGATGGGGGTGACTGCTACGGAAATGCAGATACTGTTGGCGGTCAGTTGGTTTTTTATACAGGGAAATAGATATGGTGGTGCCACTGAGTGATACAGTGACATCCAGAAAGTGAACACCCTTCTGCGAATACGTGTGCGTGAATGTTATCGAAGGATGCAGGGAGTCGAAACCGGAAATGAATTTGTGGTGAACATAATCTTTTCAAATTCATTTCCGGTTTCAACTCCCTGCATCCTTCGATAACATTCACGCACACGTATTCGCAGAAGAGTGTTCACTTTCTGGATGTCACTGTATCACTCAGTGGCACCAGCATATCTACTTCCCTGTATAACAAACCAACTGACCGCCAACAGTATCTGCATTTCCATAGCAGTCACCCCCATCACTGCAAAACAGGTGTTCCTTACTCTCAAGCCCACAGATACAGAAGAATTTGCTCTGAAATCACGCAATTTGACACCCACGCACAGCAATTGAGAGCAGCCTTCTTGCGTCAAAAGTACCCCGAAAAAATAATTGACAATGCAATTGAGCGCGCTCGCTCTTTGGACCGAGAATCAACAATGGGAGAAAAAGACGGGAATAAAGATGATATAACTTCAGGGGCAAATTTAATCCTCACATACTGCGCCGCCGCCCCTCGGGTGAATTCTATACTAACCCGCCACTTCAACACACTTAAACAGAGTAGTCGCCTCTCTGCCGTTTTTCAGACACCGCCCAAGGTGGTTTACCGAAGAAATAAAAACCTGAGAGACTTACTGGTCAGCGCGAAAACACACAAATCCGACCACCATCAGGGCTGTAGACCGTGCGAGAAACCTCGCTCCAGGGTGTGCACACACATGGTGACCACAGATACGGCCGAAGCCTCCTCTTCAGACTATGTGTACAAAATTAAAGACAACCTCAACTGTGACCCAGCCAATGTGGTATACGAAATTCGCTGTGAGGTGTGCAAACAGGAATATATTGGACACACGGAAACCGCGTTCCGTTTGCATTTCAACAACCACAAGGCACACGTAAAGGGCCTCCCCAATTTGCCGTTGTCCAAACATATCAATATTCCGGGTCACTCTTTCGAACGCGTAAGTGTCATACTCCTACAATCCGGCTTCCAGAACACACGGAAGCGCGAACAGCGGGAGTCATACTTCATAAAGAAATTCAGATCACTTACCCACGGAATCAACGAGAGCCCTGGCGACTGACGTGCCTCCGCGACGTTTCGTGAAACACAGAAATTGAATTACTCAATTCATTTATTTATACATACGTGAAGTCCCACACGTAAGTTGGTCAATATAGAGCGTGAAACTAAACGAATTCGATGCTACGAGAACCAAACGGCGTGTGTTAGTATTATTAGACTTTATTTTTATTTCTAAGCACTTTTTTAGTATTATTTAATTTTTTTGTTCATCCTTTACAAGAATACCCATTCATTTATTTTCAGTATGACTGGTTGTACAGTTTTCTGCAAGAGAGGGCAGGTGGAGGGAGGGGGAGAGGGCACATTAGCTTTCCAACGTGGCCATTATTTTCCGAAAGCTGGAGCGGGTCGTATGCTTCTTGTGTGTGTGTGTGTGTGTGTGTGCGTGTGGCCCGATGCCGCGGGCCAGCCGCCGAACCACGTGAACTTAAAAACTCCATCCATGTGTGGGATGCGAGGAAGCGGCAACATGTTTCACATTTTTCCGTTTTTCTTGGTCGCCTCCGCTGGCGGCGCGTCTTACCTATACCCAGTACCAAAATGCGAGGAAGCGGCAACATGTTTCACATTTTTCCGTTTTTCTTGGTCGCCTCCGCTGGCGGCGCGTCTTACCTATACCCAGTAACAATGCCAGAATTACCCGCTCGTTTCCGGCGGCTCTCCGTCGCTCCTTTCTAGTTCCTCTCCTTCTTCTGCTTCTTGTTGTCTGATGCTACCTCGTTCGCCCGGTTTTTTTTAGGGTCTTTAAACTGTGAGGGTGACCCTCTGCTACGGGAACTTGTACCATTTCACTTATATCCTCCGAAGAAGGCTGGTCCACCAGCCGAAACTGTTAGGATTAAATAAATATTTTATTGTTTTGTTTCCTATACTGCACTATCCTCGAAGTCTATAACTTTTATTACGATAGCCGGAAGAAACTCTGATCATCTATTTCATCTATATATATATATATATATATATATATATATATATATATATATATATATATATATATATATATATATATATATATATATATATATACCAATTCATGTGGGTTGCCTATAGATGTCATGAATTGTATCGTGTATGAAACTGTACTACGTTTGATGTGTGGCGCTCAAGCGGAGCATTGGCACGCAATCTTCAGAAAGTTATACCCCTGCCTGCAAAAATAGTACTCATTATGCTTCTGAAAGGAGAAGCAGTACCGGGGCTACTGATGCTAGTACGCTTGCAAGGTGCCTTCTACTCCATTCATTCATTTAGCGGCTGGTGTATCGCTCATTGTGTGACACCTGGTTTTTAAACGTTTGTTCTACCGTGTTATACTCGGACATGTCAACGCAGTTCCTTTCCGACATAACGCTTGTATATAGCTTTTTTTGCGTTGAAGTTTCGACGAGCACCGGGATGGCTCAGACACACATTATGTGGAAAACGAGAATGGCGGTACAAAATGCTGACCCAGAGGCTCATTATGCTAGAGGGTATTTTATTGAATATGCAGTATATATACGAAAAATGTTTTACGTTCACAATGAACCACCAGAATAGATGTAGTTTGATTGCAGCAGTTTTAAAGCTGTGACAGCTGCACCTTCTGCTACCATCTTTGTTATGTATGTTTTTTCAAGTATTTGCGTGTTGAATATGTTGTGTGTGTCTGCCATGAAGTTATGAACTATAGGTAATAAAAATAAAGAAGATAAATAGAAGCAGCGCTTGTACACTTATTGTCGCTCTAAAATTGCAACAGTGCACTTCTCTACGATATTGTGTACTATTTTAATACGCATTCTAATAAATACCATGATAAAAACACCAGCATGGCTCAGATGTGGAATATTGAGCTGGCATGGAGAAGACCTATAGGTTCAAACCCCGTTCGATCCTGCATAACTTTTTGATTTCGTGTTTTTTTCTTATTTCGTGCGATTGTGCTTACGGACACCGGTGGCGGCGGTGGCGAACAACGACGGAAGCCTTGTTGTGATCTCATAATAAAGATACTAGGACCTTGGGCATCTGCCTCAGTTGCGCAGAAAGCAACTAAAGCACTGCTACTTTACCTTAAGTCAACAAACCTGAGCGACCGCCTGTAAACTGTGTGTGCTCCCCGAGTGTGCTCGTGATTGTGTGTACCTTCTCATCTTTCTGCAACCTCTTTTCCCCCCTTTATCCCCTCCCCAGTGCAGGGTAGCAAACCGGATGTGCGTCTGGTTAACTTCCCTGCCTTTCCTTGCATCTTTATCTCTCTCTCTCTCTCATAATGGCTTTCGCTGTAATATAGTCTTTCAAACCACTCAAACGTTTGTAGTAAGCCAACATAGAGCCAAAAAATTTCTAGCGGCTTTTTGCATCCAATGATCAGATGAAGAAGATCCCGTATACGAAGCATTCTGCAAGTGACAAGGTATGACCGCATCGTGCTGCCCCCTTGCGTCAGTTGCAAACGTAAGCGTCTATATACGACGTGCTCTCTCACTCGCACCACAGCGAGGCACGTCGCGAGTCGTCCGCTGCAAACGTACAGGCCAAAGGGAGCCACCGACCGCGCCGTCTGTCATCCACGCCGCACACGTCCCTGCCAAATCACTCGTGCGCGACCTCACTGTACCTACGTGCGATTGTCCAATCAGTGAAGAGATCCATCATACGTTGGTTCGGTGCCTCCCACTTCTAATTGATTTGATTGCCTTTCCTTGCTCGCCAGTCGCGATATGTACCAGCGCCACCTTACAACCTCCTAATCTTTAATTTACGTTTCGTCGTTCTCGATTTGCGGACATATTTAGCAGAAAAAAAACATAAAAGCTGGTTCTATAGGGATGTCCGTTAATTATAAGCTCGTAAAGGTGTACGTGTGTGCCCACGTCTGTGGCACACGCGTCTGCAGTTGGTCATGATTTGCAGCCAACTTTCACGGGACATCGTTTTGTGCTATCCAGATGGGTGGGTTGAGTAAGTGCGTCCGGTTTGCAGCGAAATGGGCGAAAAAATATTACCAACTCGGCGTCACTCATTCCACTTTCGCATTTAACAGCATGTACGCCCTCGTGTTCCCCAATTCCTGCGATTCGAACGACTGTTCTTGGGTGGTGCGGAAACGAGCTGTCACTGTTGAGCGGACAGTTTAATTCGCTTTATTGCCTCAGAGCTGCAGTTTAAAACAAAAATGTTTTATGAAGTTTAAGCAAGACAGACTGTCAAAGAAGGAACATGTGCTGTCATCTGCTAAAATATTTGACTCCACTGCACTTTCGTTGGTCGTTCCTTTGACGTTCGCTACAAAAGTGCAGGTTGAGTAATCTTGTAATGAGAAAAGAGCTGTTGTGGTGACCTTCTTCTGTTCACATTTGAGTAACGAAGCCAAATATATTAGCTCTGTTCTATGGCTGCAGGTTTTCAAGCAAGTACTTTCACATGTATTTGCCTTCTCGACGCCAGAGCACTGGTATATTGCCCAGTCGTTCCAGATTTTCTGTGTCCTTTTTTGGTTACGTCTCTGCGGTAAGAATGTGTAGAGCTCGAACTAAAATGTTTTGGATGCGTCAAATATAAGTATATCCAAAACAGTATCAAATCAAGCTCTCACGAGATACATGTATTATATATTCAAACAATTCTGTTGTTAGTATGATATAGACTGGTCATCAATATTAAATATCCCATGGTTAAGTATACCGGCTCAGTGCATAGCTCTGTATGTCGAAATTCAAAAGAAAAAAATAAAGCGTAACTTTTCATAATCTGAACGTAAGGTGGTAGAATATACTTGTAGGGCACATAATTTCAGCGTGCCTAGCAAAATTATGAGAAAAGAATAGACAATGATATGACCAAAAAGCAAAGACCACGATTTATTTTTGTTGCATCATTCCACTTTTCTTCCCCCACTTTTTGCTCTCTCGCAAGTTGGATACTTTCTGCATGCACAGTAAATGCACTTTATGGGAAACTCAGGTCCAACATATTATACTCTTCCAACTTATTATAACCTGTAATCAGGCTATCACAAGTTCGAAAGTGGGGGAATCAAAGCTTCTGCTTGAACCGGATGCAGAACTTGCTCGTTACAAAGCGAGAAATGTAAGCACTTGCACTGCACCGAGATAAACAATCAAACATCCCGCGCTACTTCGTCGCAATTTGCTCTCGTTACGACGAGATTTGCCAGGAGCGTACACCTTACACGTTCTTCTGTGTTGCTTTTTTTTCCGCTTTTTGCTCGAGAGACACACATCGACAATCCTTTCACTGTCGTTGCTGCCATGCATGGCCGCGACAAAAAGCATGGATTCAGACGACGCGCTAATGATATCTCTCTATCCAAATCAGGATCAGCGGATTAAGTATGTCCAATAACAAGAGAGCAATCCGACGAGATTACACGTGCTACTTTTTATTTCTTTTTGTATAATCCCCCAGCTAATATATCCTTAGCTATGAAAGCACTAAACGTCGAGAAGGCTAGAAAATAAAATCGAAGAATCGATATCCGGTGTACGGAGGAGTCCCTATAAGTTCGAAAGGATTGAACATGCAAGTCGCAAAGACATATAGTTGATTGGAATGTACTCTTCCCTAATGAACAGGCTCGAGCATCTGTAATGAGCGACTCCTTTTTTGTTATCTCTTCGCTAGAGCTGATCGGGAGTGCGAGGAAGACAAAGAGTTTCAGAGCTTGGCAGTACAAATAATCTAGTTACAGGGATGATTTGACTTGATAGGAACACGCGAAAGTGACGACAGGAAGACCATGCAATGAAGATGCGCATGCACATAGAGGGGATCAGTAAGGTTCAACGAAAACGTTTGAGTGGTGATGGTTCTTCGATTTCTCATTTTTTTTTATTCTCGTATTCAAGTTTGCCCGGGAATGAGAGCGTCACTGTCAATAGTATGCAATGGCCGAGTTATCAAACGTAGCGCCGTGTGCATTGCAGCAGTTGGAGCAGGAAAGACAGTGCCTTGCGAGACACAACAATGTTTTATTTCATTTTCATTTTTCACTTCATTTATTTACTACTTCACAGAGCAGAGGGCATGAGAAGAAAAAGCTCAGCAAAGCTTGGCTAGGTTTTCCAGCATCACGTACTCGCCGTACACACGTTTTGCGCAAAAATATACAAAACCAAAATAAAACATTCATTACTTGCAGACTCATCAACATTTGAAACAAATAAGCACTCAGATTACTTCATAAAGGCCACTTAACGTTTCAAAGTGCAAATTGAAAATCGCTTCATGAGGAAAACGCTAAGCGCTCAGACCTACAACACATACATGAATGTCAACATCATTTCGTGGTAACACATTCAAAGCACAAGGTAATGTAATTATTGGCAAATGGGCATCGTAAGTATAACGTGAGTACTTTATTTTTTTATATCTTAGCCTCAATCTCATGTTTACATAGACTCTATATACTTTATATGAAAAATGTATCTAGATGGATGGATGGATGGATAGATGGATGAATGGATGCATGGATGGACGGACGGATGGACGGACGGACGGACGGACGGACGGACGGACGGACGGACGGACGGACGGACGGACGGACAGACGGACGGAAAACATTTTATTTATACGTCCTGTACAGGGTGTAGCCACCTGCCTGTCTAATCCCACGTTGGGACTGGGAGGTCAAGCCTCCTAGCCCTGTCATGGGCGTACTGGACAGTCAGAACTTGGGGGACATGGTCGTGAGACTTTATCATCCCTGTAAACCGTTCCCGGGAAATGCCATGGCCAGACGACCCACTCTCTCAGAGCATATATGCTCAAGCTTGCATACTTCTTTCTTGCATGCATTGCAAACAACATTCATATAACTTATATCGTATTCTTCTTTTGCCTGTGCCGGTGAGTAATAATGCTGTGTCTGTAAATGTATAAGTGTGACCACTTGTGCTCTGTTTAGTCTACTGTGAGGGGGTGCAAACTCTCTCCTCCCCAGGCAGTAATGTTTAGTAATTTCATTATATGTCATGGGTGTATTCTATTGTAGATTTTCAAATCTAGCAGAATCAAAGCCATGTGTAAAAGCGGCCTGTCCGTCAGTTCGCGGGCAATGCTGTTGGCCGATTCATTTGGATTCATGGGAATGTCATCGAGTGATTCAAGGTGCGCTGAGAACCAATATATGTAATGTGTATCAATTGCGCGTTTACTATTATAATTCGAACTGCTTGTGTTGCGATCCTGCCACTGCTGAAAGCTATGATGGCTAGTTTTGAGTCACTGCATATCCCGGTGTATCGATCATCCGTCAGGGCCAACGCGATGGCAACATGTTCAGCGACTTCCGGTTTAGAAGTGTAAACCGTGGCGCAGTTGGTACACCTGCCCTAGTGGTCAACTACTACCGCGGCGAACTTTTTTCGGTCTTTGTATGAGGCTGAGTCGACAAAGCAAGGCCCTCTGCCTTGTTTATCTAACTTCTTCAATAAAGCCTTAGCCTGGGCTACCCTTCTGGCGATGTTGTTGGTGCATACTTCTTGGTAACGGGGCAACGATGATGCTCTCAACAAAGTCCTGTGGTATCTTGGTGTATGTCTCCTGGTCGATGTCAGGGTTGATCATGATTCTATCGAGGATCGATCTCCCCGTGCAAGTTTAGAGAGTATTGCTATTTGTGACCTTTCTTAAGCCTCCGCAATTTTTATAGTCGTGTTGTGTACCCCTAACTTAAGCAATGTTTGAGTGCTGGTGCCAAGCGGGAGACCAAGTGCACTCTTGATGACTTTCTTGATCACAGAATCGAGCTTCTTTAATTGGGTTTGTGTCCAGTTATGCATGGAAGCTGCATATGAAATATGACATAGCACGAAAGAAATGATCAACGTCATAAGATGGCTCTCTTTCACGCCCTTTTGTCTCCCTGCAAGTCGTATGGTCATCCGGTATGTGTTCTCTGTCTTGAAGAAAATTTTCTTGAGTGCCATGTGATTCTTACAGTTTTCATCTATAAAAAAGCCGAGTACCCTAATCGTGTCGACTCTGGGTATATTTACCCCGTTTTTTGGTCAATATATGTATGTCACTTTCGGATAGTGGCTTCCAGCCCTTAGGTCTCCATCCTTTCACTTTTCTGTAAAGTAATAACTCTGATTTGTGTGGCGAGCAACTGAGACCAGTGGGCCTCAAGTATTCCTCCACTGTCTGCACCGCTTCTATAAGTGCATCTTGTACATGTCTTTCACTACCACCAGTACATCATATAGTAAGGTCATCAGCATAGATGATGGGGTGAACGTTGCTGATGTTGCTCAGTTTCCTGGACAGGCCGATCATGCACAGGATGAAGAGGTCGGGAGAGATAACAGAGCCTTGAGGGGTTCCACTATCACCGAGTTGAACCACATCCGAGTTGGTGTCTCCTGCCCTTAACCTCGCTGTACGTGCTCCTAAGAAATATTTTATGTAGTTATACATTTTCGATCCAAGTCCGATTTCCTCTATTGTTTGAGGATGTATTTGTGTCTGGTGTTGTCGAATGCTTTCTCCATGTCTAGTCCGAGGATGGTCTTGGTATCTCAAGAGTACCCGTCTAGAATGTGGTGTTTAATTTGCTTCATAGCATCCTGGGCAGATAGTGAGGATCTGAATCCTAACATATTGTAGGTGTATATGTTGTTGCCATCCAACAAATCCATAAGCCTGTTGAGGATTGCGTGCTCGGCAACTTTTCCTGCACAAGATGTTACCGATATTGGCCGCAAGTCCTCCAGACTTGGAGGTTTACCTGGTTTCGGTGTTAGTATGACTTGAGAAAGTTTCCATTAATCTGGAACTTCCCCAGAATTACATGCTTGGTTAATAAAATCAGTAAGTCATTCAATAGAGGGCTCGTCGAGATTCCTGAGTGACTTGTGGTCACGCCATCTGGGCAAGGAGCAGACTTTCTGTTTAACTCACTCAACACCCTTCTCATTTCAGATAAAGTGAAGGGTCGATCTAGCTCCGGCTGAGGGGCTCCCCGGTATTCCGATCGTAGAAATTGTTCTTGCTCCTTAGCGACTGGTAGGAATCTGTCTATGAGTTGTTTAGTAACTGTTTCAATGTTTTGATTTTTAAGGGCTATGTGTATGGCCCGGGCCAGGCAGTGTCTCCAGTTGGATCTAGTACCTTGCTCGTCTAGGAGGTGCTTAATGAGTTTCCATGCCTTGCCGTTCCTGACCTGCCCATCAATCGTTTCACAGTATTCATCCCAATTCTGCTCACATAGGTTGGTGCAGCTGCAGTTCGATTTGTTTATTCTGTTCAGCTATTTTCTTCCATAGTTTACGATGGTGTCTTTGAGTCTGCCATTGTTTAGTAATGGCCTGCTTTGCTTCTATTAAGTGGGCTAGTTTAGAATCCATGGCCTCCACGTTAGCGTCAGTGAGAAGCTTTCTGGTGGCTGCCTTTATATCATTCCTGATGGATTCGCACCGCTGTTTGAGGCTTGGTTTGGCAGCATTGGGTTCACTTTGCGTTCTCATTCTGCGAAAGACATACAAATAAGCAACCTCAAATTCTCGAGTGCAGTCTTTTTAAACCTCCAGCTTATTCTCGAGAACAAAGTGATCACTGCCGAAGTTATGACCAGTATTTGTCCGCATGGCATGCTCTACGTTCTTGACAAAGGTTAGCTCGGTTGTGGTGTCTCTACAGACAGAATTACCGATTCTCGTGGGATACCCTTTATCCGTAATCAAGACCAGGTCTTGCTCGTCCGTATGATTTCATAGAATCCTGCCTTTGGGGTTTGTTGCAGTATATCCCCAGAGTTTATGAGCAGCGTTGAAATCCCCTAATATGATTAGAGGCCTAGCTTCCACAAGTTGAGAAGCTTTCTCGAAAATGATCTTGAACTGTTGCTTGCAGTGCTTCGGGTTAATGATATCGTTCGTACATTTGCAATGCTATTAGGCTGCTCATGCACTGCTTTGAATTCCTCTTGCATAATGTTGTGCCACGGGCCGAAACTTCTGTGTTTCTGTAGTAGACGTCACCTTCAAGCGTGCTGTGTACAGCTATCTACACCAATGACATACCTTTTCCGGTTGAACAGTCGTAGCGGACCATGGTATCAGGGCATTTCTCCTGGTTACCAAACTGCCTGCTCTCCGAGATAAAGTCTTGCTGCGCTGGATCTCTCACACATGGGAATACCTGGGGGCGAGAAGGTAGACCCAGCGATATATCAGGTGCGCCGGGCCACGGAGTCGTCGCCTCAAAATAAACTCGAGGCACACTGCCGCTACCACTGCTGAACTTGCATACTGACCCTCAATTGGCCAGAAGCAAAACCCAAACTCCGATTCCGGAACAGGGATTTTCTATATAGCGCAGTCTGTTTGACCACATTCATACTATCAATCAGGTAATAGAGAAATGCTCAGATTATAACCAACCACTATACATAGCCTTCATAGATTACGAGAAGGCGTTTGATTCAGTAGAAGTATCACCCGTCATGCAGACACTGCGGAATCAGGGTGTCGATCAAGCATATATAAACATTCTGGAAGAAATCTACAGGGAATCAACTGCTACCATAGTGCTTCATAAAGAAAGCAACAGAATACCAATCAGAAGGGTGTAAGGCAGGGGGACACAACCTTTGAAATGCTATTTACCGCGTGCTTGCAGGAGGTTTTCAGAAGCCTAGAATGGGAACAGTTAGGGATAAGAGTTAATGGAGAGTACCTTAGTAACCTGCGCTTCGCAGATGACATTGCATTGCTGAGTAACTCAGGGGACGAATTGCAACTCATGATTACGGAGTTAGACAAGGAAACCGGAAAGGTGGGTCTTAAAATTAATCTGCAGAAAACGAAAGTAATCTACAACAACCTCGGAAAAGAGCAGCGCTTCGAGATAGGTAATAGTGCACTTGAAGTTGCAAAAGACAACGTCTACTTAGGGCAGGTAATAACCGCAGAGCCGAACCACGAGATCGAAGTAACTAGAAGAATAAGAATGGGGTGGAGCACATTCGGCAAGCACTCTCAAATTATGAGAGGTAGATTGCCACTATCCCTCAAGATGAAGGTATATAACAGCTGTATCTTGCCGGTACTTAGCTACAGAGCAGAAACCTGGAGACTTACAAAGAGGGTTCAGCTTAAATTGAGGACGACGCAGCGAGAAATGGGAAGAAAAATGGTAGGTGTAACCTTAAGAGACGAGAAGAGAGCAGAGTGGATTAGGGAACAAACGGGGGTTAAGGATATTATAGCTGAAATCAAGAAGCAGAAATGGACATGGGCCGGGCATGTAGCGCGTAGACAAGATAACCGGTGGTTATTAAGGGTAACTAACTGGATTCCCAGAGAAGGCAAGCGGGTTAGGGGGAGACAGAAGGTTAGGTGGACAGATGAGATTAAGAAGTTTGCGGGTATAAATTGGCAGCAGCAAACACAGGACCGGGTTAACTGGTGGAACATGGGAGAGGCTTTTGTCCTGCAGTGGACGTAGTCAGGCTGATGATGATGATGATGATGATGATGATGATATTAGAAAAAAATATTACACGATCTCCCCGAAAGGGGCAATGGGGTGATGAGGAGCATCGCAGGGAGTTTCAACGGTGGTGTTTGCCGGCTTGCGGTGTTACTTTTGTGGTAAACCTTGCTTGTTATTACGTTGTTAACTTGGTTCCGCATCACCCCATGGTCCCCTTTGAGAAGATGGTGTAATTTTTTAGTTAACGCGCATGCTGCGAATACCACACAGACGTCTTCCTGGACCGCTGAACTTCGCTGCCTTTCCTTCTTCACTATTTCTTGTCATTCTCCGATGTAGTTCACATCCTTCAAAATCTAAATATTTTTCTAAAACAGCCAACCAAACAAACGGAAAACAAACAAAACCTTAGCGCACTCTCTTTGCTTTGTGACTTATCTTTCATGGCCAAAGGCCTGGTATTTGCGCGGATGAAGAAGTTCACTCCGAGTCCTACTAGTGGAGTTTCCGTAGGGGTATATTGCCTATACATGTTATGCTTGGAAAAGCCGGGAAACAGATGATGCACATCTACCTCGCCGCGGCCGCACGAACATGTTGACCGTGGCGCACGTTGAATTCGGAATGAAAGTGCTTTGTGTAAGCATTTCTTAGTTGTGAAATGATGCATTTGCGTGTTGGTACGTCGTGTTATAGTTACTTCTTTCAAGGCTTTCAGAAATAAGCGCAATCTTCTCAGCTCGTCCTCAACAGCCCCAAGACATTTGGTTTTATGGGAATACAAAGAGGCCCCACCATGGTGGTCTAGTGGCTAAGGTACTCGGCTGGCGACCCGCAGGATGCGGGATCGAATCCCGGCTGCGGCGGCTGCATTTCCAATGGAGGTGGAAATGTTGTAGGCCCGTGTACAGAGATTTCGGTGCACGTTAAAGAACCCCAGGTGGTCGAAATTTCCGGAGCCCTCCACTACGGCGTCTCTCAGAATCATATGGCGGTTTTGGGACGTTAAACCTCACATAGCAAACAACCAATACAAAAGGGAAACTAGTGGCAACTTTTGAAGCAGGAATTAGCAAATAAAACAATATTACCTACGTTGAAAACAGTAGCACCGCAGAAACACGTTTATGGGACTCAGCTTCCTAAAATAAGAATAAAAAAAATTCAAGCCGCGCATATCCTTCAGTAACATTATTTCAGTTTCCTCCAAACATTAGTACTCAACATTCACGTAAGTTTTCCGATTCATCACTTAAAAACTTCGCATGCCGCGTTCGGTTCATGGGAATGGCTTATTCCAGGGTTGAAGGTGCACACGCATTGAATTCAAACCCTAAAAAAAGCATCAATTGCCCGTAGCCGCTTGGTTTCGAATCCTGGCAAAATTCTAAGAAGCAGCAGGCATTACAGCGAAACCGAATGACACCCCGCATACCACGCGCTGCCGAATACAGCACACGCTGCGTCGGCGACAGTCCTGAATGGAGACGTGTAATCCTTATTATAATAAATTAGGGATTTCTTAGGATTACAACGACAGTACCTAAAGAGCTTATTAGATGAGATTACGCATGTATGGGGCAGAGCACGGCAATGTGCATAGGCGGGGCGCAGAGTTAGATTGCGGAATTGCGATTTGCATCGAAACAAATATGATTCCGAAAACTAGAAATATAATTTATTAATCTTCCCGTCTCTCCGAGGATCACGTAGGCTTGCCACGAGCAGTGGTCTGAGAACCTGTGATGCACAGGCTATTCTATTTTTTTTCTAATAGAACAGACATATTAGTATCAAACGTCGAGGACGAAAGAAAGGTAGAGGGACTAGAAGGTCTAAGGGAATAGGTTGCTTTCTTTTCCGAAACGTACTCCCAAGTGAGACGAGTTGGAACGGGATTAAAAAAAGAGGGACATGGAGACACTGCTTGCTCCTAATCAATTGTACTGAAACCAAAGCATGCACTAGGAATAAGTGGTTTGGTAAACTCGACTGAACTGGTTTAGAGACGGCTCTCGGAATTTGTAAACTTAATTAAGCGAGAAGATTGGAGGCAATTAAAAGACTGGCCATCCGTATTTAACGAGGCAGCTGGATGCCTCACACACAATGCTTAGTTAGCAGCGGGGACAGAGCACGAGCTTTGGTCAGCGATGAGGTCGACTAAACCTAACTTTAGGAAGTCGAAACGAGAGGTCAATAAACACTAGTATCTGATGTCTTCGGACAAGCAATTTTCGATAGCTGCAATACGATCAAAGAAAGAAGAACATTGAGAAAAAGAGAAAATGCGTAGGATCCTTTTATTGGGAGCTTAAGAGCGCTCTTTCTTTTTGTTTCGAAGCCCAATGGCAACTAGTGAACGAAAGATATTCAGCCACTGTTCTTCGTTCAATCTGAAAATATCTTTTTCAGGGGAATTAACTATGGCCACACGCTTTTTTTTGAGCAGAAGGTACATGAAGTTTAATTTCAGTCAGGGTTGCGTACTGTAGGTGTTTAGCAGTGTGCGTTGCGCAAAACATTGTGGGTTTCGTTAACATAACGTCACTTGAGAGAAACAGAAAGAGAGCGAGAACCCTTAGTCAAAAGGCAGAGAATTCAGTCGACGTATACAAACCAGTGACATGTTACTCGGAGTGAGAAGGTGACTGGGGATGAAAAGACAAGAAAAAGAAGCGCAAAAAGAATAAAGAAAATGTTTAGTTGAATAAAAATACAGGAAAATGAGGAACACTTTCCAAAGAGATTTCGGCAAAAGCCCGTGACCCTTTCACTGATCAAGCCACCTCTCATTTTTACACTCCCAGTGCAAAGGCATGCAAACGAAATGTGTGAGTCATAGAGTTTCGTGCAATATATTACCTTGAGAGGACTTCAACGCAAGTGTTCATGCACGTTTCATCAGCTGTGATTGTACCACTATGGGAATGATGGATGATGGGAAGTACAGGCTTCGGATCTGTGTCGGACGAGTTTCGTTCTCAATATTCGTGATGCTTGTTTTCCCAGTGCAAAACAGTTATATGAAGTTATTTGCAAGTAAAACTTGCGTCGTTATTTCGCACGTTAAACTATTTGTTGCAAAAAGTTTTTGTGACGGTGAATTGGAAGTGTACCCTGAACAATTGTAACCCCGAGGGTATGCATAGCTCTGCCATTATGTCCCAAGTTTGACATTAGGAATAATGGATCAAGCTTTACAATCTTCGAGAACAAATACTGTTTGTTTTTCCATCGAAAGTACGCATTATCTATTTATAGAAATGATAGGACAGTATTGAGTGAAGAATCCTTAACGTGTCGTTTACTGCAATGCCCGGTGCATCTGTCCAAATGGCCTGAACCAAACGTGTCCCTCATTTTGTTGCGAGGTTGAATGAGAGGAGCGGGATTTGCCATCCTTTTGCAGTCGATTTGAACGAGTTTAAGCAAGACGCGCTTAAAGGCCTGACAACTGTCCAGAACTGTCTCTTATACTCACTCAGAAGAACCCTGTTTTTCTCTTGAAATATAGCTTTATACGTTTATTCTTTCATTGAAAATCGCGAATCTGTGGCGCCTCTGGTAGCCACAACTTGAATTGTTCTACGTAACCTGCCACGTGACTGTAGATTAGTGTACGTGGCGAATAATTTTCTTGTTAGTATTAAAATATTGCTCGTTTGTTTATAGTAAAATTTATTACTGCATAGAAATCTGCATATAGGCCTGCGTTATAGTAGTACACAAGTGGCACAGCCTTCGCTAGCCGTAATGAGTCCACGTTTGTCAGCGCTTCTTGAGCATATTTTATGCTTGCTCATGAAATCATGCACCAATTTCCAGGTAGCTAAGGCTTTGGAGTGACGTGGTTTTTCTCACGTTGTCTCAGAAGCAACGCCTGTATACTGCTACTACCAGCCTATTCGGCATATTCGCAGTGACGTTTTTTGTGAATTGGCTAGGCTCGTGTATTGACAGAGTAACGACAACGGAGAAAAGCCCTTTACGACACAGTCGTAACAACCTTGGGCGCAGGCGCACTAAACGCGGCACAAATAAAGGGAAGCTGTATAACAAAGCTGCATCGCCTCAATGTAACGGCTTATTAAAAAAATAGAAGTAAAGCTAAGAATAAAAGCAATGAAGCGCAGTTACAGGAAGTGCTGCCAAAGCATAACAACGATAGCATACACTCGTATTGTGACGCCAGCGGCAAACTCCAGCTGATAGTGCCGATATAATTGTTATCACAATAAAACAAATTTTCGCAAAGCCAAAATTTTCCTGGTGTCTTCGAATGCTAATGTTCCTGGAAGGGGCTTCTATCCCCACATCACGAAAGCGCTTGTCTCTTTCTTGTCCCTTTCTCGTCGTTCCGTTCTCGCACTATAACTATCGTCATGTCATACCGACCAGTCCAAACCGCCACACTTCACCAACGTCTTGGCAGAAAGCGTTTCCTTTTGTTTTGTTTTCTGAAATCTCTGGTACAGAGTATTCATATGGTTAAAATACATTGGCACTCGGCGAACGTTCACGCTTAGCTGAGTGGTCAAGACACTTGCCTTTGAATTGTTACGCCCCAGGTTCGCAGCCAGACCCCTCTCATATATCTCTCTCTTACTACTTCCTTACCGAAGATTTATTACATTTTTCAACACCATAGTATTCAAATAATGTACATATTCCCCCTTCAAAATGATATCCAAGATGTTCTAGTTGCTCATGCATGCTTTGGGCGGGCAACTACGTAGTGACGTAACAAACCTTACTTGGATGTTCTTAGGGTAATAAATATGTGTGATAATGAGCGCACTTAGATGGTAAAGGCACTTATTTCGATAAAAAAAACTATCTCTATTCCTTCTTTCTTTTTTTTTATTTGGTGAGACTGCTTCCCTTGCCCTCTTCCCCAGCACATAGTAGCCAGCCTGTATAAGGACTGGCTAACCTCCCTGTCTTTCCACTCCTTCCTTCCTCCCTTCCTTTCTCCCGAGCTCAAGGTTCCCTTGATGCGTTGGCTTCCCCGCAATGTGTGTCAAAAAGCAGTCGAAAAAATGTGCTCCGTATCTGCATTGCAAATGTCGTCGAAAGACGATAGTCTTGCGTGTGGAGAGAGTGAACAAGACATTTATTTCATGTTCTGCGCAAGAAAATCGGTGAATGGTATTCTGGAGGCGCTGCGTTAGAGTGCCTCTAGCGTGCAGGGGAGGCGAACGAGGGCATAAAGTCACGTCACACGTGAGACATGAGCGCCATCTGGCAGTTTTCTTGGACAACGAAGCGCGTGCTTCTGAAACGGGCGTGCGCGCTCGTTTCGGAGGTGATAAGGTGTGGAACGCAAGGCAATGGGTAGGTGCCACCACCGTGTCGTCTTAGCAAAGCCTTGGAAATGCTCGCCTTTTCGCGGAAGCTTTGCATGGTCAGCGCAGCGTGACAAGCGCTACGGTCTTTATGTACGCCGTTTCCAGTAAAAGAGGCACACGCAGAATATATACGTGTTGTTATGGTTCCCCAGACATGCGCAATAATTGCTTATTAATTGAGGATTGCACAAGTATGAACGCCAAATCTTGAGCAACATTGGTGGGCGCTGCGGATGGGGTCAACCGTTTCAAGTACCCGGTGCCGTTAAGAGTGGACAAACAGACAAATGTACAGACAGACAAGCCAAAATTTTTGCGTCGAAGGTCCCCAAGAAGCACTATCGTCTTTAAAAGTTGAGGCCCTTATCCCACCTGATAAGGCTCAGCTTTTGTCTGACGTCACACCGAGCAAGGAAGGTTATGCTGTACGTTTATACTATAGGGTCTCCCGAGCTGAAGCTTCCCCTGACTCGTTGGCTTTCACGCAATGCATTAAAAAAAGCAGCCGAAAAAGTTGAGGTTTTTATCACCCTAGATAAGGCTCAATTTTCTTCTGACGTCACACCATGCAACGAATGATATACTGTGCGCAAAGTCAATCTGAATAGGTTGTGAAAGTCGGAACGAAAAGTGGTCCGAAACCTGGTGCGAAACGACGGCGCGACAACTAAAGCGCGACTAGGTGAGGAGACGACAAATATTGAAAACAAGAAAAAGATTTAAACGTTTATTTTCATTGGTTCTGATTTATTTGTTATAAAACTTCAGTAGATTACTTTAAGAAAACTTTAGTGTTTGGTATGTGGTGGAGCACCTGATTTTGCTCGTTTAGTTTCAGAAACAACGGGGCACATGCAGGCAGTCTGGTAAGATGAGCCGACGTGTTTTCCTTGGAGCATTTGTTTATTTCGGCGTGTGCTTTAGTTCGGTAATGCCAAACTTACGAGGCATCGCTCACATTTCCGTGGTGGTTTTGTGCGTACTCTCAGTAGTTTACCCCTTTTTTATGCGCTGTTTGCAGGTTTGGCATTTCAGAGCTCAACTAGCTCACAAAATCTGTCGAGAGCCGCTCCTGTGACAGCCAACTGCTTTTGCTGGCGCATGGTTGGCATGCCCTCGCCTCTGGTGACAGTGAACATGACACGCTAAGCAACAAGGCGCTGTATTCTATGGTTGCCAAAGCTATATTTTCAACGCTGCTGTCTTTTTTTATTGATATAATATATAAAGAGATATCGGCGCACAATTATAGCACTGGCTACTCCTTAGCCCTATAGTGAAACTTGAACACGTATCTTAAAGTAAAACATACAAAGCAGAGCAAAGACACACTTCCGATTGAGCAACGTGAGTTTTCGAACTGTTATCCTATTGCGCTAGTGAACAGCTGTCTCACAATTGCCTCTGCGAAGTTCCGTGTGCATAATGCAAGTACGTAATAAAACAACTTTGCTTCCTCAATATTTGTTTTCGCTTATTGTCTCTCGCGCATGCATTTAAGACACAATGAAAGTGCAAGAAAATTGCGTAATAATAACGGCTAATAAAAGATTACCAGTTCTGAAAACTTTCGATTTCGCGCCATTTGGGCCAAATACGCGACGTCGCTACCACTTCCAGTTGTCACATCATATATTATTTTTTATATTTCGTTTGCTGTTAAATGTCCCCTCCTCCCGTAGATGGCGACAGTGCCAACGAGCCACGGACTACTGAATTCATGGGCTTCTATGGAAGTTGCTCTACTAGTTTACTTACACCTTGCTGTACATTTATATGATAGTCTCTTGAGCTGAAGCTTCCCCTGGCGCGTTGACTTTCCCGCAATGCTTGTAAAAAAAAAGCAGCCGAAATAGTTGCGGCCCTTATCACTCCTGATAAGGCTCAACTTTTTGTCTGGCGTCATACCATGCAACGAAGGATGTAGTGTACATTTATATTAGAGTCTCCTGAACTGAAGCTTCCCCTGGTGCGTTGGCTTTCCCGAAATAAATGTCAAAAAGCAGCCGAAAAATTTAGGCCCTTATCACCCCTGATAAGGCTAATCTTTCGTCCGACGTCATCAGGTTTTTTAGCCGTTTCCGACATGCGCGAAACTAAAAGATACAATACGAGGTCCATCACTTCAAGGTGTGACGTCAAACAAAAGTTTAAGCTTATCAGAGGTGATAAGGGCCTCAACTTTTTCGGCTGCTTTTTTGACATGCATTGCGGGAAAGCAAACGCATTATGGTAAGCTTCATCTGCGTAGGCTCTAATATAAACGTACAGTATATCGTTCGTTGCAAGTTGTGACGTCAAACAAAAGTGAAGCCTTATCAGGGGCGATAAGAGCCCCAACTTTTTCGACTGCTTTTCAACATGCATTGCGGGAAAGCAAACGCATCAGGGGATGCTTCAACTCGGGTTGCTTCAACATAAACGCACAGTATATCCTTCGTTGTAAGTTGTGACGTCAGACAAAACTTGAGCCTTATCAGGTGTGATAAGAGCCCCAAATTTTTCAACTGCTTTTCTACGTGCACTGCGTGAAAGCCAAAACATCAGAGGAAGCTTCTGCTCGAGAGGCTCCTATAGGCGCAGGAGGTATTTGCACTGCGTGACGTCACACTAAAGTTGAGCCGCTATCACGGTTTCTTACAATAAAATTCGCGCCTATTAATCACCTCCAGCCTGCAGTTTGTAACCATGGGACATTTCCTGCATAGTTACCTGCACTGTATTACCCGTTTTCATACTCGGCCAGTAAAGATTGATTGATCACTGTGCTTACGCTACTCGAAAAGGAGACTGTGAGCGGAGCTTCTATATACCTCGAAGGTATAGAAGCCACCTCATGATTAAAGGTGTTTGTCCATTCATCCATTTCTTGACCTAGTAATACAAATCGCACTGAAGAAACATAAATAGAAAACAAAATAAAAGTTGTAGGCTGCGTTGAGCTTTGAAACTACTGGCTCACGCTACAGAAGCGAGTGCCTTAAGCCCTGGGCTAAAGGCCCAGGCATGCGTAGCATCACTTTCTGTGAACCTCGTGAATGCGCCATGAAGAAATTCATGCATCAAACAAAAAAATTTGCAAGGCTGCACTGAGTTTCAAACCTGGGGCCTCACGCTCCAAAGGCAAGTGTCTTACTTACTGGGCTGAAGAACCAGGCTTGCAGGACGTGTGTATCTCTCAAGCTTCTTAATGCGCTAAAAATTAATTGGCGTATAAAATAATGAAAAAATTCGAGGCTTTGCTGAATTTCGAACCCATGGTGCCACACTCCAATGTCGAGTGTCTCAGCCACTGGGTATTGGGCTAAAAAATCACACTCGCAGAAGTTGGGCCGACCTTCTTTTAGTGAAGATATTTTACCGTGTAAGCCATTTTTCTGCCATGGATTTCTGGTTCAGTATGGTAGCCCAACGACCAAAGTCCTAGCTTGATTAACCTCTCTGCTTCTCTTTTTCGTTTATATGTCTCTCTTTCACAATAACAAAAAAATAGGAGAACGTAGACGAAATTGTTTCAGTTGAAAGAAAATTCGTCCTGGTCCGGGAATCGGGACGAATTTGGCTTCAAGTAGATCTTTGTTCCGAGAAATCCTCGCGGAGTTCCTCATAGGTTAATGCTACGAATGAGTGGCTGTCATTTCTTCTTTCATATGCTTTGGCTACCTTTCGGGATTCAGCAGAACTCTCTCTCTGTAACAAGGCTCACCGGTAACCACACCGATTAAGAACGTAGCACCCTTGGGTAACTTCGTAGCGCACTGTTTCACCTGAGCATGTTGCAAGGAAGTTTCAAATGCCCAAGCCATCGCTGAATAGAATGCTTCCTATAAGGAGGCAGAGGAGGATTGAAAGAGGAAGGACAGGGAGGTTACCTATGAGGGTTGTGTGTTACCTGCATGAAGAGTACCCAGAGTTAGGTTCATTAGAAACATCTTCCTTTTCTGTCACAGAATTGCTCGTCGTGGGGCTCGCGCAAACAAACGACCCTCCAATGACACAATGGTACAAGAATAATGACAACAGCAACAAACATATGTGTTTTGAACAGGAGAATGGAATAACTTTAATACAATAGGCCATAGAAAAATAACGTTGCGACCTCATGTAATGACATTGGTCTGGACAGAAATATTCGCATATTCGGTTCGTCATTTTACGAGCACACTTGCAGCGAGTTTTCCTCATATCCACCATAGAATATCAATGCGTTTCTCTTTTATTATAAAACCGTCGCCACGGACACCTTACGGTGAACACAGAGTCGTCACTCAATTTATTTGGCTGCGTATCTCCAGTTGCTCTTGGAATTTAACACACGAACAAAGCTTTCAAGTTTATTGTTAAGATCACTGTGATTAAAACACAGCGTGATTCAAGCATACCGTTCAAACTTACACAACGTGACTCGGACTGTTGCTCGGTTTTAGCTTTATTCACCTTTGCCGCAAGTAGAGTGGAGTTTTGGTATAGTCCATGGTATCACAGCTCAAATCATGTCGCCAACACGGCTGCGATGACTAGACTTATCGAATATGACATTATCCGTCGTCTACAGAATCGCACCTCTACCACTTTCAACTGCGTGTCAGCCAAAGCCCGCATCAGATGACGTGCCTTCAAGGGCTCACAGCATCGGCTGACACTTTGCAAAGAAGACGACGCAGAAACGAGGTAGATCAGACACTTGCTTTGCCTGTTTCACGAGTACTGTACATGCAGCTTCTAACGTGCTCCAGTCTGGTTGCAAGTGATCTCTACCACTGTCAGCACAGCGCTTCGTCACAGTGCTCCTTAGTTAATCGTTTTCTGACGCCTGTGATTCTGAAAGTGTGCGTTTACGCATTCAGGGAATGCGCAGCAAGGGTATAGAGTTTATCTTAATGATGCTTCCGAAGTGGCTGTATGACATGGTTCCACGTCAATCTGTGGACAGGGAAATAGTGGAGCACAACCGACATCGCTGTGTAGAAGCAGAACTCACTGTTTAAACACAGAAAACCTAAATAATAAGACCAGCACTCTGTGACAACCACGCCACGTGGTTTACCGCGAACCGCGCTGGAAGAGATGGACGTCAGTTTCTTGAAACGTTTCCTGCTGCGCCCTGTCTTTACCGAAGCGTGACTTACAATTCTGTGCAGTAACGTACACACATTTCGGAGCGAATACAGACTTGATGGAATGGCTTCGCATGATTGTCCACAGATGCTGTATTGTGCTCTGCTCAACGCGAGAAATGGTTCGCGAGAAGTCCCTGCAAACAGGAGGGCGAACGGGTGTATCAACGCAAGGGCCACGGCATCCCACTGAAGTCCACTGGTCTACTGAGTCCAGCGTCCACTACCAGCAAGCTCATGATGACCGCCATGGCCACCTCGTCGTTTCCTTCACCGTTGCACTTACTTCCAGCAGTCAGGATGTCCCGACTCACAAAGCTGTTCACCAGGTCCAAATCTAGGATGAAGAAGCAGAACGTAAATATACAGGCGAGATCTCTTACTGAGGTAAATATACGTGATTGGATCGCAGTCTTATTTGAGTGAGAAATTGTTGATACACTTGTTTCGCGTATTTGCAATTGCATAATTCATGTGCTGTTAGAATCGTTCGTCACCGTTTACGGGGGCCCTGAAACAATTTTTCAAGTAAACATAGAATGAACTCACTGAAAAAGCATAATGTCTCACGTATTCAATGCCGCAAAATTTTAAGAATACGTCCAGTACGAGCGGAGTTACAAAAAAAATGTCGCAGGATGATATCGCGATCTTTTCTCTAATTCCGGCGAAAGCACTGGAGGCTATGCAGGGAGGTATGGCAGTATACTCGAGTGGATCACAGTTTTGGAAGCGAAAAAATGAAGTAGCCACCGTGAGAGCCGCAGACAATTACACGTCGTGCAAATTTTCTTTTGTTTTGAAATTCTGCGCCTAGGCATAATAATTTTTTATTCAGAAATACACATACAAAATTTCTTCTTGTATAAAGTCTAGCAGAGAATGTTGGTGTGGTCCACGAAGCCAGCGGTCTAGACCATCTTGGGTTCTTTAACGTGAACCGAAATCTAAACACACGGGCCTCAAGCATTTTAACCTCCATCAAAAATGCGGCTGCCGGGGCCGGGATTCAATCCCGCGACCTGCGAATCAGCAGCCGAGTGTCTTATCCATTAGACCACGGTGGCGGGTTTGTTTAGCCATTACCGTAAGTCTACTTAAGGCTTAATTATTCTCGAAATGTGACCATGTTTGTAAATAATTGATTGATATGTGAGGTTTAACGTCCAAAAACCACTATATGATTATGAGAGACAACGTAGTGGAGGACTCCGGAGGTTTACACCACCTGGGGTTCTTTAACGTGCACCCAAATCAGAGCACTCGGGCCTACAGCATTTTCGCCTCTATCGAAAATGCAGTCGCCGCAGCCGGGATTCGATCCCTTGACCTGCGGATCAGCAGCCGAGTAACTTAGTCACTAGACCACTGTGGTGTGGCCCATGTTCGTATAAATAATACAACACTGAAGTGTGATGGCCTAATTGTGGAAGTCGCCACAAGTTCTCTTTGTTGTGTCATGGTGCACTCACCGATGGCGAAACTCTAGTCATCACAGACTGCGCGTACTAATCTCAGTCGCCTTCCAATATTAATAACTGATCACCACACCGCATCACAAACTAGCTTCGTTACGACATAATGAGAAAACCAACTATATGCGAACGTCGCACGTACGGTGCTGTCTTAAAATGTGCTGTACGAGAAATCATAAGCACTTGTAGTCTTTAACCTACTGCGCTCGTAAAATGAAAACCTAGTTTGGGTAGCCTTGACCAAAAGTTTAGAACAATTCGAATGAAAATTCACTCAATAATGTGCGCTCTTATTTTCTTCCCTATCTAAGACAAAAAGATTGCGATTGACCAAGCATGCACTGCAGGGGATGGAATATATTCGTACATTGGTTTAGGCTTCAGCAGAATAAAACGTCATACGTCATTGTGCACTTCTAAGCAGCTGTTACTTATTTTCGACTGCAATTCACCAGTGCATATCATGAAATAGAGGTGTGCTCAGCAAAATATCCAATATGGTTGTACTCCCCGCCTGCTCCATAACGTATATCATTCCAAGCAGTAAACTTTCGTGGTCTTTTCAAACTCCAGGACACATCTCACAAAATTGCAAGTTACCTTGCCCCAACTATTTTACAAACTATGTCCTGGATTGTTTTTAAGAGTTGTGACAATGAAGTGTCACCACGCTCTGCATTCAAAGGCGTTTCAAGCGGTTAAAGCGTTCTTCAAGAAGCCCTTTGTCCGCGAAGGCTCAAAACTGTAATGTAATCACACGGCATAAGTTTCTCGATTACAATTTATTATTGTTTTCTATCGTCGACAAAGCTTACAGGAATCTTTTTAGATGCCGATAGACTAGGAGCTGATCTATAGAAAATATTTTGTTTTGGATGCGAAACCAGAAACTGTAACGTTGGCAAGCGTCTGTCATCAAACCGGATGTCTTCTGCACAGGTGAAGCATACGGAATGATGGGAGCCTGTCTAGTCGAGACAAAAGTGTGAGAAATTTGATAGGAAAAGATTTTGCGGCGGCTACATGACAGCCTTGTTCACAAGTTTGCTGGAACATTTTGAAATCCTTTTGGAAATGATGTAAAAATCCGCCACGTCCATTTCGCTGTCTTGTAAACTCCGCTTGGCTCACATGGCAGCTACGATCTCTCTGATTGGTTAAGATTGTGACAGTTTCATAGGATTTTGTGGCCCAGTTTGACAGCGTACAAATTAGCAACTAGAAAAAAGAACCTACGCAATAAGCGACGATCTGGAAAAAAGGAAACGTCCATGCATTATGGACACTTATGACACTTGCCACAAAGACCAGTAATAACTACGACGTTTGGCCTCACCTAATGTTTCATTATTCGCATAAGTGAAAGTTAGGCTGCGCTTTGTAAAGCTACAGGTTATCTTTGTTCTGAGTGGCAAGCGTTTGCATGCAATCAAGGAAAGAAAGTACATATTAGTCGACAGAGTCATACTATTTACACTCCTTCAGAGATTACATACCGACGGAGCTACTTTTTCATCAAGTGGGCATGGTACTTACCAGACTTTGCCATGGCCTGATTGGCTGGCGATGCGGAGCTGAACGACTTAGCAGCGTGACCCGACTTGGTGGTGGCTCGGTCGAATCGGTCTGCATCTTGCCGTTCCGGTCACCGGGCCCAACGAGGACGGGGCTGGGCGATGGGGTACCGAACACCTTCCTCGCTTCCTGAGATCAGACACAACAATGCACCCTCGTATAATTATCATACAGCCTTGCAAAAAAACTAATCACCACGTTAAAGCTTCAAGTTAAAACGAATTGAATATTCAGTGCGTAGGAGACAGGAAATATTCCCGCAACATTCGGAGTCAAGGTGGTGTAGGAACAAGCGAAATAAAAAATTCAAGAACTTTTTTCATCCGGAAACAAATTACATGCCGACTTCTAGATACTTTGCCTCCTCCCCCCCCCCTATATTAATTTACCTGTTGGACTTGCAAACTACTTTCTTGAGCTTCAATATTCACAGAGACCTGATTCAATGACAAAGCGCTCCAGCCGATATCAAAGTAGGAGGAGGAGGAAAGTTTAAGCGGAAGGACAGGGAGGTTAGCCAGTTCTTAGACCAGCTGGCTACCCTGTGCTAGAGAAAGGGGTGAGGGGAATAAAATATAATAAAAATGTTGCGAAGAGAGAGAGAGAGAGAGAGAGAAATTAAAAAAATGGCGACAGAGGAAAGGCAGCATCAAAGAGTCATCATCATCATCGTCATCATCATCATCATCATCAGCCTGGCTACGTCCACTGCAGGACAAAGGCCTCTCCCATGTTTCGCCACTTAACTCTGTCCTGTGCTTGCTCCTGCCAATTTATACCCACAAACTTCTTAATCTCATCTGCCCACCTAACCTTCTGTCTCCCCCTAACTCGCTTGCTTTCCCTGGGAATCCAGTCAGGTACCCTTAATGACCAGCGGTTATCCTGTCTACGCGCTACATGCCTGGCCCATGTCCATTTCTTCTTGATTTCAGCTATGATATCCTTAACCCCCGTTTGTTCCCTAATCCACTCTGCTCTCTTCTTGTCTCTTAAAGTTACACCTACCATTTTTCCTTCCATTGCTCGCTGCGTTGTCCTCAATTTAAGCTGAACCCTCTTTGTAAGTCTCCAGGTTTCTGCTCCGTAGCTAAGTACCGGCAAGATACAGCTGTTATATACCTTCCTCTTGAGGGATAGTGGCAATCTACCTGTCATTATACGTCAAATAACATCAAAGAGTATAAAACACTAAAGTCTGTCTCTGAAGCCAGTTGTCCGCAAAAAACGCAGCAAAGCTTTCAAAGCCTTCTGGGCTGAGGATGGGCTCGGCCAATGAGCCCGGATCATTTGTTCCGACAAAGGCCGATCATCCAGTCTATCCAGAGCTGCAGTCAGTTCTTGTCTTGGCGCGTTGAAATAGATGCACTCATATAGAAGGTGCGCGATGGTTTCTTCGCAGCTGCAGTAAGTGCATTTACAAGAGCTGGTCATTCCAATGAGATTGAAGTACGCGTTCGTGAAGGCCCCTCCAAGCCACAGGCGGCATAGAAGAGTCTCCTCAGCTCGAGATATCCCTTAGGGAAGACGACGCTGCAGATCGCGATCCAAGTTGTGAAGGCGCGCGTTTGTGAAGTCTGTTGAGTTCCACTGTACCAGTGGGAGGTCACGTGCAAGCGAACGAAGTCTTGTAGCTGCGTAGGTTATTGAGAACGGGATGGCTGTGTATTGGGTACCGTCGTGGGCAGATCTAGCGGCCTCATCTGCGCAATCATTGCCATGTATACAGCAATGACCTGGTATCCCCTGATACACTGTGCTGTGCTGTTTCTCGATTGCTTAGTGATCAAGAAGCCTTATTTCAGCTATTAACTGTTAATTAGGTCGATAGCGAAAGGCTGACATAAGACATTCAAGAGCTGCCTTCGAGTCCGAAAAGATAGACCAAGTTCCCGGAGGTTCTTCAACTATAAACTCCAGAGCTGCACGTACGGCGGCGAGTTCTGCAGCTGTCGATGACGTCAAATTCGATGTCATGAATTTAATTGTGATGTGCCTCGCGGGAATTACCACCGCCCCTGATGATCTTACTGAAGATACCGAGCCATCTGTGTAAATTTGAAGGCGTCCGTTGTGCTTCTCTTGCAGGAAAAGTAATGTGGCCTGTTTCAGGGCTAGATGCGACGACTTTTTCTTATTTTGAATGTCAGGAATTGTAAGATGGGCTTTGAGTGGGTGTAGGCACCACAATTGTATCGGTGGCCGTGCTGCATGCGTGAAGTGCAATGGAAACACTGCGCAATACTGAGCTACAGTTGTGCTGAACGCTGAGTGGGGCCTAGAAGTTCGAAGTGAGTCGAGGTGATGTGATGGAAGACGAGCGAAATGTCTTAGGTGCATTTTCAAAGCGTCTACGCGGATATATGCGTTGACTGGATAATCACGCGCAATGATGACTGTCGCTGCTGTAGACGCGCATCTCGGGAGACCAAGGCATATTCGCAGTGCTTGGGCTTGGATCGACTGGAGGACGCGCAAGTTTATTCTTCGGATCCCGCAAAGCACGGGTAAGCTGTATCGCATATAACCGAGGAACAGAACAACGTAGAGCTGAAGCATTGCTCGTACCGATGCACCCCAAGTTTTTCCAGCAAGGAACCTCAGCACGTGGGTGATTATGGTGAGTTTAGTTTTCATGTCAGCGATGTGAGGGCTCCAGGAAAGGTCGCGATCAACTATGACTCCGATTTATTGATTGAGATGTGGGGTGTAACGTCCCAAAACCACCATATGATTATGAGACACGCCGTAATGGAGGGCTCCGGAAATTTCGACCACCTGGAGTTCTTTAACGTGCACCCAAATCTGAGCACACGGGCCTAACTATGACTCCGAGGAATCGGTGGGTCTTCACGTAGTTGATCGTGTGTCCGTTTTTTTTATGAGCATATGGACTCATCGCCTTATGCATGAATGCTATAAGCGAGCACTTCTCTGATGACCGCTGTAGTCCCCGTTCTTCCAGGTACTTTGTCGCTTGTGTAGCCACTCTCTGAAGCCGGGCACGCAAATGAAGGCGTGTTACGCCTGACGCCAATCTGCATATATTGCATATCTGCATATATTGATAGATGTACTGATTCTGGAAGTGCGTCAACCATGCCGAGGAGCTGTAGGTTGAAAAGTGTGGGGCTAAGAACACGTTCTTAGCCCCACAGCGTCGTGTGGGGGTAAGAACATGTTCTTAGCACACCGTCGTGGTGTGCCTCAAGAAGGGCCTTCTTGAGGCACACCACGACGTATGCAATGATGCGTTGTTGTGCCATTCTCCGTCTGTACAAAGAAAGTTCTGCCTTTGAAATAGCTGTTGATCCATCGGTAAACTCGACCCCCTAATACAACATTTTCCATGACATCCAGAATGGCTTCATGTGATCCAAGTGAACCCCTAGATTAACCCACATGGTGCCTCTGCTTCCTCAGCTGCTCCTTCCCGCAATATTATTGCGATGTTGTACTTAGAAACAATGCATATAAAAAGAGGATAAGAAAATAGACATTGTAGCAAGCGTAGTTTGCAATTCTTCTGCAGTTTGTTCTCTTACGTAGGGCAAACTATATTCAAAGCTGTTCCGATTGACCTGCTCGCTTCTCTAATGTAAGGACTTCTTTACGGATCTTTTCATTCTTTTACTTGAAATAATTTTTACTTTCCCGCGGAGACGAGAAAAGTTCACTTCAGGATACGTATGTTACATTTCTATGAACACCTACATTCTTTTCTTTTTTTTCATCATCGTATGTGCGATATATCTGGGATTATTAGCTGTTTAAAGAAAGAGCATTCGGTGTACTCAAAAGAATTAATTAATGAAATGTAAACTCTAAATCAGTGCTAAAGTCTAATTCGAGAGCTCTTCACAATAGATAATATGTTCACACTTGAACGTTTTGCCAGAAAGTGAAGAAGGAAATATCGCTTTCTGTGTTCGGCAAGATACCTATTTAAATGAGCTTTATTTAAAAAAAAAGATGCTTTTAAAAAGGAAACATGGCTAAAAATGAATAGAGGATTGTGACATTAAGGAAGTATCAGTGAATCACCTCCCCACAATCACACCTCATGTCAACTCACCTCTGACGTGGATGGCTAGTCTGTAGTCGCGCCAAGGTAGCATGCATCCAGAAGTGTGGCACTCGAACTCTGGCAGGATTCTTTCGATCTGCAATAGCGCACAAACTATAAGTCGAACTCCTGGCGTTCGCGAGACAAAAACAGAGCAACGTAGAGTCCCAGTATACGGACATGGTGGCCGGCAAGCGGCCCCGACTGTTCCCACTTAGTAGACTCCCTCGCACCTCCGGACGCATTCATCGGCTATTCGGACAAAGCAGCCCCTCCTGTGTTGACAGTGGAAACACAGAAACTCCGGATCATTATTCTCCTGCTCCGGTGTCCTGCTTTCAACGGGGCAAGAAGCAAACTCCTGGTAGTCTACGCCAAACTTGGCCTCCCAAGGACATCTGAGCATCTGCTCTTCAATCACTACTGGTGCAATGACGTAAAATATGTTTTGTTGACACTGCTCGACTTTATAGACGTGGCGAAGCTCTGGGAGCACTTGTAATTCTTTTTCCTTTTTTTTTCTTTTAGGGGTCCTTATGCGGTGGGTCATATGTCTTGTGTCGTCGTAGTCGTAGTAACCAGTTTCATTGCATTGTATGTTAATAAAAACGGTGTCACATGATATCCACGGAGTGAGTGATGATGATTGGGGCAAAGCGTTTCTCAGTCCGTCCGTGCTTCAGTGCGTCCGTCCGCTATAGCCCCACTCGTCATCATTCACCTTGTAGATATGCTGTGATTTAAAAAAAATCATTCTCTCTCACCTCTCTCCACTCTGTTCTTTTACACGCATTCCCCTCCCTTTCCCAGTGCACCACTGCTGAGATGTCTACTACCCCCCTCATTGTGGCTTCTTGCATCAGCCAAAATATGCAATCTAAGGAGGCTCATTTTCAGGGCCCGAGTAACCAGCGTGCTCTGACGTGGTCTCTGGCTTAAGTACTGGCGTTTGAGAAGGCTTATGTATCCTTTTTCCCAACGAAGTAATTTCCTTCTACGCACGATATGATATTACTGAAAAAAAAAAGACCTGCCTTCACTTAAATGAAGAAAAAAAACATCTGTCTTGCAAGCTGAAGTGCGATCTATTCTAAATAATACTTATTATTCAACACTGTTTAAGACAAACATCAGCGTGGATGTCTTCACCAGAGTGGCTTTTAATTGGTGTGTGTGCTCTCATAGTTTATTATTCTCTCCGTCCGTCCGTCCGTCCGTCCGTCCATCCATCCATCCATCCATCCATCCATCCATCCATCCATCCATCCATCCATCCATCCATCCATCCATCCATCCATGCATACATCCATCCATCCATCCATCCATCCATCCATCCATCCATCCATCCATCCATCCATCCATCCATCCATCCATCCATCCATCCATCCATCCATCCATGCATTCATGCTCGTCATACAGTCAAGTTATGTCATACCGAATTTGGTGTAGATACCATTATCGAAACGGCCAGGAGAGCTAAAAGACGTAAGCAGCTAGCTAGTTAGATAGATAGATAGATAGATAGATAGATAGATAGATAGATAGATAGATAGATAGATAGATAGATAGATAGATAGATAGATAGATAGATACAAACAGATAAACTCGCCGAAGTTTGCTAAGAAATGCTTCGCATTTGAAAAACGAGAAGGAAAAGTAGCGCAGCTGATCACCGAACCAGTGACCTCACGCTCCACAGTGCGCGACGCTAACCGCTAAAACACAGAGCTACCCTTCTCCAGCATGTTACCGGAAAACCATTTATATACACTATGTACCGCTGGCAGTCCTCAGAGCTTGACAACTTCAACACGTTTTAGTAACCAGTAGCGATCTGGCACGAGGGGCACACGTTGGGCTGGTGCGCTCTAAAGGTCGTCGTGCCATGTCGACCCGTGCGTGCATGTGGGCGGCGACTCCGAGGCGCGCCCATGAAAGTACTCTTGCGCCTCCACATAGCGTGGTCGGCGTGGCCAAAGTGCGTTAGATGTTCTTTAACGTGGTGGCTCTCTCGTGCAAACGCTTATCTCGGGATTCGGGTGCATTGAATCTCCTGTGCTTCCATCGTAAGTTTGAATAGAAGTTACAGCAGTTGAAAAGAGCACCAACGTTAATTCGATCGATACAGCGGCCGTGCTCACGAAAGAAGCGAACTGCTCACACACCAAGAAAAAATTGTGACAGCTGTTCACCCGAATTTGTTCTGTATATGCTCCATTCGTGCGTGCGTTCTGCTTGAGGTACACGCTGAAAATCTCCGGCTGCTTGCTGTTTTTCATTCATTCCTTCACCCTTGTGACGAAACAATGCACAATGAATGCTCAGCTACCTCTGCGAGAACGCGTTTCACTTTTGCGTTTTAATGATTTCTAAAACGAGGTATCAACCATGTCTTTTATGCTGAGACCGAGATGCGTGTGAGAGAATATCGCGGTACTTTCTCCTTCAGATGAGTGTAGTTGAGTGCCTGTTGCAATGACTACGACATAAAAAGGGTGCGACTGCGGTCACAGCTCACAACGAGCATAAAACCGTACGCACTCTGCAAAAAATAAAAAAAATAATAAAAAGTAGGCTAGGTAAGAGCTTCTAAAATGTGATTGTCATTCTTGATATCACCTGTTCTTCAATTCCTCACTGAAACAGTTCGGTTAAAGTCATTGTAGTAAATACTCACGTCACACAAGCTATAGCTTATGAACTCTGATTTTCCCCGATAAGCATTCGCAAAGAGTGAATGTTCCGCCGCGTGGTTCTGATCTGATAACACACTTTCGCGGTTCTTGCTGCAAAAGCTTATTCGTGCGGGAGTACAAAAGAATGTGAGACGTGGAACCAAACAATGTCCGATAAAGGCAGCCTCAATGTAGCTGCAGTAAATACGACGAGACATTGGTAGTCTATTGCTGTCTTGATCGCTAGTGAAAATGACCTGCGTGGGTAACTTGGAAATTGAGTTGCACGAAAGTTATTTAGAGGAATAAACGTTCAGAATTCGAGATACGCTATCACTTACCTGTAAGATAATGTTTTTGACGTCCTCGTCCGACAACATGGAGGAGGGGGGGGGGGGGGGCTTGTAGTGCCCTTTCGGGTACAGATTTATGGAGCCTGCATGATTGAAGACAAATTAATGATATGAACAGAATACGACCACCCACTATAAACACCAGTAATGCTCTTAGGCATATTTGATCCATGAGTCGAATAATGAGATTGATTGGTGGACTAATATTGGTAATGCAAGCAAGAGCTGCGAAGTATCGCAGCAGAATAAACAATCGCTGAATGAATACATGGCATCGTTTTCTGTGCAATAATTAGTCATTAACAGTGCAGTAAATGTTCAGCTAAGTTTCAGTAAAGCACACGCATTCGAAGGAACATTGTACGTTGGCCGCAGTGATCGTGACGAGCATGTACCACGAATAGTCTTGATGTGCTGCACGGCCATGCGGAGTACGGTCAATTTGTCCAGCTTCCGGGACATGGCCTTGCACATGGGCACCAGAGAGGCCATCTCGCTGATGCACGTGTTCATCTTGTCCCGGCGTCGCTTTTCAATCTCGCTGTAGTTCTGCCTAAAATACCAGCTTCATCCGTGAGCCTGTTGGCTCACAGCTGAAAAGAGCGTTCGAAAACAGGAGATTATGACCATCATCATCATGAAGGATCATTGAAAGCGAGCGTGAAATCGGGTTAGTAATCTTTGAAACGAAGAAACAAAGAAAGAACAAAGAGTCGAACGCTCATAGACAAAAGTCAATGTCCATCCACAACCATACTGAACGTGTTAATGTCGAGCTTAGCACTCCAAGATCAAATAAATGTAATAGGCTATTTTTAAAATTAGATTACGTGACGACGACAATAAAGTGCAGCGCTTGTTAAAAGACCCGAAGTAATGAGATGAGCTTCGTTGATGGTATGGTTACTAATATCTAAATGGCCGGATTGTCGCTACACAAAGGAGAGGGATTAGCGAGGCTTACTTCTTGGCATACTCGGCCTCCGACCTTGCATCTTCGGCACTCTACATTTCTGCGTACTCCCTTTCACTGAAACAAGAAACACTAAACATTAGAATCGTGCATTGCGGAGTTGACAGTAGTACGTATATCCATTGGCCACCGTTCCGTTGCAAGAGCAGTAGTGACAGAAAAGAATGACAGTACACTTGTTTTGTTTTGTTCTGTCGTTATTGTGCAATTTTACGGTGGCCAACCCAACCGGGCAATGATCCGGCGCAATCAGTCGAAGCACGTGCTGACGTCATTAGGAGCAATCCGTTAAAAAATGACGAGCTTTTGACGAAGCTTGCGTAATAGCCCGTGACACTTTTTAGGGTGCACGCATTCCACGTTTACAAAAAGAAGAACTGTTCTAGTCCTGACAGATCAGAACCATATAAACGTATACACGAATAAAATCATTGTGATTGGACGTAGTGTTCTCGTTCTCTGAAAGCAGTGTTTTGATGTGATCTACAGGATAGAACTGTTCCCCAGTCTTTGAAAAAAAAAAGTGTTGTAGCCGCTGCGGCAGGTCTGAAAGTAACCTGTGATCATTCCCTCCCATTCAATGCAGGATACCATGAGGATATCTTTCAGTCTGCAAAAACAGTCTAGTGGCTAAGGTACTCGGCTGCTGACCCGCAGTTCGCGGGATGGAATCCCGGCTGCGGCGGCTGCATTTCCGATGGAGGCGGAAATGTTGTAGACCCGTGTGCTCAGATTTGGGCGCACGTTAAAGAACCCCAGGTGGTCAAAATTTCTGGAGCCCTCTACTACGGCATCTCTCATAATCATATGGTGGTTTTGGGACGGTAAACCCCACATATCAATCAAGTCTGCAGAAACAAAAAAATGGTATGTACGTAAGAGAGAAAAAATATGTTTGACTTTCTATTGTTCACATGTTCAAGCATGTTTTGAAATTACCGTTTCGAATTGAAGGTGTACCTTAACGTCCACAAGATACGTTCTCTTCGCGCTGGCCTTGCTTGAATGATGGGCTCTTCAGTCCATGTTACCGCTTGTCTGAGTAGACGTTCAAGGTAATGGCACCCACAAACCTGCGAGGAGAGCAACAAAAGTAACACCAAGGGTGGCTGGGCTCAGATACAACTTCAAGTATAATACTGACAAATGAGTGGCCACATAGTCAAGCTCTCCTCATATTTATGCATGTGTTGCATTCTGAACACATGTTATTATCAAAACATGCACTTGTGTCAACCTGGCTACGCACACATGCATGTGAAACATATGCTTTGTCACCATGTATAAGCGCCACGAATTGACCGCACGTGTACCGTTGTTGTGGAAGAAAATGGCGTAACATTGCTTTCAGCATACAAACACGTCATCTGTTTTGTGAAACCAAGCGTTAATAAACACTTAAACGCTGGGCATAGACGTCATACTAGGTAATCTATTGCCTGCGATACCTGTTCTCGAATTGTTTTTTTTTTTGTCCGGGAAGATACTTTTGCTCACAAGTGTTGCAGAGAGCAAGAACTGGAGATGGGGTCAAATACTTCAGAAAGGGGAGATGAAAAATCCTTGAACACGGGTGTCGCTGAATCCGGCGCTTCAACAAGTGCCTTCTTCAAGGCTTAAACTACATCTCTTAGCGCTTGCGTGCGTGCGTGCGTGCGTGTGTGTGTGTGTGTGTGTGTGTGTGTGTGTGTGTGTGTGTGTGTGTGTGTGTGTGTGTGTGTTTCGTCTACGCTCCACAAATGAATAAAATCAGAAGAGGAGGAGAGGGCAAGTGCAGAAACGAGAGTGGGGGTGGGACAGAAAAAAAGAAAGGACAGGGCGCCAACTCACTTGCCCTCTCCTACTCTTCTATTTTCGTTGAGTGAGAGTAGATGAAGCTACACACACAGAGAGACGTGCTAAGGTATAGGCAGATGCTGCTATGAAGTAGACACTCGTCGAAACGTCGGCTCAAAAGACACACCCCCTCAGTGTTCAAGGACTTGTCACCCCTCCAAGCGTCCATCTTCCCCTGAAAAATCTGCCTTATCCAGAAAGAAGAGAACGAACGCTCAGGAAACCACGTGAAAGTGTCAGAGAAAGTTACACTTCGTAAAAACTAGCCAGCATCTCCGTTGTTTCATCGTTGCGATTAACGCAGGAGCTTTGAATATCGTACCTTTGAAACGTAACCACTTCTAGGGGCGAAGCTCCTCAAAACGGCACCCATTTGTCCCTCGTTGTCGTAGTCGTAGTCATAGTGTGTAACCAGTGTTACATTTTTACCTGCAAGGTGGTGCTGGTGGGAGATTTCTCCTGTGCTTTGTTGAACAATAAAAGGTTTGTGGCGTGCTCGTTAACTAGAGGCCGAATGCTCAGGTCTCTCATTCCCCATTAGGAGCCATTGGCATGTACATTGAGCACTATCTGACAACAAAGGGTTGCTACGTTATACTCGCTGGGTGTAACCTCCTTAGATTTAGAAAGGTTTAGTGAGCATTGAGCCGCAGTATCAGGAATACAATGAACTAGTATATACCATGAATTCGAGGTGGTTAAAGGTGGGAAGTATAGATACGAAGCGGAAGCCGTAAGAAAGTAAAAGCCGAATTCTCGTGTCTCTCATTTCCCATTAGCAGCCATTGGCATGTACATTGAGCACTATCTGACAGGAAAAGGTTGCTACGTTATACTCGCTGGGCTAAACTCCTTGGTTTTGGAAATGTTTAGCGAGCGTTGGGCCGCAATGCCATGAATACAGTGGACTAGTAAATACCATGAACTCAATGTGTTTAAAGGTGGGAAGTAGACCCGAAGCGCAAGCCGTAAGAAAGTGTGCGTGTGCCACCTCTCGTTTAGTCCTTGGAATACCCGCTGGATGGCGGTGCTTCTATATGGGGAATATTTGATGAAAAGATGCGAGATGGGGGTACTTGGAGTGTTGAGTAGATGGACGAACGCACACACAGACAGATGCATGGATGGACGCATGAACGGACGCAGGGGCGGATGCATGGACGAACGCGGGGACGGACGCACAAACAGACGCACGCACGGACGGGCGGATGGACGGCCACACAGACGGATGCATGGACGGACGGAAGCAAGAACGAATGGACGGACGAATGCTTCGCCCTACTCTCCATCATTCACTCCATGGATATGCTGCCATTTTTTTTTTGCAGCAGTTTCCAGCCTTGGAAGCTGTTCCGGACTGGTGATGCGGACTCTTTCGTCTATAGCGCCTAGCGAGAAGGCGCTGACCTGGCTGTTCTCAGCGCGGGGGCGAGGTGGTCCCCACCTCGATTGCCGCCGGTGGGACGGCAACCCGGCGTTGCGCGGGTGGCTAGTGAGCAGTGGTGGCCACGGCACTCAGTAGCCTTGTCGCTGTACGCGCTCGGCTGTCCGGGGCATGGCATAGGGCTACCGGAGGGCACCCAACTCGATCACTCAGGGCACCAGCAACAACCGGAGACCTTTTGCTGATCCTGCTGCCGCGGCCTACGTGCGAATGTAGACAAGAAACCAAGTCACTGCTGAAGCCTACGGCCTCTGGTCCGAAAATGTAGTCCCTAAAGAGGCCCTGCAACTCTTTGCCGAGTAGCTTCATTAAATGAGTTTATTGCCTCACAAATGAAATGCCCCCAAAGCTTTTTTTTTTCATGCGTCAAGTGTGAGCGCAGATACAGGGTATTGTCCTACGCTCTAAGCACGTTGTTCTCAGCAAGCCCGTTGAAAGCTACGCAGGAGGGGGAGAAAGGGATGACAAGGAGACCAGAAGTTACATATGTTCATCAGCTCACGCCATAGCCTTGAGCAATAACACAAAAAGACGGGCTAGTTTTCATACTATACCTCGAGCACTTTACTATTTTTATTACGACGCACGCCTGACCTTCTGCGCTGAAGGTTATCCGACACAGGGATTACCTTCAGGGGCTTACCTTTGGCCACTAATTGTGGCCAAAGCGGAAAATGCATCAATGTTCCCCTTCAGGAACACAAACGCTCACTATCAGGGTCAAAACCGCACTCCCTCGTCGCTCATTGTCACGAATGTGGCTGCGTACTCTTTTACAACGACACAATGATATACTGTCACATCAAAAAAAAAATCAGTTAGCAAGAAAAGTGATTGAAGCCTTCTACATCTAAAAGAAATATGATAACTGTCAGCATGCCGTCAATTGCGCTGAACGACGCAAAATTTATCTATCTTTCCATCACCTGCAGAAAGCGATATATATTTTTTTCCTTTGCTTGCGGCCTGTTTGGATGTACTGCTGTTTTTTTTTGCCTTTTTTGTTAAGTTGCACTTCACTTATATATCAGCTGTTATTTCCCAAATAAGCGTTAGTTGCGAGTCAGCACCTGTCTGTGTCCTTTTACTTCCTCGCCGACTAGCGTGCCCTGTTCAATTAAGATGAGCCCTTAATGGCGGTCGCGATGAGACTGAATCCTGCGCGGGCAGAGAACGCTTGGACACCGCGCCATCGTGCACGTAAAGTTGGCTTCGCCACGTGAAATTGAACATTCGACGTCACTTTGCGCTATTCGGGATTGCGGCGTGAGCAGCGGAAGGAAAAGGTATGCGCAACTCTGCTACCTAAAGGTAGCATATACATGATAAAGAGTGCTTGACAGCACAAACGACAGGAGGTGATAGATGAGACGAGACGAAGCACTGCCTCGTCTCTTCCATCCCCTCCTGTCGTTTGCGCGGTCGAGCACTGTTTATCATGTTATACCAACACGCGCAATCCTACTGTCTCTTAGCATATACAGTAACTCTGATTAATATGTGGGGTTTAACGTCCCAAAACCACCATATGATTATACGAGATGCCGTAGTGGAGGGCTCCGGAAATTTCGACCACCAGGGTTTTTTGACGTGCACCCAAATCTGAGGACACGGGCCTACAACGTTTCCGCCTCCATAGGAAATGCGGCCGCCACAGCCGGGATTCGATCCCGCGACCTGCGGGTCAGCGGCCGAGTATCTTAGCCACCAGACCACTGCGGTGGTGTCATAGACAGTAACTCTAATAACTACGTGTTTTTGGATTAACTACTGCACCAACGAAAACTACGAAGGGCAAGCTTTCTGTCACGCTGGAGAAAACTCGGTCAAAAAAAAAAAACTGGCTGATCCCACTGTACATGGATCAATAACACGAAAGTGAAACGTGTGCTTACACATGTAGTTGAACGTTTACAGTGTATTGTTTCAGCAACAGCAACAAATTGCAAAGCCACGTTGGGAACGGCAAGGAGCTCGAGACTTGCAGCGCCACCCCAAGCAGAAAGCAGGCACAAAATTAGCCTACACAGGACGAGCGTCGACTAACAACTGCCACAATTCTTCCTGCATCGGGTGTCAGCAGCGTGCTCATTTCGTGAGTGCCGGCGTCCGCTTGCGAAGTGACGTTCGTCTTCTCCCGAATCACGAGTCTGATAAGCGTGCGCGCAGGACTGACCACACGTTCCGTGGTATCACGGAGCAGCGCTTTGTGGACGCGGTGACCTTTAGAGCACGTCGAAGGCCGTCGCGCCATCTAGCCACTGATAACGGGAACGTGCTAAAGTTTCGAAGCTCCGACGGCTGCCAAATGGTGTATGATGTATATAAATGGCTTGTCGTTAGCACTCCAGACAAAGTACAGCTTTGTCTGGAGTGTGCGCCACACACTCACCAGCTCAATCATTCCCGCCACCGAACACAGCGGACACTCTCCCCACCCGCTCCCCATCCTTGCACCTTCACGAAAGGCAGTGGCGAGACGAGGCGCATTGTCCTTTGCGTCCCATTTATAAGGAGCATTACTCATCGGGTGTATTCGTACACGGAGCTGCTCGTTTTTCGAGTCGTTTTAAGCGAATGCATCAGACACTCTGCGAGTTTTTCGTTTAACTCTACGGAAAAATGCCCCGCCGCAGTGGTCTAGTGGCCAAGGTACTCGGCTGCTGACCCGCAGGGCGCGGGTTCAAATCCCGGCTGCGGCGGCTGCATTTCCGATGGAGGCGGAAATGTTGTAGGCCCGTGTGCTCAGATTTGGGTGCACGTTAAAGAACCCCCGGTGGTCGAAATTTCCGGAGCTCTCCACTACGGCATCTCGTATAATCATATGTTGGTTTTGGGACGTTAAACCCCACATATCAATCAATCAATCAATCTACGAGAAAATTCGTGGATTTTTTGCAATTAACAACGATTGCGTCATCAGAGAGATGCTACCTATCATTACTGTCTATCTTGTACAATTTAAGAGACGTACGTGTTCAAGAAATTCCGCGTTTTCCTATTCACCGTACTCATAGGATGCCTTATGCAAGACGTATAGGATTGACGTCGTACGTAGAAAGCTATCGCATGCACCGGAAACTAGCGTACACTGCTGTCTGTCGTCGTACCTCGCTGATTTCCCATAGCACGTATGGAACGGTCGAAGCACCCAGCGGGGTGACGTGCTGCGAACAGGCGCGCGGTCACGACATCCTGGCCCTAAGCTCGCTACCCTTGAGCTCTCATTAGCCGTGAAAGGGTGGCGTTGGACGAGGCTTATACACCACTGCACCCGCGTGCTCACAGCTTTCATGGTGGCAGGAAAGGGCATCCCGGGAGCACCTATATGCATAACCCAGAGCCCGATGCAAAAGCTGCCCCTCTTTCCTTCGACGCCATCATTCTATTGGTGTTCCCATGGGCCAAGTAACCTTATTAGTATTCGTCGGGGAATAAAATTCCCCCCGCTGCCTGGACCTCCTTCTAGTGTGCGTGCCTTCGCGCAGTTGAATCCGATTTTCCCGCTGCACAAGCGGCTTTTGCGGAATCCCGTTGCAGCGAACGACGAAGGGGGGGGGGGGGTGCGGCCAGAATCCAGGGACAAGCAATGTACGTCCCAATGCGATTAGGGAATCGGCTCTACCGGTGCGGCACTCCTACCTGCATTTGTACGATCGGCAGTTCGGACTACAGAGAACTGCTTTCCAGTCAAGGACGGGTTATAGTATTCGGGGGCCTTCGCTTGATGTTGTTTATGTTGCCTCATCCTACCAATTCGTTCTACTTGTCCAGGGATTTCGCTTTAGCGCACCAAATACTCTCCATTTTCCACTTGTACGCATTCGATTGACCGGCTGCACTTCACGTCGGCCGCACACGCCCTCACGTTAGACATTGTCGTGAAACACGAAGGGTGGACGCGGTTCAGCAATGAACTATCCCGATTGAGAGACAGATACATTTGCTGGAGGCTGCAGGTCAGATATATCATTCTGGCTTGCTGATTCGTGGCCACTTCTTGTGCGAACCTTTCGCTGTTACATTTGATTGGAAGACATTCTCCTGCGATAGAATTTGCACTGGCGTGAAGGGTTGAGGGCGCACCTATTGTCTATAGTACGAGAACTCTGGTGTTGGCAGTTTGTCAAATAAAAAAGAGAGTATAGTTCTAAATGCATCTCACCGTTGTCGCCTACGTGCCTTCGTCAATTATTCGCGTGTGCCTATGAAAGGTACGACTGGCCAGATAAACGCAATAAAGGAGTAAAACGTCGCTTTCATAGACTTGAATCCACTTTATATATGAGATGCACCAACTAAAATGCATGTTCTGTCAACGTCCCGTCTAAAGCTAAGAAACACTGCGAATATCACTTTTTGTAATTCCAGAAAAGACATGTAAATGTGAGTGAAATAGTAAAATTTAGTATTAATAATTAAATATTATTGTTTTCTCGCTGCATGGTGAGCAAGAAGGCGTCATTAACGTTTACTGAATGATTTGCTATGTTTGACATACGAAAAATGTGTTTGCATGTGCAATTAATTTGAGAGTAATCGCCTAATAAGTTATGTCCACTGTTTGTGGGGTGAAGGTGAGTTTCAGAAGGTATGTTGATGCGCGCTACTCTGCCCAAAGTATAGATCACACATTTTTTTGACATTTGGTAAAACATATCATACAGCATTTTCTTGTTGTCATAATAATACGCACTTACGTGGAGGAAAAGGTGTTCAAGAAAGCAAGAAATAAATTTCCTTGTCCTTTTTTTCACGTTGCCGGTTTCACTGCATGCATACATCACTGTTATCACTTTATTCAACGTGAAACTTCACCAATTAGTTCACTTGATAGCGCTTGAACTCGTCACATTTTAATACACTGTGCTTTTCAACGGGCTGTCTGATTGGGCACCATGAAAACGGCGTGATCAGACCTTAGTGACATTAGGTTCCGATTTAAAGACCACATACGATACGCAATCTTAGGAGTGTTTTAGTGTTGTTCATAATGACGCAAAATAAGTTTGTTGTCACTGCAGTCACATGCGTTGAAACATAAGCGGATGAAATACTAACCAATGATTTTATGCAACGGCGCGTCTTTGAGACATGCCCAACTACAGTGGGGGATGATGACATCAAGCACTAGCTATAAGCACCTGCACTCCCACCGCCACGTTATATTAACTATTCGGGTGGTCTGCTCCATTAAATGAAGTTACACTCGAACTGACCAAGCATAAGGCAAACGCACGCAAGTGCGTATACACCATACTATCTGGGCTGCATAAGGGCAAGTCCCCATTTCCCAGCGCTCGCCGATGACGTTCATCTTGTCCTTATTGCTCAACCCTTGACGCACGCGCACATACAGACCGACAAGGCAGACCATGTGGCGCGTGCAATCCGCGCTGAGTTAATCCTTTCTTAATTGGAAGCCTCGTTCGGCGGTGGGGTGGCTCTTGCTGGCTCCCGCAGTCTCTGTCCACCCCTTTGCCATTGCCGTACTGCTCCCATCTATCGTTGGGCGTATTCGTTTGAGCCCGACTTCGCAAGCCCCCTGCCCTGGTTCGCTACCACCCTTCGAGCACGATCAAGCCACCGCCAGTGCAGCAGTTCAGGACCGAAACCCTTTCACCCCATCTCTGCCGTACGAAGATGAGTCGCTTTCGTTAATGCCATCACGATGTCGAGCACCGGTCGCGAGCAGCGGTGCTTTCAGTGTAACGAAAGCTGCAATCATTCGTCATCCTCCGTTTCGCACGTTATACAGATTTCAGCTGAGTGTGCCGTAATGTTACCAAGTCGGTCGTCCTTCCGAATACGAGTCGAGGGGCTCGCATATTGAATTTTGGATTACCATAAGGAAAGTGAGCCTTATTCTCTTTTTTTTTTCCTTTATTTGCGGACATTTCCTACTTTCTTTTTGTTTTTTCAGGAATGATATTTTCAGGTTTCGTCAATATAACGAAGAAGTGCTAGAATTTCTTCATAGAGATATAAAAAATACAGCTCGTATGAGTCCTCGTTAAACGATTGCATTTCGCTTATAGAAAGAAGTGGCAATGAGGCGGAATGAAATGAATTGCTATCTTGTACTCATGTGTAGCTAGTGAATACGGTAAGTACGCGGGAACAGTTGTTCAGGGAACATGGGTTATTAAGGAATTGGCACTGCCTTAACAGTTCCTTTAAATCTGCATTTTTTTATAGATAAGCTTGGTTCCTTGGATAGGAGTGGCGCTTGGCGTGTGTCCATGCCAGCCAATCATCCGAAATGAAAGGTTCGAATGTGTAATGGGTGGGCCAGAAAATCCTTGAATGAAGAACTTCAGCAGATGCTACGAATTATGGGCATCTGTTTGATGCGAAGCATTCAACGAGCTCCTGTCTTTTCAGCTCACTTTTTCTTTTTAGGGGCGAAGCTCCTTGAGCTGTGGGTGATGAGTACGTGATGTGTGTAGTAGAGTAGTAGTGCGTCATTGTAGTACGCAGCCACCTCCACAGCCGGACCAGATGAGCGGCACGTGCGCCTTCATTTGAATTGAGGAGGAAACGTATACGCACGTTAATCATAAATAAAAAGCCAGTTGTTTCTGATTAAATAACCTACAGAGAAGAGTATCAGTGACTTAATTTGCAATAAAACTTACCTTGCATCTGATGCTTACTGAAAAAAAAAGACTAGTATCAGAAGGACGCACTTTGAGCACTATCCGGTTGCCACGTAGAACTCGCTGGGCGTAACCTTCTCGGTTTTAGCAAGGTTTGGCGAGTGTTGGGCCGCCGTTCCATGAAATATAGGCGGCGAAATATAGGAACTACAGACCCAAAGATGACGCCGTAAGAAACTGTGCGCGTGCTGCTCCGCTCGCCCGGCCGAGACACCTTTCGTTTAGTCCTTGGGATGTCTGCTGGATGGCGGTATTTTTATATGATCAATATATGATGAAAAGATGCGAGATGGCGGTACATGGAGTGTTCACTAGATGGACGGATGGATGGACAAACGCATGGACGTAGAGCAAGACAGGTGCACGGACGCACAAACGGATGGACGCATGGATGAATGGATGCACGGATCAAACGAACTTATGCACGGACGGACGTATGGATGAACGATGGATGGACGGACGCACGAACAGCCGGACGGGTGGTGGAACAGTTGGACGCACGGACGGACAGAAGCAAGATGGACGGCAGTGCAGACGGAATGACGAATGCTTCGCCCCACTCATCATCATGCACTCCGTGGATATGCAGTGATTATTTTTTTTTGCTTTTAGGCAAGCTCTACGAGAAACTTCGACAAGTTTTTGAGAATGACTTTTAATAAAACTTTTTGTTGCGCTAGTTGGTACATGCTTACTTAAATACAAAAAGACGCGTACTATCAAGGAAGAAAAATTAAGGACAAAATGGGTACTGTGTATACTAGCAACTAACCTTACTCGAACATCAGTGGCATATATACCCGTAGCAACCATGCGCGCGCACGTTCGGTGTCCACATGTTGAGAATATAGTAGCGCGTGACACCCTGCCTGTTTTGTCTTTAATTTTTCTTCCATGATGGCATGCGTTTTTTTTATCACATGTGAAGTAGCTCATTGATTCACGGATGTAACGCCGCACGCATGTGCTTCCGTACGAACGTGCCGCAACGCGCTGCCCTCGCCACAGGTGTTGGAGCAATGCCAACGCAGCTGCGCGTTGACGTCACGCTCCCCTCGCACTCTCCCCTCGCAAGTGTGCGCTGGCGCAACACCGACTAAATTTCAATGATAAAGGGCTGCCGCAATGACGTCAGAGGGTAGGCGCCCAGTTACGCCGTGAATGCGGCAGAAAGCCAGTGTTTCGTTCACGTTTTAAGCCCCAACTCCACGCAAGCGTTCGCGCGCGAGATTCCACGCGCTCACGCGCCTATGCGCTACCACGTGACGGCCGGAGACGGCGCGCCAGGCGAAGCACGCGCGTTCGGAAAGATCTGGCTATGCCAGATATTTTTACACGCGCCGGAAGTTGCTCCCTCGGCAGCAGCCAATCAAACGCCGCTGCCGCGGGCTTCCGCTCCTCCTGTCTCTCAGCCGCAATGGCCGCCCTCTGCAAGTTGTCGGCGATGGTGGTCGATAACGAAAAACTAATCTCTTGTGTGGCCAGCCGGACGTCCTTGTGGCTGGCCACGCACAAGGACCACAAGAATCGGCAAGTCAAAGATGCCCTGTGGAAAGAAGTGGGTCAAAAAATGTATCCGGGGAAGGCCAGCAAAGGTACGTACGGCGCGTTTCCGCCGGCTTGACAGGTTGTGTTGAAAGCAGTGGCTGATATTTCATTTCGTCTACGCAGAGTGCATCACTGCGCTGCAAAAGCGCTGGAAGTTTTTGCGGGACAAGTTCCGAAGGCTGTTCGTGCTAGCCCGAAAAAAAAAGAAAAGCTGCATGGGCGCGGAAGACGCCGACTCCGACACCGAAGATGAGGGCGATGAAGGGAACCCGCCTGCCGACAGTCCAGTGCAGCCGGCTTGGTGGCCCTTTTACGAGCAGCTGGTGTTCCTGCGCGACACCATGACCTTTCGAGAGTAAGTTTATTGACGCTTTTATTGGCATTACGAACTAGCGAAAGAGAAAAGCTCGCGTATTTTTCGCGTTGAATAAAGTAGCTTGTGATTGTGAGCCTTGCCGCTTTCGGGAATGCTGGCGAAAGTTGCTAATACGCCACAAAATTTTACACGAAACGCGACGAGTAAAGGTAAGAACGCACAAAGAGTGCTTCTTGCGTATGTGTATTTCTGTCCTGTACACACCCAATGTGCATACTTTTGCGCCGTGCCCCGCGTTCCCGCACCAGAATAGTCTTGATTATTGAAAGCTAAAAATTGCTTGCAACAGTACCAAAACCGCATCTGTAACGTGCGGTGTAATGCGAGGTTTAAACTAGGGATGCTCTAAAAGTGGAAACCTACAGTAATTAAAACTTGCTTGATTATGTCACGCTGAAGCCAACAAAAGTGAGCATTTTATTGCTCACAGTGATTGGTGGGGCCGCTCATTAGAGAAGCAGTTTTGTCCAGATGCAGAAGTGATTCCCTTGCAGTTCTTGGAAGCATATAGAAATTCTACACTACTCAGATGTACAAGTGGTGCCAAAGGTGCCCAAACCCTGTTGCATACAGTCATTATGCTGGACATCTTTCAGACAGCTGTAGAGGATGCAAACAATTGGCAGATCTTGCACATACATTATGGGAATTGCTTCGAGCTATCTCTTAGAACCACATCATTGTTAGTGATGAGCAGTGGGAGACTGCTCCTCGGCTCAGATCCAGCAGATCAGCTCTGGGACATTCAGTTAGCCGAAGACTCTGCTTGGACCCAAAGGCACCTGGCTGATGCCTAGGATGGAAGGCTAGCCCTACTAAACTGGACAAAGAAATCTACTTTCCCTCTCCCCCTTATAATGAAAAACAAAACAATTATAGTGTTCGCACACACTATGCTGTAGTGTAACAAGCATGCATTTATTAACAATGGGAATGTTAGCATGTTTGACGTTGCATTAACGATCGCCTGTGTAAACACACTAACTTGCTGAAACGGTCTGCCGTCAGCCGCAAGTTAAAATAGGAACCCTGAATGGCATGCGAGATCCATGAGGCGTTCTGTATAACACAATGCAGCAATGAGTGCGCTAGTACACAAACTATGGTTGTAAGAAGCATACATTTATTAACAGTGGGAATATTTTGCCATTTTTCAGGGCAAACATTGACACTTTTTTACACACCTATACCCTAATACATACACCTTCATTTTTGCTGTGCAGGACTTCTGGAAATTTCGAGTGTCAGAGGAGGCAAAGGAAGGAGGATGTTCGACAGGTGGCACGGCAGGAGACCCCGGAAACCCTTTTTAGAGACATGTGTCCGAGCCAGTTTGACACCATCGAGTTAGATCAGACTGATGACCCCGCCGATCTCTATCCAGCGCCCGCGGTGTCAGTTGAGTGTAGTCCGTCGCTACTGGAACCAGGAATGTAGTCCGTCGCTACTGGAACCAGGAAGCGACGCAGTCGAGTGAGTCGGCACCATCACCGCTGGGAACTGCGTCACCGCTTGGGTTGGCGGCAACATCACTGGAAAGCCAGGGGTCCAGCCTTGCCAGCATGTCTGTGATGCAGCCACCCAAAAAAAAAGACAAAAGAAAGACGACAATGACAGTTTACTTGTAGAGCACCTTGGAAAACTTACAAACAGTCTAGAGGACCAGGACGACCATCATTATTTTGCATTGTCGCTCGTGAAATCAATGAGAAAACTAAAAGAGGAAGACCACTTGCGCATGCGCATGAAGATTCTGGAAGTGATCCAGCAATTTAACAGTAGCTGAAGTGTGGTGCTTCTTGTCCTTAGAGCTGACAAAGCGTGGGCATAGAGAATGAGGCATGTTGCAATATGAGGCATGGTGCAATATGAGTGGGCCAACATTACGTGGCTAAACATGATTCAGGGTGTCTTTGCTATTAAAGGAGAAGTTTACCTTCAGCAAAATGGGTGCAGCCCCTGCTCTTCCAAGCGCTTCAGGGCCCCTTGTTTGGAGACTCCGGGCTGGTGCCACTGCCACGGTACCTCTCCAGCGCTGCTGCAAAAGTAGGCCGAGAAAAGCGTCCTGGCATCCGCAGCATCTGCACTGAAGTTCCGTGACTGGGATCCCTGAAGCGGGAAATAGCAAGGGTCCACATGCCCCTGCCCCGACGTCTGCTGGATGCCCTGCCTCCACCGTCCTGGAACCACATTTCCGAACCTGTCCTCTTGGTCGAGGATCTGGTCTGATTCCTCATTTAGGACCGCTAAGAAATTATGCAGTACACATGCTGCCTTCACTACATAATCCACATTCTTGGGGAGAAGCTGAATGGTGCGGAGCAGTATGCGCCACCTGGCCGCTGTGATGCCGAAGGCGTTTTCAGCACACCTCCTGGTAAAATGAAATAATAGTACAAAACAGGTTTTAGAAGCAGCCACCTTTCAAAGCCGATTCATTAGACTATTCTTTAAAACTGCAGCTACAAGAATGGCAACGTAAAATGGGCACAGTGCTCATAAGCTCGCGTTTTTTTAGAATAAAAGCCCTATGCTCATTAATTGTACATAAAGAAATCTTTTGCGCTTATTTCTGTACGGCCTTCTAGAGAAGCAACGTGAACAGCTAATTCAAATCAGCATTTATGTTTGTAATGTAAGGTTAATCACAAGTCGCACAAGCTGCTACGCATGCCCTATTTTTCTGAGCTGGGTAAAGGACACTTGTTATTGAGATGGGGTCACAAACATTGTGTACGGTGCACACCTCAATTTGACTTGTCCTTGCGAGATCGTTTTGTCATAATGATGGTTTTATGCTAAGTGTGGTGAGCTTTTTATGTGCCCCTTCTGTTTTAGATGTTTTTCCTCTGTTTTCGTTCAGCTGCTTTGTCCGCAAGTTAGAGCCACTGTTCTTGAGCTGCGGGGTTGACCTAATGCACTATATTGTGAAATTAGAGCCACTGTTTTTAAGCTATGTATTTTGTGTTCATTGTTTTTATTTTTCTTCATCGATGTCTTGCTGCGAAGTGTGCATTAAACGTTATTTCAAGTGCTTTCTGTGTTTGTATAAAATTGAGTATGGCAGGCTCAGCATACCCAAAGAAAGTCCCTGATATCATACCGTGCTCGGCTTAGTCTGTAATTGAACACTCTTCGTTCATCTTCAAGGAGTCTAGCAGGGAAAGGGCGCATAAAGTCGCGCCGCAGCTGGAACGCTTCAACCTCGACGAAAGCGTACGGCGCCACCTTTGTGGTGCCTGGGAGCTGCCCCAGTGAGGGGATGTCAAGCTGCCCTTCGGTTAGGGCCTTCCCAAACTTCGTGTTCTTGAACACTCCGCCGTCACTCTGGCGGCCCTCTGCCCCAATATCGACCAACACGAACTTCGAAGAGCTGTCGACCACGGCCATCAGCACAATGGAGAAAGTACCCTGCAGCAGTAGGCGTCAGAACAAACATTAGCACATGTAAAGTTGTATGTGTAGGTGGGACCTACAATAATAAGCGATTACAAAGAAAAAGTATGACAAAATTTAAAAAATCACCTATGCTCGCCACGCATTTATTTGTACCAGCTCATTGTGAAAGATTTCTCGCATGCACAGTGATAATTTAATTTAGCCGTAAGGGCTCTGAAAAACACCTCTGTCGAAATTAAATTTCAAAGTAAACATCAAATCAAGCTGTCATAAGTACCTGCCGCAGCACTGGAAGAATACTGCATACATGAAGTATTCTGGCAAAACGACTTAGACCACGGGGCTGTATTCCTTCGTTTTGGCAAACTGCGAGCTCAGTCCCCTTCTCTGTCTCCCTCTCTCCCCTGCTTTCTGGAGCCCATGTGCACCATTCAAAAGTGGTACATAAGAAAAAAAAAGTATAGCATTGCAGGGCAAGGCTCTGGACGTTGTCCAAGCATTTTAAATTAGAAGGTAATTTAAGAAAGGGGTGAAGAATTTTAGGCAACTTCCTGCATTACAGAGTTTGGAAGCTTACTGAAATGAAAATAACTAAGACAACTTTTTATACCACTGCACTTAGCAACATTTCTTTTTTAATTGTCACAGTTACGCTACTGGCACCGCACCCCTACAAATGGGTGGTGCACATTGGCTGTCTATGTTGCCACCCCACATTCTCCAGCAGACAAGGGCACACTACCCCTCCCGCATTAATGCTGTTCGTTTCAGTATACGTGCATAAATGGCCAGAGTGACTTACCTTGTAATTGAAGAAGGCACTTCCAGATTTCGGCGGGCAGGTGATGGCGACGCGCTTCCCGTCAACAGCCCCCAAACAGTTTGGGAACTGCCAACGCCGGGTGAAGTCGCCAGCAATTTTGGCCCAGTCAGCCTTGGTTGGTACCTGGAATAAATTGGAAACCAGGAACAAACTTGTAGGCCGAACAGACCTATTTTTAGCTAAATATCTTTGTGAGGGGGAATGTGAAAAAATGACATTCACTTTTCTCTTGTGCATGCTCTTTGGGCATGGATCCACGGCATGGTGAACCAAATTTTTTACAAGGTGTAAGCTTCCAATCATGCTGAAGGCATGGTGTCACTTTTGTTGCCCAGTTGTACACGGTCAACGCAGTGCATTTTACCACTCCATTTTTTATTTCGACAACACAAAGGTGTGATTACTGCATTTTGAAAACCAGAGTAATCAAATAGACACAGTTCACCAGGCTTTCAAAGCCCATAGGGATATATTATATTTGCTAATCACACTTGCCTTAGGCACTGTTAATAATAATTTTTTTTTCATTTAAACAGAGTCTTCGAAGGAATTGTTTGTACTGCAGATATGAAGTGTACCATTTACTGAAAGAAAATTTTATACAGGCTCTGACGTTACCCACCTTCATAAAGTGGTCCTTCAGACGAGCCCAAATGGCTCTACAGGTCACGTGAATGCTTCTCCGGGCAGTTTCAATGCCGACACGGTAGGCGAGGGCCACGTTGCAGATGTCCAGCCCTGAAGCCAGGTAGCTGCAACACAGAAAAAGTAATTTCTCCTCCGATTCACAATACATGGCCAGCACAACTGCAACAAAAGTGTTTGATAACATGCAAACTCTGAACAGGATTGCCTCTTTAGGTAACAAGCAAATGGCAATATTGCTTTCTGACACGAAGGGCATCTATATTAAAAAAGTTTGAAGACTTGGCCAATGTGAGAAAGCATGAATGATTGCAACGCCCATTTCGCCATTTCACAATGCAAAAGCCATTTGTATAAGCTGACGTATGCATCTATGATCTGTTCACTGACATGTTTATGTTCTTGCATCAGCATCAGAAGGCAACCTGTACCAACCTCAAGGTTATTGCAAGCCTTTCGCCTGGCTCCAGGGGCTCTCGTATGAAGTGCTGCCGTGTCAAGTCCGCAGCAACAAAGCCCAGCAACTTGTCGAACAGCGCGGGTGACATGCGGTAAAACTTAAAAAAAAAAAAAACTGCTGGTCGCCTTCCCGCATTCGACGCATCTGTAGGGAGAAAGAAAGTGTACTGTTGAAGATGGACGCAACCATTTTAGTTACTTGTACACCGGGTAAGCCAGCTCCAACGGGCTATGAAAAGGGTAGATAATTCATCATGCATTTACAAGATGCACAGGTACTATCTTTAAGGGAGCTAGCTCATGTCGCAGCTACAAAATCTGGTGAATAAAATGGGGCATCTAGAGCACTCTGGAATTTTATCTTAATTTATACCAAGCGCATTAAACGTTTTCTTAGCGCGGCACACATTGTTTAACCTCTTTTGCGCAAAAAGGAACACGCTAGCTGCGGGTTACAAGGCGGCGGAATGCTTCGCTCGCGCAAACAAAGCGCCAACAACAGACGAGAAGCGAGCGCTTACAACGTGTGCACCCCACTGTTGGTCATGACGCTATACAGCTTTCAGAAAACACAAACAAAAATTCCCGTTGTGACTAACCAACTCAGCTAATCATGCCTACAATAATAGGGCTAAGCATTAATGCACTGCGAAATAGCAACACGATACTCACGGCTGTGTGGTACAGGCCTTCCTGTTTTCGCGCCAAGAAGACAGGCCGCACCCAGCAACGGTGCTCTCGTTGCCTTCGCTGCCGCCTTCTGACGATTGCCTTCGCTACTCGCGTAGCTAGCAGGAGCAGATGGCTGCGAGTCAGCGTTGCGACCATTTTCCCTCGATGAAGCAGGATAAACGGAAGCGGGCTTGAAAAGAGCGGTAAGCAAAACCAGAGGAGGCGATGTCGAAACACTGCGCTACCGAGTAAACAAAACCACCGACTTGGCTCGGATGCTCGGCTCGTGGCTAGGCTCGGCTGCTGTGTGTGTGTGTGTGTCAAGTCGTGTCGATAGTTCGCGTCGACAAGAAACAGTTTTTTCGGCGTCTCAAAATGAAAAAGAAATGCTTTTATGCGTTTTAGTAACTATTTTACGGCCTGTTAGTAGTGCGCATGTGTGTCTGTAGTCAGGCAGTTCTGGCCAGTGTGGTCTAGCGACATTGGGCTGCGCAAGTCGAGCGCGGGGCGGTGAGCGTTCGCGCGCCTCTCATGTGGTTGCTCGCCCTCCCACTTCACAGGCGCCCCAAACACATGAGCGCGCCAGCGCGTAGAATCTCGCGCGCGAACGCGTGCGTGCAGTTGGGGCATTAGGAGAATCAACGCTCCCCCTGTCGCAGCTGCTGCGGCTAGATTGGGCCGAATTAAAGATGTGAGAAAAAAATCTTACTGAGCATGCTCAGTAAGATAACTGGGCCCCCACCCTTTGACGTCACTGCGGCAGCCCTTCGGCCTTGAAATTTAGTCAGTGTGGTGCTGGCGTCACTCTGTTTCCACCCACAGCACGATCACCGCAGCGCCCGCAGCCGTCGACTCCTCCGCCCGGTCGTAACACACTTCTCTCTCTCTCTTCACCCTCTCCACTACCCACAACACTCGACCAAACGTCGGGTAGAAACACGCTTTCGGTAGCCACCCTACTTTGGGCTCGTTTATCGGCCATGAAATTTACAGGAAACCCAACCCACCTTCCGTGTCTACGTTTTAAACAAACGTTTACTCGAGTAAACGCTACACCGAGTTTTGCTTGCCCCGCCGCGGTGGTCTAGTGGCTAAGGTGCTCGGCTGCTGACCCACAGGTCGCGGGTTCGAATCCTGGCTGCGGCGGCTGCATTTTTCCGATAGAGGCGGATATTTTGTAGGCCCGTGTGCTCAGATTTGGGTGCACGTTAAAGAACCCCAGATGGTCGAAATTTCCGCAGCCCTCCACTACGGCGTCTGTCATAATCATATGGTGGTTTTGGGACGTTAAACCATACATATCAATCAATCAATCAATCAATCAATCAATCAATCAAACCGAGTTTCGCTTCGATCCGCGTTCTTCCAGCGCTTACGTCGACACCCGTTTCAACTGGGCGAACGCCATGAGCACCACACCTGCTTCGCATCCCATCAGGGCTCCATTTGGGAAGATGATCCATATGTAGATGGAATTGTGGACACATCACGGTTTTACCGCGCACGTTGGCTACAAGGGCGTTGAAAAGGCAACTTATAGTCTCACGCAACCTCAGCGCTCACATTAGGGCATAGAGATTCGTTTTATCGAAACGAAGTGCGCACTGGGTGTGATAATGCAAATTTCACTCGCAAGCGTATTCCATTATGACTGCTGAGTCAAAGGACGCATATACGTTTAATAGACTTTTGTTAACGGGGAAGCTGACACTGGAGCTACAACTGACTATACGCCGGCGTGACGCTTTTATCGAAGGAGTGGGGGAGGGGGGAGTGGTTATGTTCAGAAGAAGGAAAAGAAAAGAAAAGTGAGCCCCGCAACTGTCTGCATCAGGGTGCGACACCTCAGCAGTAGCTCACAAGGGATGGGGATGAGGAGGAATTAAAAGGATAGGAATAAAGGTGTAGAGAGAGAGATGAGGAAAGCCAGAGAGAGCGACGACAATTCGAGGGGATAGAAGAGATAGGAAAGATGGAAACACAGTCACAGGAGTCCGAGGATGGGGCACGACTTGCGAGAGCTCTTGTCGACGTCAGGAGATGACGTAGAGCAAGTCCAGTCGGTCAGAGCTACACTGTCGTCGGAGGTCGGCGTCAGGAGATGACGTAGGGCGAGCCCAGTCAGCCAGAGCTACGCTGACGCCGGAGATCGCGAGCGCACAACCGTTCGGCACGGAATCCAGCAAGCGAGCCTATCATAGGGGTGCAAATGCAATGTCCATTGCCTTGTCGCAAGTTTAGATGGCTGCAACCACGCCGTTGCACCGGTATAAGACCTGCATATCTTTTCTAAGACAGTTTCAAGACCTGGTCATGCTCTAAGAAGACATGATTTTCACGCAATATTCGTTTTGCATTAGTAACTTTTTCAGGTTTTTCGATCTTGTGTAGATCGCTGTACCAGATTAGCTGCTGTGTAGCCATCTCGTGGCATATCATACTGTAAAAATAGTAAAATGTTTATGGTCAACCGTAGCTCATAATTTCATCTGAAACACGACAAGAGCAACAAAAAGGAAGAATTTCATATTTTGATTTAACAAAGCATTGCAGCATTTATGAATGCCATGTGGCCCCTGTCGGATTATCTCTAGAAGCTAGGCTCTTTATTAAGCGACACTACGTACACTATCTGCAGTACAAGCTTGATATGGTCAGGAAAGTAGCGGCACTCGAGACTTAAACCGTACTTTCTACAGAAGGCAAGTTTCCATAACTTAAGAAAATGAATATTTATGTTGACATCTTATAACATTGATCTATAGTCTGCCCGTATTTTTATACATCCAGGAAATTTTCTTGTATCCATTTGATCACCACACCTGTTCTCTAAATATATATTGATGTTAATTGTCATTCTTCTAACTTAATCAGACGGAAACAAGCTATTACGTAACACGTGTCCATGTTAACAATGTAACGAAGGAGCATACGTACGTGTGTGCTGGTTGTTGAAGACATGTCAAGGCGAAAAAATTCGTGCACTGAGAAAAGAGAAAACTCATAAACATTCAGCAAAACAGTACTCGTATTTTTATTCATTTTTCAAGCAATGTCCAAATATCCAAGTTATTGGCTACTGCAGCATACGCCATAACTAATCCTGGAATCGCGGAATTTAACCGTGGTATCCTATGCGATGGAGGCGTTTAAGTAACAGCCAGAGCGGAGGAACAATCCGATGCAGAAACGGCTGACACAACGAGCTACACGAAGATTCACGTCACCCCACCTGGGCCCCGCAATATGCTCACCACATGTATGGCGGTGCGTGGGGTCGGTTATAGCAACAAATTTCGCAAGGTTCCTTAGTGCAATGACGTTGCCTTTAACAGTTCATTTCATTTGACAGCAGCAGACAGTGTAGATGGCAAGAGAAAACACGCAGCAAAGACAGCACGGTAACTAAATCTAGGTACACTTGTACACATCAAACACTCTTACCCTGGATAAATTACGAGTATGGTGGCTTACTCACGAGCCACTTTTAATGCTTATATAAAAATGAGTTGATTGATGGGGGTTGATGTCACTATGGGGTCAAAGATGGCGAAAGAGCACCATGCAATGCTTTGCCATTGGCAGGTTGAATTGCGGTATGCAGCACGAATGTCAATTCGACTAAAACTGTCGCTAACCAAACTTCTCAAGTTCGATGGTTGCTATAACTACCACAAGTTCAACTTTTAGAACAAAACCCTTCCGTGGTGGTGTAGTGGCTAGGGTACTCGGCTGCTGACCCGCAGGTCGCGGGTTTGAATCCCGGCTGCGGCAGCTGCATTTCCGATGGAGGCGGAAATGTCGTAGCCCCATGTGCTCAGATTTGGGTACATGTTAAGAAACCCCAAGTGGTCAAAATTTCCAGAGCCCTCCACTACGGCGTCTCTCATAAACATATCGTGGTTTCGGGGCGTTAAACTCAACACAATCAATCAATCGATCGATCAATCAATCAATCAACTTTTGGAACAAACACAAACGGTCTTCTACCGATACGACAGAAACTGTGCAAACAAGTATAAATTAATTAAGAAACGCCCCGAGTTAAAACCTCGGTAATAAAGCAAACGGGATTCTTCAGATACGAGACGACGAACCACGTGCAAATAATTTCGAAGAATGAAGCACTACGATTTCAAAGTTCAGTATGAAGCCAAACGGGCTTATACTGATACGACACGATGAATTTAAAAATCACTTTAATGAATGAAGCGCCCCGAGTTCGAAGCTTGGTAATAAGTGAAAGAGGCTTCTACCGTTGCTACCAGAAGAATCATGAGCAAATAGGTTCAGCAAATGAAGCGCCTCTAGCTCTGGAATAATCCGAACGAGATACTACCGATACAAGATGAATCAAGTACAAATCAGTTGAATAAATGAAACAGCACGAGCTCAAACCTAAACGAGTTCAGACGTGAAAACTGAGCTATCAATGAGTTATGGTTGTTAGCACGGCCGTTCTCAAGTACGGCCGTTAGCAAGTATAAAAATCACAATGTAGATTGAACTGTAGTTAAATGTAAGTTCGAACTATTCACAGCCTACAGTAAGACGATGAATTAGCTGGGAACTTCAGCAATGTGAGAAATTGAGAGTGATGCGCACGAGGAAGCACCAGACCTCTCAATTAATTGCTACGAAAGCGCACATCACACATAGATGTCCTCAACCTCACTACCATACACCTACAGATCAGCTCAAGATTTACAGGTGTTTGGGATAAATGGCTTCTGAAAAACCTGTTACTCACCAATTTTTTATTCTTTTTTTAACATTTCGGCTTTGTATCTTGTATCTGCCAGATGCACCACCAATGGTTTGATCAGACATAACTCTTACCACAAGGCAGCCTAATACACAGAACTATTGATATGCATACGGTACTGAAAAAAAAAGTGCAGCACAACATCCATGGATGTTCGAGCCATGGCGGCTAGTGTTTCTAGAGAATACGCGCACCCAGCAAAGACAGCGCAGAACACCAACGAAGTCATAGAAGTGTACGAAGACTTGCTGATACTGAGGCTGCGGTAAAAAGAAAACGATCAAGCTGGTTGTAGTCGTTCTCGGGGAAACACCACGGGGGTTGCTGACGTCAATATTGGGCTGCACAGGTGACCTGTAGCGTGCGACAAGCGAGAGCACTCGTTGGAAGCCTGAAACGACATACGAGATGCACGTTAAATAATTCACGTAGTATGAAGAGAGAGAGATTGTGGTTATAAAAGGAAAAAGAAGAGAGAAGTGAGCCCCGTAACTGTCTGCATCTGGTGCGGCACCTCAACAGTAGCTCAAAGGGGTGGGGTTAAGGAGAAATAAAAAGGATAGGATTAAAGGTATCGAGAGAGAGAGAGATGCGCAGGGACAGCGAGTGACGACGGAAAAAGAGATAGGAAAGATGAGACATGGTCACCGGAGTCTGAGGACGGGGCACCACTGGCGAGAGCTCTTCTCGGCGCCAGGAGATGGCGTAGGGCTAATCCAGTCGGCCAGAGCTGCGCTGTCGTCGTTGTAGGGGACCGTCGGCAGGAGGTGGCGTAGGACCAACTCATTCGGCCAGAGCTGCGCTGTCGTCGGAGATCGCGAGGGCACAACCGGTCGGCATGGAATCCAGCGAGAGAGTGCTAGTCTGAAGGCACATAACCGCGCTATCAATACTGCGTACAGGTGTCTATAAAACGCCTTAACAGGGAATGTCGCCTAGGCAAGGCTTGTGCAAGGCTGCCTAGGCGTCTTCGCCCTGGCAGGAAATAGACAAGTTCACATGTCACAACATCGTCTCCCACGACAGCCCGTTAAATATGCCAGTTTCTCCTTTAACAAGCGGATTTAGGTTTTTCACCAAGTCGTTTGTAAGATTTTACATTTGCAAGTTGCAATTTTTCGGGGAGGAGAGGGAGTAGTTTTTTATTCGTGATTTTCCTGAAAATTACTGCAGCCCTGTAGTGACCCCCACCAAATATTTCAATGTTGCGTCAGTGAGCATACACGAACGAACATACAGAAAAAGTAGTTTAATGGTGTTTAAAGCACTGGTTTTAGCCATCCATGTTATTTTTGTCATAGATGTACATAAAACTATACGCATATAAAAATGAACGCTATACTGATAAATGTTTGACGGAATGAGTAAGTAGTAGGACTGAGTGCTGCTGAATTCTGTGGAAGCAGCTAGCGGAGAAGCAACCCTAAAATATAATGTATCGGTGTGGAAGATCATAGGTATAACATGCAGACCATGTTTGACAGAATCACTTAATTGAATCTATGAATATAATCTTCCAACGGACGCTTAATTAAAAAAATAAAACTAACTTTAATTATTCAGCCTCGCCAATGCTGAAGATAGACCACTAGAAACAGGCAAAAAATATAGGTTTTATATAAAATAAGGATCTCCAAACAGAACTTCTAGTCGTCGCACTCAAATTTCATCCACATCACCTGCTGTGTGTGGACCCCAGTACAAGGAGGATGCAAAAAATTACAATGACCGCGTCTCAAGGGTAGATGAAAATAAAGTATTGTAGCGTTTTTCGACCTTTTCCAAGGTTGTGGCAATGTCCCATTCCGCATAGATAACGCCATCAATAAAACAGGGGAAAGGTGCCAGCGATTCCGGTCATGTGACGAGTGGTACCCGCAGGAACGTCTAGAACGTAGGCATTAGAACCAATCTGCGGGAGCCAGCTTCATCTTCTCGTCACGAACAGCAATTGGAGACAGATGAAAGCTGCAAAAGACAAATGATGGAACCGTTAGTCAAAGGTCAACAAATCCGCTGTAATGGTTGTGCGAGTGTGACACCTACTGTTGTGACCCTCGTCAGTTGGCGCCCTGCTGTCGCTGAGAAACGTGGCCGGGCCGCGCTCCCACGCCCGGAACCCCAGTTCTCTCGGAACCAGCGTCCAGCGGCGGGGAGCGACAAAAGGATTAGAAGAAGGTCCGTGAGCCAATGTCCCTACAAGCAATTCCTCCGGGCCGGCTTGTTTAGCTAGACGGCGAAGCACACCGACAGCACAGGTCGTGTCTCCGCAATTCAAGTATCTACTCCTAGGCTGCCCTTCCTGGGAAAGGCGGAAAAAGCACCCCACTGACCACCAAATTGTTCCAGGAAGGCACCTCATTTCCCCTCTCCTCAGAGCATTGCATCAAGAAGTGAAATGACTATTCGGTGGACCGTGTGTTACTGACTGATGCCCTGTGGGCGGTGTCTTGTGTACGTGATTGGCGTTCCAATCAAGGAGGAGGAGCCCGACAGGGTTTATAACGACGCTGCAAAGTGCTGGACGTTGCTCTGAACCATGTTTTTTATCGGTTCAACCACCACGCTCGTGGTTTGTGAAACTTATACCCTCTATATGCTGTAAATAAGTGTAAATAGTGCCATAAACCTGTTTGTTTTTCGTATTCCCATCTTGTCAGCGTTCATTTCCTCCAACCGAAGTTACGCCACGCTATCACAAGAGACCGGGTAGACCCCGGTCCGCAACACTACCAAAAGATTCCAAAGAGCTGCAGCATTGTGCCGTCTGCCCTAGCTGATGAAGTGATCAGCGAAGTATAGCAAAAGTTGTAGAACGTTGGCCAACGCGATGAGTGATGCCCAAGAGGAAGTCAAGCAGGTAGGCGTTAGAACCAATCCGTAGGAGCGAGATGCATGTCCTTGTCATGGACAGCACTGCAAGAACGACTTGGGGAGAACTGCAAAGACAAATGAAGATGATGTAAGCATAGGCCGTGTAAACAAAGCCGCAGTAAGTGTCGTGAGAATGAGACACCAACCTACAGAATTCCAAGAGAAGCATCACTGGGCAGTTTCCCTGAATGACGCCATCAGCGATGCAGTGCAACTGTGGCATCAAGTTCGGTCACGCGATGAGTGACCCATAAGTAGACTTCTGGAACATTGGCATTAGAGTTGATCCGCCGGAGCCAGCTTCATATCCTTGACACGGGTAGCAATGGGAGATCTACGCGGGAATGCTGCAAAAGCAAATGTTAAGCAGATGTATGAACAGCTGCAGCACGAGTTGTACAAACGTGATATTTACCTAGAGCATCGTGACCTAGTGCAGGACACGGCGCTTATTGGAGTCCCTCCGACAGACAGGAGAATCGCCGATGAGTATGAAAGTGCTGCGGACACAACCACAGGACGAGTATAGTGTTCAAGCAATCTCCACCGTGTACTGGACAGTCTTCGACGCGAAGTTCGTTCCGAACTGGGAATGCGAGGGCCTTGGTGTATCTGAAGATTTACAAAAAGCAGCTTGTTACGCAATGAAAATGAAAAAAAAAAGCGTCGGCTCTCCATAAACTAATAGTGTGCTACCACACATGAACTCATAGAGAGTCGGCGGGAGTTTTATAAGGAAAGCATGGAAGTAAACCTCAAAACTGCATCGTGAGCACAGCAAATAAAAGTGATGAGAAACAATAACCAGGAACGGCCAAGATGTCATAAATTCACGCTTTATGGCGAACTCCTGCGTTTTTCAGCAAGGTTACAGCACTGGGGAGGTGATCCAGGATGCCGTTTGCTTCCACAACACATTTCGCTCTCGTGCACTGTCAGCGCGGTCTACTCGACACGAAATAGGGGTCGCTTCGCAAAGTCATTCGGAATGGGTTCAATGCCCCTAAGGAAATCGTAAAAGGACACCTGCCATATCCTGCCTATCGTGTTCGCTACGGCCAAAGCTGTATGTAGTGCGCCCCCCCCCCTACCCTGTCCTCTTAGAATTCCGTCACGGAGAAGACCCGATGGTTGCAGCAGCCGGGTATACCAAAACTGGGTGCTTGGTCACACAAACTGTAACTTTACCTTCACCAGCTGGAAATACCATTGCCATGTACCTTGCAATGTTACAACGAAACTCGCTGTGACGATGGATTCATGCGCTTGGTGCTCAGGTATAACCGAAATCAGACGTTGATGTATGGCAGCCCGCAGAGAGAAAGCATCTGAAATGTTCAACGAACACTTTTTTAGGAATGCGAACGTAAGAATTACTGGTGTACTCACCATAAGGGGGTTCGCTCACGCACGCGAAGCGTGTTGACGAAAGTGGGCGGCCCGTCCAACAAAAGTGAGCGAAACGCGTACCATGGTAGCGAGCAAATACACCACCAGTACACGCACATGAAGTGAAACATGGTTAACGACTCACGTTGGCTGCGGCAGGAAGCGTTAACTGCAACCGAAGGAATTTCAGCCATGTCTTCATTGCTGACCGATGACCCAGCAATTCGTGAACAGGGGCGATTCCACTGGTCCTCGGAGAACAGTCCACCTTGAGTTGGAGTCCAGATGACGCCGATGGTCTGTGACCACGCGCAACGATAAACGAGTCCACGGTAACCATGGCTTGCAACTTGTAAGTTTCCACTCTCCGACTTCGCCGGAATGTGATTAGCGTTAGGCCTATGCTGATGTTGAACGGGCCGAGGTTTGGAGGAATTCGCCAAGCGTCGCGTGTATTCCAGGAACTCGCCCGGAGAGACATAAGTGTTGCGGAGGAACTTGAGAGCAGAAATAAAACATCTGTGGGGAGTTGGTAGCTTTTCTCGCACATTTCGAGCAGCGAGCAGTCTCCGGCAGTGGCCGGAACAGATCTTCCGTGGCGTTGTCAGATGGCTTGCCAGGTACGAAGGTTTCTGAAAGACGTTCTTCACATTTTCAACGTCCGCAAGTTGAAGCTAATTCTTCTAGAGTCCGTGCAGCAGTCGCAATGTAATACGGGTGCAACGTCGCCAAGTCCAGCCTGCCAGTGCGCGAATACGACAGCATGCGATGCAGAACTCAGCAGGCAACCAGAGCAACCACCCGCTTTGAAAGAATGAAGCAAAATGGCAGTCCTAGATCCCGGAGATACGCTTCGTGATCAGATTGATTTCGATATAATTCTGCCTCACGCATGCGTCGAGATGTTCGAAAAGTTTTTCTTTATTCGCGCATTGGTTAATCTCGCCTTACGTCTCTGTATGGGTCGCTCGCCGTCACGATGGCGTTATCGCCGCGATCACCACGGCAGGCGATGTAGAAAAGCAGATCTACATCGTAGAAAAAAAAGTCGCATAGTCATGCTCTGCAGCTGAGCATGGAATGTTCTAGAAGCTTCCCCCCCCCCCGTGCTCTTCGATGTCACCTGTGTAGTTAGCCATGCTTGCTTCATTTAAGCGATCTAAAATGGGAATGTTAGCGAAAGCACTACTTTAATGAATGATCTTAAAATACAGTCTGAACGTTACCTTCATTATCAGCGCTTACGAGCGAAAAGTGTGCTTCTGGTATCCAAGAATGATAACATACCGGAGGCTGCTTTCGCATTTACGATCGCCCTCAGGCCACGAGCGGTGCCACGCGTTCCGCGTTTAAATTACGAATCTTTTACGTACCACGACCCGCTAACGATGCGCGCCAGCAGTGGTTTGCCGTGGTGGGTGAACACCCATGCGCTTTTGTTTAGTTGCCGCTAAGAAATACCAAGTGATGAGACTTCATCCAAATATTGCTCCTCAACTTCATGCCTAAAAACCACATGGAATGAAAAAAAAAGTATTTCAGTTCTGCTGGACGCGCTTAGCGGGCGTCTCCTAGCTACGTAGGGACCGACAGGGAGTACCTGGCGGCCGCTTCGTGGGCCTGCTGGACGGCCCATTGCTGGTCGGCGAGAAGTGAGCTCCTGAGGGACCTCTCCCACTTGTTTGAGGTAAAGTCGGGATGAGTTGTTCTATACTCCCAGAGCATGTGTGCGAGTGTCGCCGTGTGTCCACATGATGGGGATGTGTCGCTGGGGTATGCATCAGGATAATAAACGTGAAACGTGGCAAGGTTTGGGTACGTGTGTGTCTGTAATAGGCGGAGGATTAATGCCTGCGGTCGGTTAAGTTTCGGATGTGGGGGTGGAAAAATGCGGCGTTCCAGGTAAAAGTGCTTTGTAATTTCATTGTACGTAATTGGTGCATCCCGATTGGTCTCTAACTCAGCTAGATGGGGTTGCCCTGTAGCGGTGCGGTCGGTAAGTGCACGCGCTGCATCATGGGCGATCTCCTTGAGGTTGGATAGAGCGCCCGGCACCTGGCCGAGATGGGCGGGGGAACCAGATGACAGTGTCGTGCTTCAGGGCACTCAGGTCCGCTCTGCGCAGGGTACGTAACACCTGGTCGGAGATGACTCCGCGTTCGAAGGCTTTGATGGCCGGCCTGAAGTCGCTGTAGATGAGTTCTCGTTTGCTGTCGAGTATAGCTATAGCTATAGCTACTTGCTCCGCTACTTCGGGGTTTCGGGTGAGGATTGCGGCAGAGTTAAAAGTCTGCTGCGCGGATGATACCGCGACCGCGGCGAAGGCTCGGTCGTTGTGATAGGCAGCGGCGTCCCCGAATGAGACGTTGTCCGCTTCCATGTCTATGCGCTTGAGAATGGCAGTCGACCGCGCAAGGTGCCGGCCACTGTTGTATTCGGGATGTACATTTCGTGGAATGGGAGCGATCGGGCCAGGGACCCCCCAGTGTTGACTCTGATTCCTCGTAAAAACCACATCGTAGTTTTGATATGCGAAAGCCTCGAATTAAAATTGAGAAGTAGAGACGTAAAGACCATATAAGATGGCTTTCTGTGGCATTTTGCATAGGTACAAGGTTTCATTTTTTTGTGTAACATTTGTGGTGGCACGCTGATACGATTATCTCCTTCTTTGGTCAGTACGGAAGCGCTTCGAGCACTTCAAGCTGGCGTTGTTCTCAGCCTAACGGTCTGCAATCGGCAAGCCAGGCTCGGCAGTTACGCTTGCAATGCTCAGTGCTTCCAGTTCAGTAATTTTACTGACTTCACACGCTACTAAAATATACAGGGTATATAGTTTAGCTCTCTCCCCACTTACGTGTATTAAGAGAGTTAAGCGTGTGCGAAGACATCGTTGCAATATAATAATGATATCTCGGTTTCACGTGCCAAAACTGTCGATATGCATGATCACGAGGCATGTCATAGTGAATGGTTCCGGAAATTTCGACCATCAGGTGTTTATTAGCATGCACTGCCCCAAGCCTGTAACTAAAAGCGGCAGACGGGGCAGGGATCGAAGCCACGACTACCAAGACTGTCCACGACTACCAAGCTACCAAGACTGACGCACACGTCGTTGTTTTCAAAGTGATTTACCACGTGGTTTTGGGCTCTCTCGGCACACGTTTACATTTTGACTGTTTATATCGTTTCGCGGCTTGCACTTTTTGTCTATGTCTGCACGTCGAAACGCCAATCAATTGTGGATGCACTAGCAAGGGAAATACATCAGGATTTAAGCAGAAAGAGAAGAAAAGAGTTTAGTTTACTTAAAGCCATATATGACTGATGCAAACGTGACCTACCAAGGAAAGCTGGGGTGGAAGAGGTGAAGCAAAACACACCACGTGGTTCCTATGGGATAGCCAGAGCCATACAAAACAAAAGTGACTAGAAGCATGACTGCGTATACAGTATAGTAAGCAAAACAAATTACGCGAACAGTGAGTTCATTGGTGAAATTAACTTATACAACAAAGAGAAGTGGGCGTTGGGTCAATTGAGGTTAATCAACTGAATATACGAACAGCGCAACTTAAAAGTAGTTACAGTGTAACAATACGAAAGCGAAGAATCAAGGAGTTACATTGTAACTACTTTAAAGTTGCGCTGTTCGTATTGTTAGTTATGTCCTACCAACTCGCCCAAGTTTCCAAGCGAGGTTAATTATTTACAGTTAGTTAGTGGTAATTAAATCATTTACATTATTAGTGAGCGTTGGATCAGTGAACGTTATTGAATGTTATTAGCAAACGTTGCACGTAGATATAAAGCCCGTGGTGAATTGACTACATAGCATGGCTTTCGCCTCTGAAGTCATCGTAGGCTAATGCACATGGGTCCTTGTTGAATCGTTATTTTATTGTATTTCTTATTTATTGTGCAGATATTGGGATCATGAGGAGCACTTACAAGGGCGTCAGCATCTCAGAAAAGTGTGGATTAATGCAAGTTCGCAATATGTCGTGTTTCACAAGAGAAAATTGCCGTGAATCGCGTTATAGATCGCTTCTGTCACCTAGTGTTACCGCGAGCTGGACCGTGAAACGAAACAACAATATGGACGATCTCCGTTTGCCTCGCCAGTGGAAAGTACTTTTTACATGTTGCCTTCGTTCTTTAAAAATAACCTTGCTTTTTGTCGAATATCTGATAGCACTATTTTGATGTTCCTGGAAGCAAAAATGTGGTTCTTTTCCGACACTCCAACACGGTGATACGAAAACACACAAACAAAGAGGAACATGAAAAAAGCACCATAGAAGAGAGTGAAAACAACGTGAAAAGATACAAGATTAAACTCTGCACGAGATAAAAATAAGATCGTGCAGTGTTCTAGAGGTCATGACACAAACTGGCGACCTCAGTGCTGAGGTGCGATAGAAAAACTACGAGTACGATCTAGCTTCACCTTCATGAGCAAAATGCGATAGCGTAAAGAGGCTTGGTGCGCATCATTTTCTTCATTGCTACACTGCTTTCTTCCCCGTGCCGCAAGAAAAGGAACGCCTGAGCCGGTAACATTGCCCGATTTAAACTAACGTACAGAATACCTATACCAAGTACAGTTGCGAGATTCCAGTATACACGCTACAACTCTTCCTTAACACTTCCTTTTGGCCGTCTTCAGCTTGGTGGACCACCTAACTCCTTGAGTCTGACGACAATAAAGTTGTGTTCTCTCTCTTGCCAGTCAGTAGGCAGTTTTAGTTTAGTTGGCTAGACGCCTAAGGAACACAAAGCGGGGCACGATGGGTACGTAACGACTGAGGCTGTCGCGTATAGCGTTAGTTTACCGTACACATGACCGTACGCAACAACCAAAATGTAGAGTACACTTCCGCGTAAACAGCCTTGAATTCGAGTGCTGCTCTGCGCTGTCTATAGGTGAAGAAATGAACTGCAGTAGCCGAAAGACACGGCCTTTTTTCGCAGCAGCCATGCCGTTCCCGCTCGCAGCCATCGAGGTCTCGCGAGGCAGCCACCGGTTATAAGGTACGCAACGGCCGCAGCAAGTGCAACGTAAGCGGCAAGATCTAGCGTGCGCATCTCTTGCGAGCGCAAACGCAAGCATCTCTCCTAGACTCAGCGCATGCGTAGTCTTGCTCTGCTTTGCCCGTTGCGTGTTCAAGGCCGTTGCGCGTGCTATAAACTAAAGCTTTCTAGTGAGAGGCCCACCACGAGTCTGTGAAGCAACATGGAACCTATGCTGCTTCTGCTGCTGCTGATGATGATTAAATGTCTGAGCGTATTGTAACGGGCAGGCCTTTAAAACACCTCCTCATTGCCCACTTCGCATGTTCGGAAGTCTGGCACGATTCTATGCTTCTGCCGCGAAATATCACATGCACTAAAGAGACTTATACCACTGCATAACATTTATGGTGTTTCTTTATTCGACGTAGTTTCAAGCAATCTCATGAATCAGAGAGAGAACACGTGCTTACCACGCAGACGGCCTTGATTTGATTCCTATTCAAATTGCACATTATCATATTTTTTTTTTCATCTTTTCGGGATTACAGACAGTGCTGGCTTTTCGATTGCAACCAACAAAATTGACACCTGGCATGAAACTAAAATTTTAACGTAACGAGCTCTTAACACCATCGTGTTAAAATACTGTGCCTGTGCTGAACATTCAAATGTTGCCACGGTCTGTAAGATGGAAGTATACTTGGTCAAGTAGCTTTTAGTTCTCTTCTATTGCGATATAGGCCCATCCTAATACGTGAACTTAATACGTGATAGCCAGAGAAGGGCCGTGCGGTGGTGCTAAAGAGCCGGCCCCTACGATGCCAAGACCATTCAAGAAGAACCGGACAAGAAGACGAGAAATCGCCTGAAATCTTCTCAGAGGTTTAGACACTAGCTTCGAGAAAAGGGTCTGTCACCCGGCCCCAACACAAGGCGCACTTGCACTGCGAAACCCGCCTTGGTGGTTCAGCGGCTATAATATTCGGCTCGATGGTATTCGATTTTATTCTGGCCGCGGGTTGAATTGCATATATAATTGATTTCAATTACTGTCGACTACAATTCAAATACGCAGTGTACTTGTGACCCGTTTACTTAAACAGAGGTGCACGCACGCCAAAAAAATTAATAACTCAGACAGTTGAAATTTCCGGAGCCCTCCAGTACATTGACCGTTCTAATAATACTGTGGTTTTGGATAATGACGCTCCAACAATCATATTACTTATTTTGCATTCCAACATCCTTATATATAGTCATATAACTGCACGGATACATGTGGTAGCCAACAGCGCTCGCGTTGTGCGAAGTATAAGTAGGGCACTACGCACCGAACAGATAGCACACTGCATCGAATGAAAGAAATCGTTATTGTGACTTTCTTTAGCTATATACAGGTGATTTACACAAAACGTTTTACCAAGGCTTCACTTCGGGCTCTACAACAGGGGCTTCGGCGCTTACGCACGTCTCACTGGAGGCTCAAACATACGAAAAAAGAACAACACCGACATGAAAAGAACGTCATGTTTTCACTCGCGCACGCTACGATCCGCGCGCCTGCGCTACATGAGCGGGCAATTATCCGCACACACACGCCCGTAAACTCCCACGCGCTGCACGGGCATGTATCGTAGACGTCGTTCGTGCATGTAGGCGCGCAGGCGTGGCTGGCAAATGACAATGTGGGAAGCACGCACTTCCATGAGCGTAAACATGCGAGGCCATTTCGAGTTGCTCGCGATTCATTTTCTGGCTTGCTGGGCGCTGGTTTCGCCTGCTGCTGCAAGCCAGAGCTGCGTGACATTGTACGTGATTCAATTTGCCGCCATGCACCTCTCGCAACCCTTATCTCTTTCTTCTTCTCCTCCACCAACCTCTCTACTCAACACCGACCCCAGAGATCCCCTCCACCTTCGGAATGTAGAGAGGCTCTATAGCGCAACCTGTTTTCCCTGACACACCATTCGCGAAGGAACAATCGAACACGAAGGAAAAGAAAGACGGGGATGTTAACCAGTCTAGGAGGGCTGGTGTCCTACCGTTCGTGACGCATATTGGAAAGGCATAGCATGGAGGATGTGGCACAGTAAAATGAGTTCACTACGACTCATTCAGGTTAATGTAATAAAACATTGGCTTCTCGCTTTAACAGCCCGTCTGTGTTAAAGGGCGCTGTTGTATTTGCTTTAAAGTGACACTATTCAAGACCTATGTAAGTGGTTTTTTGTGGTAGATAAACAAACATTGCATCACCTTACGTCGCACACTGCAATGAATGAAAGTAAGCGTATTTGCTCGCATGTCTGTTACCTTTATTCGATTACTAAACCCAACCGATTTGCTAACGTTTATCTGTTAATGTACACTATACGACAGCGGGAATTGTCGTCCTGCATTTATCGAAACGTAAACCACCACTGGTCGAGTGCCATACAAAATATAAAAAAATAAGAATAAATCGGGTAGCATAGAAGGATGACTTAAGAAGAGGTCGCGTTCTTAGGTTTTCTGTCTTCAGTCCCGTAGCTTCAAAGAGGCACTAAAAGAGAAAGTTTAGAAAAATGAATTATACGCAAATACCCTTATTGTCGCTGATTTTATCATCAAAGATTAATATTAGATTAAACAATCAAAGTCGGAAGTTCTACTTTTAAATTTTCACCAGAAATTCCGATTCACACATCACATTTTTTGATGTTTTTTTTGTGTTTTGGCCACATGGGCGGAACGAAAATTGGTATATACGTTAGGTCTCTGAATTGCTCAGAAGACAATATACTTGATTTTCACCACTGATTTAGGGTTTACGTATGCCTTAGGACAAGCCGGGGAAATCAGTGACGTCGTGGCGACTAAGTGAGGAAACGTTCTTTGTGGCTTCGCCACTCGCAATTACGTTTTCGCGCATTTTCCCGTCTGTTAAACATCTCGCGAAATTCGGGATGTTTTTGGTATCGTGAAAGAGTAACTCTTTTATTATGAGAAAAAAGTGTCTGTATCCTTAGTGTCCCGAACGACCACCTGAAGGTCGTGAGATCGAATTCTGGCCTTTCTAAATGACGCTGCGCCGCGCTGACCTATTTGTTCCAGGAATGAGTCTTTCCTAGCTTCAAACCACCACTACACTGCTATCAATACTAATAATTGATTGATATGTGGGGTTTAACGTCCCAAAACTACTATATGATTATGAGAGACGCCGTAGTGGAGGGCTCCGGAAATTTAGACCACCTGGGCTTCTTTAACGTGCACCCAAATCTGATCACACGGGCCTACATTTCCGCCTCCATCGGAAATGCAGCCGCCACTGCTGGGATTCGAACCCACGCCCTGCGGGTCAGCAGCCGAGTACTTTAGCCACTAGACCACCGTGGCGGGGCTATCAATACTAATAATATATAGAAAAATAGCGCCGTGGAGCTCCGAAAGTGAGATGGCGCTGTTGAGCTTCAGTAAGTGGGCTCGATCGTCGTTGCCTTTTAATGTGGGCGAAATGCAACAAAGCCCGTCGAAGAACTGTATATGCGCTGGAAATTGAACTATATTGTTTCGCTACAGCGTAACTTACAATTGCATTGTTGTTTAGGCATCATAAAACACTATATATTTATTTCCTACACGTCAGTAATGTAATATAGCTAATCTAGCACCCGCTAATCTAGCTTAGCCTGTGCTGGTATAACACGGCGCAGTTTATTACACTATTGCCACGTGCCATGCCGTTCTGGCAAGCTGTCACTATAGAGCGACAGCCGTCGCGCCATTTAGATAGGCTAGAGCGGACTGCGATTAACTTCCGATGGGCTCATCGTATCAGACAGTGCAGTACCTGATGATAGATGTGCGCATGTTCTGTGTTGTCTTCTCAGCGCTTAAATAACTGGCAGCGCGTAAGCTGTGGGTTGTTCTTTGGTGGAACAGCAGCTGTGCGTGGGCATGTCGCTCCGATCCTGTTAGTGTTCCTTTTGTGTCCTAAGCGAGAGGCACAAGTACGCCTCCTTACTAATAAACCTTGTCTGCCGCACCCTCGTCTTCTGTGGCTTCCAATGACGACGACGCACGTTACACTATTATCTTATGGCGTTGCAGAGGGGAGTAATTTGCTTTGAAGAAGGAGCACTGCTGCCACTCGCTCGCCTTGCGCCCCTGAATACGTGAAACGAACGAAGAACGTCTCTCGAGTGAAGTAACAATAAAAGAAAGCGAGAAAAATCAAACAAGCCTCACCGACAAAACAAGGCGCGCGCTTCGAATCGACGCACCTCCATCACGCTGGGCGAGTCGACACGCTCTCCTCGAGACGAGATAGCTGTCAGGTTGACCGAAGCGCAGCGCGTTCTCTCGATTTGCTAATACGGCGTCGCGTCCGCCATTAATAAAGGCCGGCACGGGCAGAGAACGCACGCTGACCGGAATGAGTTCCCCTGTCGTATACTCGGCTCGGCACATCTCCCCCCCGGGATGCCCGCTGAACTCTTTGTGTCCTTTTTACAGGCACGTAAATGAAATCACGTGCCTCAGAACCGCAATTAGCAAAGTGATGCACGCGCCCCGCAATCGCTGCTCGGTACTTCAGTTGGCGCACTCTAACTCTCTATCTCTCTCTTTCACTGTTCTGCGAACGAATAAACAGTAAAGGACCCCCCCCCCCTTTTTTTAGAGAAATGAAAAAAAAGATGGCTGTGCTTCCCGCGTAATTGATAATAAAAGCAGCGCTGCGAGAAAAAGGGATTCGTCGCTGTAGAGAAGCGTGTCACGGCGTGGTTTCCCGTAATAAAGGACGGCCGGCTAATAGGGACAGTAAAAAAAAAGAAGAGAAGTTCCTACCACTCGCACAATCTAGTTTCCTGCTCGAACTTCTGGAGCATGCGTGCGCGCCAACCTCGCCTTCTCAATTGACGACGAAGAAAAGTTTGTGCCCGTTCATTCAGAAGGGTGCTTCTTCTATATAGAGCACTTTTTACAGAATGCCATAGGTATCGAAATTTAAGGCAAAAATTTCTAACACCAGCTTTCCCATAACACGGATTTGAGCTGTATAAAACGATACTACTATCTTTAGAGTCTTCGGCACTATAGGTCATTGCAACAGGGACATATATGAAGCGGTATACAACTTGTCTTGTCGCCTAGAAGATCTTGGCTCATACCCACAAGGGGGATATGCCAAACTGTACCTTATAATGTGAATTTTTTACACAACGCTTGCTAAAAAACAGAGAAATTAGATAAAAACCAATATTAACGTTCCTTTAAAAAATGAAAAAGGTGTAAAGGGCAGAAGAATTTGGTAAACCAGAATATATAAAACAAATCAGCAAAAACGAAGAAGGGGAAAAAGAAATATATGAAAGAATCAATACGGCTACCATGCTAATCTTACAAGTACATACACTTTACTTATTTTCATCATTAGTCTATTTCGTATATTTACTATAGTTATTTTTGATATTTTCAATTTTTATTTTTAAACAATTAACAATAACCCGTTAGCACAACTAAGATTTTCGTTCATCTAAAAAATCTTTAGGGATCCCCGTCATTTTTTTTTCCAAAATCCCACTGCCGCGCGATTCATGGCCGATCTCCCGTAGTGGATTGTACCATTCTTCTTGAGTCCACCCAAGCAACCATCTTCTGATAGCACGAAGTTTGTGCAGCAGAGCACATTTCGGAACATTCGCTAGCATGGTCCTTAAGTGAGTGGATGTAGAACTTTGTAGCGCTTACAAAATTTATCGCGAAACCCAGAGCTAGACGGATTTCTTATTTGTCTAATGGTAGTGGTAATCGCTTTGTGGTCGCTGTGGTAGACAACCATTGGCTCCACTGCCATTTTTCGCAAAAAATAATTTGTTGCTTCAGTCGAACACACATTGCATTCAAGCTCTTCTTGTAGTCTTTAATTTCCGTAGTCTAACCGTGACATATTTAGAATCAACTGAACGAGTTGCTAGACGGGTCTTACCTTCCCCAGCGCCCCTGACGATAATGTAGGGAGCGCGCTGATCTGGTAACAGAGGAGCACGCGAGAGCAAGCGTCCCTTGGGGCTTTAGGGACTTGGTGTTTTGTTTTATGCCCACGCATTTTTGTGTTCGCAGAGACGAAAACTATACCGCTTCCCAGGTAACAGCAGTATTGAGGTCATTCGAACCTACTATAGCATAAGGTAAACAGTCGCGGAACAACTTGAAGCTGACGCTTCAAGCGAGACCTTTGCTTTAGCTATGAATTTCTCGATCAAAAATAATTTATGCTAAATTCCAGCAGTTAAAAGAGTAATGACATATTTTTCGAAGGTGAGTTTAGTCTACTACCTAAATATTTTATGTACAACAAGTGTGAAGCTTAGCAAATGCGAGTAAGAATAATTACTTTGAAATTAGGGAATTTCTCATGGCGCACTCACCGGCATCGACACTCCATGGCTTGACGTCAGGTATACCAAACCTTCTGAAATAGCCGCTTGTGGGTCACTAAAACATTAAAAATGGCCAGTTTGGCGCCGCCAACAGAGCCACAGTGCAGAATGGACAGGGAAACCTCGTGATATTTTACCCGAGCACGTGATCAGACCGAGTAGTGACGCCAAGGCTCCGAAGGAACCGAAACTAGCTGTTAAAAACATAGTGAAACTTCTGCGCCACTGAAACTAGTTTTTCAACATGTATTCACACTCAGCAGAACGTTTTTTTTTCTAGGCCCTCGTGTACCTGGTCATTCGTTTTACACATAAAACTTGTAACTGGATATCTTCGTGTACGTTCCCCTTCAAGAACAGTGCTACTGCGAATGATCAGGGCACCGTTAAGAAGTTCCTACAGATGACGAAGTGCCTGTTTGCAGTATCTGCGCAACATTTTTGTGCCTAACATTAAACGCGAAATGAGCCAATTTTCACCAAAGATATGATAGCTGTTTTGGCGAATGGGGGCGGTGACCACTGAGAACATGTCGGTGGAATTAGTCGAGAAGCCTTATGACGTAGTAAAAGCAGCGGGAAAGAGACGGGTAAAAAAATAAAGCTAGGATGTCAAGAAGGTGATGGTGAAAACGCAGTCCCGACACGTCACAACCAATTGGAACAAGAGCAACATAACGCTGATTAGTGACAAACACACTTCTTTTCTGGTGGTACACTTCGACCGAATAACGTAACTATGGTAATACGTTCATGAGATTCCACCGAAATCGTTTGAAACACCTTTAAGGGAGTACTTTGCAAAAGACAAAAGCATCGCGCATGTTATGCGTATATATGACACGCTTTTGAAAGTAATGAGATGCATAAAACACGTCAACATATGACACTAGCGATGATATTCAATTACAGTAATCAACAGACATTCATAAAAACGCATTACGAGCAGCCGCGTTACAATCCAAGCCAGCGCGAACATTCCCGTGATGTCGATGTCTCTGGCTGTGAACGTTCGCAATACGCGGCGTTTATGTGCGTCAGGCGGGCACAGAAGCGCCGCCGTGCTCACTCCGACGTAGAGGCGGGCCGCAAGCAGTAGCAGAACTTTCGGTACGGCATGGTGGGCACGCAGTGCGAGGTGTTTCCGTACAGAGAGATGCGCAGAACGTCTCCCATGACGGTGACGGCATTGCCGAAAACGCGAGCCGTCGCCTCGAACACCGCCTCGCCAGGAGTCGTCACGAGGCTGACGGTGTACTCGCGGACGTCTCTTCTCCGACCAAAAGGCAATAACTGCTCGAACCACAGCGGCTTGTAGCTGACCTGCGTGCAGACATCTTTGGTGAGGTTGTACATTGTATCATCTCGGACCTTCAGGTATTATTCCATGTAAGCTTCTGTGCTATGCTAATATCAGGATGTTTCGTAGGAATGTATATATGTTTTTATCACACCGTATTTGGTATTGTAATGTTAGCTTATGGTCTTTATTGTTATACACATCTTTGTCAATGTTCCACCTGCCTTGTATAGGGTTCACTGGCCTCGTCAAGCTGTTGATAAATAGCTTTTAGCCAGTGAAACTCTCCAGAACCTGTTTCTTTCTGGGAAATAAAATGATTTGGTTTGATTTGATTTGATTAAACACTCGTTTAACTCAGTATTTCCGGCTCTGCTACTAGCGGTAGGTTCTGGTGTTTTATTTAATTTACATGTAACTTGTCGCCATTAAGGCTCTGCTATTTCTTTCTTTTAACTTGCTGTCTATATTGCATGATGAATTCACTCATTCAGAAGGTTGCACCGGCAGTACCTATGCCAGATATTTATGCCTAGTACGTAGAAGCCGTCTGCGAAATGGTACGGAAGCGGTTTAGTTATATTCTATCGAGACATGAAAAAAAATTCCTCTTTCATATGAATTGGTATAACACGAAAGTATACTGTGTCAGTACAGAAGTATTTAAATGTATATTGTACATTCATACACATAAAAAAAGCTTGCACAGTGTCTATTGGTTTTCGGCAGCTATAGGACCATGTAACCTGGATTCACCCATGTTGACACTTGGTGGCACATCTTCACACCGACGACTTCCGTCCATGATCAATGATTAAACAAACCTTCGTGGTAGTTGTAGTAGTTAATGGTGAGAGCGTAATTAGAGAAGGCTGTGAGATGGCCAGAAGAGCGTCGCTGACAGGACGCAGAACTTGGGCCAAGGCCACCATCCTGCAACTATTGATAACCACGGCCGGACTAGAGGAAAATGCTCCCAGCGTCGTGCGTCCCCTGTCGCAGCAGCGATTTAGGGCCAAACCTCATAAGCGCGAAAATGCACGCGACAGCGACGAGCGACGCTATGAGCGACGAAACAGGGCGTTCGCGCGACGTGTCGCGTGCTCGCTTTCGCGCGATCGCTCGGTTCTCCAGATTTGGAAACCGTCGCTCATCGCCCGAAAATGCTGGGCTCAAGCAGCCAATAGTGAAATACCGGAAAAGACAAAGACTACATAGGTGCACGCGACCCTGCCCGAGTCACGTATGCGCAACAAGAAATAACGCAATGTTTATTACGCATGTGCATATAAAAAGTGCTGCAAGGCAATAACAAACACTTTCCGTTTCATTACACAACAATATATCTTATTTTTAAATTTCATACCGCTCGCTACGCGGTTTTCTTGGTGCGAGTTGACGGCCTCATGCCAGCAACAGTGGAATTCGCTCGCCGAAGCCGTCGCGTGAATGAGGTTTGCCTGCGCTAGCGACTGATCGCGCGAAGCCGATCTGCGTCGCGTCGCTTGTCGCTGTCGCGTGCATTTTCGCGCTTATGAGGATTGGCCTTTATTCTCGGAATGAGCGTAAACGAGAAATGCGAAGGCGCGCGTCACAGAGCTACACTTCATTAGAGGTTTACAGTTAAGTGGACGTAATAAGGGGAATAAAATGCGCATGCACAGTGCGCTAAAAGCCCTGTACCGTGTACCGTATATACGCACGCCATTTTTCAGATTTAGCATTACCGTATTTGCGTTGTCTACGTCATGTACGTAAAACATGGCGGTGGTTTTGGACGCCAGCTTCGAACTGAATTTGGCGGTGGTTTTGGACGCCAGCTTCGAACTGAATTTAGCGTTGATGGGGACGGATCTACTTGTTTCGTACCTAACGACTCTGAAAAATGGCTTCCTTATCTGTCGGGTAGCTTTGATGACCCGAGTATTACGGTTAACCTAGCCTAGTTTTTTTTGGGATATATTCTAATTTCGAACGTCCCTTGGCTTAAGGAGAAGATCGGTGTAATCGAATCTACAACATAAAAATTTGTGCTGTTGGTGCATCGTTCATATTTATTTACCTTTATTATTGCTGAAAAAAGTAGCAATATTGCTGCGTGCTAGGATACCAGCGAAAATTCTCAGTTTCTTTTTCTTTTTACTCTTTTTAACGTATTCACATTCCGTAATGTGACGCTACTGTTCCAGATTATGCGCTATTCCGCTAAACTATAATGCGCTGACTACAAAAAATGTTGCGGAAAGTGCGTTACAGTTTAGCGGGATAGCGTAAAATGCAGCGAGGGATATTGATATACAGAATGGATGGATGCTCTAGGTAACCGAAGCTGAGCTCGGAGAAAATGCTAGGAAGTTAAAAAACTCGGATGTTATTATATGCAACATAAATTTAAACCCCTGTCAAGGACGCTATTACATCAGAACTGCAAAAAAAATGGCGAAGTATCTGCATGTTACACCGCAAGTGTCGTCGAAAGACGATAGTCTTGCGTCTGGAGATAGTGAACAAAACGTTAATCTGACGTTCTGCACAAGAAAATCAGTGAATAGTATTCTGGAGGTGCTGCGTTAGAGTGCCTTGAGCGTGCAGCGGACGTGAACGAGCGCATCAAGTCACGTCGCATGTGAGACATCAGCGCTATCTGGCAATTATCTGGGAAAACGAAGTGCGCGAAGCATTGGAATTATTTGCCTTTTCGTCGAAGCATTGCATGGTCAGCGCAACGTGGTAAACGCTATGGTCCTTAGAATTACTTACGTATGCCGTTTCTAGTAAGAGACACACATACAGAATATTGAGGTGTTGTTATGGTGTCTCAGATATGCGCGAAAATTGCTTTTTTAAATGACAATCACACAAGTATCAACACTGTATTTTGAGCAATATTGGTGGGCGCTGCAGATGGGGTCACCCGTTTAGAGTATCGTTTGGCCACTTTGATATACCATTTAGGGTACCGTTAAGGGTGGACAAACAGAGAAATGTACAGACAGATGGACCAAAATGTTTGCGTTGAAGGTCCCCAAGAAAGACTATCGTCTCTAAAATAAAGACTATCGTCTTTAAAAGTAAGAAAGCAGGGCAGGCACACTTACGGTATCCCTTGGGTCTTCGATTGTGTGAGCGTATGCGCTATCAACACGCTTGAGGCGTAGTCGAGCGCAATGTGGTGCGTACGGTTTGAGTATGAGGTTGATATAGCGGACAACTGCCTCAGCCACCTGTAATGAATGGGTGAATTGACATATAATCACATAGGATGCGTCAGTTAAGTTTGATCCTATGCACATGCACGTCACAGATATTTTCGGCGGCAACAAACCATCGTGCGTGTGTCGGTCTATATCATAGCTGCGTGCACACGACTCGCTCTCACTCAATCGCTCACACATCACTCACACACTCGCTCACACACTCGCCCGCTCACAGACACTCGCTCACTCACACACTCACTCACAGACACTCGCTCACTCACACACTCACTCACAGACACTCGCTCACTCACACACTCAATCACAGGCACTCGCTCACACACTCGCTATATAACAGGCACTCGCTCACACACTCGCTCACTCACATCACTCACACACTCGCTCACTCACATCACTCAGACACTCGCTCACTCACATCACTCACACACTCGCTCACACACTCGCTCACTCACATCACTCACACACTCGCTCACACACTCACTCACAGACACTCGCTCACTCACACAGTAAATCACAGACACTCGCTCACACACTCGCTCACACACTCGCTCACTCGCTCACACACACACTCGCTCACACACATCACTCACACACTCGCTCACTCACATCACTCACTCACATCGCTCACACACTCGCTCACTCACTCGATCACTCACATCACTCACACACTCACTCACACACTCGCTCCCACACTCACACACACACTCGCTCACTCACTCGCTCACACACTCGCTCACTCACTCACACACTCGCTCACACACTCGCTCACACACTCGCTCACACACTCGCTCACACACTCGCTCACACACTCGCTCACTCACTCACACACTCGCTCACTCACTGACACACACACTCGCTCACTCACTGACACACACACTCGCTCACACACTAGCTCACACACTCGCTCACTCACAGACATTCGCTCACTTACGCACTCAATCACAGACACTGGCTCACTCGCTCACGCACACTCGCTCACACACTCACTCGCTCACTCACAGACACTCGCTCACACACTCGCTCACTCACTAACACTCGCTCACGCACACTCGCTCACACACTCGCTCACGCACACTCGCGCACAGACACTCGCTCACAGACACTCGCTCACAGACACTCGCTCACGCACACTCACTCACTCACGCACACTCACTCACAGACACTCGCTCACTCACACGCTCACTCACTCTCACACTCACTCACTCACACACACACTCACACACTGACACACTCTTTCACTCACTCACCTGAGGCACTGGCCGCAATGACGTCGAAATGGCTATTCGGCTCAGACACGAGCACCATTGTTTCTCCATGCCGGTGTCGTCACACGTTCGGTTCAAGGGAACCGGAGTGAACAGCGATGCCATCCGAACGCCGTCGTACTTGCGCCGTGTTTCCCGCTGTGGGCGATGAAATCAGCGGAAGAGGAAGTACTTTATAGCCATACTGCGCAATCACATCAAGCCCACAGGCAATTGAAGACATGCTAAGGATAGCGTAAAATTCTTTTTTAAATCATTGTCGCAGACTGTTCTTTGTGTGGTGCACCAATACTCGTGACATTGACTAATAGTGGCGCGGCAGCTCAGTAGAAGGAAGCAGTAATTCAAGCAATGACGTTCACCTATTATTTTATTAAACCACTTCGTGTTTTCTGAGCCATGCTTCAGAGTGCTACATCCTAAAGCATAAGAGCTGCTGATTTAATTCAAACCTACGTCGAACTGCGTCTGCAATACTACTGTTATCGAGTGACTTACTGCGGCAGAGTGATTTTTCACGAACAAATGTTCTTGTACATACCTGAGTGTCATTTGCGAACGAACATATTTCATCGGCCTGGTAACATGGTACGCTGTGGTTTAAGTACTGAAGTGTCCTTTTGGTGTCCCTTTGGCAGCAAGGAATTAGTTTTCAGTAGAGCCAGCTTCTGGCATTGAGCAAGTGTAAGCGACTCAAGCAACGGAAACCTTTAAGAAGCCCAATTAGTCCGAGAATACCAGAATTGAATTAGCCTTGCGGATTTTCTCTGTATCTTCTCATTGCTTACTTAACCCTGACTGAAGCGGATCACTTATGACTCTGGCATATTCTGACATGACTGTAATGTTTGATTATGTCTGCCTTTGGTAACCTCGAACCAGAGTAATCTCTTCCTCCACACCTTTTATAACTAAAAGAGGACTTGTTGCTGAACTAATTTGTATTTGCTGATCATGAGAGTGTCATGCGAACACCCAAATAAGAAGCATACAATAGTTGCTACTAGAACGTTCAAAGAAATGTCTGCCAGAAACAGGATATGTCACTTCCAACACGCAGGTGAACTGTAGCCTGCCGTATGCGACTTGTATACGCCTGCGCCTCAGGTGCCGTACACAGGATGTTTAAAAAAATGCGTCCAATATTCTCTAAAAATCACAGAAAAGAGGTATGAGCGTGCTATTTGCAGCGTTCCCTTTCCTGTGGCAGAAGGTATCTTCAGATTCGTACAAACAATAATTACGGTGGTAGCTATAGAAATTAACACAATTAACTTTTTAGCCAGTGGTGATTGCCGTTCGAGTCAAATGGGCAAATTCAAGTCCTTCCTACGAATAGTCACTTTGAAGTTTTGGAAAAGCAGTCATTGGTAATCACGGCGGAGCTATGCAATGTGCCTAATTTAGCTGCGGGAACCAAAACCGACGCACCAAACAGCGCATCTACCATCCAATTCGACAATGCCCTCAGTGACGACACTGTTCCCCTCGCCGTTATCAACCGTCAATCTAGAAATTTCGCTTCGAGGCCACTTATCGACGCTCGCTTATTCTTCTCCCCCAATGCGAGGGAAATAGTGCAGTCGATGGGGGTGTCATCGAAGTGAAAGGCAGATGCGCACTTTGGTGCGTCAGATTTAGTTTTGCCAGCTAAATTGGGCAGATTGCATCGCTCCGCGGTAGTTACTTGTGGCCTCTTTTCCGAAATTTCAAAGTGGCTATGGAGCATAGAAACGGCTTGAATTCACCCTTTTCACTCGACCGGCTATTACCACTGGTTGAAAAGGTGTCATTTTCTATATTTACTCTTATATTAATGTTTCTACCCATCTGAAGATACCTTCTGCAACAGTAAAGGGAGCACCGCAGGTAGCACGCAGATACCTCCCTTGTGTAATTTTTAAAGAACATTGGACCCATTTCTTGAAACACCCTGTATATTGTGTTGTTGCCCTTCCATTGAGGCTATTAGTAGCGCCTGCGTTGAATGCCTCCGCGTCTGTGTGTTCGCTCTGCACTATAACGATGACCTTTTATAATGCGTACGTGTAGCGTGAAAGCGTGTACCAGGAATGGCTGGGTGCTGGGTGCGTCCAGGAGCTCGAAATCTTCCAGCACTCCTCGCAGCGTCGCGTGAACGTCCAGAGGCGTGGTCAGGCGGTGAGCGTTCTCCTTCAGCCCTCGCAAGAGGTCCGGGTGGCGGAGGACGAGACTGCGAGGCAGGTACCACAGGTAGCCAGGCAGGCGGCCCTCGAGCAGACCAACGAACGTGCGTCGTATGCTGCCCCAGCGCATGCCGTGGTCGCTCAGGAACACGACGATGGTGTCTCTCAGGTGGTCGCCCTCGTACAGCGACTGCACGCGCCAGCATGAGCTCGAAGTGAGACATTCGGAATAGCAAACAAAAATGTGATTGGCTCGTCTGATGTAGGAATAGGTATACCACACGACAGAAAAACGAGTCTTTAAAGAAGCAGTTCAATGTTTATTACGCATTGATGTAAGATGGTTATTGATGTTCAGTTGCTGTTGATGCACACATATTGATGTTGCACCCATATTATTGTATTGATGTCGATGCACCGATATCCTCCTGACTTTCGGGTTAGATTTGGGTCCACAGAATTTGCTGAAACTTTCGCAGCTGGGTGTGTAGATCACGAAGATAAAAAGTGAAGCTTAGTAATTCCGTGATGCGTGTAGTTTTGGTGTGGCTCATTAAGTTGCAACGTCCAAATAACTGGATGCTGGGACCTAAATAAATCGTTAAGTAGTGGACCTGAAGCAACATAAAGTAAGACTACTGAATAAAATTGTTACAAATTTTGGAATAACAGTTTCTTATTCACAATTTAACAAATGATAAAAAATACAAAATAACGGACCTTAATTTTCGCCGTTAAAATTCTAGAAAGCTCCTCTATTGAACGCCACCATGTTTTCTTCTTTTTTTTCAGGACCTGCTGGTGCAATTTCGACAAAACTCTGTAAAGGGCACTAGTAGACGTCCAAAATATTGGACAACTGGTTTTTGAGGAGGAAACCATGCTGAGATCTTTGTATTGACGGAGTATTTGATGTCAAACGTATTGAACAAATCGCAATAGCTGGAATTCAGGAGGATATTGATACCTGGTGGCACAACTTCTTCCCCACGACAATCAACGAATCACGACTGTTACACACTTTCTGGAGAGACTGCACGCATCGGAGCAACGCGCAAATCGCACTTGAATTACACCGCACAGAAACTGTGCAAGCGGAACCAAACGAGGTTTCACTCAATCATTCAAGAACTCGCAGTCTGCTGCGGCAAAGCAGAGTGATTTGCGGTTTGGCGACCGTCCTATGGATTTGTGCTTGGCATGTAGCGTTGTGTTGGCGAGCAGCGTCCGGCTGGTATGTCGCTTCGGTAAATGTATAAGGTCATTTCGGTCCTGCATCAGTGTCTGTATGGCAACCAGTTGGGTCACAACGTGCTCAACTTCACAAACGCCAGAAGAGTTCTCAGCTTGTGCCGCGAATGCGCGAAGGCTTACCACGTCCCCATGGCATGTTTATCGCTGCGCCGAAAACACTTGCGCGTCATTCATCCGTCCACGCCGTACTTCAGTGGTGCAGTTCTCGTAGTCGGTACCATCGCACTCCCATCAGTAAATGGTGGAGAACACCATTGTTGCATTTTCAAGTTACACTACACTGCACACGCAAGCACGACGCGAAAAATTAAGCGCGCAACTTGCCCCAATACAATGAAAAAAAAAATTGCCCGCAGCTTCCTTCGGGGGAACACTGAGGAGGATGCGGAGAATATAATTGGTTAACGGGGTGTTAAAGTGCGACTTACTTGGGTCGATGGCTAAATTGGTTAACGTGGTTGTGAAATGGGGTGTTAAATTGCGACTTACTTGGGTCGATGGCTAAATTGGTTAACGTGGTTGTAGGAGGGGGTGTTAAATGAGTGAACACGTACACACGTATGCGAAAGGACGGCGCTGGTCGAAGGGACGTCGATCATTGTGTTTGTGGATTCGTTGGAATTCATTTCACCGCGACCTTGGACGTCGACGCGCCGTACAAACCAACCGACGAGCGGCAACTGAGCGAGCGAGCGCCGACCTTGAGTATATATACAGCGCGACGGCGCATGCACTGTCAGCTGTCGAATGTTCGAGAAGGGGGAGAAGCGCAACGGCGCATGCGCGCGCGTCAGCTGCCGATGTTCTCGAAGCGCGACGGCGCATGCGCGCGCGTCAGCTGCCGATGTTCTCGAAGCGTGATGGCGCATGCGCGCTACATTATACAGCTAGCGAATGTTCGTGAAGAGGAGAAGCGCACGCGGTGTGTAGAGGAGGAGGGGTGCACAGATGGTGGAGGAGTGAAGCGCGCGTGGTGTGTAGAGGAGGAAGGAAAGCACAGATGGATGAAGCTTGCGGACGGCGCCGCACTACAAGCCTCGAGTATTAGATGCTCCACATCTAAAAGGCAAAGCACATGCGTCGTCACCGAGCCACATCAGCGCGTAGAGCCACAGCCTCCTAGATTTCTATTGCCTGCCGGATTATCGGGGGTCACTTGGGAAGCAGCCGTCGTCGGAACTGCGGTGGGGGCGTCACTTAAGTAGGGTTGTATTCAAATAACTTTTACGTTTTTGGAGCTTATTTGCAACAAAAATAACGTAAAAAGTTTTGAAGAGGCGTAAACGAAAATATAATTAACCCTGCGTAAGTGACGCCACCATAGATGACGGGCGTTTTGCTCTCATTCAGCAGGCGACAGCTTCAATACAAGGCATAGCCTCTGAAGTTAGCAAACGCCAAAGTTGCTGGTTTCAAAGGCCAAGTACAATGACCTTTAACCCTACGTAGGAGGCGCTGCTATAGATGACGGGCGTTTCGCGCTCATCCGGCAGGCAAGAAAAATAAAGGAGGCTATGGTAGAGCACGTCGCAATCACAGACTGCGTTTGTGGCCTGTAAAATGAACCCCAGAAACCTTTTCGGAGCTGACTGCGGAGGCAACGGTGCACTATGTTTCAATAAAAACCCCGAATGCCACATAGGCGGCGTCGGGAGGCTCTGATGCCACAGCCTAACGTCTGTTACAGCATCGAAGTACCAAAGGAGACTACCGCAGCGTTCTCTATCGCCATTAGTTGATGTGACAATGAAGTACTTCTCTACTATTGTGCAGCGGCACCGCCCCGACAAACGAAGAACACTGGTACACAGCGAAGGAGTGCGACACATATAATGCGCGTCCGAAGAGCGCCTTGGAAACGCGCCGATAGCTTAGTCGGCTAAGAACACGCTTCCTATTATCAATGTTCGAGAGGTCGTAGGCTCGATTGCCGGGCCGCGGAATTCCGTATAATTTCTTTACATGCTGCTCAAGCAAAATTTCAACAACGTCCTATCCGTGACGGAAATACGTTAGTGAAGTCTTGGTTGGAACCTTGCATCAAACACTTTCGTGTTAAAATGCGCGCACTCAACTGCGCAAAAATTCTTCCATTTTTGACTGGTCGATTCGGAGCGCTCTCATAGGAAAGAGAGAGGTTGCGTTTTTATCTTTTCTCCACCCATCTCTCTATCTCTCCCAGGAGAGCACTCTTGAGCGCTTCGAAACGACCAGCCAATGATTACATGAGGAATGTTGGTGGAACATCTAGTGCCAGCATTTCGTCAGAGAGACTGGTCTTTGTCTGGACAGCCAGAGCAAGAGAACTCATCTTGCAACGAGCGCTGATTAAGATGAGTTATGTATACGCAGAATAGTGGTTATAAAACGCTGTGGTTAGGGTGGCTATTACTCAAATAGGTTTGGGAGTAGGCTTGATGATAACTCATAATCAACAAACAGTGCAGGAGAGGACAACGGACAGACGAAAGTCCACGTTTCATTCTCGTGTCTGTGGTAAATAATCAACTGACATGTGTGCATACGCCCCGACTATGGCTAACTGCCATTTTGTAGGAACTGCTGGCAGTGGTACGGAACAGTACATGTGCAGTGGGGGTTCACGAATCGAACGCATACATCAACCAGTAGTCAAAATGTCAGCTAGCGTCTTAATTCGTTTTCTGACAATAAATGTTCGCCTTCTTAACAAAAGAATAGGCGCATTTGAGTAGCAGCACTTGCCTCAAAGAACTTGAGAAAGATCTCGTCTCCACCCCAGTGTGTAGAAGCATAGTCGTGCGTCAGAGCGTTGATCCAGGTGAAGGCGAAGTATGGCTCGTTCCTGAATGTGATTGCGAAGTCGCGCGTGTAGTTTAGCACCACTTGAGCTAGTTGATATGGGCCCACACAAGTGTAGCAGTTCAGGGGCTGTAAATGAAATTGTTACTACTTAGGTAAAAAAACGCCATGCTCGTGCTAAGAGCATGCATAGAAAAGTTTTGAATGAAAGCTTCAACCTAAATACTGCAACGACTTAGGCAAACTTGCTTCCGCGGTTGTACCACGTCACCTTTAGCTCTATGCTACAATTGACGTCGAGCTGCTCTTTCCTAACTTGTTATTTGCTCAAACGCAGGAACACCGTCAGCTATGCCACTTAATGAGCTTACTAAACGCATGACAAACCGACATGGTGAACGATGCACGCATTTCACCTCCGGAGTATTCACCTAGCAGCAGATTTCACATGTACCGTGAAAACAATATGAACAGGCCACGCACTCCCAAGAAAATAGAACATGTTTGTACTGCATTTTAGTGCTATCGCTCATTCGTAGTAGTGCATTGCTCTATAGTTCATAGTTACGTCCAGTAAGTGGCTCGGATAAGGTGACACCACAACTCAAAGACAACTAAAGCTCTCGCATTGCGGATGGCATCACATTTCTTACAGTTTTTCACCGCTTATATCCATATTATTATGGCATGCGGTATGCTACAGGTGTGAATGCGTCTATCCAAGCAGCCTTACTGCTTATGAATGAGAAGCAGCTCACCTTGTGATAACCCATCTCCTTTTCAAATTGAAGGAGAAATGGCCGCATGTAATAATCTGTAGGCTGTTGTCCGAAACCGGGCTTCAGGTAATTGAACGTCGATATTTCAGTGTTGTCTTCGGCGTACAAGGTGCGGTAGCCCGCGTTGGCGAATAACTGCGTACCGAAGAGTGTCGTGCATGACATGTTTTAGGGGTGAAGCTAGTTAGGGTGTGGGTCGTTCACTCCTCCGTCAATAGTACATAGCATGTAGCCAGCTCCAGTTTATCAATCGCTCACTAGATGGCGTTGTGTGTCTATTAGTGAAATTGTGTATAAGATCACTAGATGGCTGTAGGGTATACTTATAGTTGGTGATTAAAGTGGAACAGACAGACAGACAGACATACATACAGACAGACAGACAGACAGACAGACAGACAGACACTTCGCCCCACTAATCATCATTAACTCGCTGGATATGCTGTATTTTTTATCATCTTGCGCATCGGAGGCCTTGGACAGTCAGTTTACAAACGTAGCACGAAGAAGACTGGACACAAGTAACACGACACAAGACGGGCACTAATACAGGACACCTCACACAATCCGTCCTGTGTCTTCATCACTGTGTCCAGTTTTCTTCACACTACGTTCAACCATAAACCTGTATCAGTTCGGCCAATACAACACGTTCCTATCCCTTTGGACGACCAGGCAAGACATAGTTTAAGATGAAACAATTAAAATTTCCAGCCAAACAAACGCGATTGCGTTGGAAAACCCGCTTCGTCATTTTAAATAAATTTTCTTTCAATGAATTCGAACCGAATTGTTATTTATTGTTGTCCCGATTTATGAATAATTATCCAGTATTCTTCATAAATTGTTGTCTTGGAAGTTTTGTAGGCTACAGAATATATGAAGCTTGAGTGCCTAATCAGATGAGCATTCAAACCGGCACTGCATTTTAAGCACACTTGAAAGACATTGCATAGCCTACATCACTTAGAGTTATTCGTAAAAAGAAAGAGAACACGCGTAATGATTTCATAGCGAAACAGCACGCATGCTAACAATCGAATGCAGCAAATATCAGCCTGAATGAAACCCCATTAGGCTGTACTAAATAGAAAGAAACTTGAGACACGAATAAAAACAAGCATTGGCGCTTAATTTGCATGGAAATATCGGCAGCATGCGTATAGAGTAAAAGTGGATTTACTCGTGTTGCGCTAAGGCATAATTCACTCTAAACTGCGCACCAAGGCTCCTCACGCAAAAAGTCGCGCGTGACTCGATCATAAAGGGAGGGTACAAATACAAGCGCAAACTGACACAGTTTTGATCATGGACCGAAACACTGAATAAATATGAAACAGAGACACCAAGACCGCGTGTGCATACGTCAAGAATGATTAATGAGAACGACGCATGCGTAGCCAGAAAACCCCTCTCTCCTCTGTAAAGGCTGATAGAAGGATCACTAACACACGCAGCTGCTTGCTGTAATACAGTAAAAGCCTCAGGCCGCGCATTTATATTTTTACTTCAACCAATAATCTTCATCTTACTCAGTCGTCTAACAACGTTGCGCGTGTGCCTGTACTCATAGAGTTTTCTAAAAATAACTGGATGGGGACTCTGGCGCTGTGATCATGCAGTGACCACGGGAATGATGGGTAGTACACGGATTTGCCTAGTCTTCGTACTTGCGGTCGGCGAATCGCACTTGTGGCTTCATTTATTGCTGTGTTTCGGTTTCGCTTGGAAGAAAAGAACGAACCCCCTTGAACTTCGTGACCCGATTTGGAATGGTGAGCCTAAAAGAATAAGGTGGTGAAGCGCAAACGGTGAACGTTTGCTAATTTATGTTTTCGTGAGAAAAATAACTTCAAGCCACGCGGACACAATCGGAGCCAGAAGTATGGAGATTAGACAAATCCGTCGACTACCAATCATTGCCATGCTGCGTTGCAGTTCTCATAGACACTAGCGTCTGAGTTCCCCCTAGTATATAATTAGAAAACTCTATGCCTGTACAATCCCTTCGTGAACAATTTTTTTTTTCGCGCAAACTTTCCTTCTTAAGCTTGGAACATCATCTTTTTTTCAACAGGCCTATAGGCTCCTTGTAAAATTTGTTATACATCCCCGTTTAAGTGGCCTTGTAGGTAAACGCACCGTCCAGAGAAACGTGCAGTTGTCCCAGATCTTATAGTCGCTTTGCCTGCAGCTTTTGTTCACTTCGTGTATGTGCTGCCCGATGAGTAGGGGCACGATGTTCTCCAGGGTGTTCTCGCCCAGTGCGTTCATTCCGTTCAACCACACTGCTCCCATTCGCGATTCTAGGTACCTGCGACAATAAAGAACGTGCTTCTCTCTGTACAGAGGCTAACGAAGACTAGGTATCGAGTGCAAAAATAAAATCTTTTGTACGCACGCATGCTCATATGCACTGATACTATCAAAGCTCTCAAAGAGTTACAAAATGTGTGGGTGGTTTACAATCAGAGAATCGGCCATGATGAAAGAAAGCTGAACAAGGAAAAAAAAAAATCTGTACTCAGATATCTGCATTCGCAGTGATACTATAAAGCTCCGAAAGAGTTATGGATAATATCTGTTTGAACAACCAGTCATGACTGAAACAGTTGGAAAAGCAAAATTTTAATAAAAATAAAAAATTTTGAACTCAGATATGTTAATTCGCAGTGAAACTATCAAATCTGGGAAAGAGTCACATAAAGTGTGGGTAACTTTCATTTGAACAACCAGCCATGCATGATGAAGAGAAGCTGAGGAAAAATGAAAAAAAAAAACGACAAGTTGTACGAATTACAATACACGATAGAATAATAAGACGATGAGATCGTTAAAAGGCAATGAAATCCGCAACTGCTTTCCTTAGCAGGATGAAGCCCCGCCTACTGCCTCCCCCCCCCCAAAAAAAAAAAGAAATGGGGGACAGTTAAGAAAACGCACCCAAACACGCTACTACGGAAAGGCATTACTTCCACTTCTTGGAGAGAGTGGGCATTTCGAGGAATAACAAGGTTTACAGACTGGCAGTGCATCTTGTTGTGCGCTGTTATAAGATACAAATATTCAACCTCAAAAACGACCTTCACTCAAAGGTCGCAGGTTTGGTTCCTGCTCACGGCAAGTTATCTTTAAATACACTTTTATTTCTTCAAATTTACACTACAATTAACTTCTATAACATCCCCCATACTTTCCTAGGCATGATTGTCTTTTAGATCTGATTATTATGGTATTTAACAAAGAAAAACGCGCACTTAAGTATACACTTCTTTTCTGCTTGCTATAGCTTAGCCATAAAAGCGTACTACTACTGGGCTCGTGGACCCGGCTTCGGCTCGCAGCTACAGCGGCCAAGAATTTCCCACCGCAGCTCTGCTTACTTACTAATGAGTCGATTCAAGCAGGCTCACTAAGACCCAAATCAAGCTGCAAATCAGAAGCAGCTCGATCTGGGCAGGCCACCATCAGGTGACTGGAACAGCCTGCCCCGTGATATTGTCGAAACCATCTGCTTATCCTCATTTTCTGAAAAAAAAAAAAATAAAACTTGGTATGTCTCAATAAATGTATTGTAGCCACTAACCTGTACGTGCATCGTGGCCACTATCTTGTAAATGTATGTAACCACTGTTTTGTATGTAGCCACTGTTATGTTAACCCCACCCCTTATGTAATACCTCCCTGCGAGGTCTTTAAGGAAAATAAAGTGAAGTGAAGATATCGCATATCTGACGGGCACGCAGATATTGCACTGCCAACTAGCGCACCTGTCGTATTTTAACACCACGAGACTGAATGAGTCCAGGTGAGTAATACTCTGGTAGGTTTGAGTCCGAGAAAGTGCAGTCGAAAAAAAAATTGTCTTGTCAGTTCAAGTGAGCCCGGTTGAGAAAAGCAATGGTAAGTGTTTGTCCGAGTGGGCCATAAGGACAAAGATATTGTATGAGTGAGTATGAGTGAGCTCTACGTTATTTGATGACCGCTACAGGTACCCTCAATCATTTATCGTGAATTTGAGACGTAACATCGAAGAATATCTTTTTCTTTAGCTTCACTGAGTTTTCTCCCATGATCGAGCTGAGCACGGTTAGCATTGAGCCGAATAGTAAAAGCAGCCTGCTCACTTGACCGTTTTCGCATGTGAGCGTTTCATATTGTTGCGCGAGAGTGAGTCGGCTCCCACCAACAACACGCTATAGGCACGTCTCCCGCGCTTCGACGCAGTTTCCCCCAAGTCGCTGTCGTTGGCGCCATCTGTGGGCTGCCGGCCTAGGCTACGAGCACAGCGCCTCTCGACGGCCGGCTTGCGAGTCACGAAGGCGTGGTAGTTTTTGTACACGAGCACACCCTCGGCGTCCGAGCACTGTAACCGGATGAACTCGAACTTGATGACCGTGTCATTGCTGATAGGCACGCAGATAGCCGAACGCCTGCAAAAAATAAAAAATAAAAATATTGAAATAAAAAACACACACCTCGAAATCTAGGTAACGAACTAGTCCCGTTTTACAGCTCTTTAGAATTATTTGTGGCGTGCGCAGTACGAGAAAAGAAAAAAAGTCAGGTTCTCGTTCGCCTCGTGAGCCAGTGCGGTTACGAGGAATTCTTTTGCGTCATGAAAGTGATAGTGTTAGTTCCGTGGAGGTTCGTTATTAGCCAGGGAGTGTCCTTAGAAAATAGAAAAACGTAACCAGCCACTCTGCGAAATAAGCTTTGATGTCGCGGGATCTCGGAATTTCATCGAGCCGTTTCACAAACTTACATCCTAATGTAATTTTGGTTAGAGTTTTCGCTTTCCTTCACACGCATATATATATATATATATATATATATATATATATATATATATATATATATATATATATATAAGAGATCTAACAGACGATAATGCCAAGGAAAGTATAGGGGAAGTTATTAGACCGAATCGTAATGTAAATGCGAGGAGAAAAAACGGTTGCAAAGATAACTTACAGTGGGCAGGAATCGAGCCTGCGACCTTCGAATAACGCGTTCGATGCTTTACCAACTGAGCTACCGGGGCGTCTGTCCCCCCCAGCCACTTTATTGGGTATATATGTGAATTAAGCATGAGAGTGTCAGTCAGCACCACCAGTAGCCATGGCAGTGGGTGTGGCACACTCTTTATGAGCCTGTTTTGGTGTCGCGTAACACGTGAACCTATTACGAGCTTGCAGCTCGTAATAAGCTTTGCGCTCGCTGCAATTTGCTTTTTTTTATTGTCAGTTGAGATTGAAAAAAACAAACTTCGCAACGAATGCAGACGTGAAAAATGAAGCGATGACGTGCTTCCCACAATGACCTGCTCTGGTTGGCAACTGTCTGAGGGTAGAAAGAAGTGGTAAGGGAACAGCATTTATAAGATAATATAAGGTGTTATCGGTTGCCATTATCGTGAAAACCTCCATGATGAGAACCCCGCACATTAAACAATGACGGGACAGGTTCGACTTAATGAGGATGTTGGGTGGACTGCGCATGCGTACTACCCGGGATGATTAGGGGGTAGCCTCCCTCCAGTGCCCACTTTGTTCGCACGCCTATGCGGCTCAGATGCATTCACAGTGATCACGATTGACTATAGCTCGATGGGGCCACATCTTACTTCTAAACGTAAGGCTGCAGGTTCAAAAACTGTACCAACAAGATAATTTACTTTTAGGAATTGGTTTAAAGCGATTCGTCTTACGTGACAAAGGGATTCACAGTCGGATAGACAGTTTTGTAAGTAAGCCTCTGCATTTATGCATTCTGTTTTTTGTTCATGTCGCAGGGCTCTGTAGCATCATCATGATTATCAGTCATTATTTCCTAGCCAACGCGCCGCGCCTCTCGCGCAGCTCCTGCGGAGCTTGAAGTGCGAGCTAGAAGTTGAGCAGCTCACAAACCTGGACACTGCAGCCGCCACCACACATTGGGGCATGGAAAGGCCAACGACGATATAAAACGCCATCTTTTCTGACACAGTTCCACGTCATTACTTGAACGTATGCTACGCTGCAATCGCAAGAGGCGTGCGGGTTTCGATAAGATCGCTCACATGGTAATGCTGTCGTTCTCGTAGCTGGGCGGCCGATACACGACTTTATAGCAGCACTTTATTGGCGGCATCGCTCTTGTTCCGTTAGCCGTCATTATCATGGCCGATGTGTTGATGAAAATCCTGTTCATCTGTGATAAGAAGAAATACACAACGAATGACATTACATTCCGAGATTTATGTCGAATGTACACGGTGCTGTTTGCCGGGATACGCGGAAATATATGGAAGAATAAAAGTTCATTCACACTTGCGACTCGCAGAGGTCGTAGAGAAGTGACACATGACCAGAAAAACACCAGGCCTGTGTGGAAAACGCAGCAATGTCACAGCTAACGCGTGAAGAGCAGCCTTTACGAGGCTTTTCTAAACACTTTTTGCGTAAATGCTAGGAGCACACCTGCTTTGCACCTACTACCCCATAAATATTCATAATTTCTGAATAGTCCAGCATTCACCATGCTATTCTTTGCCATTTTTCGGAGAAGCGTGGTATCCGCGAAACATTATTTTTTATTTTTTATTTATTTACAACATATTGCGGTCTTGAAAAAACCAAGCAGGAGAGGCACAAAAATTAAGCGGAAAACACACGTAAGCATGATAGATGAAATGTGCGCAAAATACAAGAAGATAAGTACATTATACAGAGATATAGATGAGCTTTGTACAGATATATAGATGAGATTTGTAACAATTTTTATGTTGCGCTCAGTGGCTGAAGACGATGAAGAATCACGCCTGTAGTGGATATGTGCCACAGTTATTTCTTTATTTAGAAATTAGTGCAGGCTAAGAACAGCCCGGGCAGGAGTGGGGGTGGTACAGTATGAGAATATGACAAAAAAAAGCAACAGCACAGGAGGCATAAACTAACAGGTAAATATACAACACATTATACGGTACAAGATCTAAGTTACTTCAAAAAAAAAATTCAATACACTTTAACACGTTTCCAGATTCAAAAATATGATGTGGTAGTTCGTTCCATTCTCTTAATTTGCGAAGAAAGAAAGAGTATTTGAAATTGTTAGTTCGAGCAAAGATAGGAGTGAAGTTTTGTGAATGATATCGTCTAGCTGGACGCGATGATAACGGAGAAAGAATATTTGATAGCTCAAGTACACTTTTTTTGCTGGATAGATAGAAAAGAAGATTTAGTGTAGCAGTTTTCCTGCGACATTCTAGAGTTTGAATTTTGTTATCATGCATAAGTTCAGTTGGGGAATCAGATTGGCGAAATTGGTTGAAAATAATATGTTAATAATAATAATAAGTAATATGTTGGAGCATTGGATGACCCTCTGTTTACGCGATTCGCATTGTGTGACACCTGGTTGTTTTCTTGCTGTTCTAAAACGCTTTACTACTAATATTAACGCGATTCCTTTCCAGACATCAAGCCTGCCTAAGGAAAGTTTGCGATTGAATCGCGAGCACCAGCGTAGCTCAGAAGTAGAATACTGGGCTGACACGCAGTGGACCCAGGTTACAATCTCCCTCTGTCACCACATGTTTGCGATGTTTCTTATTGAGTTTTTTTTCCTATTTTGTGCGATAGTGGTTACGGACACCGGCGGCGGCGGCGAACAACTACGGCGCGTTGCGTGACCCGTGTTGGGATCTCTTAACAGCTTTCGCTGCAAAAGCGAATCAAGCTGACCGATGTTCAGGCCTTGAATGAGCTGCGTCAGAGTGGGATCTGATGCACGTAAGACTAATCACTGCCCTGGAAAGGGTTAAGAATACTCGGCTAACTACAGTCACACTGCTAGCGTAACAACCACGACCGCCTTTACCGTCTCAATTTTTGCTGCATAAGCGTAATTGATAAAACGTACAACGACATCGTTATTCGGACACACTTGTTTCATCTCAGCATCCTACGTCCCATGCATCTAAATGCGCAAAATATAATTTGAATGTAACCATGAAAGTAGCTAGGAAGACTTAACATTACGTCCCCTGGCGGTATCGTGAAAATGCTAAATTTGCGCAACGTTGCCACCAATGGCAACCCTGGCATGGCTATCGATTAACAGATAAACTTACTTCGGTGTAGCTGTAAGCTGGGTAATTCGTGCAGTTGATAGGACGCGTTGTTGAGACGTAGGGCAACACCGACGCATGCCATGGCCCGTAATCAGGGACCACACAACTCCTGCGTTTTGAAGAGTGCATGTATGACTGACAGGTTAATAACAACAAGCAATACTTAGTTGACCATTCACTGCGCTCTACCTTAAACATTCTCGAATGTAAGCGACAGATGCTCATTTCGAACTTTAACCACACGAACTCGCTTGATAATCATATGCAGCACATACTAAAATGCCTGGCACTCAAGGAGCATTAAGCACTGCACAGAATAACGCAAACGTACCAAAAGACATTCATTTCAGCCTTCTTTGGAGCAAGCCATGCTGTCATAATTGTACATGCCAACAGAAGTTTGATATGACTGTTGCTGATCTAACATGTTGGTGAGTTATCACATCTCGAGTGCTGTTGTAAACTGTATTTGCTGTATAGGATATACGAGATGCGAGCGTAATAAATCTAGAGTGCTACTGGTTGATTGGTTGTTCCTCAGAGTCCTGACGCAACCCAGAACGGGGGATCAGCTATGAAACGGACGGTACCTTATTTTTGAGATCGAATTGTTTTATTAGCCGGACTTTTAAATTAAAAAAAACCCAAAAAACTCAAGAAGTTACTATGGTTTGAAATAAAGTGAATTTATGCCTCAGCTTAACATTCTATTTGTTTTGTTGCCTTTAGAAAATCGAATACGGCCTCGCAAACATTCCTATGGCTAAATTTCTTTTCAGTTGCTCCAAAGTAAAGGACAACCGGAGGGGATAAATTTAGAGCCGCCCTACGGAGAGTTTCTTCTAACAGCCTCTGCCTTTGATTTGTAAACAACCTACTTGTCAAGAGGAAATGATGCAGTGATTCACTCTGGTTGCAGTGGAGGCATAGGGGAGACTAACACAGATATCGAAAGAAATGGACTGAATAAGCAATCATTTGTGCGCTTGTTCGTTTATCTATCTAAATTTCCAAGTGTTGGGCTTCTTTTAATACATTATACTGCTACCCTGCTCCCCCCCCTCCCCGACCTCTAGAAAAAAAAGTGGCAGTTATGTCGTACAGAACAGGGAGGTTATATCAGGTCCGTTCGATTTACCTGCACTGCCTGAACGTGGTGCAGCACTCGATTGTTCGTTTTTGTAGGGCTAGCTGGTGCTTTCACAACTAGTCCATTCGTTTTGAAAAGTGCAGGTGTCCTGCACGGCCAGTTGGGACAAAACCCTGCACTCAGTTTGGAGGTAGTGCAGGTAGAGTACAAGCAGTGGCGCTGTTCCAGTCATCGTAGCAGACGAATTATGTGCATCCATAAAAGGTGTTCTCGCATGGTTGACACTGATACTGAATGAAGACGTGAACCACGTTGTAGGAAATGGGAGTTTTATTGATTGATATGTGGGGTTTAACATCCGAAAACCATTATATGATTATGAGAGACGCCGTAGTGGAGGGCTCCGGAAATTTCGACCACCTGTGCGCCCAAATCTGAGCACACGGGCCTACAGCATTCCCGCCTTTATCAGAAATGCAGCCGCCGCCGCCGGGATTCGATCCCGTGACCTGCGGGTCAGCAGCCGAGTACCTTAGCCGCCAGAACACCGCGGCGGGGCAAGAAATGTGAGTTTATTGACTCTGTCGGCTTTTAAATACGATAGTATTTCTTGGGGACCTTCAAAGCAAGAACTTTGGTCTGTATGTCTAGTTGTACATTTGTCTGTTTGTCTACCCTTAACAATATTGGTTACTCTGAACGGCACTAACCGATACCCCGAACGGTCAACCCCATCCGCAGCGCCCACCAATGTCGCTCAAGATTCAGCGTTCATACTTGCGCGATTGTCAATTAAAAAGCAATTCTTTCGCATATCTTAGGCAGTATAACAACACGTGTATTCTGTAGGTGCGTCTTTTACTAGAAAAGGCAGGCATAAGTCATTCTAAGGACGTAGTGTTTATCACGCTGCGCTGACCATGTAACGCTTGCACGAAAAGGCGATTGTTTCCAAGGCTTTACTAAGACGACACGGTGGTGGCACCTACCCGTCGTGTTGCGTTCTACACCTTATCACCTCTGAGAAGGGCGCGCACGCCCGTCTCAGAGCCACGCACTTCGTTTTCCAAGAAAACTGCCAGATAGCGCTCATGTCTCACGTGTGACGTGACTTGATGCGCTCGTTCACCTCCGCTGCACGCTCAAGGCATAGCAGCGCCTCCAGAATACCATTCACCGATTTTCTTGCGCAGAAAATCAAATGTTTTGATACTTTCTTCACACGCAAGACTATCGTCTTTCGACGACATTCGCAGATTAACACGCAGATACGGGGACAATTATTTGATATCCACATGTCGGCCGCCTCCGTATCATATGGCGTTTTTAGGCCCCATGCCGCCACTTGCTAGGAAACCGTCTTTGCAGCATGCCTGCATGCTCCTGTCTGTCTACAAGCAACCACTTCCGCACTCACGCTGTTGAGAAAATCCAAGGTTCGCTCGACGCTGTTAAGTATACGGTCGACAGTGGTCGGTTAAGGAGTACGTATACTGCGCTGTCCACCCAAGTAGCACAAATCCACCAAGCACGTTAACTTTTTCAGCACTGACCATTGGTCGTCCTATTGTTAGGTTAAGAAAAATCAAGGTGCTGACTCACGACTTCTTCGCAGCCCCGCCGCGGTAGTCTAGTGGCTAAGGTAGATCGGCTGTTGACCCGCAGGTCGCGGGATCGAATACCTGCTGCGGCGGCTGCATATCCGATGAAGGCGGAAATGTTGTAGGCCCGTGTGCTCAGATTCGAGTCCACATTAAAGAACCCCAGGTGGTCGAAATTTTCGGAGCCCTCCGCTACGGCGTCTCTCATAATCTTATGGTGGTTTTGGCACGTTAAACCGAACATATCAATTAACGACTTCTTCGCATTACCTTGTCATTCTGTTGCGTTGCAACTTTGTCAATACGAGCGTAACAACTGCTACGATGTATTATCGAGCTTTTATCAGTTCTATAACAATTTGCGCAATGGCTGCACTTGTTGCGATGGAATCCGTGGCTTTTTTTTGGACGACATTTGCTAGCTTGCACACCAACGCTTTCAAACCCACGCAACCACACAACGAACAAGTGAGAAACATGGCGCCGTCAGCACGGTACCGGCGGTGCACTACCTGCACTGCGGTGTTCGTTTCAATGTGTCACCCTACGCGTGCCCCCGCTGAAATAGTGCTGCATGAGTTCAGCTCTGGCCACATTTCCATCTGAACTGCCAGGTACTGGTTCACGTAATGTAAGGCAAATCGAACGAGCCTATCGGCGATGCAAATATTTAGTTCAAGGACCTGTTAAGCTTGTATCTGCCATGGGGGTCTCGTGGTAATGGCACTAGGTTGCCGAGACGAAGGTCGCACCGGCCGCAGTTCTATTGAGAGGATATGTTATACTCGGCGACATCTTTTCTTGCCACTGAAAGAAAAGCTGCAGAGGCGGAGTCTCTGCACATGTAGCACGACGCGAAGTAGTCTGTTTTAGCGCGCGTCTCGAACATCACGAAAAGTGACGGGGCGCACCATCAGCGTTTCGTATAAACGCAGATGCCGCTTAGCGTTTGAGGTGCACCTAAACAAAAGGCAGGACTTTCTCGCGCGTTCGAAAACACGAAGTGACAATGAAATAAAGTAAATAGGACTATCTTAATTGTTAGAGCTGCGTCCTGTCTCAAAAAGCGCCACACAGAAAATAAAAGGGAAATTTCTATATATGACGGTGAAAATACGGGTGCTGTCGTGTAAATACATTCATTGACGGTAGGGGGGATTAGAAAAAGGGGGTAACGATATAGAGTACAGGGTACTCTACTATGGGAGAGCACTGAGCCGTCCCGGGAAGTAGAAGAACTGATGAATACCCTCAAAATGATGCCCGCTATTTGGCTCTGTAGCCTTCGCTCCAACGCCAAGAAAACTTGTCGCCGAGGCACAGTTCAGTCGAGTTTTCCAGTCTGACTACAGCGCCAGAGTAAATAGCCTAGCGGATAAAAAAAGAAACCTTGAGACAGCCTCGGTGAAAATGGAACGCGACGCGAGCATTTCGCACTCTGCATCTGTCGGCGGATTTTTCCCAGGATACATTGGGGACGCACGTCTCATTTCTGCGTGTCCCTAACGGCGAATGTCCGAAACTTTGAGACGGAGCAGTGGGAGCAACGCAGCTCCCTCTGGTGAGTGTGCGGTGCCACCTAGTGAGATTCAGGCGGATGTGTTTCGGTCACCTATTCACCTTTTGATAAACGCCTCCCTGGGCGCCGCCATAGCCTTTCTTGGGCTGTGCAAATTGGCGCGTCCCTTCGAAAATGCACTGACAACGCTGCGCCCTTAGCCTTTGTACTCCCCAAGGAGGATTTAAAAAAATGCTGGAGTGGAAATGATTGCGCAGAACTGAAGCCGTTCCTCTGGCAAGATGGCGATTAAAAACGAAGCGTTTCCCTCGAACGCCCAACGAGTTTAATGTGGAAACTTTTCTGGGTCACATAAAGCTCCAAGTGCGTCTCACAATTACTAGTTTTCCTTAGTGAGCCTCTAATTGGAGGCAAAGTTCTTTAAAGATTCAGTCATCCATACTCGTTTCTGTGTGTAATTTCGTCGGAAACAACCATCTTTTAATATAGAACTGACGTAGCATATACATAACATATCAAAACCACTTGATCTTTAAGTAAGCACTATGAGAAAAAAAGCATGTTTCCGCCATCTTGGCAGAGGCAAAAGCTGGCTTCACTTCTGCCGGCAAGGCGTTGCGGGAGCTTCCACTCCAGCAATTTTTTCTTTAATCCTCCTTGGTACTCCCGCGCACTGCCCATCATGGCGGTGTTTTTTTTTTCCTTACTGTGAAAAGGTGTATAGGTGGTCGAATTTTCCGGAGCCCTCCATATACCTACCGTGGTTTCGAGACTTAAAACGTCAGAGATAGCGGAACTATGAAGCGCTATTGAAATGAAATGCTAAAAGCCAGCCTCAAAAAAAAAAAAACGCACTTGTGAAGAGGTTACTAGTGGCAAGCTCACTTGGTGAAGATGGCGAAGCGCTTTTCACCATCGCTGGCTGGCATGATCTTGAGGCGTAGGTCGGGCCCCACGGTGAACGCCGCTACCACGCTTATGACCATAAGTGCCGTTAGCGTGGCCTTCTTGGAGCGCAGAGAAAGAAGAAATGTGCTGCTGCCATCACGCTCGCAAGCACCCGCCTGTGAGCTCGGTTTGCCTGAAATCAGAGGAACATTTGCTACAGTGACGGGCAAGTTCACCAAGCCGTGTCATATATTGTCACGGGCTCGTGACGTGGACGAAGGGAGCAGACCTTATGTCCAGATGAAACTGTTTATTCGGCCGAAGTTGCGGCCTGGAAACTGGAGGTCAGATTACAGCAATACACACGGGCACGGATATCGGTGAACAGAGCGTCGGACGGCGATCAACTAACAAGCGGCAAAACGCGTCGGTATATTTATGCATGTGTCATTGAATGTTCCAGCCATATGACTGGGCGTTGCGCCAGCTCTAGAATAATCCCGAGTGTTCGCGCCGTACGAGAAATCTTAACAGAACGATCTACAACGATCGCGAAGGTTCTCAAACAATGATGCGCAGTTTGCGATGAGCATTCTTGGCTCAGGCTTTGTGAGTGAACCTAAAACTGAATTGAACAAAAGTGAAAATAATAACCGCGCGTGGCAATATATCGCATTTACTCAATCGCAACGCTACGACAGTCATAACTGTTGTGTTCTGGGTTGTCGGTTTCTGTTTCGGAATTACATGTGAGGATGCCAGGGGGCGCCGCTCTGGCATCCAGGATTTCAAGGCGACTGTAAAATAAAATGAGTGTGCGTTGGGTAACCGTGGAGTGCGGTTGTTGTTCTTCTCTTCGGCGCTTCGCGCCAACCCGCGTGTTCGGGCTGGTCGGCGTCCCCGCCGGCCGCGTTCGTCTCCGTCGGCCGTCTTCTTCTTCTGCTTCGTCGGTTCCAGCCAGCCCCCAACACAGCAGTAACGATGGGAGATGGCTTTTCATTGCGTCCAGGTTGAAAGAAATTGATGCCTCAGTATTCGATTGTAGCGCGAGAGTCCACTTTAGGTGGCAAGCATCGAGAGGAAAAGAGAAAAAAACTGGCATTTCATCCGAGTAAATACGGTACTAAATGTATCAATATAGAACAAGAACACTTGTACTAGGGCTGCTTAAACAATCGTCGTTAGCGGGACACAAAATGACGCAGACTTACGAGGCAATGATTGAAGAGGCATGTTGCAAGGCTGCACTCGTGCTGAGCAGATACTTGAAGATCGGCTTTTGAGGCGAAACCGACAGGATCTCAAGAAGCGAAGACACCGTAGCACGCATTAGCAAACAGTTGTACGAAATAATGAGGCGTTCTAAGCTAAAATGTGAAGCCTGAACATAATCGTGATGCTCCTTGGAGTTTCAGCAAATATACCCACTCAAGAGGATCACCAAGCCTAGGTATGTAGCACGCGCCGCTTTTTATTCTTCTTCCTCTTTTGGCCGATATACTTGCTTATGCAGGAAAAAAAAGTCAGTTTTGATTGAGCGTCACATGCGAGAAAAATGCACTAACGTCGCAATGGGGAAGGCGTATCAATGGTGCATATTTTTATCATATTTTCACACAATGATGCTTTATGACCAGTGAAGCCGATTGCGATGGCGTCTGTGTTGGGGCAGGCCTCGTACCACTATTGTGTATGGTTGGCCTCTGTGATCAGCTCCGGCCAGCACCGGAGCGCCACCGTATAGCTCTCGTTGTGTGCGGCAGGCCCGAAAGAGGTTGCATTCAATCGCATAGGCCATAGTGTATGCCATACATGAAACTAACGCAACATTTTCTTGCAGATCTCATGTATTGTTGAAGTCAACATCATGCCAAGCAGTCACCGAGTTTCCATGCGGCATTTTTTTTTGGCTAGAAACCGAAAATTGAAGGCGGATTAATGTCTCCATGTATGCATACGCGTACTTGCGGAAATATTGAGGACTTGCCAGGCACTTTGACTACTTGGGCACCTAAAGCGAATGTCCCGTGATTGGACGTAACGTCGGTACTGACATAACAACACAAGCGTCATTTTTATTTAGACCAAAAGCACGCTATACGGTGCAATGACCTGCATATTATAAGCGGTGGTCATCGTCGTATTTTGACAGGGTCGAGCAACGTTTGACTGTTGATCACTGAACCATAACAGCATGTATGTAATATTGCAGGAAGGTAGGGAGATGGGCGAGTTGTATTTGATGCATGACGTGCAAAACCAGCGCAGAAAGTACAGAGCACGAGAATAAAAGGACACAGTACGAACGCTGTTTAATGAGACAAAAAAAAATAAAAATACGCCAGGCCTGTGCAGAAGGCGCAGCACAGTCACAGCGAAAGCTAGAAAAGTGGCCTTTATGAGCCTTTTCTAAACACTTATTGGGAAATCGGTGCAAGCACACTTTCTGGGTGCCCACTACGGCGTTAATAATTGAAATTTTAGGGTAGTAGGCAGGCATTCGGAATGCTATTTTTCGCCATTGTTCTGAGAAGCGTGATATCCGCTATACATTTGCGAGGAAGTTAGTGCCAATCGTTCATACAGTGGCTGACGACGATGAGGAATTATGCCGTAAGTGGGTATGCGCCACAGTCAACAGCTGTTTCAACCAAGGAGGATTAAAGAAAAATTCCTGGAGTGGAAGCGCCAGCAATGCCTTACCAGAAGAATTGAAGCCACCTTTTGCCACTGCCAAGATGGCGGAAACATGCGCTTTTCTGATATAGTACCCACTTAAAGATCAAGTAACTTTGCTATGTTGCGTAAATGCGTTCTGTATTAAAGGATAGTTGTTCCCGACGAAATAACACACAGAGACTAGTATGAGTGACTGAATCTTTAAAGAACTTTGTCTCCAATTGGAGGCTCACGAAGGAAAACTAGTAACACTAAGACGTACTTGGAGCACTATGCGGTCCGAACAAGTTCTCACATTAAACTCGTTGGGCCTGCGAGGGAAATTCTTCGTTTTAAATCGCTGGACGGTGATAACTTATCATGCCCCTAGTAAGATGGCCGTCACAGCCACCATCTTGCCAGAGGAAGGGCTTCACTTCTGCGCAGTCATTTCCACTCCAGCCATTTTTTAAATAATCCTTGGTTCCAACCCATTACAGGCTTCTGTAATGGGTTGGAACATCGTACAACCCACTCGTTACACTATTCCCATTGTGCGACGACTGGTTGTTCTTTCGCTGTTTTAAAACAGTTTATTTATTTATTTATTTATTTATTTATTTATTTATTTATTTATTTATTTATAGAATACTGCAGACAAAAAGTCCAAGCAGGGTGAGCATACATGAAACACTAAATAACAGAATGAAACAAGGTTGCACAGCGTTTTTTACACAATTTCTTTGCTATAAGACAGAGGGGTTATGGCTTTAAAAAAAGTAACAGTTGAACAACAAGGTGATAATACCATTCAAGGAAGTCATGGAAGAAGAGTATTTGCACAAATGGTCAAGGGCGTTGAGGAAATGCTTCGGTTAGTTTATTCCAATCATCTATTGTGTGTGGGAAGAAGGAGTACCGAAAAGTATCAGTCCTTGCGAAGATTGGCGTTAGGGAATCAAGATAGTGGTGTCGAGTGGGTCTGCTTAACAAGGGGGATACGTATACTGCGGTGTCTAAGGGTAGCCTGTGGTTCACTATGTCTGAAAGAAACTGTAGCCGACATTTTGTTCTTCGAATTTGTAATAGTTCTATACCATTTGCTGTTAGTAATGCAGTGGGGGAGTCGGTTGACATAAATTTTCTATATATGAATCGTACTGCTTTTCTTTGAATTCTTTCTATGTTTTGGACGTTATAAGTCGTATTAATGAGATTGCTTTCCCGACACCAAGCCAGCCTAAAGCAAGTTTGCAACAAGTCCCAAGCACCAGCGTCGCTAAGTGACAGAATACTAGGCTGGCACCCAGCGGACACGGGTTCAAGCTCCACTGTGTCATTGGTACTAGGTTTTTTTTATTTTGTGTGATGTGGTTATGGACACCAGTGGCGGAGGCAGAAAACTATGGCACTGCACGTGACTTGAGTTGTAATCTTATACCAGCTTCCGCTGTAAAATTAGCACAACAAAAACCATCTAGTGCGTGCGCAGAAAAAGTGGAGGGCGTCAAAGAAATCGTTGAGCTTCTGTGGACAAATAGATGGTTCAGATACAGAATCAACACCCTCATTCCCGATTGATTGATACGGGGGGATTAACGTCCGAAAACCACCACATGATTTTCAGAGACGCCGTACGTAGGAAGGGCTCCGGAAATTTCGACCTCCTGGGGTTTTCACCATGCACCCAAATCTGAGCACACGGGCCAACAACATTTCCGCCTCCATCGGAAATGCAGCCGCCGCAGCCGAGATTCAATTCCACGACCTGCGGGTCAGCAGCCGAGTACCTTATACCCCTGTCACACGGGCACTTAAAAGTATTTTAAGTAAGCGGTCTTTTTCCGAAAAGGAGTTCCTGACAGCAGACACACGGCACAGAGCGAACTCCTTTTCAGAAGCGGTCTTTTTCGTAAACGGAGTTCATCGATCTCTTTTACGGCTCCGAATGAGTAGCCTCGAAACCAGTGGGCGCCAGCAATTTTCGAGCGGTGGGAAAAAAAGACCGAATGCTTATTTTTCTGTCACCAAAACTCTTTGTAAAAACAAATTTCATATCCTGCAGAAGGTGCAATGAACTTTTTTAATGGTTATTTCTTTTTCTGCTCTCGTAAGCAGCTACAACGCGTCGGCAATATCACGTGGTGACGCTCGGTCTCGCGCCGCGCCATTTTGCGCAAGCGAGGAAAGCGTGGCAGTCGTGTGTTTGCCCGTCATTCAAGTGGTCCGAGTCCGAGCGTCTATGGCCAACTCCGCAGATCAAGCAGCCGGCGCCCCACGGAAAAGGCAGCGTCTGCAATGGTCGGAAGCAGACACGTGGAGCCTAATCAGACTCTGGGAGGACAACCTCAGGAGTGATGGTTTCACGCATGCTGGTGCACTGTCTTTCGAGCTCACTGCGCAAGCTCTCCACAATGAAACGAAAGGTGGACGGGTGCACTCGAAAAGATTGCTTGAAGTTCTGCTCACCGAGGTGAGGTACAGTTCCCTCGAACCACCTCTAGTTTCGTCTGAAGGCCTAGATCGATCAATCGCAGGCCTTCTCCGACAGCTCCAGTGCACACAGCAAGGAATTGCTGAACAGCAGTTGCTGCTTGATCCTCTCCTTGGCGGCTTTTGCAGCGTCTGCCTCGCTTTCCAGAGCAAGAAGGCAGGCTGTGAGGCTTGCGATCCTCGCTTTTTCTTCCGTACGGTCGCCCATAACGTGTCGAAAGCATTCGAGAGCAGCGAAAAACAAATACGGTAAATAAAAGCCCAGTGGTGCCAGACGGACTTGTGCACGTCGTTAGTTATGGGAATGCTTCCTTAACTAGTGCAACAAACTTTCACAATGGTGTTTCTTCATCTCTTATTTTTAAATTTATTTGAAGAAACGAGCAGTGCAACTAGTCTTTAATTTGTACATCGTGACACACCGTTTAATTTTCGTTGCTTCTCTTTTAACTGCTAGCGCCACGCTTTCGCTAGCGTCTTCGAACGAAAACACTAAAAGGAGATCGTTGCTGTCGTGTGTCTGCGCCACAACACTTCTTTGTTAAAAGTCTGATTTGATTGATATGTAGGGTTTAACGTCCCAAAACCACCATATGATTATGAGAGACGCCGTAGTGGAGGGCTCCGGAAATTTCGACCACCTGGGGTTCTTTAACGTGCACCCAAATCTGAGTACACGGGCCTACAACATTTCCGCCTCCATCGGAAATGCAGCCGCCGCAGCCGGGATTTGAACCCGCGACCTGCGGGTCAGCAGCCGAGTACCTTAGCCACTAGACCACCGCGGCGGGGCTTTGTTAAAAGTCTTTCAATTTCCTAAAAGACCGCTTACTTAAAAGACTTTTTGCGCGCCCGTGTGACACAGGTATTAGCCTCTAGACCACAGCGGCGGTGCCCCTCGATTCGGATAAAAAACGCTTCAGCAAGTTTCCGCACCTTTTTATCTATTGGTCCATTGCAGATCATGTGAATGTCAAAAGCTTTTCAGTAATACTGTTATGAAAGATAAAAGTGCGCGTGAGCTTGGTGAAGCGTTATTTTTAAAAAGTGAGGGTATTGTTTTTTTTTATGAATGACGGTTTTTTAGGCGAATAATATGCGCGGAATTCCATTCATATCTAACAACATCACACAAACGTTCAGGATAATAAAAAAAATGTATTGCATGGAATTATATGTCTTAAATGTAATGCACGCTGTTTGGATGAATCCTGATAAACTGAGTTCTTTAAAGCGTGCCTAAATCTAAGCACACGGGTGTGTCTGCATAGGTAGGTAGGTAATCAACTTTATATATGTGTCTGCATAGATTACACCCCAATTCAAATTGCGCATGGTGACTCAGTTTTGTCACTTCCGCGTCATTACATTTTCTGTTTTTACAGCGAAAGCTGTCATGAGATCTTAACTCGGGTCACGCGCAGTTGTCCGCCGCCACCGCCGTCGTTGTGCGTAACCACATCGCGCGAAATTGAAAAAAAAAATGGCAGCATATGCACGGAGTGAATGATGGAGAGTGGGGCGAAGCATTCGTCCGTCCATCCGTTCTTGTTTGCGTCCGTCCATGCATCCGTCTGTGTGACCGTCCACGCGTGCATCCACCCGTCCGTGCTTGCGTCTGTTCTTGCGTCCGTTCCTGCATTCATCCATGCATCCGCCCCTGCGTCCGTTCATGCGTCCATCCATGCATCTGTATGTGTGTCCATTCGTCCATCTATTCAACACTCCAAGTACCACCATCTTGCATCTTTTCCTCATATATTCCCTATATAGAAGCACCACCATCCAGCGGACATTCCAAGGATTAAACGAGAGGTGGCACACGCACACTTTCTTATGGCTTGCGCTTCGGGTCTACTTCCCACCTTTAACCACCTCGAGTTCATGGTATATACTAGTTCACTGTATTCATGACACTGCTGCCCAACGCTCGCTAAACTTTTCTAAAACCAAGGAGGTTACGCCCAGCGAGTATAACGTAGCAACCCTTTCCTGTCAGATAGTGCTCAATATACATGCCAATGGCTGCTAATGGGAAATGAGAGACAGCAGAATTCGGCTTTTACTTTCTTACGGCTTGCGCTTTGTATCTACTTCCCACCTTTCACCAACTCGAGTTTATGGTTTATACTAGTTCATTGTATTCATGACACTGCGGCTCAACGCTCGCTAAACCTTTCTAAATCTAAGGAGGTTACACCCAGCGAGTATAACGTAGCAACCCTTTCTTGCAAGATAGTGCTCAATGTACATGTCAATGGCTGCTAATGGGGATCATAGCGTGCGCCTTAACTAAAAGCCGAATGCTCCCGTCTCTCATTCCCCATTAAAAGCCATTGGCATGTACCTTGAGCACTATTTTTTACTGTTGAACAACGCACATAAAAAGAAGAAATATCTCACCGGCACCACCTTGGAGATCAAAATGTTATAGTTGTTACACACTACAACAACTACGAGGGACGAACACGTGTTGCTATAAGAAGCGTTGCCCCTAAAAACAAAACTAGCACCAAAGACACAGTGAGGCTTGAAACCCGGGTCTGCTGGTTGCCAGCCCAGTATTCTACCAGTAAGCTAGGCTGGGGCTTGTGACGATGGCAAACTTACATTAAGCAGGCTTGATGTCGGGAAAACAATCGCGTTAATACCACTTTTAAAGCGTTTTAAAACAGCGAAAGGACAACCAGTCGTCGCACAATGCGAATAGCGTAACGAGTGGGTAGTCCAATGCTCCAACCCATTGCAAAATCTTGTTCTTGTTCACCTAATAACTGTGGCGCGTACCCACTTCAGCCATAACTCCTCATCGTCGTCAGCCACTACATGAACGATTGGCCCAAAGTTCCTCGCAAGTGTTGAGTGGATACCACGCTTCTCAGAAGAATGACTAATAGCATAGTACCCAGAAGTTTATTATTAATGCTCTAGTGGGTATCAAGCAAGTGTGCTTGCAGTAGTTACTCGATGAGTGTTTTGAAGAGGCTCTGAAAGGCCGCTCTGCTAGCTTTCGCTGCGACTGTGCTGCGTTTTCCGCACAGGCCTGACGTTTTTCTTGTTTTTTCAGAAGACAGTTTATGGAAGTATCAGATCCTATTTGATAGAAACTTTTCTCTGTAGCAGAACTGCAGTGAGAAGGACCACGGCCACGCAAGCCCAACTAACGTTTATCGCATATCCCACGGACTACAGTGCCGCAGTTAGGTAAAGTCCACATTACGATGGTGGCCCGCACACGAGTGATTCTGGCGAATGGTGGGTACAAATACAATACGCATAAGTCTCAAAAGCCGCACTCGCCGAGTGCACGTGCAGCTGAGAAAGGCCAAATGTTCCTGCACCTCGCTATGGGCACACGTACAAGCTGTTACACTCGCGCCATCATAACTGAACAAACCAGCCTTGGAGGACGGGTTTACGCACGGGCACAAGCAAACAAGACGTCGCCAATCCAATCTAGACACGCTCTAGTGAGCAGCCGCCAGTCGGCTAGGCTCATGGCCAATATCCGATCTTCAGAAGCGGCCCATGCCCCTCTTCATTCACTCTACGGCTTTCACTTACCTGGCCTTCACTGGTTGATCATACACAAGGTCTTTCTAGGTGCTTGAGAATGCAGCGACTCTAACTTGCGATTTGCAAATGGCGCCATTTCAAAGTTGCATATCTTCGATTGTAATCGGAAGCCAAGGGACGAGATGAAAACTATGCTCGAAAGGCCCCGCTCTTCTCCAGCATGGCGAGCCACAATCTCTATTTTTACACACGAGCTCCTTTGGACCGCGGTTTATTGCGGCATTTTGAGGCACTTCATTCTGCTCCTTTGTGGCCGTCATTAGCATGTTTCTCATACTTCTATCCCTGTTTACAAACTTTCACAGAAGTACGCAAAGACGGCACAATCATGAAACTGCCGAAGTCTTTTGATATACACACTGACGAAAGGTGTTTCTGCAGAATGCTTACCTGTATCACAGCTACGGTGTATATATGTGTGTGGTTTTTAAAAAATGAGTAGACTCGTCAAACACAGTCATACGTAACACAGACTACAAAATTAGAGTATAATTATCAACAAGTATTATGAAACACACTTGGCGGATATTTAAATGCAACAGAAGATAGAGTGAAAGTTCGCGCACTGCTGCAGACTCGGGGCAGTGAGCGTTCGACAGTTTCAAACTACGTCACACTAGAGCAGCACAGCTCTACCGTGAGCTCTACTCTATTGCTCTACTACTCTACTCTATTGCTCTACAGCTCTACTCTACTGCCGTGCTCAATCCGATGGGGAGGCGGGCCGCAAGAAGTAGCAAAACTTGCGGAACGGCATAGTGGGCACGCAGTGCGAGCCGTTTCCGTACAGAGAAATGCGCAAAACTTCTCCCACGACGGTGACGATGCCGTTGAAAAGACGCGCCGTTGCCTCTAACACTGCGTCGCCCGGAGTCGTCATAAGGCTCATTGTATACTCTCGGACGTCGTTACTCCAATCGAGACGAAGGAATCGCTCGTACCACGGCGGTTTGTAGCTGACCTGCGTGCAAAAGCTTTCTTCTCATCGCAATTCTGTTGACGTAAGCTGTCCTTCGGTTAACATGCTTATTTGGTTCGTTGGCCGTTTCACTCATGTTCTGAAATGTTGTATGCGTCTTTCGGGTGTTCAATCACTCGATCCTGTGTGTGTTATTGCTCCTGTGTCATACCTCAGTGTATTATTGCAAATGATGTTGGGCTTGTTTTTTATGTTCGCATCTTGAGTTCACATTCGGCCGCATGTGTTGTTATCAGTAGACATATATGCATTTGTTCTGTTTTTCTTTCTTTTTTTATTTTGGTTGTCGACTGAAACGATGCAATGTGATGTACCCACTCCTGCCATGGCTCCCGAAAGGCAGCCGGCAGTATCTGATAAATAAATAAATAATCAAAAATTATGTCAGGCCCCGGAAACTGTGTGGTATCGTTTTGGGTTTCAGGGAACATGTGCGCTCGTAGCGGTTGCCGGGCAACCTAACATCTGGTTGAACGAAGTGAGGTTAACGTGGATGTTCGAACTTGTTGTGTTTCCCCATTTTACGAATAAAAAATTGAATTAACGGTGGAGAACTCATTGTTTGTTGCTTTGTGTTCTTTAATCTTTATCTTATGAATTTCAAATTGGGTGAAGCGCGGGAAGACTTGTGTTTAGCGCTTGCTTCCGCTCCCCCTTGCCACTTGCTCAGCGATATCACACGTTGGATCGCGCTCGATTGTTTCACTTCGTTAGCGTGCCAAAAATGAATATGGCAAAGACTAGGCATTTGGTGAAATCTCGGAGCGAACGCAAGCCGTAGTACGCCAGGTGAATCAAGTCAACCGTGCATTAGACGAAGATGGCTAAATCGGCACGCCGCATGTTTTGCGTGGCTCTCAGGGTGTTAACCACTGTATTTACAGTTCCGTTAAGGCTTCCAAGGTTTCCTAGTGAACACAGGTGAGAACAAGTATCTTGGTTGGTTGTTTGAGCAGGGTGTTCATTTCCGATGAGTAAGCCCAGTACTCTGCCAGGCTGACTAGAGTGACTTAAGCGCAGTGTCGCTAGACTAATTTGTGATAACGAGAGCTTACCTACTGCTCACAGAATGTTTCATCACAGGCTTGAATGCGTATTGACTCGGATACAAAGTGTATTCATCTTTCACCTTCGACATGTAGTTGAAACAATCTGAAGCAATTATAGCCTCCTTCCTGTTCATCGAACTGCATACAGCAAGCTAGATATTTTGTGGGCCTTTGCCTCTAAAACTGTGAATGAAATGTATTTAATGAACTCACTGATGCTTCGAGAAATAGTCTAACAGGGAATGTAACTGGGGCCAACCTTTTGAAAAGTAGAGCTTTCTTCCTCAATGCAATGACGAAAACAAGCAGCTGGAACATATTATCTAGCGGCATTCGCTGTTCAATGTTTTTCATTGCTTCGCACCTCTATTTTCCCTTGGACAGTCTTGTTTGGCACTCAAAATATGAGAGAAATCATGTTAGCTGCCATAAAAGACCTGATTCAGTCAACTACGACGTGACGTGCTCGTGAATTTTCGAAATTTTTGCATCGGTGCAGGTATTCTTGGATCTCTGTTCGCTCATTATGTGTATATTTCAGTTCCGAAATAAAGCTGTTCTTACAGATCAACTATTCACACTGCGTGCACATCTCTATTATTAGTACAACACGTGTGATTAAAAAAAAGAAGACAAATTTTAGTTGCGTTGATTGAGTTTTGTCTTATTGAGAAATAGGTCAGTTTTTATTCGTCAACTTCACAACATGCGAACAAGATTAAAAGTATGGTTAACTAAATGTTATGAAGGGCCGCGTTGCCCGAGTGACCAGAGGACGTGCAAGAAAGCACGAACACATTTCACTTGCATGCGAAGTGAGAAAGGAGAGCTATCACGGCAATCCCCCTTTCCCTCTGTTTGCTAATGTTACCAGTGACTCAATGAATGAAATGTTTTCTTCAGGAATTTCTTGTAAGATACCCGGCAAACAACACTGGTGAAAGCCGCGCTGCAGAAGCGTATCATCATGCGAAAGCGCGTTCGGTGGAAGTTATGAGAGTTTCCGCCTCCTGATAATATGGTCCCTTTTAATGGCTTTTCGGCATCGCCGTCATGTTCCGAATAAAGGCGAAATCGATTCAACGCGTTGCTCGTACCGCAGATGGTCGAAATAACCGGAGTCCTCCAACAAGGCGTCTCTATCATATCATGGTTTCATGACGTTAATTGATTGATAAGTAGGGTTTAACGTCCCAAAACCACCGTATTATGAGAGACGCCGTAGTGGAGCGCACCGGAAATTTCGACCACCTGGGGTTCTTTAACGTGCACCCAAATCTGAGCACACGGGCCTACATTTTCGCCTCCATCGGGAATGGTTTCGTGACGTTAAACGCAAAAATAATAAATGCACGCGTGTTGTACGAGAAAGTAATCGCATGCGAGCACTGGCGATGAATGCGGCTGAAGCTGAAGTGAAACTAGCCAGCTTTATCTGCCGGGCAAAGGGCACATGCCATAACATCGCCCCGCGTGTTTGGAATGGTCGTGATATTCAAGTATAGAGAAGAAACGCCCCACCCACTTTTTGTCTACCAAAAAATCATAAATGTCCGAGGAAAGGGGGGGGGGGAGCTATGTCGCTCGAAAGCTGATGCGAACTTTGATCAAAGTGACGTGGTTGAGCCCACCGTCTCGACATACATCAATATGGGCTAATATCTTTGTAAGTTCCGCACTGTCACCATTTACTTCGCGTTAAAGCGACGAAAAACACCAATATCCCTTGAGAGCGAATCCTGAGAGAGTTAGCTGCTGGTATTTTGATTTCTTCAAAATTTCTCAAATCGATGGTATCGCAGTCATTGCTTAGCCCTTGCGTCGGCAATGTTTCTTGGCGTGTTGGTACAATCTCCCGTACCTCTAGCAATATATTACCTGTTTTTTTTAATTTAGATTACACTACACCATTGTGGCGTAAGGCTTTGGTCTTCATGTTAATGTACGTGCCAAGCGAATCAAGCGATATGCAGACAGCCTCTTTACTGCAATCGAAGCCAGCCGCAGTGCACGTGCCATCCCTGCATGCGCACGAGCTCATCTGAGGGGACAGTGAGTGTGAATGAAGAGGACAGCCAGGTTAGACTACACAGTGTTAGAGGCTAGTGGCTCTAACGCTAGTGTGGCGCCTCGATGTAGCGTCAGAATCGTCGTTCGTGCTCATTCGCGCTATCGGTTACGCCGAGCCAATGCCAATGGCGGCGCCATTCGACACCGAAACAGACACCTAGCAGTTGTGATTTGAAAAAGAAGGCAGGTTCAATCACGCTGTCTTTAGGGTTGACAATCGTGTGAACGTATGCGCTCTCAATTCGCTGGAGGCTTAGAATAGCACATCGTTGCGCGTATGGTTTCAGTATACGGTTGATATCACGGACCACCGCTTTGGCCACCTGTAATAGATAGAAAAACGGACAGTTGCACACATCGAATGTTTCAATTTATTTTGGTTTTAGGTACCTGCACATAATGATTATTGATTGGTAACGAACCACCGCACGGGTGACTAATCACTTATCTTTCTCTCTCACTCTCTCTCTCTCTTACGCACACGAATACGCGCACACACACACACACACACACACACACGCACACGCACACGCACACGCACACACACACACACACACACACACACACACACACACACACACACACACACACACACACACACACACACACACACACACACACACACACACACCTGAGGCACTGGCCACGAGGATGTCGAAATGGCTGTCCGAAGCAGACACGAGCACCACTGTTTTTCCATGCCAGTGTCATCACAGGTTCGGTTCAAGTGAACCGGCGTGAACAGCGACGTCATCCGAATTCCATCGTACTTGCGCTGCATTTCCTGCTGTGAGTGATGGAATGAGGTAAGGAGTTGCATCCTAAAGCACTCATTTCAGGCTTCTTGGATGTGGGTGCTAAAAGACAAGGTCGAATGAAATAAAGTGCACGTATACACTGCCGCTATATCACCACAAGGCAGGTACCACAACTCATTCTAGAATTATGTGAAGTGGAGAAGCATTAAAGGACATGCTATTGATGGTGTAAATTATTATTTTTAATAAGTTGTAATACAAATTTCCAGCTGGTGAGTTTCGGTTCTACGGTGGCCACGTGTTACTTTGATTGGATTACTATGCCTCAGCAAATGACTTAATAACCACCATCAGGTGGCCCCCTTCGGTAATGGCATAAGCAGCATCGAGATAGGCTAGTGTGTAGAAAGCGCACGTATACCATGAAGCGCTTGGTGCTGGATGTGTCCAGCAGCCTGAAATCTTCCAGAACTCCCCGCAGCGTGGCATGGACATCGAGAAGCGTGGTCAGGCGGTGCCCGTTCTTCTTCAGCGCTCGCAAGAGGTGCGGGTGGCGGAGGGTGAGGCTGCGAGGCAGGTACCACAGGTAGCCAGGCAGGCGCCCTTCTAGAAGACCGACGAAAGTTTGCCGGATGCTTCCCCAGCGCATGTCGTGGTCACTCAAGAACACCACGGTGGTTTCATTCAGGTGGCCACCCCAGTACAGCGACTGCTCGCGCCCACACCCGTGCTCAAAGTTAATCTTTTAGAATACCCAACAAATAAAGACACGGCTTCATTCGAATGAACAAGAAAATTACACCTTTTTTAGGGCTCGTCCTACATGGCACTTGCCTATAAGTGATCATGAATGGCAGTCACTAAGCTGGCTATGGACGATACGCTCTCTATACCACGGGGTTGCTGATCACATGGAACGGACGACCACGGTAATATCCGGCCTATCCTTATCGCAAGCAGATTGCGCTGGCCGCGAGTGTTAGGTCACTATGACGTCGCTTATTTCGGTGTCCCTGGTGCTGGCCACGGCGACTGATTAAAGCTGAAGTCAAGATGATGTACGCTGTCTCTCAATGTGGATGCGAAAGTATAGAAATAACCTGGTCTCTAACTGGCGTCTTTCAGGCAACTAAAACATGCATGTGCACGTGAGCTCTCGATCTTAGGGCGTAGCGCATTGTATTTGTCAGATATCTGAGCGAATCAAAGATTCAGTCGAACTCACTCACAACAATACTCATGTGCACAAAAAATCTAATTCGTATACGCGATAATTGTTACAAACGAGTTCCATGAAAAAGCAAAGTAGAGTAAAGGCAGGCTTAAAAAGCAGGCAGTAAAAGCAGGCAGGCAGTAAGCAGGCAGTAAAAGCACTCGGACGCTATCGGAAGACTTCTCTGTTCAGTTGAACGAGGCGTTCGATAACAACAAAGTTGCCTGTGCGCGCTTTCTTGACTGCAGCAAGGCATTCGACAGTGTCCATCATACCTTGTTATTGGATAAACTTTTTCAGTTAGGGTTTAGGGGTGCTTTCTGGTCTTTCTTGGCAAATTTTCTCCAAAGCAGGCGTCAACTTGTATCCATTGAACAATCTCACAGCGCGTTCCAAATCATCAAAACCGGCGTTCCACAGGGATCAATTTTTAGTCCGCTGCTATTCCATATTTTTGTAAAGGACCTTCATAGCGCGATACCGGTTTCTCTATATCAATACGCCGACGACACTGTGATCGTGACGACGGAAAACAACTTTTATGAGGCGATTACTCTTCTTCAGTCAGTTGCCACTAAAGCCATTGATTGGTTTCGAGAAAACCTTATTAATTTAAATGTGTCTAAAACTAATCTAATCTGCCTCCACAACCCATCGAAGAAAGTAACCCTTGACTATCCTTTCATTTTGCATTGTTCTGACTGTTCAGCCTGCTCTTGTAGTCCATTACAGTATTCATCTGTTGTGAAATACCTTGGCTTATACATTGACAGCGACCTTTCCTGGAATAGTTTCCTGGAATCTTGCCTATGTTTGCAAAATCTTCGCGTTGTGTCATGTCTGTTATATAACATAAGATACTACATGCCGTTTTCAGTACGTAAGATGATAGCACACGCTTTAGGTTACAGTATACTGCGTTACGGAATAACCATTTACGGACACTGTGCTGTCCGTTGGCACAATAGAATAAACAGAATATTGCGTTCGATTAAAAAAAAATTCCTTACGACCTGAACATTAATTCTGAGAGAGACATTTTCAAAACGCTGTTTATGCCAAACTTCAATGATCTGTTAATTCAAACGGTTGTCTTAAAACATTTCTGGTCCAAAGAATTCCTGGTTCCGTATGTTACTTCTCGTTCTTTAAGGCTCAAAGTACGTTACTGGAGGCCGCGGTGTTCGACAAAGTACGGAACTAGAATACGAGCCCATTATGTACCAACCTATTTCAATGCACTTTCTCTCAGCCTTTTTCGCACAAAACAAAATACAAATTAAAGAAACTGCTACGGCGTATCTGTCTAGAATTGTAATGCATGTCATGTGTTATTTCATATACACTCATTCGCAAGCATGATGCTGCACAATCATCCAGTATGGTACATTGCTTAAGAAACATTTAGTGTATTCTGTTCTTTTTTCCTTTATACCTTTTCACTTTCAATTGCTGTAACTATTGTATATTGCTTATAACGATTGCCTGTATGCCCTGTTGTTTCGAATCTTATACGCACATTGTTTTTTGTCCTATCATCCCTCTTAGGCCATGAAATACAATCTTGTAACGCGTCGGGTTTGTTTTGCTCTCTGCCAGGCTCTGCCACTCAAGCCGCCAATTGGCTTTTGCAGGCCTAGTCACATGTACTGTTTTGTTTGAAGAAATAAAAGGTATTATATTATTATTATTATTATTATTATTATTATTATTATTATTATTATTATTATTATTTTCACTTGAGAGAAAACTATATTATCGAATAAGATACGCCAAAACACAACAGTAATTAGGATAACAGAGCTGCAGATTTTTTTCATCATGCATGAAATTTCCGACATTCCCATAGAGTCACTGTGTGGTAATGCGGCGGAGCATATTGTGAATCTGAAGGGTCTACTGCCACGGCGTGGGTCTGCTGGCATAAGACTAAAGCCCGAGTGTTATTGCATGAACGCGCGGTGACCGGTGGAGTGTTAGAATGGACAACTGTACGTGTTGTTTTTGGATGATCTGACGCATACGGCTCGAAGACGATGATGAACAAAGAGCAAGAGAGAGAGACAAACAAACAAACAAACAAACAAACACACACACACGCACACGCACACGCACACGCACACGCACACGCACACGCACACACACACACACACACACACACACACACACACACACACACACACACACACACACACACACACACACACAAGGCTCCCACGTGGGTGCCAGGTGAAGCTGGAAGCTTGAAATACTCGTTTTCTATTTTTAAGGATTTCGCGTTCCATCGCCATCGAGTAGAAACACCCAGCAGCCTGCGGACAGTGCATTTGGTTCTCATCGTTATAACCCATATATTGCTGAAACTGGTATCGGTATAGATTGGCTCGACTCTATTTAGATCGCAGGAGTACTAAAATATGTACAAGTCACAGTGGTTGGTGAATGAAATGCAGCCGCGCCGCGGTAGTGGAGTGGCTAAGATAATCGGGTGCTGACTCGCAGGTCGTGGGATCGAATCAAGGCTGCAGTTTCAAAGGAAGCGTAATTGATGTAGGTTAGTGTGCTCAGATTTGGGGGCACGTTGAAGAACTTCAGGTGGTCAAAATTTCTGGAGTCCTGCACTACGGCGTCTCTCATAATCGATGAACAAAACGCATTTGCTACCGAGCATTGGGATTTTCGGGTGGCGGCTTCGTCATTTTGACAATAGTTATTCGCCTTCAAAAAGAGAGTTGGTGAATTCGATAAGCAGCACTCGCCTCGAAGAACTTGAGAAAGATCTCGTCTCCACCCCACGTTGTTGAGGCGTAATCGTGCGTCAGAGCGTTGACCCAGGTGAAGGCGAAATATGGCTCGTTCCTGAATGTGATGGCGAAGTCGCGCGTGTAGTTTAGCACCACTTCGGCGGCATGATACGGCCCCACGCAAATGTAGCACTTCAGGGGCTGCAAAAAAAAATATTGCCACCAGGTATGAGGGAAATATCATGATCTTCATTAAAGCGCATATGCGAAGTGTTTTGGATAAATGTGTAAGGTTTGATACTGCGTCGGTTTCTCAGATGAACTCATTTCTTTGGCTGTAACGCGTCATCTCCAGCTCTCTTCTACACTTTGGCATTAAGTAGTTTCTTTGTAAAGTTTTTTTTTCAGACTAACACTCAGTGATATTAGGTTCCTCACACAGCACTCCAGGTTTCCTCACTATGCATACTTGTTCAAGAAATTGCAGAAAAAATAAAACAATACAAAAAAGAGTTATTAAAAAGACACTAAAGGCAAATGTCAACTCGAGGTTCATCTTTGAAATAGCGGTCAAAAAGGTTTGTAGTGCTACTTCTATACCAAGAAAGTGCTTATTTCGAAATAAAATTACGTTTTAGCGGTCCGCATTGCATTAGCGCTTTTGAAGTAACGGGCTTGATAGCAGTCTTTCTCACGTCACTGTTGCCATGCCCAGCATTGCCCACCTTTACTGCGCGGCTACCGACACTAGTAGCAGCAGACCAAAAGTAGCGGGATTGACAGAAGCCACAATGTCCACTGAACAATTTTCTGCTTGCATGGTTCATCTGGGCCTCACTAGATGGCATCACGTGTCCAGGCTAACCAGGTGAAAACGGAACTTTTGAGCCAGTCACGCCATTCCCCATAGTATTGCCAGGTGGTTCTTTTTTCCAATCAAATAGAAACAGACAAGCAGCATTTTATTACGCATAATAATGCTCGCAAAGTTCTTTTTTCATTTATGCTAATTTGATCATTGGTGATTAACTGTAGTGGGATGCTCTCACATGACCTGGACCATTTAGGAAAATTTTAATTCATGACACACGTCGAGTGATACGTTTAGCATAATTTCTGAACAAGTAGGCCACTGCTGTTGATAATATGGTTGCTTTAGGCATTGCCATACGCTGAGCTTTTACTGTTACATAAAATATTTGCCTTTAGTGTCTCTTACATGGTTATGTAGAATACAATATGCGTGACGCAGGAAGAAAACTTTACAACATAAAAGGACCAATCAAACACGCGAACTGTCAAAATCGGTTTAGTTTTGACAGATTAAAAGCTGACTTGTTAGTAACCGTGCAAAATATGACAGCTCCAACCCAGGTACCCTTGCACTGCATATTGTCGTACTGCATACTGCGCGCTACATATTGGTTACCTGACAATATACACGAAAGGAAGCCCACCTTTTCATAACCCAGCTCTTGCTGAAATGGAAGGAGCAATGGTCGAACGTATTAATCCGTTGGCTGTTCTCTGAACCCCAGTTTCAGGTAGTTGAAGGTCGCTATTTTGGTGTTATCTTCGGCGTACAAGGTACGGTAGCCCGCGTTAGCGAACATCTGCGTGCACAGCATTTTTTTGTAATCGATGTTTTAAATACACTGCATTTTTTAATGTAACCCAAGGTACTTTGACCGTTGATCTATCTAGCCGCCTACGTCTGGGTGCTCCCATGGTCGCCTTCTTAACTTGGTGTACACCAATGTTGGTGTGGAAGGGTAAGAGGGTATGATGATTATGACTGCCTGTTCATGACATAAATAACATTAAAATCCTGTCGTGTACGTCATCAAACCCTTTCGCCTAGTTACGTGTGACGCATATTCGCACACCCTGGGCCGTGGTATAAGGGTATGAACCACAGGTGAGTGAGGGTTTGTATCTACCCAGGAACGGCGAGAACAGGCACTGGTAACCTAAATACGAGAGAGTTAAGAAAAACGACATTGGCAGCGTTGGGACCATGAATACAATAAAAAAGGAGAATCACAGCGGGAATGGAACCCGGCGTTCTGCCTGCCATTCATGTATTATCCCACAGAGTCAGGTCAGGTCTTGAGACTGTTCTCGAAAGTGGTCCTGTGCAGGCGCATTGTCGTTGGGACGATTATTGTGGCTGAAATGCTGGGTCCACTTTCATAGCAGTTTAACTAACATTACTCTTGTATTCATATAATTCAGCGAGATATATTCGACTGTTTCTCGACCCTAGTGGAGTACGCTAAGAAAAGCTGCATATGATATTCAGAACATCGCACCGTAAAGTGCACTTCATCAAAGTAACACTGGATTCCGTTCATTAATGTGAGTGCTCAAGTTACGTCAATGTATAGGTTATTTTTTAAACGCCACTGAAATAAACACGCCGGTAGAAGACGAACACAGGTTGATCTACCGCGTAATGCTTGGTTAAAAGAAAAAAAAGTTATGGACCATCTCCCCGAAGGGAACCTTGATGGAATGCGAAGCAGCAGCGGTGCGCGTGGCATTGACCCCGTTCTAACTATAGTTGTAACGGGTGTCAACGTGGGTGCGGGAAGAAAGGTTCGAAGCGTTTATTCGAGTAAACCTTTGTTTGAAACGCTAAGACACGGGAGGCGGGTTGGGTTTCGTGTAAGTTTAATCGCAGATAAACGGGCAGAAAGATTATTTTCACTCGACGTACGGTCGAGCGTTGCGGGCGGTGGAGAGATTGAAGCGAGGGAGTAGTGTGGTGCGAGCGGGTAGAGAAGCGGGTAGCTGAGGGCGCGGCAGCGAGCGTGCTGCAGGTAAGGAAGAGTGGGTAGTCGCCACGCACCTGCGAGGGAAGCGTGTGAGGGGAGCGTGACGTCTACGCACAGCTGTGGCTGACTTAATTGGCACCGCTCCCACCCCTGCGGTGAAGAGAACGCGTTGCGGTGCGTTCGTACAGACGTACGTACATACGTACGTACTTACAGTGTTACACACGTGAGTCAAAGATATGCTTTGCTTCTAAAACTGCATAGACAATTACTAGGCGACTACGTCGCATGAAACTTATTTCAAGAAGACGTGGTACCTGCCCAAACTTTTGAGGGGCAAAGTTTCTTAAAGCGTGGTTCTGTACATCCTCCGATGTTGTACGTAGCCACCAGTGGCACATACCCGCTCTAGAGCGGGTATATGCCATATGAGATGGGAGATGGCGGTACTTCGTGTGCTCACTAGATAGACGCACGGACAGATGCATGGACGGATGGACAGACAGACTATCAGACGAACGGATCGACGTGCAGAGCGGGTATGTGCCACTGGGAATGCGAGATGCGAGATGATGGTACTTGGAGTGTTCACCAGGGGATACACGGATATGTACCACAGGGGACTGAGAAAGACGATCGCGTGACTACGATTGCGATGAAGAGATGCGAGATGGCGGTACTTGGAGTGTTCACTAGATGGACGAACGGACGCACGGATGGACAGACAGACAAGCAGACGGACAGATGAATGGACGCGCGGATGGATGGACGCGCGGATGGATGGATGGACGCACAGCCGGGCGCACGAAGGGACAAACGGACGGATGGCCGGACGCACAGACGAATGCAGGGACGAACGAACAGACGGACGGAAGTGCGGATGAACTGATCGACGCTTCTCCCCACTCATCATCATTCACTCTGTGGATATGCTGTGATTATTTTATTTCTTGCGGTGGAGGCCTTGGATGGTCAAGAACAACGAAGGCAAGATGCAGTGATACTTTTCGGGATGCAAGCGAATGCCATTACGCTGGCAAACACGTTTGAAAGCTTTAGGGAAATCGCTGTCCTGCCCTGTTGCAAGTCATTGCAGTCTTGCTTTCTGGGGAGTTAAAAAGTAGGCTTCCTAAGGTAATGTTTCGGAAATTTTTTAACCTGGTGCACTGCACTGAATACCACGTAGCGTACACTGCTACGCAGAATTTTGACATTACAGTCTATTACGACTAATGTACGGTGGCTTCAATCTTAACTCATGAAAAAAAAAAAATTCACAGCATATCCACGGAGTGAATGATGATGAGTGGGACGAAGCATCCGCCAGTCTGTCCTCGCTTCCATCCGCCCATGCGACCGTCCATGCTCATCGGTTCGTGCGTCTGTCCGTCCGTTCGCCCGTGCGCCCATCTGGGCGTACGTCCAAGGTTCGTCCATGCGTTTGTCCATGCGTCCATCCGTCTGTCCGTGCGTGCATGCGTCCGTCCATGCGTCCATTTGTCCATGCGTCAAACAGACAGACGACGAACGTATACGTGGCCATTGGATGGTTCACGGTTTTCTGATAAAACCTTCCGAAGCTTCGTGCCAGCCATCATCATTCAATCCGTGGAGATGCTGCGACGTGGTTACTACATACATGCATACATACAGGTGACGACCAACGCGCGCCTTAAAAAGCTTCGCCCCTAAAACAATCACGTACGTTTTTTAGTGTCCTAAGACATCACCATCGTCTCATAACCAGCCAGCCATATTCCTTGCCCCGCCACGGTGGTCTAGTGGCTTAGGTACTCGGCTGCTGACCCGCAGGTCGCGGGATCAAATCCCGGCTGTGATGGCTGCATTTTGAATGGAGGCGAAAATGCTGTAGGCCCGTGTGCTCAGCTTTGGGTGCACGTTAAAGCACTACAGGTAGTCAGAATTTCCGGAGCCCTCCACTACGGCGTCTCTCATAATCATATGGTTTTGGGACGTTAAACCCCAGACTATCAATCAATATTCAGCTACCTTATCGCAATTCTTCACGCTGGCTGAAGGAATGCTGTTCGCATTATATAGCAATAAAATTGGTATATAATATGATCCTTTCATTGAGATCTCTTGAGTGCAAGCACCGTTGTTATAAAAGCATCGAACAGCCGATATTAGTCATCGATCAAACCCTGTTAATAAAGATTGAGCCGAAAACGTTGTACTCAAAAAGAAAAATTAAATGTGGCAGATACCAGTCATTTTGGCAGTCAGCATCATGTGAACCAGTAGACGTGTAGAGGCCTTTCACACAGTTCGACCGAATTCCTTGTGCACATTGAATAGCTATGAGTATATCATGCGTAGGCCCGCAGCGACGATTTTATTTTTTGAGGGGGTGGGACGGTGACTTGCTGAAGGCCTGGTCCATTTTAGGAAGGTCCACATTTTGAAGAAAGTATCTATGTGAAGAAGCAACCATATGAGAGGGGAGGTAAGGGGGGGGAGGTCTTCTAAAATATCTCAAACCTTTCCACAGCGAGATCGATTGTTGGTCTATCAGACACATTGAGGGTATCCTATGATACAAGGTTAGGTCGGCACTCACATTAGATCACAGATGTCACTTTTATTGAAACGAGCTGCACGCTATACGGTGCGATAAAAATCATATCACAAGTGGTTTGCACCGTATTCCGCCCGGTTGTGCAATGAATGACCATAGCTTAGCGAGACGTAGGAGTTGATATAAAATATTTATTACATTGTTACAAAAACCGTCAGCCAACACAGCACCCACAGTTGCTGTTGGCGTGATATGACGTCATTATAGAGTCTTCATTGTGGGTTTATTAGAGCACTGACATCGCTCTATGGTAGAATATATGACCGCCATGCATGATTACACGAGTTCGATTCGAGTTATAACTGCGATTTTCAATCTTTTCGTCCCTTTAATTTTCTCTCACCGTCAAGGCTGCCGACGCTTGCCCCACATTATCTGCATGCGACAAAGGCTCCATTAAGTGATTGAGCAATGAATTCAAAAATTCTTCCATGCGTTTCCTGGCTTCATACGAACTTTCACTCGCACGTAGCCAACCTGGGGCCAGCGCTGGATAGGTGGCGCGCCAAAAAAGTGCACCTAGCGGAGAGTCGCGACACAACTAAGCTGCTCGCGCCTAGAAGAGCGGCCGCACTTCACCGCGGTATGAGCAAGCGCGTGCGCCGCTGGTACGCTTCAGTTTAGAACGAACAGCTCGAAAAGCCATTGTACCTGTTATACTGCACTGTGGTTTAGAAAAATAACATTGCCTGAAGGCTACTCTCACATAAAAAGCACTAAACAAAGAGAGAAGCCGTGCCAAGCGGACTGCGTCTATATGCATATGGCATCGAAGGGACATTGCCCTGCCGTGATGGCGACTCTCTTGTCCTCATTTTCATGTCGCGTGCTGGGTTTCGCGTTAAGCTAGTGCAGGCTGACATGCCTCCATTGATAAGTCCATGCTGTGGTGATTATCATGTTGCCCACATCTGTAGTAAAACAAAACAAACAATAACGAAGGAAGTGGTAGCTGCGTCAATTCTGGCATTGTAAGCACGCCCTTTCCGCAGTATGTATGCCAGGGTACGTTACTGAAGCAAACCACCATGGCAGCATAGCACGTGTGGTCTCGTGTTGCTATGCTTGAGGGCGCGGAATAGAACCCCGACTACGACGGCAGCACTTCGAAGGGGGCAAAACATAAAGAACACCCTTGAACCAAGATATATGTGCGCATTGGAGAACCCGAAGTGGTAACATTGAATGCTGACACTCGATACGACAGCGTGCGTCAAAACGATATCTTGTTTGGCACATGAAGGCCTAGCAGTAATTGATCCTGAACATTATTTTAGGCTGACACAGGCAAGTGCAAAAACTGTAACTGTGCGTCAGGCGAACAAAACGACGAGTAAGAATGGAAGACATTTCAAACTTCTCTAGTAAGCCATCAATTCCGATGTTACTATAGTAACGGGAGCCACTTTAAAGGAAGCTTACTGCATCGGTTGACTCTAGGAAGCCAAACTTCAAGTATTCCGCTGCTTTGTTCGTAACGAAAACCCTGTATTCAGCCCAAATAACGCGGCTGTCCACGACAGGCGACTGAAAATAAGATCAATTCGATGGGTGTTCACACTTGCGAGTGGCAACTGCCACCTGTATACCCGTCGCTATAGTGAATTCGCGTCTGCTTACACTGCCATTACTGCCATTGATCCGCGAACTGCTGCTGCTGATAGCCTATTTCCTGCGACAGTGATTGTTTCATAGCTAGCGACTGCAGTCATATGATTAAAAAATCTCGTACTGATTAAGCCAAAGTAGTGACCTTCAGAAATAGACCATCCATGTGCAATCAGTTATTTTGCGACTAGCTCCGTCACGTGACCGGTTCTATTCGAAGGTGTGCATGAGACTCAACGTAGCGCTTCGGCTCTACTGCTTCTTGACACAGAATGAAGCCTCTCTCTCAATGCTTAACGTGAACCCTCCCCCTCAAGCAGTCGACGCAATGAGGCCAATGAAAGGGCTTACAATATTGGTAGACATGCTAACCTCTCAGAAGAGGAAGTTGAAAAGCCGGATGATTCCGTCTATTAGGCAATATCAGACGGTGTACTATGTGACCGCAGGCCACTAATTGTCCCAAGTATGCGATGGTAGGCTAGCTTATCCATGTTCACTGACACTGATATCTAAGACGTCAAGGAAACTTACACGTCGTGACTGTGATTGCGCGCTCATATGCTAAATGTCTTGCGAAAAAACAAGGTTTAGTGATGTTTTCCATTCGGTCAAAGTATTTTATTCTTTTACTCTACAGACAAGAATCTTATGTCTCAAGCGTAAACGATGCCATAGCTAAACCACATTTGTTTTCCTTAGAAAAATAAATAAATAAATGAGTAAATAAGTAAAGAATAAAAAATAAACAGAATAGGCACATGGACAATAATAAAACGGATACACCGTTAAGAAATGTGGTCAAATAAATCTCCCGACATAGGTACTAGTTGCACATTTTGTAGTATACTCTTGCATTTGCAGCATATATTTTAAATACTTCGCTCCACCTATACTAGGTGGCATCGTCACGTGGGAGACGACGAACCTCGTATCACGTTGATTATACGCAGTTGAGGGATTGCCTCAGGAACACCCACTATAACTTTTCTGCAAAAGGCGCATACCAAATGTGCTAATATATTCGCTAATAAAAACGACTTTCCACAGAAATAAAAGGAGGACACCGACAGTGAAAAGAAATAAGAAAGAAAATCACAGCATATCCACGCTGTGAATGATGATGAGTGGGGCGAAGTGCTGGAGGGTTTCATCGCTAAACCGTGCACCATCCGCGAATATAGCCCACTACATCATCAAAGACGTGACAAATACTGTATATATTTATACAAGAAACTTTATTATTCGAAAGTGGTATCTATACGTCTCTTCCGTTCCCCCTTCATTATAACGGCTTTATGGTTGGTGATGTGGTGGATCGGTGATGGGGCGTAGTGGGATGTTTGCAAGGATGAAGTAGTGGGCGGTTGGCAAAAGTAGAACTATAGGCGGTCACGTACAAACAAGGGATGGTCACGATGGGACTATCTATGGTTCTTTAACGCGCACCTGGATACAAGTACACGACCATCTTGCATTTCATATTGGCTGCTTCTCAACAGTACCTGCTTTATGGTCGGTGATCGGTCGTAGTGGGATTTTTGCAAGGATAGGGCAGTGGGCAGTTGGCAAAGGTGGAACTATAGGTGGTCACGTACGTACGTACGTACGTACGTACGTACGTACATACATACATACATACATACATACATACATACATACATACATACATACATACATACATACATACATACATACATACATACATACATACATACATACATACATACATACATACATACATACATACATACATACATACATATATGGGCCGGAGAGACCCACGCCTTTAGGAGCTTCACCACTAAAACATTTCGGCTGTCCTGACAGGAGCCTTGTTCAGATTGTGGACAAGGCTCCCGTCATGGGAGCTGACACATCTTTTTTATGCCTTTTCACGGTTGGTGTCCTGCTTTTATTTATAGAATGTAGCTTGCAGACGATACGGGCTTCCGTGAAAACTTTGACTATGGCGAGCGCGTAGCAGATAGACTTACTTCCGTGTGGCTGTAAGCTGGGTACTTAGAACAGTTGATGGGAGGCATTGTTGAGACGTGGGGCAACACCGACGGATGCGAAGGGCCGTAGTCAGGAACCACGCAGCTGTGTTTGGAGATGGCGCGCGTGTTCCTTACTTGTTATTCGCGAAAAGCTTCAACTCCAGTGAACAATTCGTTTTACGTAAAACAGTCTCGCGTGAACTTATTGTCATAAGATGCTTGTCTCGTGCGGCGATCGCTCTGAAAGGGGGGGGGGGGGTGTAGGGGTCCATGGTTGCGGGCCTGGTTGCATAGTGCGAGCTTCTCGAAGTGCTACACCGATACGGACATAGAAGGAGAAAGTGGTTTGAACAAACACATTTTTGTCCGCTTTCAGAGTTCCACTTTCAGAGTAGGGCGTCCTTCCTCATACTATACTGTATATCTGGCAAGAAAAACTAATATGACGTTACTGTTTTACGAGGTGTAAGAAATTAAAAAAAAAGAATGCTCGTGATGTCGGCCACGGGGAGTGTCATGTGAAACCTGTGGGGTTAAGCAGCGCGACTAAACAAGCCGTTGAAGTAGAGACCAGATGCCACCACCCGAAAAAAGTACGCTTGCATTAGTGGTAAGCTTACCTGCTGTAGATGACGAAGTGCTTTTCGCTATCGCTGGCTTGCATGACCTTGAGGCGTTGTTCTGGTACGAACGTGAACACCGCTGCCAGGCTGGGGATCGTGAGTGCAGCCATCAGTGAGGCCTTCTTGGAGCGCAGGGAGACGGGAAATGCACTGCAGCCATCCTGCTCGGACTTCCCCTTCATAGCTCTCGTTTTGACTGCAATCATAGAAACAGCAGCTGGGAAAGAAGTTGTTAACCGCGCAATGTCCTGATAGTGAATTTTTCGGTAGGAAACAAGAATACTTGCACTAGGGCTACTTAAACCCAATGCTCCCTGTTAACGGGACATAAAAGGACGGACTTATGAACCGGCCATCTGTACATGTTGCGAAGGCCTAGTGGCAAAGGGAAAATCTTTCATGTTTCACCTTTGAGGAGAAACCACCGGATAGCAAGACGCGACGGCCGCGTAACACGGCTTAGTAGCACCGCTGTACGTGAGTGCGAGATGTTGTTGTTGTTGTTCTCCTATTGTTAGTGGCGCATAGCCACTGTTGGGGATTGGCCAAGAATCGAGTGGTTTTAAAATTTACTGTTCAGATTTGAAATGATGGAGGTATAACAGAAAGATTACCGATAGCCTAGGCAAGTGTGGTGCCTAATGTAATGCATACAAATATTTACATAAACAAATTTATTCTTAGTATAGAGCAATAATCTGATTTTATACGTATATAATTATATGGACATGTTAGGATAATGAAACTGGTTAATTAGTCAACCTATTAGTTTCATCAATATAGTCCCGGATGGCCGCGCATACTGTCCCATTAGAGAAACCAGAAATGAAAGCTCCGAAAGGCAAAATGACAGGCAGAGATAAGTCCATACCAATACCACGCAAAGGTATTTCTAATAGGGTTTTTCGTAATGTGTTAAACCGCCTGCAGGTCAAAAAGAAATGGTCTATTGTTTCCAGTTCATCACAGAATGCGCACAGTGGCGAAGGTGCCTGAACAGACCTGTGTTTATAGGAATTCAGATTTGGTACCCGGCCGGCAACGCAGCCTTGTGATAGCTACTTCTTGTTTTCTAGTGCGGCAAAAGTCTCTTCGCCAGGGATATAATAAATGGCGATATTCTGTAGAGTTTGTTAGTGCTGAACCTTTAAAGACTTGCATAAGCGTACGTCTGCGGAATCAAGCAGCAGTCACATAAGCGGATGATGGACAGAGCGGTAGAATTGGTTCGCTGATTGACGACTTAGCTAAGGAATCGGCTATTTCATTCAGAAACAAACCTTTATGTCCAGGCACCCAAACTAATCGTACTTTTCTCAAACGTACAGGTACTAGTGCACGGAACGCCCTTGTTACGTGATATCAGCACCAACAGAAAGTGCTACACAGAGAGATAGGGAATCTGTTATTATGACAGCTGATGTAATTGCTGTATCCAACTTGCGTAAGGCGAGCACTAGTGCCACAAACTCAGCCACAAATACGGGTATGAAATCGGGTAGTCAAAGGGAATAAATCCAATTTAAAATTTGGCTGAAAATACCAACCCCTGGCTTTTCGTCATATTGCGATGCGTCTGTAGCAATGATAACGTTCGTTGTAATACGGGGCAGGTGATCTTGTAGTAAACCATCCAAAATATTATGGGGAAGTAATTTGGCATTATTAAGAAAAATGTCGTCAAATTGAATTTCCACCGAGGCTGAATTATCACGACTCGGCATGATGTTCGAAACCAAAATGCGGCCAAGCTATCGCGCAAGACACGTGGCACGCGCTTCTTCTTCTTTTGACCGATGCGCTGCTTTACAATGCAGATATAGAACCAGACTCAATTTAGCGTCAATTTCGGAGGGAGATGAAAAATATTTATTGAAAGAATGGGGAGCGATGTTTCTCGTAGGGTGTAGCATCTAGTTCCGGACACCATCAGCTCACGTCTTAGCATTAGAATGAGGACGGTGTACCGGAGGCGCAGAGTTTCACACAATATTACTGGGATCCCCAATGCAGCTTTGGACGACTTGAAGACCGAAGCGAATACAAGGCCTTAAGCACGTCGTTTTTTACAATGGAGCCGTGAATGGCACACCTGCTTGATTTTGCGGTGGCTGTACGCGTAACGTTTAGTTCGGATCAGGTAGGGACAGATGCCGGAGCTTTGTGGATACACCTGTTCTTTGTTAAACCGAGTCGACAGCGGAATGTTTCCGAAATCAGAATAAAGATGCACCACGTACGCAGATTACACACCGCCGTGTTTACTGAGAAGGGGATGAGGAAGAGGAAGGAAGGCTATGAGGGCCAACTAGATGCGAGTGTGGTTTGCTATCCTATGCTGGGGAAATGGGATAAAGAAATGTGACAGAGGGGAGATAGAAAGAACACACGAAAACACTCAACGACGATTACTATACTAGCTAATGCGAATTCTGAGCGCAGCTTCATGTGTGGGCTAGGCGAACAGTCTTTGAAAAATTTAGCTTTCTGTGAAATATCGACCAGGATAGGCATTGGATAGATTCGAAAAGAAGCCGTAACTCATGCTAAATGTCCCCAGAGTAGCCAAGCCTTTGAATCTTATCGCGAAATTCGCAGCCGAATGGCAATAAAGCGGTATTGTGGCAAGCTTTTGCTATTTTTAACAATGAATAACCTCATTTTGGTTCAGCAATAGAATATAAATATGACGTTTTCTCTACTCTTGCTTGGTCTTCTGAACAAAAGCAAAATGCACACACACACAAAAAAAGGCTAAGTATGAGTTCTGTGAATTGTATATAGTTTATGTACACTTGATGGAGTAAGCTTGCAGGGCTGTCTGCTTAGACTTAGGCGCACGTGAAAGAACACTGGGTCGTCGAAATTTCCAGAACCTTCGACTACATTGTCCTTGATAATCATAAAGCTGTTTTGCGACATAAAACATCAACAATTGCTGTTATCAACTATAAAGTTGTTAATAATCTAAAGAAACAAACGGGAGAGGAGGTGTCAGTCAAGGGCGGCGCTATTCAATTGGTCACGCTGCTGGCGGACGTGTACTTATGTGTAGCGACAACGGGGAATGAAGGGGTATAGTTAGAAGAAGAGTTGTTGTGTATGCTACTAGAAGTTTTGTAAGCACAATCAAGAAGACCATATGAGAGGTGGCCGATTGTGTAAGGCCCCTAAGCATACAAAATATTTTTTAGCGTACTGTACACTGAGCGCCATCTACGCAACGAAGAGAAAAGTAAGAAAGATGCTCTGGATCGACCGAGCGCCGCGTTGCTTGCGCACGCTGAACGAATAACTTGATGCGATGGTAAGCGAAAACGACGCTAGATGCCAGCACCTTGTCCAGTAGCGCTTGTTCCCAGAGTAAGGATCGCACTCTCCGATTTTCTCATTTGAAAGACGAAATAAATGTTTTATTCTCTCCCTCATGCACTGTGAGGCACTGTGAGGCAAGACTCGGTCCACTTCAACTCGTTGCTAAATTCGGGAAGACGGCTTAAGTGCTTCGCAGCAAGGGAAAATCAGTCCTAACGATACCACTATATCTAGTTCGTGATTGATTTGATTGATTGATTGATTGATATGTGGGGTTTAACGTCCCAAAACCACCATATGATTATGAGAGACGCTGTAGTGGAGGGCTCCGAAAATTTTGACCACCTGGGGTTCTTTAACGTGCACCCAAATCTGAGCACACGGGCCTACAACATTTCCACCTTCATCGGAAATGCAGCCGCCGCAGCCGGGATTCGATCCCGCGACCTGAGGGTCAGCAGCCGAGTACCTTAGCCACTAGAATATATCTAGTTCGTGAAGGATTGAAAAAAAAAGTAACGACATGTGTGCTTCCCAATATGTTATAAAGTAGTTATAGCTCAGCAAAACCCGTGGAGCTTACTCAGACTCAAAACAGGAATATATTTTGCGCTTTGGACCACTCAAACTACCAACAATTTCCCTCCACCAAACTCACGGTGACTCACACTAACAAAACATTTCTTCAACCGAACTCAGGCGGACTCACACTCGCCAAAATATTACTCAACCAGACTCATTCAGACTCGTGGCTTGACCTGAGTCTGAGTGAGTTCAAGCGGGTCGACTCATCAGTCCATTAGCCTAAAATTGGTTTCCTCAACCAAGGTGTCAGTGATTTTTAAAGGTCTCACGTAATCGCGGTGCTTTTCGTGGTGGCGTTTCATAAAGTACTACCTTCGAATACGAGTTATGGGCACTCGCAAACCAGCTAGGTTATTCTTCTTCGAAGAGATAACTACATAAGACATATTTACAACGACTTTCCTGGAAGAGTTGGCGGTGTGGGGGACATCAAGGCACCGCCCCCCTCCCCTACGTAAATCACGCCTCTCATCAATATATATTGAAATGGTGTGCGAACGACACTGCTTTGGGATGCGTGTGAATAAATATGAGTATAAACGTTAATCCAGGTAAGGCTGATAGTGATGCTGAAGACGAGTAAATAGGACCAAAAGTTGGCTGAAGAAAGAGGAGCTCAGTCTGACTCATTCGAGAAATATACCTAGCACTTTGGACTCACTCAGGCACAGACTCCCCAAAATTTTCCTGGGTGAACTCACTCGGACTGACAATCACCAAAACATTACTCACCCGGGCTAACTCAGCCTCAGTCTCACTGTTTCGTCGGTGTCCGAGTGAGTCCGACAGATGAGCGAGTTCGCCGACCTATGGTGGTAACTGCCTTTGTTGTTTTATATAATACGGATAGAACAGGAGCGACGAAGCAAATGTCTACAGGCACATCTGGTAGTTGACGCTTTTTAATAGGCACTGTTTCAACACGAAAGGGACTAAGCGAAAGAGCTATTTTCAGAGTGGCATATAGGTGTTTTGTAGAGATATTTATTGATTGTAAATAACTAAATATGAAAGCATCGAAATAAACAAATAACTAACTAATTTATTAATATTACAACATGGCGACGACCATATTACTCTCTAACTTAGGTTTAGTAATGCCACTCGCACCACGGCGTTCGAGTGCCCTGGTGTGTTTCCTAACATCGGTTTAATCGCATTCAAAGGCTGAGCACAGAGGTCACTTTGAAATAAACGCGAAGTTGTGATCTGTTTTGTTAGGTGCCGCAGTGATCACAAGTGTCCATTAGAACACCATATGCTATTTCAATGAACTAACTAATTAGGCCGTGGATCGTGTTTTCTGCTGATTTGAACATCGACTGAGAATGATGATGATGATGATGATGATGATGATGATGATGATGAAGATGAAGAAGAAGATGAAAGAAGAAGAAGAAGAAGAAGAAGAAGAAGAAGAAGAAGAAGAAGAAGAAGAAGAAGAAGAAGAAGAAGAAGAAGAAGAAGAAGAAGATGATGATGATAATAATTGGATCATTGGCACCAACCCACTCTGGGGGATAGGCCATGAGTCGGGCGGATCATACATTATGGATTTATGAGTAATATTTATTAGGAGCTAAAATAATTTTGAGACGATTTTTTAAAATGTAACTTTAATTATGAATAATTGTAATTTTAAGTTGCACTGATTCGTGTAATCTCCCAGAGACTCAAGATATTGTCACCAGGAAGGCTGAATAAACAATTGTTAGTAGTTGATACACCTACCACATCTATTCGAGTCGCATATAAACTTTTCGACCGCTTTGAAAATATTCCTGTCCGAGTGCCCCAGTGCAAAGGCCCCAAATGATAACAGAACAACCGACGTAACTCCTAGACCCCGTTGCCGCAATATAATTTCGATACTACGTTTTTCTATGCAAGAAAAAACATCGGCAGCTCAACAAGAATTGTTGGATAGTTTCGAGTCTGATGAGAGAAAAAAAAAAGGGAGATTGCCAAGCCCGCTCTGTGCATGTAAATAATTAGATTTGGAATTCTACAACGTATTCTGGTTATTACAACTTCAGCTCGTCTTAATGCACACCATTTCCTGCTCGAAGGGAACTGTAGGTGCTGTAAGTCCGGTCGAAACTTGGAGTAAGCACAGATAATGCATACTTTGTAAACCTTGCCGCCGCAACAAACGCCGTAACAGGAAGGGGAGAGAGAACTGGACCTGTCAGAGAAGCTTTCGCCAGAGAGTCTGCAACTTCATTGAGTACAATTTCTTTGTTTCCTGGCACCCAAATTAATCGCAGTTTTCTCACATGATGAGGAACAAGTAATCGCGATAATATTAAAATATCTGAGTCTGTTGAAGCAGTTAGTGCCGAACACAACGACAATGAATCTGTAACTATAGTAACAGAAGTTTTAGTTAAAGGAATTTTACATAGGGGTGAAAGAACAACCAAAATCTCGGCCAAAAATATTTGGGTGGAAAAGAAGAGGAAATGAACATGGGCCGGGCATGTAGCACGTAGACAGGATAACCGCTGGTCATTAAGGGTCACCAACTGGATTCCCAGAGAAGGGAAGCGGGGTAGGGGGAGACAGAAGGTTAGGTGGGCAGATGAGATTAAGAATGTTTGCGGGTATAAATAGGCAACAGCAAGCACAGGACCGGGTTAACTGGCGGAACATGGGAGAGGCCTTTGTCCTGCAGTGGACGTAGCCAGGCTGATGATGATGATGAGGAAGCCTAACAAAAATGACCAGTCTAGTTATGTAGAAACAGTACCCACCCCGGCCTTTTCTGCACACTGCCAAGCATGGAATCAATTTCATTTTAGTGCTCTTGAAAAATGCTATTCAGAAGATTACTAGGTAGTGATTTCGCATTGTTAGGGAATATATCGTTATAAGATATGGCTAATTCACAGAACCTGCCACTCATAGGCACTATATCATTAAGCCTTCAGAGGGTCCAACAGCTTCTGGGTGCCCCACCGCGGTGGTCTAATGGCTAAGATACTCGGCAGCAGACCAGCAGTGCGCGGGTTCGAATCCCGGCTGCGGTGGTTGCATTTACGATGGAGGCGGAAATGTTGTAGGCCCGTGTGCTCAGATTTGGGTGCACATTAAAGAACCCCAGGTGGCCGAAATTGCCGGAGCCCTTCACTACGGCGTCTTTCACAATCATACGGTGGTATAACGACATTAAACACCACATATCAATCAAATCAACTAACAGCTTCTGGGTAACGATCACCTGAGGGGTATGAAAGCGAGGCCATGTTATAGTAAAAAACAGAGCTGGATCACTGATAAATATATATTCTTCTCGTCTTATCGGTGAGTCAGACTCTTAAGAATGTTTGAATTGTTAATAATTCGAATCTAACAGGTAAAGAAGGAATTCGTGATTTTGTATACAGAACAGAGTTTGCTACAAATTTGGGTAACCCCAGACACCAGCGAAGTGCTTGGCGCTCAATTAGAACTAACGGACATATCTTCCATGCTGGTGCGCCAGAAAATAAGGCACACCCAAACTCCAGTATAGGGCGTATGTACATCTGGAACAGCATTATTAACGCGTCTGTTCGCATGCCTCATCGACTGTTACTAATCCTTCTAAGTAGGCCTAACGCACGTAACGCTTTAGTCACTGTATGTTCAATATGCATCCGCCAGTGGAGCTTTCCATCATAGATGATTCCGAGGTGCATGAGTGTTTGCACTTGGGGAATATCTGCTTGGAGGAATGAGAGTGATATATTTATATTGCCTTGCGGGAGGAATGCTAGAACTGCACATTTCTGTACGTTAAGAGTCAAATATATGCTGTCTAGCCAAGCTTCCAAGGTAGATAAGTATGCTTGTAAAAGAGTATAAAGTAATTGAATGTCATCCGCAGATGCAAAGAATGCCATGTCATCCGTGTAAACATACGTGTTCACTCTTTGATGATGAGGAATGGAGCTATAAGCAAGATATTAAATAGTAGCGGGGACAAAACTGCTCTTTGGGGAACACCTCGTGTCTGTCTGAATTTCTCTGTTGATATCACACCCTGTACAAAGTAAAAAACCTGTGAAGCAAGAACTCAGTCGTCCACGCAATAAAACGTCCGGCAAGCCAATCTCTCTCATCCGTCTTAGTAAAATTGGGTATTCAACACTATCATATAGGCTTTAGAGATATCTAGTGTAACTAATGCTGCATACTGTTTCCGTCGCCGTGCTAGCTCGATTACGCTCTCAAAATCAACGTGAGCACACCAAATAGACATTCCTGTTCCAAAACCAATTTGACAGGGACATAATAATTTATTAAGAGTAACAAATTTAGTTATCGGAGCATGTAATCGTCGCTTAATCAATTTTACAAAATGGATGTTAACGAAATTGGTCGAATGTTGTATAGAGTAAGTCCCTTGTTCTTATCTTAAAGCAGGAGTATCACTTGAGCTACCGTTCACGCAGAAGGAATCCAAGAGTATTTTAGAGAATAATTCAAGGTATCGAATAACACATTCGGAGAAATATCCAAGAAGATTTTCAGTATCTTCGCAGTGATACCATCAGGGTGTGGTGCTACCGCTGGTAAACGTGCTACAACTGACGAGAGGATTGACACTGATATATTTTCAGTATTTTCTAGAGTGTATTGCCTCACAAGAGGTGAATGAACCCAGGTAAAAAATCTACCCTCTATATCTCTGGTGATTGCACCTAGTGAATCTTTTATTTCTTGGGTAGTATGCACTATTGATTCCGTATTTGAGAGACGTGGAATTCATTTGATAGATATGAGATACCGGAACAATGCGCTTCTATCTTTTGATTTTGAAAGGAACTGAAAAGGGTGAACGTTATATTCATCTTTTGCTTTCGCGACAGTACGCTTGAAACTCGCTGCAATAAACTCGTAGTTGTTCCAGCTACTAGGAGACTGATTATGCATGAGTTGCTTCCACGCTGCTTTCCGGCGTTATAGTTCCTTGAGCAGTCGTCATTACACCAATTATTAGCTGTAGGGTGTTTCATTTCTTGTATCTTGAACTCCGACCTCTTACTTGCAGAGTCAAGAATATTGCAAACATTGCCTGCGCTGCTTGGATTTCCAGCTAAAGATGTGAAAATTTCCCGCAAATTCATTTTAAACCTACTGTGATCAATAAACGAACGATCGACACACTGTGCATTATACTGTGAACCGTGGATCTCAAATATCACAGGAAGGTGGTCGCTAATCGTACCAGTGCCAACAGTCTCCCAGGACAACACCGAAAGTCCTAGACCCGAAAACGTAAGATCTAGCACCGATCGGAACTGGCCCCGTGAAAATGTTCATGATCCAGTGTTGTGACAGGTGAAATTGTTCAATGCCGCCCAGTCCCATAGACGTTTTTCATTCTGATCCATTCTAAATCCCCATGATACATGATGAGAGTTGAAATCTCCAGCTAGCACAATTTTTTCTCCACAGTTTAGAAGAACTTAATCTAGTGACCGAGTATTTGGTACACCCAAAGGAAAAGATGCATTACAAAAAAAATTGAGGCCTTCTGGAGGATTTCGTTCGACTCGTAATATTTCACTTTTCGTAGACATTAGCTGAAAGGATAGCTTTGTTTATGGCAAAGTTTAACGATGCAAATGCGGGCCTTGAAAACAACAAATAAGCACATTTTGTACTCCGTAAGTTCGATTTCTTGCACTGCATATTCGCCCAACTAACGGTGGTACCTGCCGTTCATCAAGTGGAAATGAGGCCCCAGTTGCACATGGACGTGTTTTCCTGGTCAGAGTGTAAGCAAACAGCGCAACACGCTATTTACTAATTGTTAGCTGGCTTCTCCATTATGCAGCGTACATTGCAAAAAAGACCGCTTTAAAATTAAGAAAAGAGTTTATAAGGTTTACAAAACTAGACTCAGGAAGCTACAAGGATTTAGCTGCGAAATAACGCATTATATCAATCGAAAGATCGTTTATCGGCCAATCTAAAACCGGGAGTAGTTTTTGAAATCTATTTTTTAAGCTTTGCAAACGATGTTTAAAGAGGCCAAAGTGTGTCAAAATTGGGTCCGCTGCCGTAGGCTGTGTGGAAAAATATTCAGATTGTCTGGGAAGGAAGGCTCTTAGTACCACGTTATTGAATTTAGGCCCCAAATGTTCTGGTGGTTGCGTAGTATTATAAACCGGGAGTCATTTTTGATATCGTGTCTGGCTCGTGAGATATGAATTTTTTTCGTGCGCTTCCCATTCAGTTATGGTGAGGTGACCTGGCCACCGCCGAGAGATGGCGCGACATGTTGTGTCTAGAATTCCTGGGGATCATTAGACAGAAGAGTGAGTAAACCACCTCCTCTCGATGGACGATAGTTACGCAGACAAAAGAATTTATCTGGAGATAACCACGTTTCTTGTAATGTGATAGCATCTGGATGAATCTGAGCAATTAAAACGTTGAGATCAGTAGAAGCAGCAAATACGGAGTGACAGTTCCACTGAAGCACTCTCATATATGTCTTCCGGTGACAAAAGCACCGTATAGACTACAGCCTCTTCTAAAATCTTAGCTGTACCCTTGACCTGAGGCAGAACTTTCTTTGATTTATAGTTAGTACAGGTATCGGAAACCTTTAGCGAAGGTCCCCTTCGTTTCTGTGCACGCGGGTCAACATCTATGCTTGCACATTACTGTAAATCTGCATGGTAGATTTGTGAGTCTGATGAGCTACCACTCTTTGCAGACAAGCTGGAACTAGGACCCTCATTCGAGGGCATCGTCTGAACACCTTTTCATTGTGAGGAAACATTTTCTTGGCTGTGATCCACTGTCAGAACACACCCATCGCACTTGCGGCAAAAGCCCCATTTCTGACGCTAATAACCCACTAAGACATTCGGAAAGAGTTTCCACGACACTTTCCATCAGTTTCGCCATAGCTTTTTCAACCGATTTTGTGATCACTTGCAAAATATTCGCCTCAATCATTGCCTGGTGACGTGCAGTTACGCTGGCATAACCATGTTCTATTTCTTTAACGCTGAAATAGCCTCCCTACGTGAGCATCGCCTTTTGTGCATCATCTCTAAGACTTGTCTCTCTTAGTTTCTAACTATTCAAGTAGGCTTATCAGCCTTGTGTGTACCTCCACACAGGCAGCACTTGAGGACTTGAGCAGAGTGTGATCCTGGGAGTGACCCTCACCACAAGAACATCAACGCAAAGCAGATTTACAACCTCCCATAATATGGCCATAGCGCCAGAAGTTGCGACATTGCAATGTACGTGAGTTAAGCGGGTCTACTCTAAAAATCACCGGCTACCCTTTGGTTTCCGAAGAGCATCACATACCGGCAAATGTGGCTATCACCGACTCAGTGGGGACCCGTTGTTTATCGACTGTACTGTTGCATCGGTATATAGCTATCGCACCAGCGGCGGAAAGCTTCTCGAATGTCTCTTTTGGGCTTAAGCCATTATCTACGCCGCGAACAATCCTCTTGGTGCATGCAACGTGTGGCGGGATGAAAGCATTCACTTTCATTGATCCAAATGTCGAGCATTTCAGAAGGTCGTGCACACAAGCTTGCCCAGGCGATCTACAAATTATCACACCTTTGCCAAACTGCCGAACATCAGTAATGTGAAGGCTGTGGCGCATGGTCGACTGGAACTCAGCTTGTACTGCTTTCGGGTTGGTAAGTCGAATGAATCCTCCATGCAGGGGCACTAGAGATACAGGAATATTGTTTACACTACCACGAAAGAACGCATCAAGTGGCATTTGATCAGGTGGAAGAGAGGCCGATCAATACGGAGGCCTCCCCTGGCCACCTGTCGACAGAATTTGTCGATATCAAGTAGGAAAAACATACTGTAATTGGTCTACAAATACTCTATTTTTTTAGATCCGACCAACCCTTAGACGAAACCCCCGAGTGCTCACTCAGATTTCGCAGAAGGACACTCGCTAGGACGTCAGGGAACTTCTTCATGGGCGAAGGCTGCTACACTGCTACGGTGGATATCATATTCAAGTTGTCTTCGGTGGAAGCACAAGTTATCCTGTGAGTTTTACAGCGATAGCTGTCACGAGAACAAAACAACGGCCGTTTTTGTGCCGTAGTTCTCCACCACCGTCACCGCTGCCGGTGTCTATAATCGCTATCGCGCCATAAAAGAGAAAAAAAAAAGTAATATTCAGGATGAATTGCAGTTTCCCCCCAGCCACTTCGTGGCAGCCAATTTTACTGCCACAGAGCCATGCTGGTGCTTGGAATTTCTCGCAAAAAGACCTTATACCGGCTTTAAGTTGGGAAGAAGCGATGTTAACTTATATACTATAGTGCGGCAGAAGTGTAAAAAAACAAAAAGAACAACGAGGCGTCACACAAAGCCAATCGCGCAACTAGCGGGTCGTTGAATGCCTTCAACCTATTACAAAAGGCTCAGCCATAATTTTTCATTGTCATCGGCCGTAAAATGAAAAAAATTCATATAATACCTTGCAGATGTGGGGCGGCTACCTCTCTTTTCCACATAATGATGAATAGCGGAGTAGTGGGTGTTTTAAAGCTTGACAAAAGTTTTGATTAATTAATGCCGTAATTAGTTGCATGCAAGTGTATTAGTAGTCCCAAGAGAGTTTATAAGGGGCTCAAGAAATGCTGCTCTTCCCGCTTTTGCTGTGACTGCGCTGCGCTTCCCTCGCAGGTGTGCTGGTAAGATGCCCGTAATGACCCCGTTATCGGCCAAAAAAAAAAAAAAGAATCCGTGCCACTGTTTATCAATAATCAAGCTACGACAGCACATCATTTGTGTTTGATACCTTTTCATGAATTAGATGCTTATTTCTCCTTCTCCTGTTGCCATCGGGTCTTTTCACGCCTCGAAAACACCGTCGACACTGGCACCGGACATTGTGCAACAAGGGCTCCTTACATCATCACGTATAAAAAATTTGAAGTATGTTTTTGCTGTGCTAATAAATTTTGTGAATTACCCGCGTCGCATCCCTGTATATTGGGGCCATGTTAGACGGGTGTGTGCCACGTGTGACTCGTGAAAAAAGGCTTCATAACGTACGTGAGAGGCACCTAAAGATATTCATGCCTTGATCTTTGAAACGTGTTTGTCTTACACTCAAGTTATTTCATGCCAGTTTTTTTATATACTAAGCTCAGAAGAGGACTATGAGAGCGCATAGAGAAGGCTACTAGATAGATAGATAGATAGATAGATAGATAGATAGATAGATAGATAGATAGATAGATAGATAGATAGATAGATAGATAGATAGATAGATTGATAGATAGAAGTAGTCAGATTGCCTTAGGTTTACTAAGTCATGCTTTGCATTAAAGAAGAAAAACGATTTTCAATACTTCTATGCCATTTTTCAACTGCTCCAAATTAAAGCAAATTAAAGGCAGAAATAAGCGGCATCTTTCTCAATGTTTGATATAGCAGTCACTGTCACTTGCGGCCTAAAAATGGCGCCTTTCATAGGTTACGCTACTTGAACTGTAATTAGCTAAGCCTTAAGTCCACAATGAGGGAAGACCAGAAAAGAAAAGAAGAACACACACACACACACACACACACACACACACACACACACACACACACACACACACACACACACACGCACGCACACACACATACACACACACACACAAACGCACACAAACGCGCACACACACACTCACACACAGACACACAAACACACAAACACTCGCGCGCACACGCGCACACACGTACACACAGAGGAGCGTGGTCTTCTTGAGCGCAGTGTAATTACTCGAGCAAGATATAAGCTTGAGCCTTTCTCGTAGACTACAAGAGAAACCGGATATTCTTAAGCCGCAATCTTTATTTCCATGCGAGGAGCTTCTTCCGACCCGTTTAATTAGGGCACGTTGAGGTGCCCCATTCCAGTGTTTTCCTTGTGGCCGCGCAGCTTATCTCTACAGCGTCTTGGGATTGGGCTATTGCTGCGTTAAACTCTTTTCTTTGTACCGGCTGGCGCCATCGTAACATGGTATTAAATTTTGCAGTGGTTTTGTTTCCGAAAAAGGGCCGTAATGATTTCGGAGTACTGACGAGGGCACTCAAGGTCACGTCGTCGTCTTCTCTGCCCATCTGTTTGCGAAGACAAGAGGGCCAAAGAAGCTTTAGCATCTGTGGCATGGCTTAGCAACGACATGGCGCCATCGCCACACCCCCCCCCCCCCCGACCACTGCGTAGAAAAGCACACGCACGCACAAACGCTTTTGGGGGTCTAATTTTATCACGTAGACGTGTTGCAGGAAAAATCGTTGAAAAAGGCAAACATGTTAAGATTGTTCTAACAACGAAAGTGAATGAAAAATCATATATGGATATAAAATGAGCAAGCACATGCGTAGGTGCGTGCCTGCATGCGTGCGTGGGCGCGCACGCACAAAGACAAGTGTTTGCAGCGAAATCCTGGTCTGAAAAATTGGGAAGTAGCAACAAAGTGAGCGAGTGAAAATGACTTTATTTCAAATATACTGAAGGTCCAGGGGCCGCTAGGGATCCTGTTCGGCATATTTATTTAGTCGCTATTTTATTTATGAACATTATTTTAGTAGCTACGAGGCAGTTAAAATACATTCGCTTCTGTGACTTAAACCAAAACACATTACAGGTAATTCTACATTGACTACGCCAGTTTGAAAAAGCAGATCAAGTAGGAAGAAGGCTATTTAATCAGATGGCCTTGCAATACGATTCGATGGAATGCGATTGACGTGGCCGGAAAAAATGGTTGCGCTCTCGATTGATTGATTGATTGATTGATATGTGTGGTTTAACGTCCCAAAACCACCATATGATTATGAGAGACGCCATAGTGGAGGGCTCCGGAAATTTCGACCACCTGGGGTTATTTAACGTGCACCCAAATCTGAGCACACAGGCCTACAACGTTTCCGCCTCCATCGGAAATGCAGCCGCCGCAGCCGAGATTTGATCCCGCGACCTGCGGGTCAGCAGCTGAGTACCTTAGCCACTAGACCACCACACGCGGCGGTGCAGGTTGCGCTCTCGCGCTTATGAGAGCGACACTTTATCTGTTGAGCTACAACGGTTGGCAGTTCCCGAAACAAACATCTGCCGAGAAACGTACGCGAAACAAAAATCGGAGGCCAAATTCATGAAACTCTTTTTTTTTCGTAAGCGAATTTTCCACTGGGCAGCCGGCTTTGCTATGATAAGTCCCGTATCATGAGTCGCTGAAATGTTCACTTGCGAAAATTTTCAACCCAAGATGGTTTGCTGAAAAAAAAAAGACCGTGAAAGCTGTAACGAGCCTAAAAACTACCCTTTTGTTTGAAATCCAACTCTTTCTTATTGAACGCTAATTAAGAGGGGGCATTTCTCCACGCTTGGATAATGTCGCTACGCACGACGCCATTCGAATTCTGCTGGATTGATGAAAAACACTTACGATGGTGCGGTGTTCTTAGTTCCGCCACAATAGGTAGAACAAAGCATTGAAATCCTTAAAAATAAGGCATGTACATGCTATCGGCTAACAAAAAAAACAACAAAACGAGCAAATATAACAAAACATAGCTTAGCATTTACCTAAGTTGGCGCACTGAGTGAGAGGACGTCACATGGAAAGAGCAAAGACAGATATCGTGTCTTTTAACGGTGAAGAAAGTAGTAGGGCACAAGATAGTTTCAATTTTGCATTCGCAGCAAAGAGATAAAAAAAGCTTAAAAAACGCTGATTCGTAGGACTGAAACTGAGGAGTTGAACAATAAAACAAGCTAGCGGAAAATCAGGATTAAGCCTACTCGGCCAACCGTAAGATTTCAGGAAGCATAAGCTACTTCAAAAGCGTGGATTAAGTGAACGCGATGTACGCAAAAATGACGCATTGTGATACCTTTTGCTCTTTGCGTAGTCTGTGTTCAGAAACAAAGTGCTTGAGCAAGCGGAATGACTCCAGCAAAATGAACTGAGGGCTTCGTGAAATCACGGAAGGAACTAATGAAAAGTCTTTGAGTGTTATTGCACAAGGAACATCTAATCATCAATTAACGCATGACCAGTGATTTTAAAAAATTAAATAGCAAGTTTCAATGCGCGCAGTTTGTCGTTGGCGACGTCGAAAGAACTGAAATGCGAAATAAGAGACGTGGTTGAGTGTGACAAGCCGTTTGCACTTGCTGAGTTAGTGCGACGGAAGAGTATTCGAAGTCACGTTGGTGGACGAGTCTAGTGCACAGTGCGATGGGACAAGAATGACGAAATATGATGCATTTGTCATGGACAAGAAACCAGGAAAAGTTCTATAAATCATGGCCACACGTTTGATCCTCAAATACATGAGGTGTGAAGCATTGTCAGAGCTCTCGAAAGCCTTCGCGCGTTCCCCACCAAAAACTGATTAGGTGCGTTTGTGGTACAGACGGAGAGACGTTCTGTGAGGGTGTACAAACATTATTGAAGTGCTTACAGATTAAATGTAGCTGCAAAGAAATTTATCTTATTGAATTTTAGTTCGGAGGCAAGTAAGTTAATGTTGCTGAATACTTCTTATAACGCAAGAGCGATTCTTTAAGGAACTAACGTTAGCTGTTACAAAATTGCCAGAAACATGGTTGCGACACTCAAATAATATGCAGTAGCGCTAGGGGACATTGACTAACGCATTAAAAAGTGAGACTTGAATTTATTCTGAGAACCTGGCCTTGTTCTAGATTCTTGCTGCATTGTGTGGTGTCGAAGTGCGAATCACTGCTAGCAATCGATTCCAGAAGACTGCTTTCGTGCTCTGTATAGGCTCCTGTGTGCAGCAACCGTTTCTCTTGCTAGGTATAGCTCCATTTCGAAACCAACAGGTCTCGAGTGACACCTATTCATTTCTTCGCTGTTGCTGTTATGCAGCCAGAAAATCTTTCAACATCTACAGCTGTTAAACAATTAGACACTCCTGCAGCGCAACGTCGACGTCGACTTGATTAGAGAAGCGAAACAATGAAGTTATGAAAAAAAAAAGTTTTTTTTTATTTAGCTTCTAGTCAGAGGCTTTCCATGCTTCTCTTTTCAGATGTATGTCGAACTTAGAATGATATAAGGCCTACATGTTTCTACTCTCTTGCAAGGATTATAGTTTTATATTTGGGTTCATGACCCCAGACAGTATTTTTGTACTTTACCTGACCTTATGGGATGCTTATCGACAGTGACATTATGTAGTTATATTAAGGCGTAATGCACAGTGAGACCCGGTTATGCACGCCTGGTGAAAGCACTATAAATTATCTACACAATATTAGAAAGCTCTAAGCAGAGCTATCACAACGACAACTGTAGTTGATGCTCTCATCCTTGTAATTATCGAAAAAGCCGCTCCCTGCGCTGTGTATTTGTAGCAAACCAATGCAGAACGCCATCTTTGTACTATAAACAAAATTCATTACAATGAGAGAAGGAATTAGGCATACAAAAGCGAGATCATTGATTAAAGCTGGCAAATGAATCGAAGAACAAACAACAACAACAACAACAACAACAACAACAAAGGGAAACTATAAAACACTGAATTAAACGTCTGACGTCGACGCTCAAGATTGATACTCTCAATAGCATGCCGACGTCTCCACCGTACCGCAAACCAATTTTGCTAGATTGTCCCCGCGGATATGGTGGTCAGCGTAAGCGGCTGCGGTACTCTGAAAATCACGATGGCTTTTGACGTTAACTGCGATGCCTACGGGAACCATCTCGTCTCGACAGTGTGCGCCACGTACTCGCTCAAGTCACCATAACCAATGGTTGTGCCACGCTGACGCGCAATCCATCGAGAAGATGGAACAGTGCGAAATGTCGCTAGAAGAGGACGTTCACATCAGAGCGAGTGGAGTGTCTTCCACCAACTTGGCGCTGTCCATAATAATGAGACGTAAGTGCAATGCACGCTATAATACCCCTGCATAGTTTGAAGTTACTGGTAGTCTGTAGCAGCGATGCTCAGCATTTATGAATAATAATAATAATAATAATAATAATAATAATAATAATAATAATAATAATAATAATAATAATAATAATAATAATAATAATAATAATAATAATAATAATAATAATAATAATAATAATAATAATAATAATAATAATCAAATAATAACTGTAGGGTTTACATCTCGAAATGACGACATGGTTGGGAAAAACATCACCGTGGAAGAGCTTTGCCTCCACCAAAAAGGCGCTGTCGGAGCCGGCATTCGATACCTTGACCTTCAGGTCAGAAGCTAACCATATACATGGTAAAAAAGGTAAGTTGCAGCTCCGGCTAAGCCAGTTAGGACGCATGTAAGTGGAGAACGCTGACATTTAATCATGGCCAGCGTGATTTGTTTTAATTATGCACCCTGCCTTTTTATTATTGAACTGTAAACTTCTTGCTTACGCATAGGTCAAAACTTCATAACACAAAATAAATACAAACCAGATACAAACATTGATTTATACATTATACAAGCATTGAGAACTGGGTCAAGATCTACACATTTTCAACATGAACTTATTGCTTAACAGAAAGTCGTGGTGTTCGATGACAGTATGGTGATAACTATATGATTACTACTGAGTGACCAATACTACATTTTTAAAACTGGCGTGTTAAATTCGGCATGATTGCTATTGAACGGCGACAGCGTTGGGAGGGCGAAGATAGGATAACGGAGAGATAATTGCAATTAGGAAAGGAAAGTGATAGTTGTTACGTTAATGGCAGGAAGAGAGCAGATTGGGTACGGGAACAAGTGGGTGTTAAGGACATCTCAGTCGAAATCAAGAAAAAATTACACTTAGCTGCACTAGTGGCCCACAGATGGAATCATCAGTGTAGCTAGTGTTCGGCTTTGCAAATATTCCAAGTAATGTTAAGCTTTTCCTATAGGCATGCTAAGTTTTTGATAAGAGTCACCTTCATCGTCATTGTAGACGTCATAATTATCATCATCCTGACAATGCCATCCCCTGAAGGGCAAAGGCCTCTTTCATGTTCCGCCAATCAACCTGGTCCTTGCTTTCTGCGGCAACGTTATACCTGCAAACTTTTTAATCTCAAGTTCCCACCTGAATTTCTGTCTCCTTCTCACGCCTTTGACTTCTCTTGGATTGATAATAACATTACCAAGTATGGCTACTAGCAGTAGATATGGCTACGCTTGCCTAGATATGTCGCAAGACTGCCTTTTGCGTGACGGGATTCTATTCACTTCACTGGCTGTTACGCGATGTCGCGTAACTCTATTCACGTGACTGAATGCCACGGGATTTTCGGTCACGTTACTAGATGTTGGGTGATGTATGATTTTAGCCCCATGACTAGTTACGTTATGTAGCACATGAATATAGTCTCGTGACTAGTTACCTGATAATACATGATTTCTGGTCACGTGACTCAGTTGACTACACGCTACAACTCAAGCGAATACATGTTACGCGATGTAATGTGACTTTATTAGCGTGACCACTTAATACGTGACGTTTCAGGATACTGAGTCACGTGACTAGACAACTGCGACGTGATGTCACGCAATAACGTGATAACTCGCCACTTAACTAGTGCTTACGTGATATTTAGTCGCCTGACTATTGTAGTTATTACTTGCTGGCACGTGATTGCAGATGCATGACAAAATATTTCGTAATGTTATGCAGTTATTAGTCACCTCACGGACTCGACCATCATAGATTTGTATTGACCACCATAAAAATTGGCCCATGTCTTGTAGGAGTAAAGCAAAAGATGAGGAGGAGGAGGTGAGCGTGCACCAGCATCAAAAGAAGATTTTTTTCAAAAGAAGATTTCGAGGAGGTAGGTGGTTTAGCAGAGTTTATCTCTTCCAAAATTTCACATCTGGTAAAAGTTACAGGTCAAATATTGAATTTAGAAAGTGAAACTTAAACATTAGATATCGCTCTTCCAGGACACCTTTCCTTTTTGTTAGTAAACGCTTATATTCTGTCAGGCGTTCAAAATTCTAGTGTTTTAGATACCGTAACTTCGTCTTGCAGAAAAGATATATTAATGGAAAGAGACGTCAGTTCTCATCACAGTACGTGGGGATTCAGAACAGATATGAGTGGAAATCGCTTGTGGGATAATGTTGTTAAAAATAATTTAACATGCATTAACCAGCAAACCCCCACGTTTGTATGCAATCAGTCTCATTCTGCGATTGATTTGACTTTCTGTAGTCCTAGCCTCTGTATTTCTACATGGTCTACTTTAAACTCGGGTACAAATAGCGATCATTTTCCATATTGTTTGAGCTTGTATGTCCCGTGACTTCAATAATCAGGCAGCCCACTTCTCACATAAATTTTGATGCATTTGAACAGACACTACGTGTGGCTTTGTCAAAACGAACCGAGGTAAATAAAGAGCAAAATGTTATCAACTTTAAGGATGTTATAAAACAATCATCATCATCATCATCATCATCATCATCATCATCATCAGCCTGACTACGTCCACTGCAGCACAAAGGCCTCTCCCATGTCCCGCCAGTTAACCCGGTCCTGTGCTTGCTGCTGCCAATTTATACCCGCAAACTTCTTAATCTCATCTGCCCATCTAACCTTCTGTCTCCCCCTAACCCGCTTTTCTTCTCTGGGAATCCAGTCAGTTACCCTTAATGACCAGCGGTTATCCTGTCTACGCGCTACATGTCCGGCCCATGTTCATTTCCTCTTCTTTATTTTAACTATGATATCCTTAACCCCCGTTTGTCCCCTAATCCACTCTGCTCTCTTCTTGTCTCTTAAGGTTACACCTACCATTTTTCTTTCCATTGTTCGCTGCGTCGTCCTCAATTTAAGCTGAACCCTCTTTGTAAGTCTCCAGGTTTCTGCTTCGTAGCTAAGTACCGACAAGATACAGCTGTTATATACTTTCCTCTTGAGAGATAGTGGCAATCTACCTGTCACAATTTGAGAGTGCTTGCCGAATGTGCTCCACCCCATTCTTATTCTTCTAGTTACTTCAATCTCGTGGTTAGGCTCTGCGGTTATTACCTGCCCTAAGTAGACATAGTCTTTTACAACTTCAAGTGTACCATTACCTATCTTGAAGCGCCGCTCCTTTCCGAGGTTGTTGTACATTACTTTCGTTTTCTGCAGAGTAATTTTAAGACCCACCTTTCTGCTCTCCTTGTCTAACTCCGTAATCATGAGTTGCAATTCGTCCCCTGAGTTACTCAGCAATGCAATGTCATCGGCGAAGCGCAGGTTACTAAGGTATTCTCCATTAACTCTTATCCCTAACTGTTCCCATTCTAGGCTTCAGAAAACCTCCTGTAAGCACGCGGTAAATAGCATTGGGGAGATTGTGTCCCCCTGCCTAACACCCTTCTTGATTGGTATTCTGTTGCTTTCTTTATGAAGCACTATGGTAGCAGTTGATCCCCTGTAGATGTCTTCCAGAATGTTTATATATACTTCACCTACGCCCTTATTCCGCAGTGTCTGCATGACGGCTGACATTTCTACTAAATCAAACGCCTTCTCGTAATCTATGAAGGCTATGTACAGTGGTTGGTTATACTCTGAGCATTTCTCTATTACCTGATTGATAGTATGAATGTGGTCAATTGTTGAGTAGCCTGTTCGAAATCCTGCTTGTTCCTTTGGTTGATTGAATTCTAATGTTTTCTTTATTCTGTTAGCAATTACCTTTGTAAATAGCTTGTATACTACAGAGAGCAAGCTGATCGGCCTGTAATTCTTCAAGTACTTGTCATCTCCTTTCTTATGTATTAAGATGATGTTAGCGTTCTTCCAAGACTCTGGTACCCTTCCCGTCAGGAGACACCTCGTAAACAGGGTGGCTAGTTTTTCTAACACAATCTGTCCTCCTTCTTTCAGCAGATCTGATGTTACCTGATCCTTACCAGCAGTTTTGCCTCTTTGCATGCTCTTTAAAGCTATTCTGACTTCTATCATTACTGGTGGGGTGTCATCTGGGTTGCTGCTAGTTGTTATAGTATTAAGGTCGTGGTTGTCTCGGCTACTGTACAGATCTCTGTAACACTCCTCCGCTATTTTAACTATCCTAACCATATTGGTAGTTATTTTGCCTTCTTTGTCCCTTAGTGCATACATCCGACTTTTGCCTATCCCAAGTTTCCTCTTCACTGCTTTGACGCTTCCTCCGTTTTTCAGAGCGTGTTCAATTCTCTACATGTTATACCTTCTTACATCGCATACTTTACGTCTAATAATCAACTTCGAAAGCTCTGCCAGTTCTATTTTTTTCTGTTGTACTTGACACTTTCATGATTTCACGCTTCTTAATTAGGTTCTTCGTTTCCTGGGAAAGCTTGCCAGTGTCCTGTCTAACTACCCTGCCTCCAACTTCCACTGCACTCTACGTAGTGATATTCGTCAGATTATCATTCATTGTATCTACGCTAAGGTTGGTTTCCTCACTAAAAGCCGAGTACCTGTTCTGCAGCGACACTCTGAATTCCTGTACTTTCCCTCTCAGTGCTAGCTCATTGATTGGCTTCTTCCGTATCAGTTTTTGTCGTTCCTTCTTCAAGTCTAGGCGAATTCGAGACCGTACCATTCTATGGTCCCTGCATCGTACCTTGCCCACCACTTCCACATCCTGCACGATTCCTGGATGTGCAGTCATTATAAAGTCTATTTCGTTCTTATTTTCGCCATTAGGACTCCTCCATGTCCACTTGCGGTTTTCTCGTTTTCGGTAGAAGGTATTCAAAATCCGAAAATTATTGCGTTCTGTGAATTCTACCAGTAGCTCTCCTCTAGCGTTTCTAGTGCCGATGCCATAATCTCCTACTGCCTGGTCTCCAGCCTGCTTCTTCCCTACCTTTGCATTAAAGTCGCCCATCACTACTGTATACTGTGTTTTTACCTTACTCATTGCCGATTCCACGTCTTCATAGAAGCTTTCAACTGAAGCGTCATCATGGCTGGATGTAGGCGCGTAAGCCTGTACTACCTTTATCTTGTATCTTTTATTCAGATTAATTACAATACCTACCACCCTTTCATTAATGCTATAGTGTTCCTCTATGTTGCCAGCTATGTTTCTGTGAATTAGGAACCTCACTCTCAGTTCTCTTCTGTCTGCCAAGCTCCGATAGCAAAGGACGTGCCCATTCTGTAGCACAGTATAGGCCCCATCTGTCCTAACCTCACTGAGCCCTATTATATCCCATTTAACACCCTCTAGTTCCTCGAATAGTACAGCTAGACTTCCCTCACCAGATAAGGTTCTAGCGTTAAACGTTGCCAAGTTCAGGTTCCAAAGGCGGTCTGTAGTCCAGGGATTCTTAGCACCCTCTGCTGCGTTGCAGATCTGACCGCCGCCATGGTCAGTTGCTTCGCAGCTGCTGGGGACTGAGGGCCGTGAGTTATTTGACGTATGCATGTGGGAGGTAGTGGCCAGATGCTGCACCAGAGTGGCCAATCCTTCTCTGGTGAGGGAGTGCGTTCCCGGCGGTGGTTACTGGTGAGGCCGCACCCCAGGCCTCTTAATGCAGTTCCATCAACACGCGGATTTTTTTTTCTGGTTGGGAACTGCGCGGCACCGGGATTTGAGCCACGGACCTCTTGCATGCGAGGCGGGTGCTCTAACCACTACGTCATCTCCGCACCCGGATTGTTATGTTCTAAATGTAGGTTTCAGCGGTGTATCAGTCAAGTTTGTGGTTATTTTTATAAAAATGTTTTAATGAAATGAGATTTCTGCTGATTACTGCTGATTTCTGCTGGTTATTTTTTATAAAAAAATTTTAATGAAATGAGATTTCTGCTGATTACCCCCTTAAATAAGGGTCTAGAAAGTACGGAGTTGGGCCTCCGATTAGCCTATGGGGTGCTGTTTATTAATATATTAAGCGGACAAACTTTAAATTCGTTTGTGAGGTGATGTTACCAAATTAATCTTTTTAGTGATTAGACTTAATTTGGTCACGAAAAAGTTCCGGTACTATTACTCCTGTCCTGATGAAACCTGAGCGGCAACAGGTCTGCAATTAGGGCTTTGCACTGTATGAGTTAGAAGTTTCCCGGTAGGTTATTAGCAAAGTTAAAAGCAATCGTAAGGAAAAAGAAAACGTGCTTCAAGGCTTTGATCTGACGGGCGTACCTTACTCCCGAGCAATGAGCCACCCTCCTCCTCTGAGCGAGGGCGAGGGAAGACGCGGGCGCCACACGTTTATTAGCGGTTCTCGTTATATTCTTTCTAACTCTGTATCTTACGGTTACCTTAAGCTATCAAGATTATTTTTACACGAAAAAAAACCGGACTGTTGTGGTCTAAAAGAAGATATTAGCTATTTTTCAGTGGCGTTTGTAGCTTCTTTCGAAAATTTGTTTTAATGAAATGAGCTTTTTGCGGATTACCACCTTAATTAAGGGCCTAGAGTGTACGAAATTGGGCCTCCTGGTAGCCTATAGGGTGCGGTGTATTATTATATTAAGTGGACAAACTTTAAATGCGTTTGCGAGGTGATATTACCAATTTAATCTTTTTAGTGATTAGGCTTAATTTTGATTTAATTTTGATTGCGGAATAACTCTGGAACTATTAAACCTAGCCTGATCAAACTTCAGTAGCGTCAGGTCTACCCTACGGACTTTCAACTTTATAAGTAAGAAGTTTCCCGGTAGAATAATAACGAAGCTACAAGCGATCGTAAAAAACACGGGGTCCGACTGTTGTTGTTTTCACAGATTCACACTGTTTTCCGCTCCTAAAATTTAAAATTTTCGTTTGTAATAGCAGTATTTGTAGCGGTTGAACGCCTTGTATCTTCACAAACAAATAGACACCACTCTGACCCTCCTAGAACCAAAATTGCTAAACTTATAAGTAGATATGTGCAGACCTCACTTACTCGTGCTGCTGACGCGGCCACTCCCTTGGCGGTGTGAATTACTTCACAATTATGTTGAAGTAATTCAGCCAGCATTTAACTTGAACTGTTTGAAGACAACTTATTCGCCGTCGAGGCTTCGCGTCTTCAAATAAACAATCTTCAAATAAACAATCTTCAAATAAAGCTAAATTCAGAGTTCAGGTCTCTAAACAACACCCTTTGAATCATTGGTGGAACTCTGATTGTTCACGTCATTACAGGCTAAAAAAGCAGCGTGGCGAAAACTGCTCTATAATCAGCGCCCTAGAAACTGGAGCGATTACAAATACCCGGCTGCAATTTTTAGGCGAACAGTTGCCGCTGCGAAGGATAACCATGATAGCCAATGTTTCGAGTTCCTTTCAAAGCCTGGCCGCAGGAAATCACTTTCCAACTTCCTTAAAGCCCAAAAAGTAAACCCACCATCAACAAACCTCGAACCGATAGTTTCAACGCCACATAAGTGGCCTACTTTTCTAAAAAATATTGCTCAAGGGCTGGAAAGCCGCTTCACGGCTGCTAACTTCTACCACTCGCCGTGCCCTGTTGACAGCGACGACTTTGAAGAGGTTACAGCGTCGCAAATGGCACAAGTAGTGAAAATATTGCCCAATTCTGCTTCAGGTCCCGATGGAATAACTGCATCGGTAATAAAAATAATCCATGAAGTATCACCTCAAGATTTACTTGCAATAGTTAACCACTCCATTAGACATTCGTGGATTTCGCCTGAGTTGAGAATCGCGAAAATAATTCCTTTATTAAAGAAACAAGGAGCTCCGTTTACTTTGGATATTATTAGGCCTATTTCACTCACATCTAATCTGGTAAAACTAATCGAAAGACTTCTGCACATTAGGATAGACAACTGGTTGGACGAAAATACAATTTTAAGTCCATGCCAAATTGTATTCAGGCGTGGGTGCTCCATTTGGTGCGCCTGTGTTGATCTGTAAAGCAGAATACAACTAGCTCGTTCTAAGAAACAGGTTTTCGCCTTAGTAACTTTAGATATTGCAAAAGCTTATGATAGTGTAGAACACATTAAACTAATGAATTCGCTAACGCACATCGGGTTACCAAATTACTTAGTAGCATGGGTTTACTCCTTTTTTAAAGATTGAGAATTCTATTGCTCTCAATCTGGCATGTCGTCTTCAAAGTATAAACAAACTAGATGTCTCCCCCAAGGTTCGGTACTTTCACCATTATTATTTATTATTTTATTGTACACAATTCCAGTACAACATGATGTACAGGTGTATGTATACGCTGATGACATCGCATTTTTCGCTACAGCTACAGATATACATACATTATATCAGATGCTACAGATTTATATGAACGCTATGGACACATGGTTAGACGACATTCATCTATCATTAAACATGAGGAAAAGTACAGTCGTAGTTTTTTCTATAAGTGTTCCAGTGCAGATTTCCGTACTTTATAGACAGGGCTTTATCCCGCAGGTGAAATCGATTAAATACTTAGGAGTGACTTATACTGAAAACCTAAATTGGTGTCCGCATATAGAAACTATGGCAGCTAAAGGAGCACAGGCACTTGGGATGCTTCGTAGACCAAGCAATAAGCGTTGTGGTTTACGTCGTGATGTGCTAGTAATAATATATTGTATGTATATTCGCCCAATATTGGAGTTTCGCTGTGTCTTGTTTTCTGCAGCACGCGCTTACAAAATTAGACCACTGGTACTACTTGAACGCGAAGCATTACGTTTAGGTCTTGGGCTCCCTAAATTTGTCGCAATTAATATTTTATATAAGGAAGCGTGCCTGCCTTGTCTTCGTCCTAGGTTCCAAATACTAGCAGTCCGTACCTTCCTAAAAATATACGCATCACCACATAGGAGGTCACAATATGTTTTCATTCATGAGCCGACGTCCTTTTTTAACCAACAGTGGCCTAGATTAAAGCGTCCCCAAGTCATCGTCGTACAGAAGCTCTTGGAAACATTACAAGTTAACCTTGGTGAATTACGGGTACTAAGAACACCTGTTCAAACGATGAAAATAGAATTTGACAATATTTTTCCTAATAATTGCAAAACTCTTCCCAGTAGATATCTAAATGCTATTTTGAAAGACCACCTGGCAAGATTAGACATAAAGATTGTAATAGCAACTAATGCTTCAGTTCGCGAAGAGAAGGCAGGAGTCGGAATGGCATCTTCAGTGTTGGATTGGTCTTTTTCGATTCGTTCACCCGATTTTACACCTATTTATCATGATTTTACACCTATTTATCAAGCGGAATTACTTGCAGCTCTCTCAGCGTTACGAAAATTACCTCAATCAGTAACTGATGCTATTATTCTTTCAGACTGCTTGCCTGTGTGTAGTTAATTAATTGTGCCTAATATGTCCAATGCTTTAAAAGTATTTTACGACCTTTCTCCAAGACGTTTACGGCTCATTCGCTTGGTGTGGATACCAGGGCATAACGGTTTAACCGTCAAAGAATATGCAGATGCACTCGCAGTGGCCTCACATAATTATCCCATAATTTCTATATTGCCGACGCTAGCATTTATCAACGTGGCACGCTTTGAAAAATTTGTCATGTCAGATCAGTTTGAAAAACCTTGCTTGGAAACATCGGATTTTTCCCATCTTATGTACCCTTGGAAAAATCGATGGTGCTCCTCTAGAACGGCGGAGATATCAATTACAAGACTAAGATGCCGAGTCCCCCCCCCCCCCCCCTGAACTTTTGTCTACACAGGTCTGGTCTGGCACAGTCTCCCCTATGCCTCCACTGCAACAAGAGTGAATCCCTTTACCATTTCCTCTTAACATGCAGGTTATACACAAACCAAAGGAAGAGACTGTTAGAAGAACCTCTCCGTAGGTTGGCTCTAAATTTATCCCTTCCGGTGGTCATCTCCTTTGGAGCAACTGCAAAGGAATTTAGCCACAGGAATGTTTGCGAGGCCGTATGCGATTTCTTAAAGGAAACAAAACGATTATAATGTTAAGCTGAGGCATAAATTCACTTTATTTCAAACCATATTAGCCTGTTCGTTCTTTGTATTACCTCTATTTTATTTCTAATCTATCGTTTACCAATTGGTTCTTTGTTTAAACATTGTTATCTAAATAATCAGGGTGGTAAACAACTCCACCTCACTAATGAGGCACCGTAAGTTTCATAGCCGATCGCCCGTAGTGGGTTGCGCCAGGACTCTGAGGATTGACCGACCGACCGACCGACCGACCGAACGACCGACATCCACCCTTGACAACACATTGAAACTTGGTCTCTGTAAAGCGTGCTCTGTTGCATAGTAGTCGCACATCAGGTGAAGCAAACTTCGCCTCCCAAACAGAAGCCTATAGCAACGGGCTTTATTGATGGATATGTGGGGTTTAACGTCACAAAACCACCATATGATTATGAGAGACGCCGTAGTGGAGGTTTCCGAAAGTTTTGACCACCTGGGGTTCTTTAACATGCACCCAAATCTGAGCACACGGGCCTACAACATTTCCGCCTCCATCGGAAATGCAGCCGCCGCAGCCGGGGTTCGATCCCGCGACCTGCGGCTCAGCAGCCGAGCACCTTAGCCACTAGAACATCGATGCGGGGCTATCAACGGGCTTCGACTGCGATAAGAGTTGCCCTATATTTCGCTAATGACCAGATACCAACTATGGAAAATCTGGCTTATTCTGCCATAACACGCAACTTCATTTTATTGTAAAGCACGAAAATATGAATACCTGTATTTTTTCCTTACTTCATCGTTGTCTTTTCGCTTTTCTCATTAAAATGAACAGTTACTAACGCATCCGCTTTAACGTCTTATTGAAGTTCGTAGTCGAGAGTTCGACGGAATGCCGTCTGGTCAGGTAAAGGCATTGTTGAAAAAACAGGTCACTGACCAATGTCAAATAAAACAATGACGTTTCGGGACCCGTACGGATATCAAAGATTCCATTGTGAACAAAGGATCCGTACGGGTCCCGAAACGTCATTGTTTTATTTGACATTGGTCAGTGACCTGTTTTTTCAACATTGAAGTTCGTATAACTTCAACGTCTTCAATTTCCTGTTCTTACTGAAAGAGACCTCGCAATTGGCCAAGCCGCAGGAGGCAACCATAGTATAGATATTCTATTGCATTCCTGAGGGCTACCAAATCCTAAAGCATCTGCTCTTCAGCTGCAAGGAATATTAGATTTCGTGGGAACTGCATTGCTTCTTAAAGCCCTGAGTTTCTCCACTTCAACATTTCACCGTAGAAAATTTCTTTTTATCGTTCTGTTTTCGGAGTGCCTTTCCTCTGCTCATTCGCTAGAAAGCCTTGTCGTTTATTAACACGATACGAACAAGGCGAGGAGACGCAGTTGTGTAAAAGGAAGAAAAAATAGGAACTGCGAGGCTAGCGAATGAATTTGTACTCATGAAAGGTCATACAAGTCTGTCTTGGTGGAAATCAAGCTTCTAGACAAAGGAATGGCACTCGCTGCAGAAATACGGCGAAAAACGCAAAACAAACGAAAGGTTTCTACCCGCACCATCCCTTCGTTTTGCTTCCTGTCCCTTATACTGGAGAACCCCTTTGAGCAATCAGTTCGTGCCTAATCTGTGTATCGGCACATCAGAACAAAAGCAGCTTTTGTGCGATGGCTGGAATGGAGTTCGGAGGTACGCTCGACCGGCAACAATGTCAGCACGGTGAACACGTCTATAAAAACACTGAGGTTCCGGAGAAGAGATTGAATCGCACTGAGGTGTTCAAGGCGATATTGACGGGTAGGTGCTCGAGCTAGAAATAAAAAAAGGAAATAAACCACTAGAAGCGAAGATGAAGATATCGAACGAGAGATGAATGAAGAGGTAGTGGAAGAAAAAGCAGTGCAACGGGCAGTGCAGGGCATAAGCAAGGGGCAGGAACATCGGGGCGCTTCATTTACTCACGATATTGTTTATCAGCTATCAGGTTTGCTAATGAACATAAGAATCAGTGCAGAGAGAGAGAGAGAGGCCACAGTAAACAAATGACATTTTTGTTAATTCCTGAGAAGTTTCCTTTCCCGCGTCCCGACATTTTGGTTCACCCATGTTATAGAGGTATTTCTGAGCATCCAGTCTAAGGAAGTCGCTTTTATGATGCAGAAGACATGGTAAAAGAGTGGCGACCTACTTAAGGCCTGCTTGAGAGTTGCTTCATCAGTTTGCATACAAGCATTCCAAGGCTTGATAAAAGAGATTCTCAGTAGACGAACGATGAAAGCGGTTTTTGGAGGTAGCAAGATAGAGTTGGCTTTTGCGATTCACTGCTATAGTCTGCGTCTGGGAGAGGCGTGGTCTTTTGAATACCGAAATAAATTGGGCTACCGTATGAAGACGGAGTGTACGTCTTTGATTGAGAAACGGTAAGCAAAATTGGTTCAAGAGCGTTTGTTCAGAGCTACTTAGCGTCACTACTTGGAGGAAAAAAAGTTGACAAGATGGTAGTGTGAAAGTACAGTTAGCTTCAAAGGAACACTAAAAAAATAATAAATACTGGCACAAAAAAGTTGACAATATTTCAAACTTACCCTATGGTCTAAAAGGCACCATTTGTAAGAAACTAATATTTTGTATTTTTACGTTTTATTGCTCTCCATCTGGAGTTTTCAAGGGAGGAGGAATAAACATGTAATGTTCGAAATGGTATAGCGGTGCAAGCTCCACTTCTACCCTAGGCGGACGGTTTTCGAATTCCGGAAATCCTCTGGCCTTCGCAGCCTCCTTGGCTTTGGTGCGAGACGTCGTTGTTGGTTGAGGTCCTTCAAGGCAATCTTGGCGTCCCACGTTTCGAGAAGGTGATCGTTTGCTTGTTCGGCGTCACAGGTATTCGACGAGGGCGATGGGTCTGCATGTGTACTGCACGGCCACGCTAAGATCATGCGGACCAAGATGTCTGGTACGCCGCAAATCGGGCGAGAATATTCGTGTAATGTTGGGTACAATCGGCGCATTAGTTAAAAGACATTTTTAATGTTCTATTCACCAGAATCTTATTAAAACACCTCGGCAGTGCCCATGTTTACGTGAATAGGTAATTTTGTAAGGTCGGATTGCAAAGCATCATTATCAGAAGTGTTAGTTATTCGTATATAAATTACGCAGTCGTCTGCGAATAGTCTAACTGTGGATACAATGTTATTGCTGCTGTCGTGTACATGTAGCAGGAATAAATAGGCCCCAATGCAAAGCCCTGACGCACGCTTGATTCGACCAGTAATTGTGAGGAATAAAATTTATTGAGAGTGACAAATTGGTACCTGTTGGTTAAGAAACCCCTTATACAGTTCACAACCTGACTGTTGAGAGCAAGAACCCGTAATTGTAGGTCGAGAAGACGACTTTTACTCCATCAAAGCTAGCTCTGCCGTTCTACTTCCTTCTTCTCTTTCTCTACATCTGTCGCGCGTCTCTCCAAGCCCATGCCCCACTTCTTTATTTTTAACACTGACGATGTATAATATAATAGCAGAGCCCAACTTATAAACGCCTATGAGCTATCTTATCTAACGCCTTGCCGAAATCGATAAAATGGCGCCTCTTTGCGATGAGTAATTAATGGCTTCTCAAATATGTGTGACAAGCTCAAATAATTGCGTATCGCAAGAGCGACCCTGTTAGAAGCCGGGCTGGTTGCTGAAACGATGGTTGTGCTTAGTCAAGTACTTCATAATTGCCGATGATATGATATGCTCCAATAATTTGAGGGGTATACTGGTCAGAGAGATTAGTTTGTAGATTGTGACAAATGACAGGTTTACAGACATAGAGATTGGTACTATTTTATAGACTTTCCATCCATCAGGAACACATCCTGACTGAATCAATTGTTGGAAAAGGCATGCAAAATTTGTGAGGTTTAGTGAACTTCAGCAGTTTCGAACAAATATCATCTGGACCTGGAGCCAAGTTGCTAGAAAGACGTTCTATAGCACCTTCGTTTTCTTTTTCAGTGATGATGATGTCATCCATGATGAAGGTAACGAAACCGAGTTAAATATTGTCATGAATAGGAAGCTCACACACAAAAAAAACAGAACAAATGAAGAAATTGAACGCATTAGCGACTTTAGCAGGTGGAATAAATTTGTTGTCTTGTTCTATCACTATGACGCATGAAGATAATAATTTTGAATTTGTTATTTTTGAAGACTTGCTTTGCGTTGTTAGTAAACATGTTAGAGATGTCATGTTTGAAAAAGTTTGCTTTTCCAGCCTCGATTTCGGTTTCGCATAAGTGATTGCACACGGTAAGCTTTCCAGGCGTCATCAGACTCCATTGTACTGACCTGCAAGTAAAGACGCTTTTTCTTATTAATCCATTGCTTCACGTGGAAGCTAAACCAAGTGCTCTCTATAGACGTCAATATCCGTATTTTTGTGATGTATTTTTTCGTCCGAAGAGTTTGTCACAGAAGATCATTCAGTTGTCATTGCTATTGCGATGCTGCATGCCGTTTAAAAATTCTACGCAAAAGTACGAGAGCTCGCTGCATATAATTTTTACATCTGCATGCGAGTAAATTATAAATTGTTGTTTTTTCTGCATGCTTTTTTTACGCGTTACCGCAGCGGTGACTACACGGTTAGAGCGTACCCTTCCAATAAGGGAGGTACCGGGTTAGATTCCCAATGCCGACAGGGAACCCACCGGTTTTTCCCGATGGGTAGAGGAGTACCCCGACCTATCGCTCGGTTGTTTCTACGTGCTCATCTCGAAAGGTAGCCCCATAAGGTTTTGCGAAAGCCCCTGGGTGCACCAAAACTCACCACAGCCTTGGTGAAATAGTTTAGCTTCCGCCTCTGCAGTGGAAGGCAGAGAATTACTGCTGCCAGGTGCCTACTGGCTAAATACGTACAAGCGCGCTTATGGCCTGGTGCTCGGCAGAACGAAGTGATTTGTCGCTTTGGAGCCCCCCCACCCCCCCACCATGGAAAATTGGCCGCATGGGAGCACCAGACCCAAAATTGAGATCATCGTCTTTTTCTTAATTCACAATGAATGACAACATGGTTATCGATGTTGTCTAACACATAAACAAACATGTTTGACGGTTCAGTTGTGAGCACAAAATTCAATATAGCGCCCCCCCCCCCCCTTGTTGGCATATGAACTATTTGGCCTAAATCATAGGACAAAATCACGCCAAGTTCTTACTTTCAGCTTTTTCTACGCCCCCATTTTTACAGCGAAAGCTGTTATGAGATCTCAACTCAGGTCGCACGTCTCCGCTGCCACCACCGGTGTCCATAACCACATCGCGCACAAAATTAGAAAAACCTAGCACGAATGACATAGTGGGGCTTGAACCCGGGTACGCAATGCCCCACCCAGTATTCTACCACTGAGCCACACCAGTGCTTGGGACTTGTTAGCAAAGTTGCTTTAGGAAGGCTTGATGTCGGGAAAGCAGTCGCGTTATTACGACCCCAAAACGTTTTAAAGCAGCGAAAGAACAACCGGTGGTCGCACAATGCGAATAGCGCAATGAGTGGGTCATCCAATGATCTAACTCATTACAAATGCTTGTTCTTGTTTCCCTAATAACTGTGGCGCAGATGCTGATGCTGATGCTGATGACCTTTGATGGTGGCGCTTACCCACAAAGGGGGATGGGCCAAGAACCGGGCGGCAGGATACTTAAATGAAACTAAACTGAAAATGAAGCCAATCTGAAAAAGTAGCTTAAAATAATACTACCAAAAAACAAAATGTGTGCTGAGCAAGCGGTCAAACCATCTTTTGTTTTTTAAAGACATAACTACGAATTATAAAATAAAGATCTGAAAAGGTCTAGCATGGTAATCTTTTAGTTGCGTTGATGTAATCAAACACAGTGGAGCATACATCCCTGTGGCAGTAACCAAATGAAGTTCCGCCAAGTGATAAAATTACTGGTAAATTTACTTGTATTCCTAGCTTTTGTAATGGGGCTACTAAAAATCTTTTTCTCTGATAAGAATAACGATGACAGAATAAAAAGAAATGTTCAATTGTTTCAATTTCGTTGCACCAAATGCATAGCGGTGACGCCTTGAGCTGAGCTTTATTAAGATAATAATTTAGTTGTGGAACTGCACAGCGCAATCTGGTATAAGTGACCTCTAACTGGCGAGATACACACCACTGTTTATTCCAGCAATAGCTCAAATGCTCGAAATCTTTAAATTTATCCAAATTACCTTTTCCCCATTGCAGGCAAGCATTTCGGAACCTTAGCGCGGTTACGTAAGCCGTATCTGGCAAAACTGTGATGGTGGGCCCACCCAGGGATACTGCTGCTAAAGAGTCCGCCATTTCGTTCAAATATAATCCGCGGTGGCCTGGTACCCATAGCAAATGCAGTTTTTTTACGTTTTTCGGTACTAAATGCCGAAACGTATTCATCAGCTCTGAATTTACTGCCGTAGAAAGTGCATTACAAACTGATAACGAATCTGTAATGATAACTGCTAATGATTCGCTTGAGGGTAATTTGCGTAAGGCAAGAACAATGGCCAATAATTCTGCCATGAATACCGGGGTATAATCTGGGAGTCGAATCGAAAAAGACCAGTCCAAAGAAGGAGAGAAGATGCCAACCCCAGCTTTTTCTTTTTACACAGATGCATCAGTCGCTATGATATTGCTTATCTCTAGGTGGGCTAGATAATCAGCTAACTGGTCATTTAAATACCTATATGCCAATTGTTTCGCGTTATGAGGAAATATATCATCGAATTGTATGCTAAGCATTGACTTTAGGTTATGTATTGGACCAATATGTCTAATTTTTACATTCAGTTGCTTTAGTAGCGCTTGTGCAAATACTATTTGCGGGGTGTGTAGTCGCGACCAATGGGTTTCGAAAAATAAAGTCGGTTCTTGAATGAAAGCGTAAAATGAGAGTCTTTGGTGTGAACTGTATATCTTTAAGAATGCTTGCACAGTAAGAATTTTAAACCTATTTAGCAGAGAAGGTAGGCGAGCTTCCATATACAACACGTTATTTGCAACAAACTTTGGTAGACCCAGACACAAACGCAACGCTTCTCTTTCCAGCAGTATTAGGGGTCTCATTTTATAGGCTGCGCTGCCAGAAAATAGTACACATCCGAATTCCATGATGGGCCGCACATAAAGTTGATATATCATTATTAGCACATCTCTTCTTAAACCCGCTTTACGGTTTGCAAGCTTCCGTAGCCACCCCATGGCCCGTGTTGCCTTGGAGCACACATCATCAATGTGACTTCTCCAATTTAATGTGTCATTATATATGATGCCCAAATATTTAAGGGAATTAGCCTGCGGAATGAGCTCATTACTGTACATTAACGAGATGTTGATAGGCTGCAGAAAAGAGAATGCAAGGAGCACACTTTTCTTTACGTTCAGGGTCATATGAATATTTTTAAGCCATCTTTCTATCATAATGAGATAATTTTGTAGACTCTCGTATAATGATTGAAGGTCGGTATTACTTGCGAAGAAAGCAATATCGTCCGCGTACACATATAACTGAATATCCTTAGTTGATGGAATGGAGCTTAAGAAAATGTTAAATAAAACTGGCGACAGGAGAGCCCCCTGTGGTACGCCACGTGTCTGCTTATATCTATTTGATGAGTACCCATCTTTAAAGCAGTAATATTCTCTCCCTCTTAAAAACTCCGACCCCCACGCAGTGATGTAGTTGGGAAAGTGGTGAAATGCCATCCGTTTTAATAAAATTGAATGCTCAACCCTATCGTACGCTTTAGCCAAATCTAAAGTAACTAAAGCACAGTATTGGCGCCGACGCCGAGCCAGTTGTATTCGGCTCTCTAAATCAACATGCGCACACCATATTGAGCAACCCGATCTAAAACCAATTTGACTGGGGTGTAATATTGCGTTATTATTAATATATTTCATTACCCGGGCATTCAAAACTCTTTCAATTAGCTTAACCAGATTTGACGTGATTGATATCGGCCTTACATTGTCCAAGTCGAATCCTTTTTCCTGCTTTTTAAGAAGTGGAATCACTTTAGACAGCTTCCATTCCGCAGGTATCCAAGCTTTTGACAAAGAAAAATTCACCAGATTAAGTAGTTCAGTTGGACAAATCTCGAATATTACTTTTATCATTGAATTTGTTACCCCGTCTGGTCCAGATGCCGAAGGAGATAAGTGCCTTATTATCTCTGCCAGCTCATCTAAAGTAACCTCCTCGAAATCCTCGCCTGCCATTGGGTTCACAATGTGCAGTGGTAGAGTTGACATAAATCTATCTTGGAGCCCTTTCGCAATATTTTCTACTAAATCAGAGAGCTCACGGGGGGAAAGAACAGAAGAGTCAATATTTTCAGCGGGTGGTAACATCTTTTGAGATCTTAAAAATCTGAAGAGCGCTTTTTTGTTTTTAGCCCTAGAAAGGTACTCATGTCGTTTCATATTATAACCATCTTTTGCTGTACTTACTGTGCGTTTGAAGTCTGCTGCTGCGAATTTATAATCACACCAATTTTTTGGACATTGGTTGACCAGCAGTTGTTTCCATGCAGCTTTCCGTTTTCTATAGCTCCTCGTGCACTCTTCAGTCCACCATGGACTGAAAGAACCTCTTGTGGCCGAGTCTAATTTAAACGTTGCGTCTTTTACTGATCTTTTCAACACTGCACACAGACTCATAGCCCTAATGTCACCTTGTATGTCCTTGCGGTGATTAAAAGTAGCCCTCAAGTCTTTTTCTAATTTTCTATAGTTGAGGAATGAGCGGGCCTTTTCGGCGACATGTATTCTTGGAAAGTTCAGTACAAAACTAATGGGCAAGTGATCACTGTTAGTAGCACAGTCTAAAGTTTGCCACGTAACCACTTCATCCATAATTCCTCATCGTCGTCAGCCACTGCATGCACAAGATCTCTTGCAAGTGTTTAGCGGAGACCACGTTTCTCAGAAGAATGACAAAAATAGCGTAGCGAATGCCGGCCTACTGCTCAAAAAAGTTTTATTAATATTGACCTAGTGGGTATCAAGCAAGTGTGCTTGAATTATTCACCCATTCAATGTTTTGAAAGTCTCTGAAAGGCCACTCTTCTAGCTTTCGCTGCGTCTGTGCTGCGCCTTCCGCGCAGGCCTGGCGTTTTTTTTTGTGCCCTTCCACCAGTTTGTTTCAGAATAGTTAAAGTCACCCGCGACAATCACACGAGATTTAGGAAATTTGTCATATTATACGAAGCTCAGGGATTCATTTAGACAATTAACAAGCGTTTCTTTTGAGTCAAGCGGACGGTAAAAAACCCTGATGGCACAATTTACGCATGAAAGCTGGACTAACACCTAGAAAATTTTAATACAGAAACTTGTATAAAGTAGACGCGCTTGGATTTCGTTTTTTTTTAACTGCAATCATAATGCCACGCCACCTCCTCGAGTTTCCGTTCTGTCGTTTCGAAACAAGATAGAGTTTTTAGTGGAAGACAATTCATGGTTACACAAGTCACTGTCAGCCATGTTTCATTTTCCACTATAATATCAGCAGAGCAGGATTCAACAAATGTGCGAAGGTAATCTTATATTATAAAAAATACTTCTAAAACTACTCATAATAATAGATAGCTTTTTTGTTGCAGCGAGGCGTCCATCATTTTTTCGCGACAGCGTCATGTCTCGGTATGGACCCCAATTTATTACTCAAGTAATGGAAGGTTAAATTTTTGTGTCCCATCATAAGCTTATCAAAGTGCCACTTATATTTCTCATTTTTAGTCGTTGTGTACGAGGGATATTACGAAGAGTTTTCCTAATTGATTGAATACGAGGTGAAAAGCTCTCCTCAATCTCCACACGAGGTGTCACCAGGTCTTTTAGCTTGAATGCACTTTTCAGAATACAGTTTTTATTCTTGAAGTTTAAAAAGTTCACAACAGGTTGAATGCTATCAGGTTTGCACTGCCCAGCCCGACGGCCTCGCTGTATTTCACCTGGTTCGATTCCCAAGTTTTTAGTGGCGAATTTTTGAATGCGTTTCTCTATGCCACTCCATTTTTCAGCAGCTTGCGCAGGAACACCCTTGAACACGAAATTATTGTGCTTCATTCGATTATTCAGGTCATGCACAACGAGGTTAGCCTAATGTTTTGATTTTTATTTAATGCTGTTCAACTAGTGTAGTGGTGACAATAAAACGTTTCCGTAAAACATACCACGCGTTCTGTCACCACTAGGCGTCGGATATTTCAGATTACTTTTCGAGACAAACAGGACTCTATCGACGCTCATTCTTGGGGTTGCATGGGATACCGTCACTTATACAGCAGCGATAAAGTAATTTTGATTCCTCCACCATTGTTGGCTACTTTCTTCAGCTCGCGCAAATGAGTCAATCACGGGCAATAAACTCAATTCCAGTCACGACCAATCACAATCCGGGTGTGTGTGTTTGAAACTCCGGGAATGGGACGTAAAAACAGCGCCTTCTCGAAATCGCATTGACCACCTGCATTAATAAAGGAACGAGAACTCAATGTGGTGGCTTTGCGACTATGATATTTTTCTGCCAGATGCCAGGGCGTGGGTTTGATTACCTGTCACTATGGTCGCCTTCGATTTCGACTGCGAAAACGATAGGTTAAACAGCCGCAGGTTGTCGAGAGCAGTTAAGAGTCTTTCGCTGAAGCGTGCCAGATTATCATATCGCTGTTAGGCCATGTTCAAAATTCAAATAATTTTAAACAGCGTTTTCCTTTGCCGCTTGCGGCTGTTTTTGCTAAACTCTTTTAAATGAATGGTGCCAGCTACTCTTCAACGCTTTTTTGTGCAGCCTGTTGTGTTCGCTTCTGCTTCACGCTCATGCTTAATTAAGCTAAAGTGAAGTGAATTATTTCGCGTGCGCTCTTCAACAAAAACACGCTACAAATAAATAAAGAGCCCCGAGTTTGCAAGTTTTCTCTTTCTTTCCAAGTTTTTTTTCTGGGGGGAGGGCGCGTGCGCTGTCAGCTACTTTTTCTCTCTTTCTTTTTCGTTTCCCACACAGGGACGTTGTTAGTACCTTCACGGCTTTACTTGTAGGCGATGGCGGCTCCTCCTTTAACTACAGAATATATATAAATAGTTCTGCAAACATATGGTAAGGCTGACGTAAATGTGAATTATAGGCATAGATGCCACATCAAAGTTGAAACACCTGTGATCTGCTTTTTATAGCAACTATAGAGATATTCGCAGCTGCAAGCAGTTGCGAACAGACAATATTTTCAGCATTCTCATCTTTCAGATCCCCCCCCACACACACCAACACACACCAACACACACACACACACACACACACACACACACACACACACACACACACACACACACACACACACACACACACACACACACACACACACACACACACACACAGAGAGAGAGAGAGAGAGAGAGAAAGAGAGAGAGAGAGTCTTTCTTAAACGTGCTCAAAAATCACACAGAGCCTCCCTTTTGCCTGATGGTTTGAATACGTTCGAATATAGGTGGCTGTGCCCATTCTAGCCTTCCTGCTGGTCCAATGTTTTTAGTTGTCATTTTATTTCTTTCAAATATTTTCTTCACGGATTCTCCAATTGTGTGGTTATGCTTTGGAAGCCAGTGATACTTGGGTGTACTGAATAGGACGTGACATTTTATTCTTTCATATATTATTTTTCTCCCAGCTCCCCTTAATCAATCAGTCACTTTATCTATTGATCCCTGCAGAGCTAGCTTGACTCAGCCTTTGCAGGAATCTCCTATGAAAAGATACAAAGAGAGTGCGAGACAATGGTTTCTGCGAGGCACCGCTGCCGCGGGCTCCGGTGCCTTGAAGGTCGGCGTGCCTATGGCAGAATGTCTCGCACGTGCACGCATGCTGACTCGGGATCTTTAGGACTCAAGATGCGCGAAGAAAGAAAGCGGCGAGACACAATCCATCTCTGTCAAGGCCACAAAACTATTCGTCCGTGCGGTGACGTCAAGGTCCCGGGTTTTGCCACCGGCTGCTGCACACTGGACATACAGCTTGTGCTTTTTGGTCAGCTTTTGGGTGATTTCGAGGTGAGCTCGGGAAGGAACAGACAAGTAGAAATACCGCGTACATCAGTATTTGAAAGGAAATCCAGAACAAAATAGTGAGAAAGAAAGAGAAAGAACAAAAGGAGGAAAAAAAGAATCAAAGAAGAAAAGAAACAAAACAAAATATCTAAGAAAATGAAGGAAAACAGCGGAACAATTGCAGACGAGTTGATTGATTGATTTGTGGGGTTTAACGTCCCAAAACCATCATTTGATTATGAGAGACGCCGTAGTGGAGGGCTCCGGAAATTTTGACCACCTGGGGAAATTGCAGACGAGTTGAAAAAGGACGAAGAACGGAGGAAAGGGTGAAAGCGCGAAGGAAATATGCTGCAGAGAAGAAGAAGGCGCGATTCCCTTGATGTTTCCGAAGCTCTCGACAAGAAAGCAAAGCTGCAGGAAGAGAGAAGTGGTCATTAGTCTATGTGTATTTGTCATCGAGATTCTTTTCACGGCGCACATAGACAATCACCCCTTGTTCGATGCCCTCACCTTCAGCATTCTGCTGTCCATCCAAAGCTAACTAATAGTGTTGGAGGCCGTTCGTTACGTTCTCTGATCACACATTAAGTGAAGCAAAATGCCAATGACAAAGTGTGGGAATGGATGGAAGGTAGGAGGAAGGGTGTTGAGTGCGTCGTGGTGATTATTCAGTTCAAAAACTTGCAAGCTGTTTTTGTATATCTTTGGCTCAATTCATTAAAGAGTGCACATCGGCAATACGATATGACCGTCCATGTCTCACTCCCTTGTAATGGTATACAACAAATATTTAACATGGTCATGCAATTTATATAGGTGAAAACTAGGGTGAGTTGAATGCAAACGAGGTAACCAAAAATCGAGAAGTACAGGAAAGTTAAAAAAAAACATTTTTGATAACTTCGAAGAAAGCCTTGCCGGAACATACTGGCACATCTGGTTATGAAGGTTGAAGTGCAGTCGAGTGCGTTCAGTCGTGATTGTTCCCAACTAGCATGTCACTGCTGGGAGCTTCCGAAATAAATAAAAAACTTATTAGTAAGAGAAATCTTTCTTTAGGAAAAATTATTCCCAAGGAAATAAAGCTCGTCCCACTGGGAAAAATTGCATTGTGGAACAATTCTTGTGCCAGTCATATGCAGCATCCTGGTATTCGGTTACGCTCGCAGTCTCTGACAGTTTCTAGTCTCTGACTACCAGTCGGGGGACCCTTGTCGACACACTGCGAAAAAGTTCGTATAACCAGATAAGTAAATGAGGCTGTGACGAGATGCAGCTATATGTTCCTAGGCAAACTGCCTCGTGTATTATACGTAACCTCTGGGATAAAAAGAATAGAAAGCTATGAAAAGCTTGTTAGCTTCTCTGACTCGAGTGTGATTAGAAATTTCTTCCGTCGCCTTGTTCTTTAAAAAGTTTCCGTTCAATAGTTACTGAGCTAAGGGAATGGAATATTGTATTGAAATGAAAATGTCGCCGGCGTAAAAGTTCGAAACAATAATGAACTTGAGCGATGAATTTCTTCATTTCCATAAATGGTCTGCAATCGCGCGGACTGTCTAGGCGTGCGCTTGGCCCACGCGTGTATCCTCCGCAAGACGAGAACAATGCGCTGTGCGTTGCAGAGATGAAACTTAGAAAACGGCGTCCGATAACAGCGCTGCTCACGCAGAATGTTTCTAGTAATACCGACTGCAAGCCTGTTACCAGAAAAAGGACATTTAATAAGAACGATTTTCAATTCAAGTCCTGCAAATCTAAGAATAGCAGATCTGAGTTAGTTGCTGAACACTCATTTTAAAAGACAGAGTGGGCAAACCTGGACGCAAAGAAGTAGGCACCACATGCACCGACTAACAACTGCAAAAATGCACAACCATGAGAAAAAAAAGGCCCGTAAACTGATCCACGCATACTCTACAGGCGTAGTAAATAGTGCATATTGAAGCAAATCCGCTTGCGTGCCGGACTGGTAGTTTCACCTACTGCACGCATATATGCGAAGATACGTTTTCATGCCTTCTTCCTTTTCCCCCGCTGTTGTGTGCCTTTGCAGTTGTTAGTCATTGTTCGTGGAGCCTTGACGTTTTTTTGTGTGTGTGTGTGTGTCCGCATTTCTGCACCCTTCCGGAATGACTGCGAAACCAAGCTTGCATTTTAAGCCTGTCACTTAGGTAAAAGTTGGGCTCTACCCCCAACATCTCTACACGAGATCACTTCATCGTCCATCAGATAGGGACTTTATTATCACGCATGGACGCGAAGATTTTTTCAGCGAAGCTTTTTGAGTTACAGATTTTGATGGTGGTAACGTCATGGTTCACAAAAATTCAGGCGGCGACGGGTGCATAGAAATGCGGTCTACGAAAGTCCAGCTACTGATGGTGTATCGGTCGCATGGGTACTTCTAGGCTCTGTTTTTGAACAATTGGTGCTCACTCGATCATATGGGCTCATCGGCGTTCAGTGTCACAGATGCGGTAGTTCAATCTTTCATCGAAGTCACTCGTAATCATCTCACGTTGCCACATTTCTTTGCTGCATTTATTTTATTCTCTCGCACAATGACCATGGTCGTTGTCTGGATCAACAGAAGTGTTGCGCTGGGAGTGTTTCTCGTGCAGAGGTCTAAATCAACGTATAGAAGAAGAAGATAGTGAAGGGAGCATTTCGCATTGTGATGTGATATATAATTTCTAGAACCAGTTGCAAACACTTTTGGGGCTAGTGATACGAGTAAAACTGCGACGTACCCATTACTTCTATATTTGATTCAGGGCTGATGACGATGAGTTATGACTGAGGCCTTCGTCATGGGTTGGAAGATGTCGTTCACCACTCGTGATGCAATTAATATTTTGTGGCACCCATTTACACAATTCGCCTTCTTTGACGCCTGATTGTTGTGGAAAGAGAATTGGTAGTTCAGTTCACATGCACCAAGCTTCACTCTGCTGTAATGTGCTGATTGCGGAACTGCGTCAGGGCGAATCTGCACTGTGCGTGCACACAAATCTTCGTAGATGGAAGACGACGATGATCGCATGTCTTTCGAACATGGTGTAAAATACAAATAAATTGTTTATATCTCACACCATGCTTTCAAATAAGCCCTGTTTCTACTTGTGGTCCTGGCCCATGACAGCTTCGTTATTTCCCACTTGGTCCCACTTCCCCGTTAGAGGAAGGACACCTAATTGTTTCTGTGATGGTGTCTCAATCATTTCTTTTTAAATAAGTACGGTTAGAACTAACCGCGAATGATACCCTAAGGAAGGCAGCCACTGCGGCCGTCAAAGATGTACGACATACCTGTAGTGGAGCCCATGTATATTATGAGCTAAACGAAGTATTGCTCCAAATTCCTTGTAACTCAAGAGAAGCGAAGCTGTCTGACCATTTCAACAAATCATTTTTATTTCAGAGCGGTAGGTTCAATAAGCGGCAAATCTCAAGGGTTAAATGATTAAGTTGCTCTCGGAGATTGAAGCGACGCGAGGGCAAATTCGACATCTCCAATGGACATAAACCGAACAAAAATAAAAACCAAAAACATTCTGATCCAGTATAGGAGTACAAAAAAAGAATAACCATGCAAAACAAGGAGCAGAGGTTAATGTTTTCGATCAGGCAGAAGGCAGTCGCGTCTCTCAAGGCTCTTAATAAAGTTTCACCAGCACCCCACCAGCCAAACTACGCGTCAGAGATGTTGAATTGAGAGAAAACTCATCGGCCTATCACACTGTTTTTGAAGAGGGCGCATTGGGGCTCGGGTGAAGCCTCGCCCCTCCATACACTTTCCACAGGAACAAGCGATTGCCCACTGTATGTGCACTACTATTTCCTCTTGGTCATTTATTCTATTGCGACACGGTTATTCTCATTTCACTCTTTCAAGTTCTGTGGAATTCTCTTCTTTGTCTAGCTGGAAAAGAATTGCATTAAACGTATGCCGCGAATTGGAGTATATGGAGTATAGAAAAAATACTTTCTTGTAACCTCTCGTAGGATAGACGAAATGCTTCTTGAACCAATACTATGGTATTCCTATTTGCTGGTCCAGTAATATTTGCGCGACATTCAGTCAGACATCCAAAGAAAAAAAAAAAGATTGCTGTGAGAACCCAGCCATAGAGACACGGTCTACGATAAAATACGCAATAGTAACCAAATGTTGCTTGTGCTTTAACAGAATATATCTAAATTGCAGATTTATGAGATTTATTGTTGAACGCCATTACCTAGAATACGCTCTTTAGGGTCACATGTGCTAATTCGTGAGAAAGGCCTCATGTTACTTTTATTGGCTATCAAGCTACAGTAACTCAGCTTTTTTGCCGTCTTCCCATTCGTTGCCATTTAATTTGTTTTGGGGAAAAATATACGCAAAATATACGCAAAATATACGCACTGATTGATTAAATACGCCACATTCATAGGTCGAAACCGATTGTTAATTGAAATTACGGAGTTGTTCATGCCGTGCATTGTGCAGGTATTGTGAAAAATACACGTCTCAGTACACCTGTTACGTTTAAGAAATAAAGATATTTAGAAGAATGTAAAAAAAGGTTCATTTTTTATATGTTGCCTTGATAAGGAAGCGTTCGCAAAACGGTTAATGTACAACATCTTATAAGGTGTCATTCTTTTTCACCAAAATTTTTTTTTCTCTATGCCTGTCTTATTTTCCCGCTTTATGACCATAGCGTAAATATGTGCGAGCTGATAGTGAACTGCAAAGAGAAGAAAGATAAAGGGCCCTAATGAAACTCCGTGGTTGCGAGGTGAAAAGTTGTAGCACCTTTTAATTGTCTACATTTTGCGACACTCAGCTATATGCATGTGTAAAGACCTACCTTCGGGCACTCGTTAGAATTTCTCAAGCGGAGTAATTGCCGGCTCCCTAGTGCCAGGCCAAACTACACTGATGCTATATCTTGCTGTCAAGTACTCCACTCCAATATTATCATGCCGCACCAAAAATAAAGAAGAAAGCTGCCGGATAGTGGAGACCCTATTAACATAGGGATCCGATAGGACGAAAGTCGATCATCCAACGATAAGTAGTTAAAGTTCAGCATGGCAATTCAAATTACGTTTTATCGCTACCTGAAGCATTCATTCCCCGTTTCGTCGCTTCAGAGATAGGTGCGGCTAAATGTCGATGAACACAACCTCTCGCTTGCGAGCCTACTTAAGATCCCCACTTTGTCTGGAGCGTGAACGAAGCGAAAATAAACGAAATACGGAAATGGAAGCTCAATTTATTGAAGCTCAGAATTTTCAACCTGCACGCCACGCTAGTATGGTGCAATGCTTTATTGCAAAATGCGCCGACACCCAGGGGGCACTCTTCGTTCCACAACACATAGAAAACAAAAATGTTCATGTTATCCGCCCTGCAAGCAGGGGAAGTGATTTCGGGAGATGCCTGCCGTCGCCAGTGGGCTGTAATTATTCCCGCTGATGGAAACTGCTGAGACACAATTATACGACTAGAGCCCATTGTTCTGTTCGTTTCTATCAAAGCGCCCACGTCAGCGCTTTTACCGTAACTCTTGAGAGACTGAGATAAAGTGGACAACGAAGTTAATATAAGAAAAGCGGGACTGCTGTACTCGCCCCTTCATATGGCTTTTTTTTTTACGCAGAGGATACAAAGATTGCGTAAATTCCTGAACTCTCCACCGGTCTATATTATGTATATTATGAGTTAAATTTCATCATTACTTCCTAAAATTTATGTTCAGGTTGGTAGTGGTGTCCGAATCCAAGACGAAATTCGCAAACGTGCTCAAAATTTTTGCGTAAAGCCACAAACTTGCATCTCTATGGTAAATTCATCTATTCGAAACACCATGCACATCTTGAAATATATCTGAAGAGTGATGGTGCTCTAGTGGTCCGGCGGCAAATAAAGCAGTAAAGAGCAAACGTTTTGCTGTGGGGAACAACGGTGCGCACTGAACGTTTCACCCCTCCCCAAGTTCCACGTGAGAGGAACTCAAACACCTTTGTTCTCATCGGGTATAGAGCTTCATTCTAACGTTTCGTACTTTTACGGAAACAAGAACAAGTGCGTTTGTGTTAAACGTCTCAGTAGCGTTGAAGCGCGTTCAGCCACATTGCCTTCCCGAATAAACCCATCATACCCCGCAAAAGACAAGACTGCACTATGACTGAGTGTGCGCGCGTGTGCTGCCGAATGTGCTGTGTTTATCTCTCTTCCCTCTCTCCTCTCTATCTTTCAGCTCCCCCATCCTCCTCCCATGCGCAGTGTAGCAAACCGGCTGACTATAGGCTGGTTAACCTCCCTGCCGTTCTTTTCCTCCTATTTTCATTCCTTTCAAGAACTGCCACACGCTTCACGGAGAACTGAATAAAACAAAAATGCACATTCTTGTGACCAGGGCTTTTTATTTATTTTAACGGCAGGAATGTTCTCCGCGCTTTCTCAAAAAAAAAAAAAACGCCGCTTGTCTGACGCGCAAGATTTGAACCGATACGTAATATTGAATTCCGACAGGTTATCCCTTATTGACAAAAACAAACAATTTCGAAAGGGTTCAACCACCATAGCTAAAAAATTGACGTTTCACTTTTGTTGTACCGTTTTACAGTGGCACTCTATATTTCGGGAAAACCGTGTGTGTGTGTGTGTGTGTGTGTGTGTGTGTGTGTGTGTGTGTGTGTGTGTGTGTGTGTGTGTGTGTGTGTGTGTGTGTGTGTGTGTGTGTGTGTGTGTGTGTGTGTGTGTGTGTGTGTGTGTGTGTGTGTGTGTGTGTGTGTGTGTGTGTGTGTGTGTGTGTGTGTGTGTGTGTGTGTGTGTGTAGCAGAAAGCCCTCGCTTTCCCAAAGGAGACCGTGTAGGAAAGTGAGGTCTTTCTCCTTCCACCTGCGTCCCGCAAAGCGCGTGGTGACAGCCGTGTAGGCGTGCTCTTCTCAGTATGCTCACGAGACGGCGCTGACATGGCCCCTTCCTTAAACCTTTCCTCTCATATCGTACGGCACTCGCTGTCACTTCCGTTCACGCGTTCAGGGACATCAGCAGCCACCGTCACCAGATCTACCCGGACGTACCTCCTTTCCTTAAAACTTTCCTCTCATATCGTACGGCACTCGCTGTCACTTCCGTTCACGCGTTCAGGGACATCAGCAGCCACCGTCACCAGATCTATCCGGACGTACCTTCTTTCTTCAAAACTTTCCTCTCATATCGTACGGCACTCGCTGTCACTTCCGTTCACGCGTTTAGGGACATCAGCAGCCACCGTCACCAGATCTACCCGGACGTACCTTTTTTCCTTAAAACTTTCCTCTGATATCGTACGGCACTCGCTGTCACTTCCGTTCACGCGTTCAGGGACATCAGCAGCCATTGTCAACAGATCTACCCGGACGTACCTGCTTTCTTTAAAACTTTCCTCTCATATCGTACGGCACTCGCTGTCACTTCCGTTCACGCGTTCAGGGACATCAGCAGCCACCATCACCAGATCTACCCGGACGTACCTCCTTTCTTTAAAACTTTCCTCTCACATCGTACGGCACTCGCTGTCACTTCCGTTCACGCGTTCAGGGACATCAGCAGCCACCGTCACCAGATCTACCCGGACGTACCTCCTTTCCTTAAAACTTTGCTCTCATATCGTATGGCACTCGCTGTCACTTCCGTTCACGCGTTCAGGGTCATCAGCAGCCACCGTCACCAGATCTGCCCGGACGTACCTCTTTTCCTTAAAACTTTCCTCTGATATCGTACGGCACTCGCTGTCACTTCCGTTCACGCGTTCAGGGACATCAGCAGCCACCGTCACCAGATCTACTTGGACGTACCTCCTTTCCTTAAAACTTTCCTCTCATATCGTACGGCACTCACTGTCGCTTCCGTTCACGCGTTCAGGGACATCAGCAGCCACCGTCACCAGATCTACCCGGACGTACCTCCTTTTCTTAAAACTTTCCTCTCATATCGTACGGCACTCGCTGTCACTTCCGTTCACGCGTTCAGGGACATCAGCAGCCACCGTCACCAGATCTACTTGGACGTACCTCCTTTCCTTAAAACTTTCCTCTCATATCGTACGGCACTCACTGTCGCTTCCGTTCACGCGTTCAGGGACATCAGCAGCCACCGTCACCAGATCTATCCGGACGTACCTTCTTTCTTCAAAACTTTCCTCTCATATCGTACGGCACTCGCTGTCACTTCCGTTCACGCGTTCAGGGACATCAGCAGCCACCGTCACCAGATCTACTTGGACGTACCTCCTTTCCTTAAAACTTTCCTCTCATATCGTACGGCACTCACTGTCGCTTCCGTTCACGCGTTCAGGGACATCAGCAGCCACCGTCACCAGATCTACCCGGACGTACCTCCTTCCGAGCAGCCAGTGGTTTGCATGTGGCGATCACACCGCAATCGAGCGTATTCTTAGCAACTGCCAAGCCTTCGACTCAAGCTTATATTTAGAGGAGTGGGAGACGCTTCCATGCAGCCCTGCATCCGAGGATCAGCTAATGACTGTGCAGTGGGACCGCGTGGTAACGACAGGCTCGGCTTGCCGGTCCCTACTTCAGACTGACTCGGGTGCGCGACAGCAGCACGTGTGTTCCACGGATCAAACAAAGTTTTTACAGCGAAAGCGGTTATGTGAGCACAGCAAAGGTCCCATGCGGCGTCGCACTTGTCTGCCGTAGCCGGTGTCCGTAATCACTATCGCACGGAATAAAAAAACACAATGAAAATACCAAGCACACAACGGGATTGAAACCCGGTTCCCTTGTGTGCCATCCCAGTATTCTGCCGCAGAGACACGCTAGTTTTTTTCTAGATGGTATTAATTATAATGCGTATTTGAAATGATAACATATACGTAGTGATATATTCACTCAGCGACAATAATCGTACAATTACTCCACAAACATCGAAGGCTTATGTACATATATGCTCAGCAAGTCCAGAAAAAAAAGAGTTCTTCAAACGGTTGGTAAGGATGAGCACATCATCAAGATGGGGTGCCAGTCTGGTTTGATATCAAGTTATTTGTAAATGCCCTTTAGCTGAAGAGCCATATCCATGAAATGCATATTTAATGCAGTCGTTGGTTCCGCATTTCGGTCTTGCATGTGCTTTTTCCGCAGACTGTGAAGCCACACAAGAAAAAAAAAACATATTAAAGGACACTTCAACAAGACACGTTCGGAGAAGGTAATGGATAGTTCGTGAATTAATGTTAAATATTTTTTTAACGGTTCGTTGAAGAATGTTTCAAAACAAAGTGGCATCTTTGCAGCTAATAAAGTAGTGTTCTATTGTCTCTGGTATGTAAGAGAGACAGCAAATAATATAAAGAAATGAAAATGGCCCTGTTTTGAAACCAAGGTTTAATCGGCAGCGTATCTGTATAAAGTTTATAAAATAAGGTTTTAGTATAAGAAGAAGTATACATCTTGCAGACTCATTTTAGTACATACTGTCCTGGAAGGTTGAAGTAGAATGACCAGTTAAGTGGAGGTGGAAAAACAACGGATAACAAATCTTTATGGAGTTTTTTGCGCGAAACTGTGTGTACGTATTTTATGGAAAATCGGACATTGAGAAACTGGACAGTGATCAGAATTTCCCGCATAAATCCCCATAAACACAGGCGTACCAAGAAATTTGAAGAAGCAATCAAGAGGCGTAAGACATTGACAAATATAATCTGCAAGAAAAATCAAATTATGGGATGGGAACTGTCGATAAAAAGCAGAACCTCGAAACTATTTGCCATAAATATAGACGAAGTAATCCCATCCCTCGATCTATTACAAGACTGACTAGGTTGTTCCATCTCATTGGTTCAAAAGTCGAAGATGAGACGAATGTTGTGAAAGTCCAATGAAAACACTGTATGTGAGATCAAGCGTTGTGAATAAGTAGCAGTACACAGTAAGGCTTTGTAGCTGAAAAAGTATTGCAAGCATCAGCTCTCCCAAAGAAGAAAAAGCGATGCGGAACAAAAGTCTGGGTTCAAGCTTAGGAACGCGCTCTTTATAGCAACTTGAACTGAATCTGTGCGCATCTAGTGGCACACCAAGGTAGGCTGGTAGAATACGAGTCCTGTTAATTCCTGCAAACTTCTCTGGCATACTATCTCAAGATAGAAACCATGATACTAAAGTTTTATATGACCTCAAACAGGCCCCGGATACAACGCCGAATTAGCTTATTGTGAATAACATATTTTCAACAGTTCGTTTGTCCGCCGCGAAAGCTTGCTATGATGCAGATAGACCTTGCCAAAGCTTTTGACCATGTAAGTCAATCTTTTTTTCTTTTCCCATCTGGTACGTGCAAATGTAGGCTTCGCTGGTTGTGCTGGAAAGTGCGAAACTTTGTTACAATGACTGTTCAACTCGACTATTGGCCACCTGTCAAAGCGAGCACCTATTCACTCTTCTGTAAAGCAAGGCTGCCCTATATCCCCAATGCTGTTTGCACTTTATCTTGAACAGCTATGCTTCAGCGCAATTCAATTGAATAGTATTCACGGCTTCAATATATTAGGCAATAAGGAAAAGGTATTGGCTTATGCAGACGACATAACTTTTTTTTTGTTCGCAGAGCCACGCCGACGCTTGGAACTCCATTGAAAACTTGGCTTAGGCAGGATTGACGCCAAGAAATAAATCGCGTTAGTACGAGTAATAAAGGATTTTAGAACAGCAAAGGAACATCCAGGGGTCAAACATTGCGTAACGAGTGGGTCGTCCAATGCTCCAACCTATTACGAAAGCTTGATCTTGATCCCCTAATAATTATGACGCCTACCCCTTTCAGTCATAATTCTTCATCGTCAGCCACTGCATAAAAGATTTACAAAATATTTCTTGCAAATGAGCAGCGGGTACCACGCTTCTGCAATAAATAATGAAGAATAGCACAATAAATGATGACCTACTACACAATAACATGACTATTTTTGGAGTAGTGGGTACCCACCAAGTGTGCTTGTAGCAGTTATCAAAAGAGTAGAAAGGACTCTGAAAGGCTGCTCTTCCAACTTTCGCTGTGACTGTGCTGCGTGGAACGCGCAAGCGTGGCATTTTTTTTTAACAATTCAAATAGTAAACCCTTACCTTGTTCTTTTTTTTTCATGCTGGGTACCCACAGTGTGCTAAGAAGTCCATGATATAACATTGTGGCTGCAAATTCTGTGAGATGCCTCTTGGGAAGGGTGGGAGTTGTATCACTGTATTGCATCAACATGGCAGCCAGGAGCATGCCTTAGTTGTCTTAGTGAAGAACAGGAACTTAGTGGACATCTTAAATGACAAAAAAAAATTGGGGCGCAATACAAAGCAGGAACAAAAGAAGAGAAAGACGGCACAGTTGCACGCACACTAGCAGTAGGAGGGTTGTGATCTTGACTTATTGAAGAGGCCACACATGACTTACAATAAACTGTTGTAGCACAGAAAGGCGGGCGAGTTGGAACTTATCCATAGTGGGCAGCGCACAAAAGGAAACACACAAGAGAAGGAATCAGGACAAGCGCTGGTCTAACAACTGAAAGTTTTATTTGAAAGAAAGCATATATATACATGTGTACACAGAAAATCATGTGCTACGCAAGATTACATCCGATCAATGAAACCAATCTCCTGTTCAGATAAAGAAACAGATGGCTGGCTAACGCAAATGCCAACACTCTTCGCCATGTGGTAAGCCTCAGCAATCTCACGTGTCCTTTGATTATGATGGCGGTCGATGATTGCGGTTTGCTCAAACGAAGGAATACAACCGCAATCGCGGCAATGGCTGGCGAGGTGAGACGGAACCCCACCCTTTAAAGAATTTTCATGCTCCCGTAGCCTAATATTAATACATCTACCGGTCTGTCCTATGCAGACACTCCCGCACGAGCAAGGAATTTTATAGACTACACCGGTCGAACATGCGGTATACTTCTTAACGTGCTTGATTGAACAAGTGTTATCAACCGCCCACGTAATACCCTTTACGCGTCTTTGAATCTTGCCACATAAGCTACCCAATTTATTTCCACCTGAAAAAACAACATCAACACCATATTGCCCCCCAACTTTCTTTAATCTATGTGAAATGGAATGTACATAGGGAATCACTGCAACACGCTTTTGCTCGCGTTGAGAGGTTGCTGGTAGGTTGGTGGGCTGCGCGTTACTTTTTACTTTCTTTAGCAAACGCTCGGAAGCAGAAACGAGAAAGGCGGTGGGAAAACCCGCTGTCTTAAGCCGATCACACTGATTACGAAAGCTTTCCTCTGTGGCATGGAAACAGGATTTTGCGACAGCTGAATGAAGGCATGAAGTGACTATACCATTTTTTACCAGTTTTGAATGAGCAGATTTAAAGTTTAGGAGGGGTTTAGCCGATCTGGGAGCGTATAACCAACAGACATGCGCGTCCTGGAATCGCAATGTTAGGTCAAGGAACTGAAGCTCATTTTTTTCATTGGGGACTTCACACGTAAACTGAAGACCATGCCCCCTTTCCCTAAAAGCCTTGAGAATGTTCACCTTATCATGTAAGCTAGTGACACTATCCAAAAAAACCAAGTAATCATCCACATACCTAAATATACGTGTACCCCGACCCTCAAACTCTCGTTCTAGATCGCGATCAATTCTACTCAACAATATGTCACTTAGGACCGGGGCAACTCTGGAACCTATGCATACACCTGAGGCCTGAACAAACAAATCCCCTTGCCAAGAAACAAAAGTAGAATCAAGATAAAAACGAAGAAGTTCAAGGAAACTTTGAACAGAAATACCACATTTGTCAACAAACCGCGTTTCTTCATTTAGTTCAGTGATAGTTTCCTTAACACATAGTAACAGAAAATTATGCGGCAGTGAGTAGAACAGGTCCTGAACAGTCTGCCTTCAGTGTCGATGTTCAGGACCTGTTCTACTCACTGCCGCATAATTTTCTGTTACTATGTGTTAAGGAAACTATCACTGAACTAAATGAAGAAACGCGGTTTGTTGACAAATGTGGTATTTCTGTTCAAAGTTTCCTTGAACTTCTTCGTTTTTATCTTGATTCTACTTTTGTTTCTTGGCAAGGGGATTTGTTTGTTCAGGCCTCAGGTGTATGCATAGGTTCCAGAGTTGCCCCGGTCCTAAGTGACATATTGTTGAGTAGAATTGATCGCGATCTAGAACGAGAGTTTGAGGGTCGGGGTACACGTATATTTAGGTATGTGGATGATTACTTGGTTTTTTTGGATAGTGTCACTAGCTTACATGATAAGGTGAACATTCTCAAGGCTTTTAGGGAAAGGGGGCATGGTCTTCAGTTTACGTGTGAAGTCCCCAATGAAAAAAATGAGCTTCAGTTCCTTGACCTAACATTGCGATTCCAGGACGCGCATGTCTGTTGGTTATACGCTCCCAGATCGGCTAAACCCCTCCTAAACTTTAAATCTGCTCATTCAAAACTGGTAAAAAATGGTATAGTCACTTCATGCCTTCATTCAGCTGTCGCAAAATCCTGTTTCCATGCCACAGAGGAAAGCTTTCGTAATCAGTGTGATCGGCTTAAGACAGCGGGTTTTCCCACCGCCTTTCTCGTTTCTGCTTCCGAGCGTTTGCTAAAGAAAGTAAAAAGTAACGCGCAGCCCACCAACCTACCAGCAACCTCTCAACGCGAGCAAAAGCGTGTTGCAGTGATTCCCTATGTACATTCCATTTCACATAGATTAAAGAAAGTTGGGGGGCAATATGGTGTTGATGTTGTTTTTTCAGGTGGAAATAAATTGGGTAGCTTATGTGGCAAGATTCAAAGACGCGTAAAGGGTATTACGTGGGCGGTTGATAACACTTGTTCAATCAAGCACGTTAAGAAGTATACCGCATGTTCGACCGGTGTAGTCTATAAAATTCCTTGCTCGTGCGGGAGTGTCTGCATAGGACAGACCGGTAGATGTATTAATATTAGGCTACGGGAGCATGAAAATTCTTTAAAGGGTGGGGTTCCGTCTCACCTCGCCAGCCATTGCCGCGATTGCGGTTGTATTCCTTCGTTTGAGCAAACCGCAATCATCGACCGCCATCATAATCAAAGGACACGTGAGATTGCTGAGGCTTACCACATGGCGAAGAGTGTTGGCATTTGCGTTAGCCAGCCATCTGTTTCTTTATCTGAACAGGAGATTGGTTTCATTGATCGGATGTAATCTTGCGTAGCACATGATTTTCTGTGTACACATGTATATATATGCTTTCTTTCAAATAAAACTTTCAGTTGTTAGACCAGCGCTTGTCCTGATTCCTTCTCTTGTGTGTTTCCTTTTGTGCGCTGCCCACTATGGATGACTTACAAATTAAGCCCATGGTACGGTTTCTCTCACGTGAAAACAGAAATGCTTTCCACATTACGCGAAATATTTGTGAATTCACATTGTTGTGCGCATGTGTGATCATTACTCCTTTTGCTCCTGTTTTGTACTATAAGCCCCATTTTTTCGTTTAATATTAATCATTACCAACTATCCCCTAAGGCTGTTTCGCTACAATACCTTGGTGAGCAACTGAAGGCTGTATAATCAGCCCAGCGTGCGCGCAGTGCCTTGAGCTCTTCCGCTTTATTTTGGTCTTTATGCATTTACATAACCCCTCCCAAATATCTCGCGTATCGAATTTTCCTTTCTTTTCACGGTCGCAAGTTAGAAATCCTGTTACTAGGCAGTTTGAACTTGGACCACCTAACGCTATTTTTTTATTTGTTCTAGGGTAAGTTTACTGAGCTAGGATTTTTTATAATACTTTTGAATTTTGCTTTCTTTCTGGACCTCACTTCAGGAGCCCGGAAAGAAAGACCGATAACCAAACGAGAGAAAAAGAAAAAAAAAAGAAGCCATAGTAATGAGATCATCGTAATCCGTTGTTATTCAGTCAGACAAAGACTGAAACACACAAAAAAGGTTGCTAAGTTTTTTTCTTTTCCACTCATTCAGTAAAGCATTGATTCCTCCGGCACGTAGTTCTTTTATGCACGCGTTTTCAATTTATCGTTTCATATATAGTTACGAGGTCCGAATGAATTAAGCGACTTGGCATCATTGAATCAGATTGGCGAAGTGACATTTAAGAGCTGTACACCCCACAATTCGCTGACGCATCGTGTGAGAACAGGGGATAAGGATGCGGAGCTACCTACCCACGCGTACTCGATTCTTTTAAGGCAAAACGTTCAACGCGCACACAAGAGGGCGACGCGAGAGGCTGACGTAGGCACCTTCGGCGACGCCATCGAAATGCGCATTTCTGATCCCATCGCCAGGATGATATCGACCCCAGCGCTTCCTCTCTCTCTTCATGACCGAAGCAATATGCATCGAAACGACAGTACGCATTGATTCCGTGCGTTTCTGTCATCTTTCTTATTTTGTGACGCGCGCGGTCATGGTTATTTCTGGGAAATATTCTGTCCAAGGAACTTTTCTTCCTAGACAGGATGAGTGACAGGTTGTGCCGTGGAGAGAAACGGTGTGGGAGGTTAAATAAAATAAAGTATTGAAAATTTACAAGGGTATGAATCCCTCTTTTTTTGGGAGGGGGGGGGAGCTAGGAGAATGATTGAATAGACTATGTGGGAAATTCTCGGTCTTGCTTCTTGCGTGATCGTGTGCTTGAGCCCACTGGTGCTCCATCATACCCTTCTTTCCCGTGGCATTTTTCAAGGTCACCTTGACTTATTTAAGTGATTGTCAGACGGAAATACACATGTCAGATCAAACAGAGCACTCTACCGTCATGTATAGCTCCCTTTTGGCAGCCATTTACACAAACTGAACGTAACAGTAACCCGATAAAAAATAAGAATTGAAAGCTGGTGTGATCTCCGATGTCCGGATGCCTGTTTATGCAAACGTTGCTTTGTCAGGTTAGGAGAACAGTAAATTAAAATACGTGGTATGTACAACGCACATGTATCATTGTTTATAGATATGATGTGTTGTGTAAGAGTCTTGATTCGTTTTATTTTAGTATACATGAATTTCTGCAGACACACAGCACGGAGGAACATCAGCTACTCATTTTTATTCTCTCCCCCCCTCTCTCTTCCATTCCTCCGCAGCTGTATGAATCTCGTTCGGCTGGTGCCATTCTCAACTGAAAGGAAATGTGTTGCGCTGTTTTCCTTTATACAGTAAGAGATGAAAATGGGAAAGGCCGGAAAGTTAAAAAGATTGATTGATGATGATTGATATGTGGGGTTTAACGTCCCAAAACCACTATATGATTATGAGAGACGCCGTAGTGGAGGGCTCCGGAAATTTAGACCACCTGGGGTTCTTTAACGTGCACCCAAATCTGAGCACACGGGCCTACAACATTTCCGCCTCCATCGGAAATGCAGCCGCCGCAGCCGGGATTCGAACCCGCGCCCTGCGGGTCAGCAGCCGAGTGCCTTAGCCACTAGACCACCGCGGCGGGGCTTAAAAAGATTGATTGATATGGGGAGTTTAACACCCCAAAACCACCATATGATTATGAGAGGCGCCGTAGTGGAGGGCTCCGGAAATTTCGAGCACCCGGGATTCTTTAACATGCACCCAAATCTGAGCACATGGGCCTAGAACATTTCCGCCTCCGTCGGAAATGCAGCCGCAGCCGGGATTCAATCCCACGACCCGCGGGTCAGCAGCCGAGTACCTTAGCCACTAGACCACCACGATGGAGTGAAAGTTAAAAAAAAGAGTTAAATCTAGTTTGCGTTTCTATACTAAGGGGAAGTAGGAAGAGAGAAACACGACGAAAAGTGGAGAGACGAAGCAGGCTTTAACACAAAGCAATTCACAATTTCAAAAATTAAAAAAAAACAAATTCGGAAGATCCCGCATTCCATGGGAATCGATGTCATGTGAAGCATGCCCAGGAAAGTGACTGTGGTGTAATTCATTTATAGAGTGAAACGTTACAAAATGACGCGAACGGTATGTAAAAATGTTACACGCACATGCATGTTGCCAGGAGTATTATTTTGATGTACTCGGTTTATACCCAGAAAGACTGAGAACAATACTCGGCGCAGATCGCGCCTCAATGTTCGAGAACCTTCACGTTTCTTGTAGATGAGTTTGTTCAGATTACGCTCGGGACAAAAACACTCAAGATTTTTCCGTAGCTTGCACGACAGCTACTGATAAGGCTATAGAAAGTTCGAGGTGCGAGGTATAAAATACGGCGTGTCACGACAATGATCAGATGATCAACGGGTGACGTTCTGTTCGCTGCTATCAGTGCTAATGTGCGTTGCTGTAATCTGACTATCAGTTTACCGGCCACAAGTTCGGACAAATAAAGAGTTTCATTTTAGACAAGCAGTTCTATTCCTTTATCAGCGTTACAACCCCAAGACAATATGCTGAAGAGGCGCATATGTTTTATCTCACCAGTCGTTTACACTTGCGTAACGATGCTAACGGTAACACGGTCATTAAGAACATCTGAAGTGGCCCACAGGTGTGTATAGCGCTTGTGCTTGCGATGACGGTAACCAGTGCTACGTAGACCATTTCTGCGGACGGTGCTTAAGTATAGAACCGACATTAACACGACGTGACGCTTGTATACCACAGTAGTCTATATGTAACATTTATAAAATTAGATAGCCAGCATTGTAATCACAATTGACGTTTCTGCAATATTACGCCACACATTTTTTAAAGTAGTTTTGAGACGTAATGTGGCTCTGTAATAAAATGCTTGATTTCCCCAAAGAATGGAAGGGTTTGATTACTGCTATGATTCAGATAATTATTTGCATTTCTATAGGGTCAGCACTGCCCGATGTCAGTTTTTCTCAACACTCTCAAATTCTAATTACGAATGTCTGTTCCCGCCGTTCCTTGATAAACTCCCATACCACATGCACTTCGTGGTATACGGACATTCGTAACAGTGCCTGGAGGAAAAGATAGGACGTCGAACGCGGCGGAGTTCATGTCACGTCATGACTAGCAAAACATATTTGTCAAAAACTTTTACCTTCCTATGCTAATTTTGGTCTAACCCCAGTTAAAGATGTGATCCCGAGATCACCCAGACCTAGGCGGCCAGATATACAGACGCATGGATAGAAACATTGAAAGTGCTTGCAGCCCGATAAGCAAGTGCTTCGCATATAATAAACTATATGCGTCACGAAAATGGGCTTAACGATTCGATATGAACTTATACTTACTTTGTCCTCCTTTTCTATCTCGAATGGCGGAAAGGGTACGAAGCACGCACACACAATCTCTAAGGTAGGCATTTGCGACTATCAGGAAGACGAGGCCAAATGTGTAAGCCTCGTATTTTCGTATATAAAACCGCAAGTATAGCAGAGTAGCGCATAATGGTTCCTCGCATCTCCGTTCGGCGTGTGCGGTCACGAAGGGCAAAATGACGTCGAATGTTCAATTTCACCGCAGCAAAGGCAACTTTATAGATACGATGTCGTTGCCCACGCTCGACTTATTTCCGTGATTGCTTTTTTTTAACAGTCAAGCAGCTGTTCATGATAGTGAATTACCAATAGTTCTTTTTCAGTGCTCACCAGTGTTACCGCACGTGCAATAGTCTTACGGCGGCGGTCACTGATTGGGTGGCTTATGTGGCCAAAGCGCACTCACCTGATTGTTGACCATACGTGTGTGATGTTTCCTTGAAACGCCTTCGCAGACAAGTAGCCCGTAGATTACGTTCAGGTGAGAGGCCATGGGCATGGTAAAAAATAATCGCAAGGTTCTCGCTGTGTGGCAGCAAATATACTGTGTGTCAGCAAGCGAACCACTGAAGAGACGAAGTAACCAAGCTTTATGGAAGCGTACACAAGACAGAACAACAGACGCACGCTGGGACTGGCAACAAGTTTAATGAAACAACCCCACATGATGTTCGGAGGAATATCAAGTGCCCATGTGTCACAGAAAAAAACACGTTTAATTCCAAAGGCGCAGTATGACATCTAGTGATCCTATTTTTCTAAATAAGTGATTTTTTTCTTTGATATTGATAGCAAAAATACATTAGTGGATTTGTTGGTACCATATTTTCATATTTGATACATTTTAGTTACTTCTCCTTCGTCTTGCGTGGTTGCCTTGCGAATAACATGCATACTCTTCAGATCAGGTGAACAGCCACACACACGGTAATGAGCAAGCAAATTTGCCCCTGCTCGTGAGGTAAGAGATGGTTCATGCTCTTGCGGACATGTCCAGCGTGTTGGGTTACTTCATTTTTCTAAGTATGTACCAACAGATTCTTCTACGAAGTCTTTAGCTGTTCGAACATCACAAGAATCAGAAAGATTGGGTGTTAAAATTGGCTCCGCTGTAAAACTTTGTGGACGCGACTCCACAAGTGGATGCTCTTTTGGTCAGATCCTAGCCACAAAATCGCACTAAATACATTATACCTTGTGTTCGATTTGGGTTCATTTGAATCAATTTAACATTTTTCTAGCTGAGTTCACAATTAACTCCGTCGCTTTTAGTCGATTTATAGGGCATTTAATTCATGTTATTTCTAAGTTCGTTCACATTATTAGAATTTCGTTCACATATGAGCCGCTAATCGACGCATGTCCTGCGCTGATCCCGACAGAGGTTGACGACAATGATGCTCCTGAACACTGTAAATTCTTGCCCGCGTCGTTTTCTTCACGCACATTGTTTGCCAGAACATATATTCATATACTGCTTCTCTTTCAGGGTGCAATCTTGGACAACGCGTAAAAAAAATTAGGCTTCCCTTAAGCTTCAACTTTAAGAGTTGAACGCGATAGTGATATACTGTCCCTAGTGTGTAGTTCAAACACTTAGTGCATGAAATCTTTCCGAAATCGCTATGCACCCACTACGGGGCCTTATAGAAATACGTGCAGTAACGTGTGGGCTCTGTGTAGTCGGTGACCAGCTTTAAACCATGAAGTCGTTATGATAATTCCATGTTCTGACGCCAGATGACAATGTGTGCTTGTAGCACGGATTATTACTGTAATGTTTCACGTCAAATTGTGTAGAATGTATGCAGGACACGTGTGTTTGTTAAGCATGAAAGATGCCTTCACAGCATTTCTAAGCAGAAGTTATTTTCGCTGTTTTCACAAGCTGTGTGGAAGAACAACCACTTACTTAGCAAACGACTCGGGTTCTATCCACACATCGGACCCAGAAATAAATTTATTTTTTTTATTTGCATTGTTCTAAATTTTTCCGTCTCGCAAGAGGTGATTATTTTCGGCTCACAACCAACGACGCCGAAACCGACGCTGGAATCTCTGCGAAACGAGCTCTTTCACGCTATCACGCTATTAGGGTAGCGGCATTCCGCTCGTGACTGGCTGATAAGAACACTAACATCACATCTCACCGTGTGCTTTTTTCGCGTGTGACTAGTGGCTTCACCGACCTATGTGCGACTCTGCTCCATGCGGGATCATATGCAGGGATACTACGGAAAGCATGGCTGACCATGGCTCCACCCACACCACGTGTTCGAGGATTTTTCAAAAACACAACCTACTCGCCTAACTTATTGCAGTCTTAAATGTTGCACAAACCAAGCAGTATCGATGAACATCACGCGTTGAAATGAGAGAAGCAATAGAAAAAGGGATTTCTATAGAGGAAAAATCACAAACACAATTCCTCGTCGCAAGTTCACTGGCTAAAGTTCACACGGGGATCGTTGCTGCATGAGTTAGGCAAAGCGCGGGAAACGCGTGCGCAAAGTTAGGTGCACGGCGCAAAAGTGCGATAACGAGAAATTCCGGACGAGTGCGTCAGGCGTAGGTTGGTAACTGCCGGTTAGCCGCTGATAAGCACGTTCGGTAAACACTCGACTGCACTTCACAACGTTGTCTTTCTGTATTCATTATTTAACCCACGCGGCAGGGAGCGATTACTTTTTTCCTCACCATTACAGTCTCTGTTTTCTCTCTTACGCTCGAGTCATTTTTCTTCTGCGAGAGAAAGTATTGTACATTTTGAAACTATCGCCCTTATTTGGGTTCTTATCACATGCGAATTTTGAAGAAACATCCCAATTGTATAAAGTTTGACTTACTTTGGGATTGGTGGCCGCGTTGTTGTTGAACTAGGAAAAAAAAAGAAGCATCACATAACGCAGGTTACTGCGTACAAAAGTCGGGCTGGTTCTGAGAATTGTGCAAAAAATAAAACAAAAACAAAGTAATTCGCGCACTGTTAGGGGCACATTCGCATTCGCGAGAGCAAATATTAGGAACCATGCGTGATTGCTAAATGGTCGAAACTTCTTTTTTGTTAGGTGGATATCCGACAGGTTGTTTTGTGAATTAACGTTTTCTTGGCAAAGCGTACTCGACGTGCTTGATAAACCAGCGTCGCGTACAGAGCCACTCAGTTTGTACAAACCCGTTTATCCACATCGTAATGACCGGCTTAAAGTCAGAGTTGCATAGCCAGCTTCGCACAACCTTGATTACCTCCTCTCTCTCTCTTTCTCCACACACACACACACACACACACACACACACACACACACACACACACACACACACACACACGCACACGCACACGCACACGCCGCGCACACACACACACACACACACACACACACACACACGAATATATAAACTGTATTTAGAAACACATACTTTTTTCCAACTTGTTTTACGGCCACCGAAGCAGACTTCTGGATTCCACTCGTCGGACGTGGGAATGAAAAGTTCGAGCAAGCGTGAAACAGTGAAACACTTTTAACTAAATAAAATAAAAAGGAGATTGCCTACATTTCAGCCTTATACCTCACGAGGAGCAGAAACTTCAGTTTGATCGATTACACCGGCTGCGGCTGAGTGAACTCCCTCAAACGCGACTATACGCCAGTTTAGATCGATAAAAGCGCTGTTCAGCGATGCCTCTCTGAACGCCGCGCGAAAGGCTAAATTTAACTCCAAATGCATGGTGCATGACGCGACCACTGCGACATATATGTGATAAATGTGCGATAATGGAATGGCTTCTTTCATCCTCTGCATAGCGATAGCTATGTGGAACACGTGGTTTGAAACACTGCGACGATATAAACGATACAAGTGTTAGACGGTTTCGTTGAATGCATTTTTATGAAATGGCCTCTGCCAACTAAGATATTTCAAATTGAATAGAAAGAAAAAAAATTACGAGAGGGGTGTGGCGCCAAATATTAAAGCATTAATTTCACTGCCTCTGGAGGGCAAGGCACGAGTGCGTAGGCTCGGCCAACATGTAGTTTAGAACAAGGGAAATGTTATGTTAACGTAGATGTACGGAATGCACTGGCTGTCAAATAATGATTGCGCCATTCACTTGACAAATGACACGACCCTTCACATTTTGTCAAGACAAAGGCTCAGTGTTTATTCGGTAGTTTAATATCTTGTGCGCCAATAAACAAGAAATCAGTTTGAAGTTGAAAAATTGCAAGATGGAGGCTTTTATTTTTGTTTGTGTAGTTTATAGAAGAAAATATGAAAACATCACAATATAGCCGGTGGTCTTTCTCAAACTACCTCACTTTTTTGCGTACAGAAGAAACATTTTTTTTACTTCAAAGAAAATTAAGAGAAAATATCTTTGACTCACTTTTGGTGTCGACATGGATGAGACCATACGCGACATGGATGAGTCCTGGATGAGATCTGGATGGAGACTGTACGTGAAGTGACGTGCGCAATAATATCGCGAAAATATTTGTTGACTACGTTTTGACGCGAAGTTTTCATTCTGCTTTTTCTTTGTTTTCTTCACATGCCATAGTGAAAAATAACGCGTGGTATATCATGGTATACTTACTTGAAAGGCTGGCTGTTTCTCGATTCGGTGGCGAGCTTTGTGCATAACCTACAGTGAAAACAAATGAATCATCATCATCATCATCATCATCATCATCATCATCTCCGTCTCTTGAACGTGTTGAGCTCTGTGCCTTGTACTGAAGGCACCTTAGAGGAACGCAGATAAGATGGATACAAGCGTCACGTAGTAGGTCTTTCTCAGGCTATATGCTCTACCTCACTCATCCATGGGGCAGCGGGCGAGTGAGCTCTTGACGGTTGTGCCAGACACGCAGTACCCCAGCTGGCTGGCTATCCCACCCTACCGCCACACCCCTCTGGTGATCACCAAGACCATTGGCGGCATCAAAGCGAAGGCGCGCACCCCGCTGGCAGCGATGCAGCAGGAGTGCTCCGCCCTCCTTCACGAACAGCTGAACGGCCGGCTGCTTGTTTACGTCGACGGGTCAGTGCTTCGCGACGGCTCCGCGGCCGCCGCCTGCGTTGTGCCATCAGTCGGCGCGGTTCTCAAGTGCCGCCTCCCCTCCCTCGCCTCCTCCACTGTGGCGGAACTCGCCGCTATAAATTTGGCAGCCGATTTCCTGAGTGAGCGGGCACCCATGAGCGCTGCAGCCATCATCTGCGACTCCCGGGCGGCCTTGGCCGCGATCTCGCGCGAGGAAGACGGCAGCCTCCTTGCGCAGAGAGTTGCCCGGAAGCTACACGCCGTGCAGCAAACGGGCTGCGACCTTTCGCTGCACTGGGTGCCTTCGCACATCGGAATACCCGGCAACGAGGCGGCCGACTGTGCCTTGAGGGATGCGCACGACCCCGACACCGGCGTCACCAACTTCGTGTGCTCCGCGGATGCCGGCCGTCTCCTCACCGCCCGCTACGTGCGCGAGCGTCATCCCGACCCTCGCGTAGCAGCTGGAAAGCCGCCGCGGCGGCTCCCTCTCAAGGGACTCCCAAGACGAGACCGCGGTTTCCTTCTCCGTCTCCGCACCGGAGACAACTACACCGCCGAGCGAAAACATCGGCACTCCGGGCGTGGCAGTCCATACTGCATGGACTGCGGCGACCTGGAGACTCTGGACCACCTTTTGCTTCATTGCCCGGCTGGTGACGCGAGCAGACAGGTGATGCTCGCAACGTACGGAGCTCTCGGCCTGCCTCGGACAACAACTGAGCACCTCTTGTTCCCGAACAGTGGCCGCGCGCATATCAAGCGTGCCCTTTCAGCGCTGCTCGACTTTGTAGACGGAAGCGGACTGCGTGAGCGAATTTAGAGAATTCGCGCCCCGTGATTTTGGTAGACGATCTGTGCGTCCCCCCCTTCCTTTGCTCGCTCTCTCCTTTCTCTTTCCTCTCTTCGCTCAAGTCTATTATCCCCCATTCCCCTTCCCATGTGAACCACTGCTGAGGTGTCGCACTTAGCTGCAGACAGTTGCGGGGTTCACTTTTCTTTTCTTTTCCAATTTTAAGAACCACTTCCCCCCCCTAGTAGGTCTTTCTGCCCATACGAGTTTTTGTTGTTTTTTTCACAAGCTCTACAGCAAGATCATTGACAACTAGGTAAGGGACCTCCTATGCTCAGCCCTGTACGAGAGGAATTGTAATTAGGTATTTGTAAATAAGACTGCAGTGTAATTAAGTCTGCATAACCTTCAATTCATGTTAAAGTATCAAAGGTAGAACCCCAATGGTCCGTCCTCCTCGTTTTTATTTTCCACTCTAGTTTGAGCTTGGCGTTTCATTTATTTAAATATATCATGGCGCACTGTCACCTTCTGCTGTAGGCTGACCTATTTGCTATTTCTTGCGAAATCTTCAAATCTCACGTCAATTCTGAACATGAAGTGACGTCTAGCCTTCAGAATGCAATAGTTTAGCGCGTTATAAGTGTTGTAAGTTGGCCAATTTTTCAGGTTGCGCTTATATTTTTTTCTTTACAGCGCCCTTGCTGATACAACAGTCACATTTCGGCATGAAAAATGGCACATTTGCAGTGATAAAATAATTACAAAGCTACAGTAAGGTGTCCCCGTAGATTTTACGGCTTGTGTAAGTCTCAGTAACACGTTCACTCACCACTTATACAAACGAGATTGATGTAACGCGTGCTCAGATAAACTTAAACGAATGTTACTCGATAGCTCGATAGTTTGCACAGCTGCCATGACTGTACTGGAGGAGCAGATGCATGTTCAACTTCCCATTATTATAATACAGACTTGATCTCACAGAAAAAAAAACTGTTGAAAAAAAAGTGGTGGAAAATTTATTGGAGATAAATAAAGAAAGTCGGTCAAGTTAAAAACCACGTCGCATCTGCATGGACTGTGCCATGCTGTTTCACTACGAGAATTAGCGGTGCTTACCGATAAAATAATTAGATGCATACGACATGCATGCGAAGCTGTGTCAGAGTATCATGCGTAACGGTGACGTAGCACATGTAAAACGAACAAAATTGTGTCAACTTTACCAATTACAAGCTACTAAATATGAAAGTGTTCTGGCACACAGGTATGCGGCTTGCTTATGCCTTGCAGCTTCCGCCCTCTAGCAGCCAGCTTATGGGATAAAGTTCACATGGTATTGATACCTCCTCACAAAATGCGCAGTAGGAAAGAACAGAGAGGTGAGCGCAGACTCAAAACTTTCCTTTCCCTCTTTCCTGGTGTCCTGCTCTGCAGTTCGTTTGATGATACCGTACCAACTCACCCAACTTTCAATGTAATTGCAGTGTCATCACTGCTATGTCCAAGAAACGCTTTTAGTCCGCTGTTTATTTTTCCGTGAACTTGTGCCGCATTGTCGCCTATATTTGTTTTCCTATGGCATTTGACCTATGGCACACTAGCTCGTTGAAAGAGCATGCTTTCCGCGAACGGTGTTGCGCTCGTTTGGTGAGAGCACAACCCACGATTCCTGTTGGAGAATGAACGAATAGTGAGAGAAGACGAAGCCGGAAGCCGGGCGAGGAGAAATGATTAGGGCCGGCAGTGCATAAGAGACAACATCGCACTCGCCCAGGCGCAAGAACAATAACAAAAGTAGCAAGCGTGCGCGACGTAATGGCGACACCGGAAGCTGGAACACACACTCCGAAAGAAGACAGTGCTCCTTCAAAACGGTGCCCGCGTATACACAAGTATGTGCCGTCTTTTCCTCGCTTTTGTTTATCCACGCTTTGCGTGTCAGCTTTGATCTTCTTACACTTCCTTGCCTATAGCAGTCAGTGCTTGTTTACAGTTCCTGGCAACGCTTGATTACCCCGTGGTAGTTAGCTTCTTTCTTTTCTTTTGTTTCCTTTCTTCTCTTTTTTTTCTTTCCTTTTCTTTCTTCTCTTTCTTTTCTTTCCTTTCCTTTCCTTTCTTTCTTTCTTTCTTTCTATAGCCATAGCCGCTAATGTATCTTGCAATGCCTCAGCGGCAACATATCTCTTGTTTTCATCTGGATAGACTACGTCGAGAGGAGAGTTGCTCCAGTTGCAGGAAAAAATAGGGCCCAAGAGATAGAGAATACAAAAATAGACAGCGTTTATGATGGCAGGTAAGTGTACGGTGGTAAACGGACAACATCAACGACAGGCCTTACTATAAAGCAGTCTTTTTAGTAAAGACCAAAGTGCTTTATGCCTTTCCATGATTTATTATTTTTTTTGGAATGAGGAGTGGGGGGGGGGGGGGGGCTCACTGTTACAGCTTCTTTCTTTCTACTTGCAGTCTTGTCTTAGCATTGCAGCCATCAATTCCCTACAGCGAATTCGTTGTTTCGTCGAGAAAGGAGGAAGGAGGCAAAGATAGCTCCCTTGCTTTCTCGATACCTTGAGAGAAAGCTTTCTTTGGGGAAATGGTGCGTGTATTTGCGATGAGCGGTATAGTATAGTCAAAAGGGCAGGGGAGGGGAGAGGGTGCTAAACGCGGAACGTGCTTGCGTCAAAAACAAATTAAGCAGAGTAGTTAGAATACTTTAAGAAATGCGCATCAGCTCCGAGGGCTTTTCGCTGGCTTGACGATCTTATAAGTGTCTCTGCAGTGTGTTCATTTAAAAAAGTCTCTCTATAGAATACTTCATGGTGACAGTTTTAAAATTCCCGTTATGCATGTTTGACGTTTCTTTTCTACTTTCGTACGCACTTTTCTTTTTTGTAGTTTTTGAAGGCTGCCAAATATGCATTTTGCATCTCCTCCAACATTCTTGCATGTATAGGCTATAGCGTCTTTGCTGTAGCTACAGACCAGTGTCATACTTCGGTTATAAGCCGCAAGGTGTAGTCAACAGGCGAGTACATGAGTTCTCCGATGGGTAGTAGAAGAGTGAGGATAAATCAGGGTTTATCCGGAATACTGCAATGAATTTTTGGGTTCTCAGAGGTTCCACATACTTGTAGTAATGGCAGTGCTCACACTAAGCGCTGTTACTACCTGCAACTTAAGGTGAGCTGGCCAAATTTGAAGTTGTATAAAAATACATGAACAATGTTTGCATATATTTCTCGTTGATCTCTCAAATACGAGGACGGATTGAGTGAATTGAAACTTTATTGAAAATGTTCACCGGTAGGAAGCGGGGTACGAACGTAAGCACTCCCGCCTACAGGTGACGGCCTGGGATTTGTGAACACGATGACTGCCTTGATGTGATGGACGACCTACACTTTATCGGCGAGGTCATGGCTGAGAAGGGCCGCCTCCTATCCCAGCCCGCGCCTTGAGAGAGCCGTGTACATCTACCGTATTTGTAGGAGATTGTTGCTGCTGCCACGCACTGGTGGAGGTCCACGGTGTGCTCTACGTCTCTCTGCCTTCACACACCTTACACCTGTTGATTGTTTAACGTTTAAAAAAAATGCAGCTTCACCTTATAGTGATGACAAGATTGAAGGAAGCGTGGAGCTGCTGGAGAGCCTTGTTTGTTTTTATTCGGATTCTTTTTCCTTTCCTCCTCTCTTTCTTTTCGAGGGCTTTCTTTTAAGGTCGAGGTTTGTCCAATGGCACTGTGTGCCGCCGCTGAGGATGATGCTGACGATGGTGAAAAACAATCACGTTCCAGACCACACAATCTTTTTTTTTTCTGCATCATGGCAGAGTGCATGAAAGGTGACCACTATATGCCATGACGATGACGACGACGCTCAAGACAGTGATGATCGCGGACGACAACTGGCTCGTGCAGTGGGCCAGATCAGCGTCAGGCTAGACTCGATCCCCCAAAGCAGTAATATTGAAGGCGAAACGAAATTCGCATCTCAACACATCATACCAGTTATAACCAATAAACATTCTATATAACTGTGCACCGCCTGGCAATCATTTACATGTATAAGCGGTCAATGTGATGGGCTATTTACGGTAACAGTGAGCGATCCCACTGCTACGCCCACTCATCATTGTTCACTTCGTGGATATGTCGTAGATTCCTTCGTGGATATGCGACCTTAAGTGAGTTTGACCGTATCTATCTATCTATCTATCTATCTATCTATCTATCTATCTATCTATCTATCTATCTATCTATCTATCTATCTATCTATCTATCTATCTATCTATCTATCTATCTATCTATCTATCTATCTATCTATCTATCTGTCTGTCTGTCTATCTGTCTGTCTGTCTGTCTGTCTGTCTGTCTGTCTGTCTGTCTGTCTGTCTGTCTGTCTGTCTGTCTGTCTGTCTGTCTGTCTGTCGGTCTATCTATCTATCTATCTATCTATCTATCTATCTATCTATCTAGCTATCTATCTATCTATCTATCTATCTATCTATCTATCTATCTATCTATCTATCTATCTATCTATCTAGTCTATCTATCTATCTATCTATCTATCTGTCTGTCTGTCTGTCTGTCTGTCTGTCTGTCTGTCTGTCTGTCTGTCTGTCTGTCTGTCTGTCTGTCTGTCCGCCTACGGCATTTAGCTCTCCAGGCCGTTTGCATAATGTGACCTATCCCTAAATTGGTATGACATAACATGACTGTACGACGAGCATAAGTGACTAGTCTTGACATGAGAATCGTGACATGGATGCCATGAATGTCATGATTTACATGTCTGGGCCTTGCTACTCCTGCGGTAGTATGGTTCAGATGACGTATTGCAAAACTGGTAAGGTATGAAATGACTGCACGGCGAACATAAAAGGCCCTCACGTAGATATTATGACATGCGTGTCATGTAAGAACATGACTACATGCCACGCTCATGACGCAGTCGCGGTCGTTTCGCAGCTTCATATATACCAAATTTGCTATTACGTGACGTGAATGAATGACGAAGATAAATGACACGTCCCAACATGATAACCATGAGATGCGCGTCACGTAAAACGTGGCCACAAGTTACACTCACAGCGAACTCGCGGCCGTTTCGCTAGCTTGACATATACCAAATTTGGTATAACGTGATGTGAAGGGACGACTAAGCACAAATTCTAGGCGCAAACATGATAATCATGACATGCAAGTCATGTACGGCATAGTTTACGTCCACTTCGTTATGCTGTGCCAATTTTAACGTGACAATTCAACCCCGCTGATTCCTGCTTCGCATATCATTCATTCTCGCTGTACGTGAATGTACCAATTTTTTCTTTTTCTAGAAACATCTCTAGAACGTCAAACCTGCATGCAACGCCGGAAGCACGCTGTATATGGCTCTAAATAAAAGAAAATAACTTTTCACATTAGCGACATGTTCGCTCTGTATTCAGGCACCTGTGTTTATTCCAGCGCGAATCATGAATGGTAGTTTACGTCAGACATCTTTCAATAGGGTTACATCCCGTCGTTCGCGTACTCGAGTTTTAACCCCCTTGATTCTAGCCTGCTGACTTTCCCGGCATTTCATAATCACGAAAAATGCTGGAAGCGCTGCAACCACAGTGCTGCTATGAAATCACTCCCCTTCATGGCTCCCTTTTGTTTCCGAGTTTCGCAATCATTACTCCCTTTCAACCGAGGAAGCTAAGCCCCCTTCACACTGAATATGCATTCATTCGGACGCCGGATTGGTGCAATGCTTTGACGAGCCATTTTTAAATAGTTTGCAACGACTGCTGGGATATCTGCTGGTCTTTCAAATGAGGCGTGGGAGGCACCGTTATAAAGAAAACAAGCTTTTGGCTGACGTGGTTACAAGTATTGCGATTGCGTATAAAAACTCATATCGAACAATGGAAACTCAGGCATAGAACATAGCGTCGGCCGGTTCTGTGAAGCGAAAAAGGAATACGCTGATAACACTCGTATTCTTACTGCTTTCACTACTGAACTATGAAAGAATATTACCGTATAACAAAATCTCACTACAGCGAGAAAAATAGCTACGAATAAATAGCAGTTTAGTTGTGAAATATACATTTGATTCTGGTTCTTTCTTTAAAGGTTTATATTAACGAAATGTTTCGCAATCGGACTATTGTGATGGGTCGGCTACGGCTTTGCCTTGAAACTTGTAAAAAAATGTTGATGTAAGACTGCACGTAGAAAAACCCGAGATGTAAAAATTATAACAAATTAACAAAAAACCAGGACCTAGAAATAATGAATGCATAAAGATGTAATGAGGGCAAAAAGCTTGTAAAAAATAGACACACGTGCCATCTGCATGAGACATAGCGACCCAATGTGCAGCTTACGTGCAATAATTTTCTCTCGTCCTATTTCTCTCTCTCTGTCTCCTTATTTCTCTATTTTCATGGTCATGGAATAATTTCTAGGTTATAGAAAAAAGGCACATTTTTTATGTTTCTAGCTTGAGAATATGAGCATCAGACTTTACGTTATTGGAAGTAATACCGTGAATCGTTCCTATCTGTAGAGTCCTAAACGTGTTTCTTTTTATCTTTTTAAGATTTTATATCGTTGAAAAGTTCTTATAAGCTGTAAAATAGGAGCGCTATCAATTATACGGCCGTATAGTAACAATACGAAAAGGCGGGCTAGTTGGGTTTTCCACATCTTGAAAATTTAGTGCATGTAACACGAGGACGCAAATAAAAGATTCTCTGGGGCGTGAATTTACTGGTCGCTGGTTCGTGTGAATCACGTCTGCATCCTGGTGTTGTGTACGCTAGTTTCAGTATGCTGGTATAGAACAAAAAAAAAAACACGTTGGGCCTAAGTGTAACGCTCATTGTAGTCACAGCGAAAGCTGAAAGAGTGGCCTCTCTAGCGCCTTCTTTAAACACTTCTGGGATACTACTACAAGTACACATGCATGGCCCCCACTATGCCATAGATAATTTTATTTTAATCAAGTAGAAAGCGTGCATCGTTTCATTGCCATTCAGCATTATTCTTAGAATCCGGCTACCTGCTACCTGAGTCATTTGTGTTTTCTCTTGATGCTGCGGCTTACTCGCCAATGAAGAGTTACGCCTGAACTATAGTCGGCTGAAAAGAAACATATTCAAACCCGTGTCGTTAACATCACGCACAAAATGGTGAAGGTAGTTAGTAAGCACAGCGTACAGTTTTTTACATCTCAGCTTAGATCTTTTTTGCGTTACTGTTCCATTATATTTTTTTAGATCAATGGTGAAAAGTGGTCGTTGATTTCATTGGCATTGGCGTGAACACGAGTGATGAAGCAAAAAATAAGGTGTAGATGTCACCCTTGACGTATTGAAGCGTCACAGGTTCCCGATATTTATTCCGCCATCATGGTCACTATGACGTCATCACATGATACAGTCGCATCATCAACGGAGGGCTGATCCCGGAGGCATGGAGGAACGAGGTGAGGTGCAAAAAGCTTTAAATGTCTCCGATACCAGAGGCAGTGTGAAAATAGAGCAGGTGTACATAAAGGTGTTAACGCGTCCGATACCGGAGGCACCGTGAAGCCACGTTAAGGGCACAGAGGTTTCACCAAAGCGGGGGGGGGGGGGGAGGGGATGACGAACACAGTTCACTGAAAAGAAACAGAAAAGTAGCCTTGCACATTTTAGTCGTCGTCGTTTTCGTCAGGCATAGAAGAGACCACGGAAGTTTTTTTTTCGTTGTTTTCTTACACTGAGATGAGTTTGCCGAGGTATTCCTTTTCTAAACTGCCCAACGGAAATGAGGCCGAATGCCCTACTGAAGCCGAGGCATTACGTCTCGCAATCCCTCTAGTCTATGAAGCGAGACGATGAAAGGACGAAGATACCGCGGGTAGCTGATGAGTGCGTAAGAACGGGCTCTGACTGACGATGCGTAATAGTCTGAAGCACATGCAATCGTTTCGATGTTATGTCTCAGAGTTAAGAGCGAAAACTCCAAAGGCGGGAGCCTAACTATAGAGATAAAACGACGAGTGCAGTGTTGAAACCGGCACGCTATAGCATGAGGTTGGCTCTGAGCCGAGCAGTAGAGGTATCCCGTAGTGTTCATGGTCGAGATCGTAACGTTTGTCATGGTAGAAGGAAAAAATGCTGTCAGGTGGTGGCGCTATAACTGGCAGTTGATAAGATGTGAGGACCATGGCACAAAAACCTTACCGTTTTCCAATTCCCGAATCTACGTTAGCTAACCAAGTGCACCCCGGTAATGCCTCTGTTTCTTCTGTTTTCTTGATTTATTCTTCTCCCAAAATGCTTTTACATAAGTTGGTATCCATACAATAATGTTGAATTTTTATTCGTACTATTTGTTTCTCTCGCTGTCTTTTCAACCCCAGCGCAGATTAGCATACCAGATACTACCTTCTGGTGACCATCCCTGCCTTCCTCTTCTCTTTATTGTCTCTTTCTCTCTTTATGGTAGTATTATTTTAGTGCTATTAATTTTTAGCAGGCGCTTTTGAATCATACTACAGTACATATGAACCTTGGCTTTATCCTTGGATGAAAAATTTGAGATAGCTGTACCCTTTATGGCAGAGCAGAATGAAAGGAATCAGAAAAGCAGTTCAGGAAAAGCAATCTAAGGAAACGTTATTGGCGAACCAGTTAAGAAACGACCACGGGAAGAAAACAGACTTAAACCACCCTATTACTCCCCTTAAACTTCAGTTGAAGATTGCACTTGTGTCTGCCCTTTCCTCCCCCCCTCTTTTTTTAAGTAGTTGCCAAGTAACCTTCATCAAGTTTGGAAGTTATTTGGAATTGTCTATCTATATTTTATAATTTCATTAAAAAACATTAACACACAAAACATATAAACTTAAGTTTGCACAAAAATTGAGTCTGTGACTCCAAGGCACGCGAGATCTGAATGGCTGAGCATGAAATTACTTCCGGTAATTAAGACATTTTAATTCAGCGAACATCTTTCAGAGTTTCCTTATTCCCTCTGAAAACAATTTCGGTACGCATCGCTGTATTTCACTTTGTGCGAGCGTTTTGGTAGTCCTCTCATCATCTCTCACTCTTTCGGATCGAACCACCAGCTATATAAGACACAACATTTATGTTATCGTAGTGGGCGTGTTGACGTTCACGTCAGCAGTTCGATTTAATCAAAATCCCGCGCACAGCGAACGAGAAAGCTGACGGGCCATCCAAACGATGCCACTTGCATCGCCACTAGAGCAAGCTAATGGCACAGTGTGTCTCCTTTATCAAAAATGAGACCGGTGAAAAGATTCCACATGCTATCCACTAAGTGAACAGGGATATTCACAGTTTTTCGACCTCGTGAAGAGAGCCTTTCGCTTTTTTCTCCCTGCACAACATAGTTCGTTTCAGCCCGCTTCTTGTTGTTGGGCCATAGTGGTGAGCTCTCTCACTTCGTTCTCGGGGATGTGCAGTGTGTGCCGGACAATTCGCGGGACACGCTGGATAAGCGGGCGGTAGAAAAGTTGCAAGCGCGACGGTTTTGCGAGTGCAGCTACGCTAATGGACGGCAGAAGAGGCCACCGAAGCAGCGCGATGCGGAACGGTGCGCCAGCCTGGGCGTCCCTTGCGGCCGCCACCATGGGCTGCGATGGTTGCCTCCTTTGCTTTTGCTCTACGCGCATTCTGTTTGGGCTTCGAAGAGAACCGATGCCACTGGTGCAGAGGCGTCAGCTCCAAATGTCAGGGCCAGCTGTGGGACCCACAGGGCCGAAGCAACGAACCAAATGTTTTTTTTGTTGTTTTTGTAGGTTTTCGAGAGCAGCACCATTTCGATGCACGTGAGGCGTTTGTATATTTGCGTGCGCGTTTGTTTGTTCTTTCAGTGAGAGTGGCACGTATATACTAAATGGGTAATTGTCTAAGAACTTGATAGGAGATGGCATTAATAACTGAATATCAAGGGCAGTACTGACAAATGTACCTTATCTGAGGTATACAAGAAGTTTATATAAATATAGCTTTAGATGCTGTATTAGCTCTTTAGTGGTGAAGTATGCATCGGTGTTGTTGTGACCAACAGCGGAAACTCTGGAAACGTTCTTACATGCTTCTAGCTCTTCATTTACATCTACGTTTATTGTCCGTAGTACTTAAATGCTTCCAAATACACAAGTCTGATAATGTGTGCTAAGAGAAAGAAATTGCCGTGTTTATTACAGAGATTCGCGGAGACATTACCCAGCACCACACAAGAACTTTTCGGCCTTGAATTCTGCGGCGCTATGCCGACTCCAAATTAACCCATGCATAAACATCCACAGATTGAATACATCATACAATATGCCTGTGCTGTGGAAGCACACCGACGCTCTACCATATCATGTGGGGATGTATGGCACACACACCGAGGAACAGACAGGGGACAACAGCAGAGAGATGTGGGAGGCAATGCTGTCCAGTCAGGCCCTTGAGGACCAGCGAAGGCTACTCAGGAGGGCTGAAAGAATGGCGAGAGTCTTGGAATAAGGACCTGACCACGTGGCGTTGCCCTTTTTTAGCGGCAACGAAGTCTTTTTTTTTGGGAAATAAAGTTTTGTTATTCTTCGTCGTGTCCTCACATTAGATTTCTATATTTGACGTTGATGATGACATCAGCATATGTGGCGCGTAAACGGTGCGCATGATATGCAAGTTATGACTCAATTCCCCTTTTTTTCTATAGGAGAAGACAATGAATGTGATGTCAATGCTTCTTAATGACCGTTTAAAAGTAGGACCTGATAATATTGACGGTAAGACAAGGGCGGTGAAGCGTGGTAAACTTAGCATCGGCGCCTTCTCTTTTCAAACATCCCTATCCGAGAGAGAGAGAGAGAGAGAGAGATGATAAAAAGAGAGAAAGGCAGGCAGGTCAACCAGAAGTATAGCATCCAGTTTGCTGCCCTACACTATGGCGGATGGGAAGAGAGAAGAGCAAAAAAGCTTAGGGCAAGTTGGCTCATTGTGGGGCTGGGAGGTACAAGCGGGAACAGAAACCCACGAGAGAAGCGACACGTTCACGCAAGCGCTGCATGTTTAAGAGCTAACAGGAGACACTCGATGAGTCGTGATCTGCAGTGATCACGTTAATGAGTTGTGGATAATACGAGGTGGTCGTGATTCGCAGGAGATTGTCGTTGCGTCCACTGGGCCTTGCAAAGCGTGCGTGATGCCAAACTTACTGCATAGAAGAGTGGAAGCTTGGGCTAGTTGGTATGACATGACGATAGTTATAGCGCGAGAACAGAACGACGACAAGTGTCCTTCTTGTTTCTTTGTCGTCGTTCTGTTCTCGCGCTCTAACTATCGTCATGTTAGTACATAGAGTTGCTTATACGCAATTTGAAGTGGTGTTACGTGAGCACATGTAAACTTACCAGAGTTAACATTCATCTTATCTGTCCCAAAACGACGATTGATAATGATGAAGCAATGGGTAGCGAAATAAGTTAAATTGCGAGAAATACAGAAATAATGATATTGAGACAACCAGGTCGCTGTCTCATTTGCTATACGAGATCTTTCAAGAGTATTCAGTGCGGGAAATAGAGAAATAATACACACTCGCACACCCACACGCACACATACTGAACTTCAGTTATGGGCATGCAGGTAGATTTAAACAGCTGCAACGAGGAATACGTCACCCATAATGCCTTACAGACGGGAAGTCAGTAGCTCGCATCTCCGCAGAATCGTGAATGATTGCGCAGCGGGTGCTTCCTAACTTCGCAAAATTCTGATGATTTGTAGCGCATTGGGTGCCCTGCAAATGTGCCTGTAACAGTGGCCCCCGGGAGTTTAAATCCAGCTCTAGATAGGCCACTCCTCCAGCCTTCGCTGCTATACTGTGCTGCGTGTTCTACGCAGATGTAGCGTTTCAAACCATATATGAAGGCACGCAAACTTAAGCTATACAGGTAGCCAGAATTAGACTAAGAGTGTACAAGTAGCAGGCGCTAACGCATACGTTAGTGCCTGCTATTTTTACATGATGATATTGATATTTTAAGAACCCACAAGAAGAATAAAACAAGAAATAATAAATATTGAGAAATAAATGCTGACCCATGAAAAACTTATTACAGTAACACGCAAGCAGTGTCTAGTCCGGAGGAAAGGGGAGCTAAGTAGCCTTCGTTCTTCCTCGTTATTGATGACGAATATATGTGGAATTTAACGTGCCAAAACCACCATATGACTATAAGAGAAGCCGTAGTGGAGGGCTCCGGAAATTTATACGACCTAGAGTACTTCAACGTGCACCAATATCTGAGCACACAAGCCTACAACATTTCCGCCTCCATCAGAAATCTTTCTCTTTATTTTTTCAAAGGAGATGCACGTAAGGGCGAAAAGCGAAGGCTGTTTTTCCGTGACGACGCAGTTGCAGCTGAAACAGCTGCCGAACGTTCCTGCTAAACCGAAAGAGATAGCGTATTCCCGCACATCACATTTCTAATCAGAAGAAATAAAAAGAAGTACAATATCATTGTGATAATTGGCATCGTCGTCCCAATAAGTTATACACCTTTTTTTTACAAAACATACGGCTCACGTAGCTCACTTCATGTCATTGGAACAATTCATGTCTACATGGACGGCGCACACGCATCTTCTGGTTGTGGGGCAGCCTCTGGCTGTGTCAAAAAGGTAGGTTTGGTCAAGAAAATTGCCAAGTTCAGAGTAAGAAACGCTACATTGTGATACTTATGCGGTGTCATGACGCTGTCGAAGGAAGCGGTTGGCAGGGGTTCGTGCAATAATTTTTTGGAGGTGAGGGCCCCTCCTTGATTTTGATGGGAGGGGTGGGGGCATATATCGCTTTTTTTTTGCCACAGCGAAAAAAAAATTGCAGAAGGTGACACAGGCTCGGTGTACCTCCCCCTGGCTACCCTCCTGACGGTCGGCGTGTGCAAGCTTATACCCTCTGTCACACGTGGCAACTTACGTGCACTTTAAGCGAGTGTACTTACGCCCACAAAGTGTCATTTTGGCGTTTCGCTGCTACACGAGAAAGCGAAGTGCACTTTGGAAATGATGGCAGTGGCGATTGACAGATTTGTAACGCAACGTATATTTGTTATTTTTGCGCCTGTGTGTCATCGTCGGACAGCGTTGTCTTTGTGGAAGTAGCAGCTGTGGCATATGCTATCTTAAATGACTAAAGAACAACTAGCTTACACATGTACAAGTGTACATGGAAGTAAACAACGCGACAGACGCAGCCATTGCTGTGCATGTGTGGCCGCGTCCCCCTAGAGGACGTCGTCGCAAACAGCCCGATGGTGTAAGTAGCGAGGTCATTTTTGTATTTTATGATTTGTTTTATACATAACAGTATCAATAATAACAAAATAATCGTGTAAATATAGTATGAGCGCCGCTTTAGGCAAGAGTGTCTTTCTGTACAAGCCGCTTTTATCGAGGCTACACACTTCATCGCAGCCGTCGCAGTGAAGTGAGGTTGGAGAACGCATTTGCCGGCAAGTGTATACTTTGCAACGAGTGACACTAAACTTGCGCGTGCGACTGCGCACAAATGACACTCGCGGCTAAGTGCACTCGCTCAAAGTGCACTCAAGTTGTCACGTGTGACAGGGATATGAAACTCTTTATTTGGCCAATCTTGTAGCCATGAAACGAAAGATCAGACTACAGCAAGCACACCTTGAACACTGTGCACTTGTAGCAGCGAAGAGAGCGTCGATGGTCGATAAAACTGACAAGTGGCTAAGCGCGTCGGCTTTTATACGTATGTGATCGAAGATTCTATTTTATGTGTAATGGCCCCGAACGTTGCAGAACTGACTATTATGGTCCCGTTATCTATATAATCTCATCAAGACGTAGTCGAGAATTCGACGGAAAACCGTCTGTTGAGGTAGACGCATTGTTGAAAAACAGGTCACTGACCAATGTCGAAACAAAACAAAAATGACGTTTCGTGATCAGTAAAAATCCCTTGGTCACAGTCTACTAATAAATTTGTACGGATCCCGAAACGTCATTTTCGTTTTGTTTTGACATTGGTAAGTGGCCTGTTTTTTCAACAATTTCACCAGAAGGTTACAAGAGAGGGAGGTAGAGAGAAATAAAGAGGAAATGCAGAGAGGTTAACCAAGCTTGGCTTGGTTGGCTACCCTACGCGTGGGGTGGAGGAAAGGGGAATAATAAAAAGGAAAGAGAGGAAGAGAAAAGTAGAAGAGCAAGAAAAATATGGATAAATAGTCGCTCGTGCAGTCCTTGGCCGACGGTCTTGCATACGTGAAGAAGAATCCAAGATTATGAATACGGTTCCCAGTCGTTCGGGCGCTCTTTGTGCAAGGCAACATATGCATTGTATTTGGGCGCTGAAATAAAAATAAAAACAGCACGTGTGGCAATATTCAGTAAAATAATGGTGTTGATTGAGACTGTCAAGTACATATAAAACTTTCCTAACTAACGTGATATTAACGTGTACTCCATCTGTTTTCTCTGCTCCACGCTCTTGCTGCTCTTAAACTCACAGACTGCAGGATCACACAAGTAAAACTTTCCCTACGAGACCTCCACACAAAAAGATGCCATGTTAAGCTTTGTTATGTACCTGCCCGCAGTGGTATTGGCGGTAATCAATTAGGGGACCTCGCTGCTTCTTCGGCCATTACTAGCAGTTAAGAAATGATAACATACTTTATTTCTTATTCGGTGTGAACTTCGCAACCTTAATTCAGTGGAAGCGTCGGAACAAACCGGCGCTTCCACTGAATTATTTAAAATAAACTCCCAGCATCTTTCAGATTCCCAAGTTCTTCCCCACAAACTGGTACCTCACGCAGCTGATAAATGGGAGGGGCCAGTTCCAATGCTATCTTTCTTGCTTTAACATAGCTACAACAAACTATTGCCTCTGCGGCGTTGTGTGTGCCACCCTGATGACTACCCCAAATCCTGTCCCTTGACGCTGACCATGTTGAGAAACCTTATCAGTCGGACCTCTTCAGACACCCCTTTACCCGAATATGCCTCAATTGTGTCCAACCTCAGAAAGCGGGCAGAGCTCTTACAACTGGCATTGTTTGTTAGAAAAATAACCACTACACTTTCTTCGTACAACCACGACCACAAGGGTCTTAACATAGCGCACTTTTACACTTGTCATGCATGTAGGCCTTCCTCTTCAAATTTTGAGTCTTGTGTGTAACCGACTCGCACGTCGATTGCCAACAATATTGAGGATGTTCTCACGTACGTGTCTTTAACATGCATGCTGTTAACAAAGTTAACCCACCCACCTTCTCTCTATTTCTGTCTTATTCTCACACAATCCCCAATTTTCCTTCTGCCCTACTGCACTTGTGCTTTCGCCCTCATTACTGATCTATTTCGTTTGCCTCCGGGACCAAACTTCTATTCTTCTCTACTTCACTTCATCCTTCTTCGTCGTACTAGCCTGTCTCCAAATGCAGCACCATAGGTTCCTTTTACACACCTCACCGTGACCTTCCTCATCACTACCACCACTTCCTGTGCACGTCTTTATTCAAGCTTCGTGGAACTGCCTCATCTCGCCTATACCTGACATCTCCTTGTCACTCATTTCTTTATGCAATAAGCGACAACCGATTAACGTCAACGCCAATGCATCAAGTTAAAAAGCCTCACAACCTATCGCTCTCTTTTCGTCAATTAAAAACACTTCGTTTTCTTAAAACTCCTTTCTCCTACGGAGTTGACTAAAACCTGTATCTTTTGCGCTTTTCGGCATGAGCGTTGGCTGAGCTCCAGGATGTTTTTCTTTTCTCCAATTGCTTCATCTTCAGATTGCTCTTGCGATATCTACCCCTTCTTTTTTGTTTGTACGATTAGCTTTAAAGCCCTTCGAGTAATATGGGTTCTCCCGCATTATTTTACTTTCTTTTTCACCTGCGGGTCGTACTCAGCCACGGACGCCGCTCAGGTGGCTCACCGAGAATGACACCGCGCACTGGCACGAGAACGACAGTGCCTACAATATGGCGGATTGCACCACCGCGGTAGTCTATTGGTTACTGAGAAGTTCGCAAGACTGAAGTTCGGCTATGGTGGCTGCATTTTCGATATAAGTGAAAATGTTCCAGACCCGTGTACTTGAATTTAGGTGCCCGTTGAAGAACCCCAGGTAGTCGAAATTTTCGGAGCCCTCCACTACGGTGTCTCTCATGATCATAAAGTTGTTTTGGAAAGTTGAACCCTTACAAAGGCTGCATTCACCACCAGGGCTAAGCAAGCCTAAGGAAAAAAAAAACTATTTCCCACATACATACAGCCTACTGCTCTGGCCGCGCTTTTCACAGAAACCATGGTGACCTTGGCGGAGCCCCATGGTTTCAGGGGGCAGCTCACTAGCAATGTGACAGCGTTCGCAAAAAAGGAAAACAGATAAAAAATACAAACAAATAGTGCCTCGGGTGAAAGGCGAGAAAATGGGTTGTTATTTGTGTAAAATAAAACATTTACTTTGGAGGCTCGAGAGAGAGCACTTTTATTTTGTTCAAACCAGGATTCAGGCTATCGACGTCGAACATGGACGGCACAGAATGAACCGCGATGAAGTGGGGGAGAGGAAAGTGCTGACACAGCGTTGGAGACGGAGATCGGCCCTGTTGCCTTCATGCACACCCTCGGAACCGCTACTGGGCTTGGCACAGCGCTTTTGGATGAGTGTAGAGGGGGTGTAAAAGAGAAAAGGTGGAAGAATAAACAATGGAGGAGGAGGAGGATAGAGGGAAGAAGGACAGGAAAAGAAGGAACAAAAAAAGAGGTTGTGAGTGGGAGGTCCTTCTGTCGATCTGCTTGCTTCACGTCGAAGCAAAAAATTTATCTAGATGTTGACAAATTTCCCTTTCCCCTAAGTACAATCAAAATTCCCTAGATCTAGAAACATTTCCGTAGAGTTGGCACCACTGGACTGTGATTCTTAGTTAGATCTCTATCTTTAGCGCTCTGTTTTTTTTTCTACGTTTTTTTCGTGTTTGGTTGTTTCTATTTGTTTCTGTATTTTACACCTATTTCTAACCCTTTCAATCTTTTTATGTCTTTATACCTCTATCTCTCTCGATTTCTTTCTCATTCTTTTTATCTTTACTTATCTCTATCTCTCACTTTCGCTATCTTCATTTTCTCTTCCTTCCTTTTTTCTTTCATTTCCCACTCTTTTTGACTTGCTTCACGCACTCCACTACGTAGGGAAGAGTTCTATTTGAGCGCTCGCACCTGCTGTACACGTATTCTGGGGCTTGTGCAATTTGTGTAGCTCCGCCCACCCATGGAGTTTGCACGATGGTTCACAAGCAATCGATCACTTAAACGAATTCACTGTTAAAAATCAGACAGATTCCACGTACCTGGGAATCGACGTTATGCGAAGCATGCGGAAGGAAGGTGACCATGTTGCAATTTTTCCTTGAGTGACACATCATGAAATGACGCTAATTATACGTAGGATTGTTACACGCACAGAGATATGTTGAAATGTGGCAGATGTTTATATAACCAAATGTTTGCACTTGCACAATGATGCCAACTGGAACATGCGTTCTATAGCAGCACCAGAAGCTGATATGAAGCGCTGATGCTCGCGTAGACGCTGGCCCTGAACATTGTTACATAAATCAACTTCAGCGTATGCCAACTAACCATAATTGACATTAACCAGACGTGACGGCTGTATCAAAGGAGTACATATGTAACGTTTATAAAATTGAGTAGGCAGCACTGCAACCACTATTGACGTTTCACGAAGATTAACGTCTATTTGAAAAGTAGTTCCAAGACCTGGTGTAGCTTTGTGGTAAAATGCTTCATTGCCACGCAGAATGATTCGGTTCGATTCCAGCTGGGACCCTGACATCTATTCCTTGCATTCGTCGGGTCGACGCTACCTATGTCGGCTATTCCTTACGCTCACGCGTTAAAATTGCCCATGTGTGTTCTCGCCGTTCCTGGGTAGATACTAAGTGTTAGCCACCTGTGGCACATACCCGCATACCAGCGGCACATACTCACCCGTGGGTATGTGCTGCTGTCTGGCGGGAAGTGTTTGGCGACGTACAGGACGGGATTGTGACATTATTCTTGTCTTGACCATTGCGTCATATTCGTCAAACCATCTTACCCTTCAATGCAAATTTTGATTCACGCCAAATTAAAAGGGTCACCACGAGAGCACCCAAATGTAAGCGGCTAGATAGATAGATACACTCGAAGTCACTGAAGTTCGCTAAGAAATGCTTCGCACTTAAAATAATTGACACAACGACGTTTTGCATAAATTTTCAGGTCGCCCAAGAATATAAATAAATTGAAGAGGGCCAAGAGGCGTCCTGCTTTTTGTTCGTTATTTACACTTCTTGAAGTGGTGAAAAACGTTAAAGTTTACTTTGCTTGCTGCGTCAGAGAGTTGCTGCAAACCAAATTTTATTGTTTAAAATAAGTTACTAAGAGAATGAACAAAAAGAAACAGACAAACAGACAAGCGTTCTATACTTACGACGCCTCATTAATACCTAGCCTAACATGTTCTGCATTACCTCGCTGTGAAAGCGGAAAGAAATAAATGCTGCCTCTCTGGAACATGCGATAGTGGCGCGATTTGTTACGTAATCGTTTTAGATGGCGTAAAGTAAACATTGTTTTGTCCCGGTGTTTTCCCGACGCAAACAACACAATTAAAAACAATTATTACTATCTCCCTGCCTGAATGCGATAAAAGAAGAAAATCATGGTCTTTTTTTCTTCAGCGTACGTCTCTGTTATGCTCAGCGTAGGTTCCTACGCATTTCGTAAGCTACGAGGTGACAAGTGGAAACACTATGCCCATTTAAGCAAACATTACGCTCATAAAAGACGTTCTTGAAAAGAATTCGTTACACGAAAAAGAACTAGGTAAATCCCCCCCTCCCATTTCCCCGTTGAGAATATCATTTATTAACAGCCCCTTTTTTATAGTATTAGTTAATTTCTGAATTTTCTCGAGTGCTTAGTCAGGGTAGCACCGGTGCCTTTCTTACAAGGTAGTTCAATTAAGGAAACACGGTTCTTCTGAGTTGCGTGCACCTGCGTTCATTAATTCTCCGAGTTCTTGACTTGATTGTCTGGAGCCACAGCTTGCCGCGCACGGAAGGCTGCGAATGCCTCCTTAATGAGACCGGAGTGTCGGGGGGCCTTCACCGCCGTCGTGTCAGGGAAGTTAGGAAGCTAATCACGAGAACGAAGAACCACGGTTGATTAAAAATGCACCACTAATTTGACGTGGCAACTAACAGGACGTTTTTTTTTATATTGAATGACTGATTCAACTGCGAGGCGCAAGAAGCTATTGGGGCAATATGACGGCTGCTGCGATTAGGCGCGCATAAGGCGGTCACTCAAAAGGAGGTAAGTTCCATGGCGGCCGTGTATCGAGTTCCTTTTTGCTCTACATCATTCAAATGAGAACTCAGTTCATTCATTGTATTCCTCTTGGCTATCAACGTTACAAGTTCATCCACATAACTTACGTGTAAATAAGCCGAGTAGGCAGTTTAGTTAACCTCTACACTTGAAAAGTGTGGAAAGGCAGCCACAAAAGGAAGGCGAAAAAACAAAGAACGCCTCTGTTGTAATTATGTTTCCACGCTTTTAAACTACAGATTCTAGCCAACTTCCCCAGCTTTTAATCACGGTAGTTAACTTTGCTGCTTCAATTCGCCAACGTTGTGACATATGTGATGCTCCCCTCAACCCTCATACACAAAACGGGAGAGGGGTAGCACCACAGTTGTGTGAGAAAAGAAACGGCGGAATTCCACAGTGCGCGCAAGAACACCCGAGCAGTGCTCGAAATGATAAGAGAAAGAATTCAAAGATGAGATGAAAGAACAGGCACACTACAGTTTAAAAAGAAAGTTCTTTAGGTTGCAACTGTGTATTGTTCGCCTGCAAATGTGTAATCGTAGAGGTGTAATTTGCTATTGTAAAAGCCTCTTTACTAAAGACATCTACAGCTAATGTAGGTGGCCTGTAGCCGTCTGAATGAGAGAGAGTGAGTGAGTTAGTGAGTGAGTGAGTGAAGTTTGAGTGAGGCTCACGGTGAACTCGCAGCGGCTGAAGGCGCAGGTGAAAACATAATTAGAAGAGCAGGGATGAGTATATTAGGGAGATTAATTTTCTGTACTATTTCTGAAAGGAGTGTGTGAAAAGTAAACTTGGGTTAATGTTCCTTGGCTTGCTTTGTTTTACGTTGCTCTGTCTAGGCCACTTCTTAATTACAGTCCGTACAGCCGCCAGTATTCTGTCTACGTTAAGGAAGTGCAAACCAAGTGTTACACTGCCTTTGATGCAGTTTTTGTTTATATAAGGACAAAACTTTAATCAATCTTTGTTTTTTTTTGTTGAAACAAGTAACCCCGAAATTGGGAATTAAGAGTTTATTTTCTTTTTAAATTTTGTCTCATTCAATCTATATTCACTTCTATACTGTACTCAAGGCCCTTCCGTTAATTAGCAATGCTCACGAGTTTTTCATTTGAAATAAGCGGAAGGAAAGATGCAGCTCATGCCATAATGCAGTGTTTGCAATCAAATTCGCACAGCCCAGTTAGGTAAGTAGGGCTGTCACCGAGTTGACTCAAGGAAAGAAAAACAGGCTTTCAAAATACCGGTTCCAGTAGGCGCTCCCACGAGCAACAGTATTAAAACACTCCAGACACACAGGGAAAAATATAATCTACAAGTTTAAATTAAGAAGAAACAAGAAAACACAAGGTAAGCGTTCTGTTTAAGCTTTACATGTGCACCCAAGGACAAACGAAGACATTGTGCATTAACATTTAGCGCAACAGTAGCACTTAGCGCAACAAAACAACACAAGAAAAACCACAGGACACTGAGTTGTGCTGTGCATTCTTTCCCTAATAGTTTTATGCAATTACAAGTTACTACAAATAAACGCAAACTATACAGTAAACGCATTGTGCTAAAACTTGTATGAAGCTTGTTTACGCGTCGGGCAAACAAAACTACGCGCAGGGGATCTAGCATCGAGGCTCTAGGGACAATGACGAGGCCTCGTAAGTAATTGAGGGATGTGGAGAAAAAGAGGCAGTGACAGCTGTTCTGTTACAATAACGCTCCACGTACTTATTTGAAGAAAGCGCTGGAAATATCTCAGTGTAATTACATGATCGTGAAAATGAGGACGCCTCTTCTTGGACTATATGTTTTCCTGTGCCTCGGCGAAGAATGGATTAACTTGTTTGAGCCCACTTGTAGGCGAGCCTTCTTGACCTACTTCCTTTCTCTTTCTCTCTCTCTCTCTCTCTTTTGCGAAAGAAGAGTTGGACCTTGTATTCTGGCATCTTAGGCGAAGTGTTCTAAGACGAGCATGAAAATTTTGTTACTGCATTCACGGTAAAAAAAAGCAGGATGAAAAAAAGAGAAAAAACACGAGAAACTCTGACTGAAGATAAGATGGCTTTGAACCTTTAAAAAACACCACCACAAAAGACTCATTCACATGAAGAACTTTCTCCGTGCCTAAGCCACAGAAATACTTTTATGTGAACAGGAATTTCGTTCATTTATGTAAATCTTTTCTAACACATGCGAGTGGCGTCGGTTTAAGAAACGGCTTAGAATTGTTTCAGGGTCAAAAATGGCCAATCATTTCGTTTTGAATTATGCCGGACGACTTTTATAATAATAAATCTAGCATTAAAACGGTTTATAGTTGTGTTTTACATACAATTCTAGCGAAATATTTCATTATTCATTTTTTTACGTTTTCGTGCGAATCGGGACGAAGCGGCACATAGCGATGCGCAGCCTTAATTGATTGATATGTGGAGTTTAACGTCCCAAAACCACCATATGATTATGAGAGACGCCGTAGTGGAGGGCTCCGGAAATTTCGACCACCTGGGGTTCTTTAACGTGCACCCAAATCTGAGCACACGGGCCTACAACATTTCCGCCTCCATCGGAAATGCAGCCGCCGCAGCCGGGATTCGAACCCGCGCCCTGCGGGTCAGCAGCCGAGTACCTTAGCCACTAGACCACCGCGGCGGGGCGATGCGCAGCCTTATACATAAGCGCACGTGTAGTGATGATGATGGCGTTGATGATGGTGTGGTTTTTCCTTTGCATCAGGAGGTCCCAAGAGCCCTCAAGACCACGCGGCGCCCTCTTTCGGAAGTAACTACGGAAAGAAAGTGACAAAAAATATCGAACAACGCACTTTTTCGACCATTTGCCTCGGTGAAACAGCAGATAAGTTGCTCGGCTGCTGATGCTATGGCAGAGGGTTTGACCTCGGCGGTGGCGGTCGCATTCCGATAACGGCGAAATTTAGAAGTCCGGTCGTGTACTGTACGATATCAGTGCACGGCAAAGAACACCAGATGGGCGAAATTTTCGGAACCCTGCACTACGAGGTCTTTCATAATGATATCGTGGATATGAGATGTGAAACCACAGATATAATTCTTACATCACTTCTTTCGAACGCGTTAAAGCTTTCGGAGAGCGGCGAGAAAATAATATTGAAAAAGTGATTGGAGAGAGTGTAAAGAGAGAGAGAGAGAGAGCGTTCCCACTTTTAATTAAACCGTGTCGCACTCAACCCTGACACGATCTGTCGCATATTCCGGCCGACCAAACTGGCCACGAGTGACGACACCACGTAGGCGTTGTCACTATTGCGCTCCCACACACCTGACGGGTTCAGCATGGAATCGCTCGGCAAATAGAAATGGCGGGCGCTGACACTTTGGATGGAAAACCCCGGGGGTGCTCGCGGTGGCATTCCGAGCCTGATTTGTAGGCTGAAGTTAAGGGAGAGCAAAAGGGAGAGTTCCGATTCTCCGAAAGGTAAAAACGAAAAAGTTCGAGGAAATATTGGGTCTGGGCAAGCGGTATGTTTAGGGCCCAATGGATGTGGGAAAAGAAGAAGAAAAAGAAGAAAACTCTGGGCCGGACTCGCATCTAAATGAACTTAAAGTGAGACGAATTTTAAGATGTTCCGCTTACACAGAAAACAAGTAGCGTGCACCCCACCTGTTGTCATGCAAATGCAAGCTCACACTCGACTACGCGTAAAAATTTTCTGGAAGAAAACAAGAACGCGTGTTGCTCTACAAACTTCAAGGACGAGATTAAAGCGCAGTAGTTCTGTCTTTGGGTTGTTGAGATGTAACATATGTAAATTTCTAGGCATTTTTTAAGAAATACTGCCGTTGCATGATAGCGCTGGGAATAGCGATGTGGTAGTAATCTCAATATTGTTTCGTCATACGTGACTTAAATGCGATACGTGACTAAAAAACGGGCTGAAAAACTGTCATTCGAAAAGCACATTGTCCACTGGGGAACTAAAGGTGCGTTTACACTGGAGAGACACGTCACCGATTTTGGTCTGCAGGCTGTCTTCAAGAGTGTCTTTTCTTTTGTCGTCGGCTCATGTACAGTGCAAAGACCCAAACAGTCCCCGGGTGGTCTCTCGAAAACCTCGCTCGCGCCTTGTCATGCTCAGAGTACTTCGCTGGCCAATTCTGTAGTCGCATTGGAGGCACACGCATCGACGCCGACTAAACTTGCACACCTGTACCTTATTTTCAGCCATGCTGCCTACTGTGTCATTGTCCCTCTCCAGCTAAGTGACGCAGCCCCCGCCTTAAGCTATGGTAACGTGGAACGGACTTGGGGATACATAATAGGGTGGAGAAGAAAAGACTTCCGTTGGGTGTTCGAGCTCCCTCTTCAGACGCCACGAAAGCCTCCGAGAAGGCCTTTGAAACTCCCCAAGACGGTCCGCTTCGTGGTCATTTGAAGCAAAGACATGAGAATTTTCGCTCAGCCACCGATCTCCCGAAGACACGCCGACGACAGGTCTGCGTATGCGTTTTGGTGGGGTTTTTGGTCTTTCATCATGTTGCACTACGATGAAATGTTGTCGTTTGAGGCATCACACGCGTCCTCGGCCTAGTGTAAGCATGGGGACTGGCGACTTTGTCGGCGGGCGACTCGTCGGCCGATAATTTGCGTCTGCCCCGTGTTTTCGTCGGGGTCATGTCAGTGTCGCGTCGCACTAATGTAAACGTGCCTTAACAGATACTTGCTGATGAAGTAAGCGATAGTAACAGGTCACACACCTGGCCAACCAGCGGAGTTGGTCGCTGGAATTACAGACCACTCCACAGGTCACTGTTAAGGCGTGTTTACACTAGAGAGACACGACACTGACATGACCAGGGTGGAAAAAACGAGGCAGACGCAAACCATCGGTAGACGAGTCACCCACCGACGAAGTCACCCAACCCCATGGTCACACTAGTCCGACGACGACGACGATGCCTCAAAAGGCAACATTTCATCTAAGTGTGACATGATGGCCGACCGAAAACACCAGCAAAACGCATCCGCAGTCCTGTCGCCGGCGTGTCTTCAGAAGATCTGTGGCTGAGTGAAAATTCACCCCATGTTTCTGCGTCAAACAACAACTAAGTAGGCAATCTTGGGGGAGTTAGCAATGCCCTCTCTGACGCTTCCCCGGCGTCTGAAAAAGCAGCTCGAGCACCCAATGGAAGTCTTTTTTTCGCTTCCCTATTGTGTCCACCACCCCTGTCCCTCGTTACCATGGATTATGGTGAGAGCTGCGCTGCCTAGCCTGATAGGGACAATCGCAGGGCAAGGAGCACGGCTGAAGCACGCCACGTAGCCCTCTACGGACACGCGGCGCAGTCTCCATGATAATCCATGGCGTCGAGATACGGGGGAGCGTAGACACAAATGGGAAGCTAAGAATATACTTTTGAGGGGTGCGCAAGATGCCTATTCGAAAGTCGTGGAAGCCTCGGAGGGGGCACTGTTACTTCTCCCTTCGTGGTCGTTTATGCAAAGACATAGGCAAATTTTCACTCAGCCACAGATCTCCTGACGACACGTCGACGACAGATCTGTCGATGCGTTTGCTGGTGTTCTCGGTCTACGACGACACTACGACGACATGCTGTTTTTTAGGCGTCGTCATCGTCGTCAGTGTAGTGTGACTAGGGGGTTGAACAACTTCGTCAGTGGGTGACTCGTCGGATGATGGTCTGCGTCTGCCTCGTGTCTTCGTTGGAGTCGTGTCAGCGTCGTGTCGCTCAACTGTAAACGCGTGCGAGCGTTTTCCAGGCAAAGTCACGGCTCGATCGACATTAGCTTCAGCACTTCAGCCTCGTTCAACAGGTGGCGCAGCAATGCGATCCGTTGTCTCCACTGACAAGTAGAGCATTCGCTGGATTTTTGTTCTTCCTTTCATCTAGCGCTCCGCTGACCCCTCCGCGCCTTTTATGGGCGTGCTGGCCAACTCAGCCGCTCAGCTATCCTCATCCACAAACTCTTTCACGGGAAGCTCGTGGTAAACATGTATGGTGAGAGTCGCGTATTTCAGAAAAAATGTCCTTACTGGACTGAAACCACTGAAAACTTGTACATGCAGACAGAATATCAAATGGCGTATTGTACAGAGCACCAAATATGTGAAATGTTTGCGTTAAAGTGCATTTTAACCAATATTTAAACAGCTAATTTTACGTGAACGGACTCATGAGTGGACATCTTCAGGTTTACAAAAAGCCAAGTCAAGCCGTGAGTCTGAGTCTGACTCTAGATGAGTAATATGCCGTGGTGCTTGAGTCCGCCTCAGTTCAGTTGAGAAAAAGTTTAGTAAATGTTGGGTCCACTTGAGTTCACTTGAGCAAACGTTTAGTGAATCTTGATTCCACTTGAGTTCAGTTGAGACAAAGTTTAGTGATTCATGAGTTCGCCTGAGTCCTGTTGAGAAAAAGTTTAGTGAATCTTGAGTCTGCTTGAGTTCAGTTGAGAAAGAAGTTTAGTGAACTTTGAGTTCGCTTGAGTTCAGTTGAGAAAACGTTAAATGAACTTTGAGTCCGCTTGAGTTCAGTTAAGAAAACGTGTAGTGAATCTTGAGTCCACTTGAATCCAGTTGAGAAAAAAGTTTAGTGATTCTTGAGTCCACTTGAGTCCAGTTGAGAAAGCTTTTAGTGAATGTTGAGTCCACTTGAGTACAGTGGAGAAAAACTTTAGTGGACTTTGAGGGCAGTTGAGTCCAGTTGAGAAAACGTGTAGTGAATCTTGAGTCCACTTGAGTCCAGTTGAGAAAAAAGTTTAGTGATTCTTGAGTCCGCTTGAGTCCAGTTGAGAAAACTTTTAGTGAATCTTGAGTCCGCTTGAGTCCAGTGGCGAAAACGTTTAGGGACTTTGAGTATACTTGAGTCCAGTTGAGAAAAAGTGTAGTGAATCTTGAGTCCACTTGAGTCCAGTTGAGAAAAAGTTTAGTGATTCTTGAGTCCGCTTGAGTACAGTTGAGAAGAGTTTTAGTGAATCTTGAGTCCGCTTGAGTCCAGTTGAGAAAAAGTTTAGTGAACTTTGAGTCCGCTCGAGTCCAGTTGAGAAAACGTTTGGTGAATTTTGAGTTCGCTTGAGTCCAGTTGAGAAAACGTTTATTGATTTTTGAATCCGCTTGAGTCCAGTTGAGAAAAAGTTTAGTGAATCTTGAGTCTGCTTGAGTCAAGTTGAGAAAATATTTAGTGAATCTTGAGTGCGAGTGAGTCCGGCCGAGGAATATTTTGCTCAATCTGAGTAAGCCTTCAGTTCAAAATATATTTCTTGAACGAGTTTGAGTGAGCTCCAATTTTGTTGACGACCTATTGTTATACGTACTGCCGAAAAGTTTCGTGCAGGTGCTTCAACGATGCTGAAACGTCCGGCCACGGTGTTTAGGACTCAGTTAGTCCGGATGGTTTAATAATGCTTTTCGCAATTACTGGTTCTGTCTATATATAAATGTTGATTGGTGTGTACCGCCCCTAGCTGACTTCTTAATTTTTAGGGGATCAAAGAGGAGCACAGGCATTCACCTCACTTCTGTGGCATATGCCTGACAACGATAGTGATACCTGTTATGCACACAGAAGTTTTTAAGACCAGCCCAAACAAGTTCGCTGTTAGAATAACTTGTTTGTGGAGGCGAAATATGAACCGAGAAAATGGCTGTGAGTGCTGTCACAATGAAAAATTCTTACTTTTGTGACCGATACTTAACGCAATTCGGTCATTAAAAATAGCCTAAAAATCTACAAGAAAGTGCACAAAAAGTGCATGCACGCACTTAGTGTAACCAGATACTCACTTCGTATATTTTCGTTTTTAAAACGCGGGTGGGCGCCGACGCAGACAGTTTTCCAGTTGCAACAAGATACCAGCAACGTGTTTTTGTTGAAGATATGGTCGAATGAAGGCACTTTTTTTTGCTCGCGCTATGCGATTCGAGAAAGTTGATCCATCATTTTTTTAACGAGCACACACTTAATGTCAAGGAGACCACAAATCACAACAACAAAAAAGAAAAACAAGATGCAGACAAACGACGCTTTCACGGGGCGAAACACTCATGTTTCACCATTACCTTTGAACTCTGGTGCCTGTTTCATTGTTTTGCTTTTCTTTGAATGCCGTCACACACTTTATTAGCTTCAGTAGAAAAAATCTTCGAACTGCCCACTTTTTTGCGCTATCGAAAGTTTTACAAGTTATGATGGGATGTGTCACTCATTTTCGGAGTCGATGTATTACGGTTAGCGACGCAGACCAGCGGCACATTGAGCCGAGCGGAGGCGTGATGGAAATTGGGTGGAACCTATAACTTGTAATTCCTTTGCCTCCAAGTGGTTGTTTCTCTGTAAAATTCCGTCCTTCTTCGTTTTCCGTGATTCTTTCCCCTCTCTCTCATCTTTATAGTGCCCTTTTCCATTCCCCCATAGTAGGGCAGCAAACTGGGCGTGTGCTTGGTTAACTTTCCAGCCTTCTTTCTTGTTCTTCCTTCCTCCCTTCCTCAGGAGAACCAGTTGAAGTAATGAGAAGAAAATGTGTCATCTGCTTTACCACAGGACGAAAGAAAGAAAGCCCATTCACCGAGGAGGACTTCAATTTTCTTCAACTGTCAAGAACCTGATCTATGATCTAAGAGAGAACACGGACGGCAAAAAGACAAGGACAAGCGCAGATCATGAACTGAGCTTGTCCTTGTCTTTATCGCCAACCTGCCCAATCGTCCACTTTGATTTACACAGAACCAGTTTTCTTCCTCCAAAACCATTTCCAACGTTTGCAGCACAGCTTCACTTCACGGGAGACAGGATTGTAGTTATTCATTTCAGGCGCCTTCCTTTAACTTTCGACTTACCGTAAAAATGGAAGGAGGAAGACGAAGTGCTTCTTTGTAGAACAGATCTCGCTCATACTTTTCGCTGCAGATGTGGGGTGTATTGTCCCGTACGTTGCGGTAATGGATGTACAACCTCACGAGGTGACCTTCGACTCCGGTTCAACCATGGTTCTCGAGGAAGCGAGGAAACACATTCAGTGAGAGCGATGACACTGAGCTGTACTCCGCATCTTGCGACGAGTCCTCAGATTACGGCTTTCAACCTGTCCTGCACCGCAAGGCCAAGCGACGGATCGTCAATCCATCGTCGGTATCAAGTATGGCCACCGTTAAAACGGCGCCCCAGCGATGGCTCCATTCCATCCTGTTCGTGCCAAAGAACGCTACGAAATTCTGCGTGTTCTGAATAGGCAAGCACTTTCGTTCTATTTTGAGAACACTGTGCCGAACGAGATCAAAGACGTACGGCTAAATACAAGAACAAACATCCTGGCTGTCGATGTGCTGCACCCGAATGCGGTGAGCACGCTGCAGCAAGTAACACAGCTGGGAAACATTGCAGTTATGCAGTTAGGTCCATCATACCAGCCGATGGTGTGACCACATCAAAAGTAATTTATGATATTAACACGGAAATCCCAAACTCAGACCTTCCAATACTTATAAAACCAGCGAGTCAGGACAACGTCATTGTCAGCGTTGGACGCCTTGGTAACTCACGCTGTGTGAGAGAAACTTTCAAAGGTTACCATCTTCCCGCACATGGGAAGGTTGGTCACTTTCGTCAACAAGTTCGACCGTTTGTTTCTAAAGCTGTGCAGTACTTCAACTGTCAGAAGATCGGCCATGTAAAGGGTGTTTGCAGGAGCTCCGCAGGGTGCCCCCGGCGCACCGAGCCACACGCGGAAGACAACTGTTGCGCAACCACACTGAAGTGTCCTAACTGTCAGGGTGCTCACAAGGCTTTTCCCAAAGTATGTCCGCACATAAAGAAATAATTTTCTATTCTGAAGCCAGTGACACGAGACAGCTCAACCCACACAGAAGCTGCAGAGAAAATCCGGCAAAGACGACGTTGCTGTCGAAAGTCTTCACGTCAGACAGCGCCAACTTGAGGCAGTAAGTCGACGCATCAGGAAAGATCACCAGATTGCAGTTTCCAGCATGGCAAACACAGACGTTGGAAATGAGCAAAGGGGGAGATAAGTCTTTACAGAAGAGTAGCCGCCACTTACTCGTACACAACGCGCAGAAGAGCCGAAGCAGAGGTCGTCTTCTTCAGAGCGAGCTGCTGCAATGAAGGAATGGCGAAACACAGTTCAGCAAGTGATAGTTCTTCTGCAAACTTTAATTAACGCCATTCGCTTGTTGTTAAGCAGCATGCACACAACGTCAGCAAGAAGTGCATTACAATTACTGGACGCTTTGAGTCCAGTACTTGCAGCGCTTGTGCAAATAATGGCTCACCAGCCACTGTCTTTCAGAGAAGAGGTCCGGAAGGCAGCAATTGTTCAATGGAATGCCCGGGGACTGAGATCACGCATCGCTGATTTCCGCCGGTTCGTGTACACCAATAAGCTCCTCATCATTGTCATCTGCGAGCCAAATTTGCTGAACTAAATCAGATTTTCTGGTTGTGAGTCATTCATGTCACCTACAACAGCGGAAAATAGCAAAGTACTGATGTTTATTCGCTGCGACCTTACCTACATTTTTCATCCGGTGTCACCCCACGACGACAATCAATATGTATGTATAACAGTAAAGAAGAGACTTACCGTCACGGTTGTGGGTGCGTACCTCTCTCCGTCAAGCCGTTTCTACCATAAAAGGCTACAAGGTATCCTGTCAGAAACTCCTCACTCATGCATTATAATCGGCAACTTCAATACTCATCATATAATCTGGGGAAGTTCGAAGACTAATGTCAAAGGGGGAACGTTGGTGTCCTTCGCCTCCGACAATGATCTTTTCTTGCTAAATGATGGTAGTCCAACGTTCCTGCGTGGTTCAAGGTATAGCAGCTGCCTTGACATGGCCTTTGTCTCACGAGGCCTTGTCAGGCATGCTGAGTGGTTTCTAGACATAGAAACGCATGGAAGTGACCACATTCCCACTCACGTAAAAATCGAAGGATTGTCCCATGCTAAGATACGTGATAGCATTCAGATAGTGAACTGGTTGAAATTTTAGTCTCGCATGGAAGAGCAGTGTCAAGCAAACAGATACCTTGACATAGAGGAGGTAATTAAAAGCACAATACACCACACTACGTGTACCCTCACATGCTCTCCCAAAGTAACGGAGTTTGACATCGAGTTAGAACGACTTCGAGCAATACGACGACGTGCTGACCGAAGATACCGACGCACGGGGGCACTGGAAGACTTACGGATCGCTCGACGTATACAGAAGAAAATTCAGCGTCGGATAAATAAACTCGAGTCACAACGTTGGGCTGCTTTTTGTGAGTCGCTTGACCCACGAAAAGTTTTATCCCAATTGTGGAAGATGGTACAAGGTTTCCGCACAAAACCCACTCAGTGGTCAACATTCAGGGCTCTCGCACTTTCTGAACTGAGACGCGGCATTGACGTTGCAGAAGACTTTTGTGCCAGAGTATCTGGACCACTCACAGTGCCAAATAGCCTATTGCCCTCGACCAATTGTCCACAAACACTGTATTCCCGCATAGATATTTCTTTTTCCATCATTGAACTCAGAGCAGCCCTAGCTTTGTGTTGACGCACGTCGGCACCAGGGCCCGATAGAATTTCTTATAGGGCCCTGTGTCATCTGGGTGAACGCGCGAGAATCCTGCTCCTAGAGTTGTACAACTAATTCTAGCAAGATGGAACGCTCCTGACAAGCTGGAAGACAAGTCACCTAGTTGCACTTCTGAAGCCAGGCAAGTCACCATTGGATCTCTCATCGCCTGATCGCATTGGCATGTTGTGTAGGCAAAGTTACGGAGAAGGTGATCTTGGGACGCCTGAAGTGGTATTTGGAGTGCAACAAAATCTACCCAGATGCCATGGCAGGATTTCAGCGTGGTCGATCATCAATTGACAACTTAGTCAACCTGGTCACTTACGTCCAACACGAGAAAGGCCGTAAGCGTCTCTGCGCATCTTTGATCCTAGACGTCAAAGGGGGGTATAACAACGTTACGCATGTAGCTGTTCTCACCGTTCTCGAAGATGTAGGAGTAGGTGGTCGGATGTATCGCTGGATACGTAGTAGTTTGTCGATGCGATCCTTCATTGTAAGCACTGAATACGGTCAAACCCCTCCACATTACAGCCACCGTGACGTCACCCAGGGTGGCGTACTCAGCCCTGTGCTATTGAATCTTTCGCTAATTGCTCTCACTGAGCCTCTGCCAAGCACAGTCAGGCTATCAATGTACGCAGATGATATCTGAGTTTGGGCATCGGCTGTAACACGTCTGCAGTTGTGAGAGAGAATCCAAAAAGCTGTCACTGAAACATTACGTTACCTCCGAAATTGAGGCTTGGAAATATCTTCCGAGAAATGCGCCCTCGTAGCTTTTACGCGAAAGCCTATGGATAAGAACACCATAAGCATCATTGGTCAATTGTACGATACCTTCGATCACACAAGTTTTGGGGCGTCATAATTGACAGGAATTCATCATGGAGCAATCACGTTTCGTACATGACGAAACGGCAAATAGACATCAGTAATATACTGAAGTTTTTTGCAGGAAAGACTTGGGGATGGCCTCCCAGTGCAATGCTCCAGCTGGACAGGGTACTTTTTCTCGGTTTCCTGCGGTACAGTTTACTGGCATTCACCAATGCAAGCAAAACAAGCCTACGAACGTTACAGAGTGTTCAGTCTAAGGCACTCCGGATTTGCCTCGACTTGCTTCGTAGTGCGTCGGCAATGGCTATTATAGCAATTGCCGGTGACCACCTCATCACGACCCATATTGACGTTGAGGCACTCAGGACACATATAAGACTTATTGCTCGGACACCCTGCCACCACCAGCAGGCAGAACACGTTCGTCATTTTGTCATACGGTAACCACATATCGCGATTCTTCGCCAACATGCTTCACACCCACCGCCAGGCCTTCGACTGCTACTTGGTGCCTGACTCAGGCTAACATCAGGCTAACTATACTTCGAATCCAGAAAAGAGCATATGTGATATGTCGTCACCTGCTCTTAGGCAGCTTGCTCTGCTCTTGTTATACGAGACGTATCAAGGTTGATTCAGATTTGTGGGGTTTAACGTCCCAAAACCACCATATGATTATTGTAGACGCCGTAGTGGAGGGTCCGGAAATTTTGACCACCTGGGGTTCTTTAACGTGCACCCAAATCTGAGTACACGGGCCTACAACATTTCCGCCTCCATCGGAAATGCAGCCGCAGCAGCCGGGATTTGAACCCGCGACCTGCGGGTCAGCAGCCGAGTACCTTAGCTACTAGACCATCGCGGCGGGGCGAGACGTATCAAGGCTGTATACACGTGTACACCAACGGCTCTGTTTTACAGAAGAGTTCAACGGCATCATTTGTTATACCAATAAAAGTCACGACAAGAAAATTTAAGACCTCCCACCTTACGACATCAACGGGAGCAGATCTCACAACTCTTCGTGCCGCATTGCAATTCATGAGCGATCAACAGCCACAAAAATGGACAATTTTCAGTGACTCAAAGGCGGCCCTGCAATCCCTTCCATAACCTTTGCGCCCCGGCCCGTGCGAACAGATGGTATTCGAGATTGCAGAAAAGACTCATCATTTCATTCAGAAAGGACGTGAATGAGATTTTCAAGTGCTTTCAAGTCATTGTGGAATAATTGGCAATGAACGAGCCGATCAAGCTGCCCGTTCTGCCCAAACTGAAAGCGATCAAATATAAATTCCGCTCTTCAGAACTGACGCTGAACAGAAACTCCGCATGCTTGCTCGCAACCGTACCAGGTCACAATGGAACGAGTCACATTTCATCCATGCACGATTATGTGTTTTAGACCCAACTCTCAGTCTTCAAATTCCTCCAGAATTACGCCGACTAGACGCTACTATGCGGTGCAGGTTATGGTTGGGCGTCGCACTTACCAATGCGTATGCGTTCCGCACAGGAATGGCTGACACTGCTGCATGCGACCATTGCGGCAGTGACAAAACAACTTGGTACACTTTGTGTGAATGCCCACAATACTGCTCGCAGAGCCAGTAACTCTGCAATGCACTAGACGAACTGGCCAACCAGACTCTTTCGGAAGAAAGAATCCTGCGCTACCGACAGGACTTTATGTCGCAGAAGAAGGTTGTGAAGGCACTCCTGCGCTTCTTGCGTTCCACTGGCCTGTCCAAACGACTGTGATGGGAACTCCCTGAATGTGTGCGTATGTGGTTTTTTCTCTCTATCTCTATGCTAGTGCGATGCAAACCACGACGTGCAACTGGAGCGGGACCAAGCCCAAGAATAAACGACGACCACCTAATGGAAACGTGGCCGGCCAAGCTCGTCCTCGAGGACCTGGAAGAGCAGTGACAACTCGTCGCCAAGGCCAAAAGGGCAGTCGAAGCCAGCGGGTTCCTGGACTAGGGAAGCCTCCCACCTTAGGGTGACACCGGGCCTCGCTCGGAACACTGTTTCTAAATAAACGTTTATTTCTCTCTATATATATCTGTCCTCTTTCCGACCGTTTTCCCCACCCCTGTACATTGTAGCAAACCAGTTATTTTAGGTTAACCTCCCTGTATCTTCTTTTTATTTTTTTCTCTCTCTTACCGTAAAAATGAGTGGTCATCTCCTCTGAGCCCATAATTCTTACGCTGCCTCTAGCAGTCCGACAGGCCTATGAAGCAATATGCCCCGATGCCGTTCGTAGATCTAGTTGCCCTTTCAACACAGCGTTGCCCTTTCAACACAGCAACACAACACACAACAAAACGGAAGAAGGAGGAAGATGGAAAATTACGATGAAAAAAAGTCTGGTTCAGCGGCTGTGTTTTCAAGTCGCCGTATCGACAAACTGACATTTCTTCCTCGAAATTACAACTGATTTTCTTAAAGCTAGCATGCACATGTTTCCTACCCTCTCTTCGAATCCACGCATCAAAGGAGGGGCTGGGATCAGGGTCCTTTATATGTGTTTCTTTCTCTCTCTTTTTTTTGCCCATACACTACCATCAATGTTATATGGAAGATAGTGTCATATTTGTTCTCTTACACTCATTGTTGGTAATGGGCTGTGCATGGTGACGATAATCGAAAACTGTGATATCATTATTACCAAAACAAAAAAGACAACATGAAGTGAAAGATAACAAAAATAAACCAAAAATAAATACACTGCGTACACATATATCGCTGGCGTACAAATAATACCTGCAAGGGCAGATTCTAATATATACAGAGTGTTCCTGCATATTATGGCTAATAGCATGCCTACACATAGTTTGCATGCTCTTGCCACTTGTAAACAGTCGCCAACTGCTCCTGTGTTTTGCGCACCTCCAACTTCTCATGAAACCGAGCCCGAAAGTTATACCCTCACGCAAACCCCTCCGTAACAGAACACAACGAAGAAGTGAAAAAAGGCACATGTTCCCGTCCATGCAAAGACAATGCAGCATCTTCGCATGCACTTCTGTTTTTTTTTCGTACGACGTCATGCTCACAAAGGTTGTCGTTTTTAACAGTTAGCGTCATTTTTGTTGGTATGCTTCGTGAATGATTTTTATTTTTGTCAGTCACCTTTGTAACTCAGTTGTACAGTGGTTATGGGGCTCAGCTGCGGCTAATTTGAAGGCCGTGAGTTCGATCATGGCCACTGTGGTTTGATTTCGAATTCCAGATATGATTATATTAGGCCGAAAGCCTCACAGGATCATCAAATGCCGAAATTTACCCTTAGCGTTCACGTCCCGCAGCGCCAGCGTCAAAGCGAATGATGCGAAAAATCATCGTCACGCGAAGATAGACAACACAACATGAGGCCATCATGAATTCACAGATCGCCAAAATTTTAGATGCAATCATGGAGGCAATATGACGTCACAAGATCACCTCATCACATGACTTCATCCCTTAGTCAAAGGTATACCAATCATGGAGACAGTGCGAAAATCAATTGAGGTGTGAACATCTTTCGAAGGTTGGAGGGGGAGGATCAATACATGAACTGACTAGAAAAATAATATGAATTTCGCCTCCGAGTCCTCCTTTGCGAATGATTAGAAAATTTTGTGAAGTAATTGGTATTAATATTCTCATAAATATAAATAATATTTGTTAATGGTGTTTAATTTTAGCGTATGTGCATTGTACGAATAGGGGTTCCAAACGTAAGTATGCTTACAGCTGAAAAAGCAGACGCACGCCCCTCCTCAATTTGCGTGCGTGCATGCATGTGTGGGCGGGGAACTTGCTATGAGGAGTGCCTTATGTCTCGGTGTCATGAATAGGAGCCGCTCGGACGTCCAATGGTGTCATGCGGCTGCTCCATGTGACCTCTAAAAGCCCCGAAAGATTCAGGTGACGCTACAAGCATGCGGTAATAGCATGCACCTAAACTAGAACACGAACGGGTTGACGGTCCCGGGTCGTCATGCCCTAGAGAGCCTTATGTCCCGGTTTCTATATACGCACGGACACTATACTTAGGACACCGGCTCTCCACCATAGGCGAATTGCTATGTCGGACACGTGAGCGACCCCACCTTCCCATCTCCTCTTCAGATTTGCTTTACTCATCCCTTGCTAGGCGTGAGCGGTGGGTGCGTGTTCTAGTTCATTCGAACGTCCACCGGGTGACCCACTTGATCGATATACATTTCTGGCTCGGCTGCTTGAGAGTTCCGGGAGACAGGCAGAGTGACAGACGATGAGTACTCTTCACGATGTAGAGCAAATAAAGCTAGCAAACAAATAAAATACATAAAAAAGGTTAAATAAACGAATCTATAGGGGGAAGTTTCGTTTTGTAGAGCTAACGGAGAACGGCTACGCACTCGTTAACTGGCTGCTGTTAAATGTCTCCGAAAAGAAAGCGGCCAACAAATTCTGTCTACATCGCAAGAGATAGGGCTTTCGAAGATAGGACAATTCGCCGAGTTCGCTTAGGAAATGAAAAGTAGCCTGTGATTTCAATCGAGAAAGTGCTCTTGTACTTTCAGTTTATTTTTCAGGAAATTTGGATTGCCAGAGTGTGCGTATGTTTATAACTTGAAGCTTTCGGGACAGGAAGTAAGAATGAGAGAGGGGGGAGAGAGTTAAACAATGCGAAGCCGGGTAATTAGACAAACACATGAATTGTTCGATAACCTGCATTGGGTAAAAGAAGTAGCTTGGAGAGTCCAATTCAAATTCCTTAGTTTCCTTTATCTCAGCATTCATGGTCAAAACAAATGCTAAAACAGGAGCAAAAGTCCGCTATTAGTCCAGAATATACCGCCGGTAGTAATAATGTGTATATAGAAGTTATCTGATATGATTTAAGATTTCAAGAATTCCTCCGAGCTTCGATTGGATTACTTCTGGCTGAGCAGTTGTTTTTCTGGAGTGTAACATGCTTACCAAAGGTTTGAACACAAATATAAAAGGGCGTCCTGACAACATATTCGAAACCTATGTTATGTGTAGCGTGTTACTTTATCATCTTCATGTATACATACTTGTGCGAATGTTTTTTTTTTCGTCTTCACTTCTGTGTTAGGTCTTTCTTCCGTGCTGTGAACTTGTTACGTTTCAAAACTTTGGGCTATGTGGGTGCCTTATTTATGCGCTGAATCTCCCCATATCATGCCAATAAAACAACAGAAACAAGAATAAGAATACCCCCTGAAAATGCAAGAACAAAACAAACGACAACAAAATCAATAAGAACAACATACTGAAAAAAACACAGCAGAATGCTTGGCAAAAATGAACTGGGGCAGTTCCGAGATAAAAAAAAAAGGATCATTATTTTGCAATTGCAGATTTATGGTTGCTACGAGTCGCCCAAAGCGCTCTTGATTATCGCTTCATTTAGGCAAGAAAATATCGTCGGGAGCTTTCCACTGGTACAGCACCCTTTATTCTCTTTTCTTGTGGTTTCCAGGCAACACCATCTTCTCGGTGCTCCGGTAGTTCATCATCTGGGATAAAGTGGGACTCAAGAAGTTTTCTCGATAGAGAGCTCCGTCTTGTCTCTGCGTCGTTATCGTTTTTATTTTTGTGAATGCCATGTCTGTGCACATGTGACAGCATCTGAATCTACTTTCTATGGTGTGCTTTATGCAGGTGACAAAAAATGGTGCTTAGACTCGGGAACAACATTTGCAGGTAAGTACAAAGAGATCAGCGAAACGTGAAGAGGAGAAATATGTGCCTTGCACAGTACAAAGCCTGACCCATAGGAGAAGCTTTGCGAAACTCTCTTCCTGTGACATCATTTATGTTACCATCGAAGAAATAAAAATATCTTGCTTGTGTGTTGACGTCGCATATGTCCAAAAATACTGGGCCATACTCATGTTCCTTCTGCTCTAATAAAAATAGCGAGCCTAGGGCTTGCCATTTTAAAGTTTTAATGTTTGAATGCTATTTTAAGGGTGGGCTAGTTGTTCTTCCGTGGTTCTTGTTTTCTTGGGTTGTGTCATTTTTTTGTTGTTCTATACAGATTCCAAATTTCAGGTGTCGCATTTCGAAATGCGACATCTATACAGATGTCGCACTTCGCGCCGGTTGCGCGTTGGTCGGCGCGGCTTGACGGCAACCAGCGCGAAATGCGACATGCTGCATTTTGCGCCGATGCCCAGACAACACCACGTCTCCCTTTTTTCGTGACGGAGGGACGCCGGACGCGCTGAAACGCGCATGCGTCAAAGCAGCGCAGCATGGCGAGCGCCTACAAGTATATGGCAGGACCGGCGCCTGGCGTGTCAACGCCGGCGTGACGTGGCGAAATGAACGCCGGCGAGCACGTGCACCGCGTCACGTCGAAATGTATTGGAATGTTGACTGTGCATGTAGTGATGTTCTCACACGACATACATCTCATGATTATCATGTTTTCACCAGTCACATACCTTCGTCATCCATTGCCGTCACGTAATAACACATTTGGCATATGTTAAGCTAGTGAAATGGCCGCGAGCGCATCATCAGTATGGCATGTAATCATGTTGTTACATGAAAAGCATGTCGTAATTATCATGTTTGGATGCGTCATTCACCTATGTCGGCCGTTCGCGTCGCGTAATACCGAGCTTGGTCCATGTGAAGCTAGCGAAACGCGAGCGCGCCATGAGAGCAGCATGTAGTGATATTGTTGCTTGACACGCATCTCATCTTTATCATTTTTGCTCCAGTATCATACCTTCGTCATTCATTCGCGTCCCGTAATACCAAATTTGGTATAAGTGAAGCTCGCAAAACGGCCGCGAGCGCATCATGAGCGTGGCATGTAGTCATGTTGTTACATGACACGCATGTCATGATTTTCATGTTAGGGCCTGTCGCTTGTGTTCGCCATGCAACCATGCCATACCATACCATTTTTCTAACATGCCATGTGAACGAAACCACCGCAAGAACTGCAGCACCATGAAATGAAAATCATCACATTCATGACATAAGTTTCATGATTTTTGTTTTATGACTACTCAGATATGTTCTTCATACAGTCATGCTATGCCATACCAAGTTTGGTATCGATACCATTATCGAAACGGCCAGAAGAGCTAAAAGTCGTAGGCGGCTTGATAGATAGATAGATAGATAGATAGATAGATAGATAGATAGATAGATAGATAGATAGATAGATAGATAGATAGATAGATAGATAGATAGATAGATAGATAGATAGATAGATAGATAGATAGACAGACAGACTGACATGCTTTAAGTCGTTGAAGTTCGCTAAGAAATGCTTCGCATAAAATAAACGCTTCTTTTGAAAAACACAATTGAGACCATCCCTGTTGCCTTCGTGGAACGCAAAAGATATAAAATACTTTAACTGCACTCGCATTTATAAGAAATTGCAACTTTTTGAGCACTGGTTGTTTGTTTATTATGGTAATTTTTAACGGTATATCTGGTAAAGGCAAGTAGCGAAGTACAATGAAAAACGAAACTATACACGTGCGTTGCGTCTTTTTTCTAAACTGTGTCAACCACATTGCATCTGTTCCGGAAACATTTAGGAAACTACAGCGGCTACAGAAAGAAAACACTTTCAGCTTTTGACTGACAACCCTTATTGCGGAAGCCTGAAGCAGCCTGCCCCCCCTCCCTTTTTTTTCTCGTAGGGGACATAAGAACGACCGAGAAAAAGAAAAAGCACAGATTTAACTCCATTTTATGTGCCGACTACTGCCGTTTCCACCCGGAAATTCAGGCCTCAAAGAATGCGGTCTATTTGGATTCCTTGGAGCGACGACACAGAGTCCGAATGCGTCTGGTACATTTTCTGTGTCGTGCTTCTTTTTTTTTTTTTCGTCCCTCATATGAGGCACTTGCGTTCGTAGCCGCTTTGCAAATGATTCCTCCGAAGGCCTTCCTTTTGGCTTCCTCTTCAGAAGCATTTATCTCTAGCTTGTCAAATGTGGACGAAAAATACCGAAGGCCACGGCTAAGCGAAACGATACTTGAGAAAAACGGGCCGACCCATTGTAGGGAGCAGTTTTTCGCCCGATTGACTTCTTTGCCGATTGCTGCTGATTCAACAAACGAGGGCATGTGAGTAATAGACCTCTCTATTCAAATACAAAATGTGGTTGATGAATTTCGGTAAGATATTTTTGTCAATTCTGTTTATTATCTCTTGCTACGCCCTATATACTGCTGATAATGACGATGATGACGATCGAAGCCCCTCATGTGAAACAATTTGCTATCGCAACGGAAACTTTGCATACCAGTATAACAAAACTGAAAATTTTCTTTCCGTGACTCCATAAGGATATGGAGCCTGAAATTAGGTCATGCATATGTATTCGATTCGCGCAATGTATTCTTTAGCTATATGCTGAGCTACATGATGCTTCAACACAGCACACTTTCCTTCTTTTTGTGTTTTAATGTGTACTTGTAGGGCACAGGCGCACAGTGATTTTAATAAGCTCCATAAAATGAACATAAAAAGAAGGCAGTACTTTTTCAAGCAGAAGCCCTTAAGAGAGTGCGTCTTTACAAGCGCTGTTTTACATGGGGGACTTCATTCAACACACTCTGGGAATATGCAATTGCGGCACATGTAGGCCTGAAGGACACACATGCCATAAAAATATGCGCCGCAGGGTTACTATGTTAAGCTATCATTATTCACATTATATAGTAATCGATATGCCACTTGGCAAATCTTATGTTTAGACACCTGATAACCATCGGATTCACCAATCCTTCTTTCGCTAGATAACAGAGTTTATGAAAAAGCAGCATAGTTTTTGTAAAGTGTACTTCTCCGCAGTAAACATGATTATGCGAGAAAGTATATTTTCCACGACTGTCATGAATCTCAATGTTTATTTGATATTCTTTCTTGAAAAGGCCAACAGGACAAAAAAAATTGCTTGATGGTGTTCGCCACGACACACTTGAGTTTTCTAATGTTTACAATATTTAACACTTACAACATTTACACCACTCACTTTATTCAGAAAAGCACATCCGATTTGAATTTGGCCACTGAAGGAGGTTTGGAAACAATTGTGAGTTGTTTGCCCTAGTTTACATATATCGAACTTGAGACAGGCAGTTTCTTGGACGCTGCCACTTCCGTATACTACGTGGTTCATGTGATGTGTCCCCAGAATCAGCCTTAAGCAAATTTCTCACAATTAAAGAAGGCACCGTTTCAACAGCAATGCCCGTGGTCCGCTTCCACTTCTGGACAACGCGATATGTCGAACCGGTGTAAGAAGCAAGCGCTTCACTCAACTGTTGAGAAACAACTTCCCTAGTTTTCTGACGGACTACTGTGTACCGTACCCTGGCTGTGTTTTTCCGCGTCACAAGCCATGCGTGTTGCCTTCGCACAGCTTCTCGAAAATGTATTTATAGCAGGGGTAGAAATTATGTTTTCTTAAATAGACCAAAAATGTGTTTGTGTGCAGCGAGCTAGATATAGTCGGGAAAAGCCAGTCTGTCATGGTTAAAACCCAATCTGGGACAAGAATTTTGGACGTTGGGGGCTGACATGACAGCGCGTATTATCTCACAAGCAAAAGAAAGAAAGGAAGAAAGGAAGAAAGAAAGAAAGAAAGAAAGAAAGAAGAAAGAAAGAAAGAAAGAAAGAAAGAAAGAAAGAAAGAAAGAAAGAAAGAAAGAAAGAAAGAAAGAAAGAAAGAAAGACGAGTCTTAAAATGTGGCTGGTTGCCCGTGTCGTAATCCTTGTCTCCACTTCCTGCTGCCCTCTTCTCAAGACTGACAAGTTCAACAAACTAGTTTAACGCGATTAGCCGAAAAAATTGCTCAACCATTCGATAGAAGGATGAAGGTCCTCAAAGGGTTAATGTCAGGCTGCGTCAGAAATAACAAAGGCAAGAACACCATGTAAGAAGTGAAGTGACGCGCAACTACGACGACCGAAGAAAAAAGGGAGATGAACATGAACACGATACGCCTTTACTTCACCATCCCCTCCTCTTCTCGATCATCTTGCCTCCGTTTAGTTTGGTGCTTTAATAGTCTTATCTTTTTTCAATTCATTCTAGAAGCTTCTTCTGTTGGGCCTGTCCTGAATTGCGGCTTGCTTCTCCTCTGGTAGACCGCGCACGTAGGTCTGTCACATGCATTCGGTTCTTCCTTCGAGCGACACTCCCCGTAGGTGCTGCGAATTCGGCCCACACAACTACGCGCGTCTTGAGTAATAACAAAAATAACCAGTGGAGTTAGGTGAGGCAGATGTAATCAAAAGCAACGTGCTATTAGAAGCGAAGCTCCTCTACTATAACCTTGTCCCACGTCAGGCGTAACTGGCAGTATCTTCCGCTTCTTATATGACACTGTCTCATAGAAGTACATATCAAATGCAGTTGAGTGAAGGTATTCTAGACGGCGCTGCACCGCTATTCTCCGATTGGCTACTGGATGGACTGTTCCTGGGTGCGTGCGAAACGAGTGTCTCTCTCAGTCTCTTGGATCGTCACCGTACGTGTCGGATCGTTGGTGGGGCATAAATGAAGTCGGTTGGCACGCGCAGACGGCCGCGGCGGCTAGTTCTCGTCGACAGACAGACAGACAGACAGACAGACAGACAGACAGACAGACAGACAGACAGACAGACAGACAGACAGACAGACAGACAGACAGACAGACAGACAGACAGACAGACAGACAGACAGACAGACAGACAGACAGACAGACAGACAGACAGACAGACAGACAGACAGACAGATGGGCGGACGGACGGACAGACAGGCAGGCAGGCAGACAGACAGACGGACGGAATGACAGACAGACACAGAGAGGGACGGAAGCACAGACGGAAGAACGCACGGAGGGACGCTTCGCTCCACTCGTCATTCACTCCGTGGATATGCTGTTAAAGAAAACGACGTGACGTACGCAAAAAAGGGCCTTACGTCTCTTTCAATCCCTTTTTCTTTTTCTCTCTCGAAGTTTAGCCCTGCACTGAAGCTTTGCGTAAAAGCACAAGGGTGCTCTCAATGAGGTCCTGCAAGACTAGGCATGGGTTCACTGCTTTTCACTTAAAAAAAAAACATTTCTCGCGTTATATTTTTACATGTACGAAGACGTATATGCTTCGTACGCTGGATCACCGGCTTGATGGAAATGAGACGTCTTGCCACGACGCAAAGTGACTTTTCGCAATAACTTCTTGAATAATGAACGAGCTCCATTGCCGCGATGTACTCACATGTTCGTGTAATAAGTTTCACATCCATTAATATGCTGAGAATACATCTCCATGGAGCCGACCGTTGAAAATCGAGCATGCAAGTCCACGATGTCGTAGGGAGTGACTTATAAATGCAGTACTTCAAACGAGGTAAAAACAAAAAGATTAGTAAAAGAGTGGTGAACTCGGGGTAGACAAAAAACGACCCGTCACAGTAGTAGATTGGCTTGCAGGGCCTAAAAATATTGCTGTGACTTCAGTTGAGTTACTGCTGCAGTATCGGCCATCAAACAGTAGGGCATACATTTATTTTACGTCAATAAGAAATTTTCACATGTAGGTCTTGCCAGACTTTATTCTTTTTCGGCATTGCATCAGTGTTGAATCCCGGATTAAACTACTCATATGTAAAGCGTGCTTTTTGGTTGTTCTTCAGCTCGTAAGGTGCAACGAATTCTCGATGTCGTGCGCAGACGGTAGGAATAACAACGCAATTTTCGACTTATTTGAGCTGATCGTTCTGACGTCGCGCGCTTGTAGCGTCGCTTTAAGCAGTAGTGTTCGTGACGTAATTGCGCATGAAAGACACGGCACGATAATAAATAAAGGTTGGTTCAATGCACCTCTTACTAACAGCTAGCGTACCGAGCTGCTCCAAAGGCCGGGGAAATAAAGATAACGAAATAGCAACAGTATCTTCACAATGTTTCTTCACATTTCCGGCACCCCTGCGTTGTACACGCCAGTGCCGTGCGTTTATTGGGGCATATATTTTAACTTCGCTCTGCACTTCGTTTCTCTGCGTTCGCTGACTGCCACTCAGATATATAACAGCACGATCGTTTGGCAGCGAGGGTGTTCCGAGGTTAGCACTATATATCGGCATTTGTGTTTGACTCTGGTGTTCCCGTTCTGACTTTACTTGAACGTACTGCAAGGCTACTGCGGGGCGTAATAAAGACAGTTCATCTTTCTAGTCGAGCGATTTGTCTTTCCATATTGCCCGACTTTGTGTGGGTTGCCTTTAAAGGGAAAGTACTCTGTCCTCGTCGTCGCCAACAGGAACTTGGATATTTTATCACCTTTTTTTATAATTTATTACATTTTTATATCTTGGTTATATTTCTGCTACGTCATGAAACTAAGCTTACTGAAGTGGGCTTTGAAGATGTAGTGAATGGGAGTACACAAGGCACTGCTTATTTTGGCTATCTATTGGTTACTCAATCGAGTTTATTTGTTTACCGCGTTAGTCATTTGGCTTTTAACCATACCTCGCGCATAACTACGTGCCCTAGTTTTAAAGCTGTGCTCTAAACCAAAGACCCATAGTGCTATGACGATTCTCAAAATTACGGTGCCAGCATGTTAGAAGAGGTCAAAAAATTGAGCACCATCAAATTGATTTTTTCTAAGCTAACATCGACGCTACGATTTTCATTTGTGTTACAACCACCTTCGGGTGCCTCTTCAACCTAATACTGGCAGAGGTTGCATGCAATAGTTGAAATATATTGTTACGAGGCAGTGGGCATGACACCGCTGTCGCAGACAAATCGTCGAAAAAGAAGCGTACTCGCAGCACGAGATGCTGGCTGCTTTTGGGTAACGCCGATAGGGTTGAGTCCAGTATGGACTCAACCCTATCGCAGGCTATTGAAACTGCTGTGGAAAAGGCAGTGAATAAGGCAATGGATAAACTAATATCTAACCTTTCCGACTGTTTAGTGCAAATTCTTTCAAGCCAGATTGGACAAGTAGTACAGACTAGTACAGAACCTGCAGTATTACACATTACCAGTGACGCCACACAGCTACGCAATGTAGTGATGGACGAACTTTCTGCATCTGCAGGCAAGGCTAAGCAGCCAGGAACACAGGTGCACTTGGACCGACATTCGCCTCGGCCGAGTACAAGTACTGATACAGATATGGAACTCGATATACGTTCTAATAAACGTACCAGATCCCCTATCTTCACCGATCTCAAGTCCAAATCTAAACGGAATGAATCAGCTATTTCGCGTGAAGATGCTAACAAGGGCGCGACAGGCGCCTCTGCGGTGCGCTCAACACCATAGGTCAGTTGAGGGTACTACAGTGGAACTGCCGTTCTATATTCTCAGCCTCAACCGACTTACATTACTTTTGCAATAATTTTAATCTTGATATTATAATTCTCCAAGAAACTTGGCTTACACCAGATAAAAATTTCCATCTTGCTGGTTTTCGTTCTTTTCGATTAGATCGCCCATCACGTGGTGGTGGTTTAATGATCCTTGTATCAAGTAAATTATGCCATAGGGCGAAAATTTCTTTCAGCATGTTAGACTTGGATTGTGAATTATTAGCATTAGACTTCTGTATCCCCGGATACCACCCTTTTTCAATCGTAAATTGTTACTTCCCCTCCGGTGTGCAAAGCACGCGTTATCTTGACAGCGTTTTGGTAGCATGTAGAAAGGAAATCGTACTCACAGGAGACTTTAATTCACACCATTTGTCTTGGGGTATAAGGACAGATTCTTGTGGTAGGCGACTGTTGGAATGGACTATTGATCACAACCTTTCCTGTCTGAATAAAGGTCATGTAACATTTGTCCGAGGTCAAACTAGCTCAGTATTGGATTTAACGATTTGCTCCAAAGCAATCAAGATTTCGTCATGGGCTGTTATGGATTCGGCAACTAACAGTGACCATCTTCCTGTAGTTTTTGACATTACTTGTCCAACAATAACTTTAGATCAGCCAAAACGCACATACATCAACCATAGCAAATTTCAAGCCTGCCTCCGTTCTGCCATTTCCAAGCTTGGAAATGCCAGTACTAAGGAGATTGCATCTACGATTGGTTCAATGCTGGAGGGATCTAGAAAAAATTCTGAATTTTCTATTCCATCCAATAAACGATCCTCCTCTCGTTGGTGGAACGATGAGTGTACGCGCGATTATAGAAGACGAAAAGCCGCTTGGAAAAAACTTCTTCTTAATCAGAGCCCAACAAACTGGAAAGACTATCAATTCCTTGCTAGCGTATTTAGGCGTACAGTGAAGCGCGCGAAAGAAGAATACTAGAGTAGACATTTTGATTATCTTTCTAAATCAAAAAATAAGCGTGCTTTGTTCGCTTATCTTCGGACAAGAAAAGTACTACCAGAACCTTTAACGTTGCAGTCATGTGTCTTGACGCCAGTAGAAATGAACACCTCTCTAGAAGACATAGCACAAGGTTTAGAACGCCGCTTCACTGCGAATTTTTCGGCTATTCAGTCCGTTCTGGTAAACTTGCATGAATTTCCAGAAGTTTCTTTAGCTGAATTGAATCAGACAGTATTATGCTTACCAAGGACGGCTCCCGGACCAGATGGGATTACGAACTCTATGTTGAAATGTTTACTCCAGGAATCGCCTAATATTTTGCTAGAACTAGTGAATTATTCTTTAGGGAATGCATGGATACCTCCAGAATGGAAACTTGCCAAAATTTTATTGTTGCTAAAAAATGAAAATGATGCATACACGTTGGATAACTTAAGGCCGATCGCACTGACATCAAACTTAGTGAAATTGGTTGAGAGAATCATCAATATACGAATTAATGAACTTATTAACATGAGGTCTATTCTAAGTCCCTGTCAAATTGGGTTCAGGGCTGGTTGTTCAATTTGGGATGCCCACGTTGACTTAGAAAGTAGGCTTCAATTAGCTCGGCTGCATAAACAATATGCTGCTTTAGTTACCTTAGACATCGCTAAAGCATATGATACCGTGGAGCACTGTATTTTGATAGATCGATTAGAATACCTTGATTTTCCATCATACATAGTAGCGTGGGTTCACAATTTTCTCGCAAACAGGAAATTTTATTGTTTTAAAGATGGGTTTTCATCAGCTACTCATACCCAAACGAGGGGAGTACCGCAAGGCTCTGTGCTTTCCCCAGTGCTATTTAATTTACTAATGAGCACCATCCCACGTAAACAGGATATAACAACTTATGTTTATGCAGACGATATCGCATTTTTTGCAATGGCAGATAACATTCAGACCTTATATGAACGGCTGCAGACTTACCTTAATATATTGGAGAGCTGGCTCGATGGCAACAGCTTTTTACTTAATCCGAGTAAATGCGCCCTCCTTGTTTTCCCGCTGCAATACCCTGTGAACATCTCTCTGTCTTACCATCATGAGGATATACCACAGGTGGAATCTGTTAAATACCTTGGAGTAATTTATCACACATCGCTTAACTGGCAATCTCATATCGAATATATCGCCGGAAAAGGTGTGCGGGCCATTGGCATATTACGTAGGCTAAGCAACTACCGCACAGGTATGAGAAGAGACACATTATTAATGATATATCGCATGTATGTTCGTCCAATTTTGGAATTTGGTTGTGTGCTTTTCTCTGGAGTTCCAGCTTACAAGTTGCGGCCTCTAATTCTTCTGGAAAGAGAAGCTTTGCGCTTATGCCTTGGCCTTCCCAAAACAGTCGCCAACAATGTGTTGTATCTCGAATCGAGGGTCCCTCCGCTTTCTTGTAGAATTCGCCTTCTGACTGTTCAGACATTCTAAAGAATTTATGAATCACCATTACGACATTCAGAAACAGCCTTTATTTCCACCCCGGAATCATTTTTTGCTGCTAGATGGCCGCGATTTCACACGCCACAAATTATATTTGTGCAAAATTTACTGGAGCCTCTAAACTTACGTATATGTGACATCATGCCGAGTCGTTATAATTCAGCCCCTGTGGAAATTCAATTCGACGACATTTTTCCTAGTAATGCCAAATTACTTCCCCATAATATTTTGGATGGTTTTCTACAAGATCACCTGCGCCGTATTACAACGAACGTTATTATTGCTACAGACGCATCGCAATACGACGAAAAGTCCGGGGTTGGTATTTTCAGCCCGATTTTAAATTGGATTTATTCCCTTCGACTACCTGATTTCATACCCGTTTTTGTGGCTGAGTTTCTGGCAGTAGTGCTCGCCTTACGCAAGCTAGATACAGCAATTACATCAGCTGTCATAATAACAGATTCCCTATCTCTCTGTGCAGCACTTTCTTTTGGTGCTGATAATCACGTAACAAGGGCGTTCCGTGTACTAGTACCTGTGCATTTGAGAAAAGTGCGATTAGTTTGGGTGCCTGGACATAAAGGTTTGTTTCTGAATGAAATAGCCGATTCCTTAGCTAAGTCGTCAATCAGCGAACCAATTCTACCGCTCTGTCCATCATCCGCTTATGTGACCGCTGATCGATTCCGCAGACGTACGCTTATGCAAGTCTTTAAAGGTTCAGCACTAACAAACTCTACAGAATATCGCCATTTATTATATCCCTGGCGAAGAGACTTTTGCCGCACTCGAAAACAAGAAGTAGCTATCACAAGGCTGCGTTGCCGGGTGCCAAATCTAAATTTCTATAAACACAGGTCTGCTCAGGCACCTTCGCCACTGTGCGCATTCTGTAATGAACTGGAAACAATAGATCATTTCTTTTTGACCTGCAGGCGGTTTAACACATTACGAAAAACCCTATTAGAAATACCTTTGCGTGGCATTGATATGGACTTATCTCTGCCTGTCATTTTGTCTTTTGGAGCTTCCATTTCTGGTTTCTCTAATGGCACAGTATGCGCGGCCGTCCGGGACTATATTGATGAAACTAATAGGTTGATTAATTAACCAGTTTCATTATCTTAACATGTCCACATAATTATATACGTATAAAATCAGATTATTGGTCTATTCTAAGAATAAATTTGTTTATGTAAATATTTGTATGCATTACATTAAGCACCACACTTGTCTATAGGCTATCGGTAATCTTTCTGTTATACCTCCATCATTCTAAATCTTAACAGTAAATTTTAAAGCCACTCAATTCTTGGCCAATCCCCCACAGTGGGTATGCGCCACTAACAATAGGAGAACAACAACAACAACAACAACAACAACAACAACAACAACAACAACGCCGCTACTTGCGAGTATTTTATGTATAGTCGCTTCTGTCTTCCGTGTATTCGTGATCCCCGTGACAAATCGGTAGAGATGCTGGGTAAACGAAGTGCTATACAACAGGGCTCAACTGTTGTCGCCAAATCAGAGTTTTCATGATGGAACACGGGTCTGATCCCACGGCTAATTCTCCATTGGTCACAGCAACGCAGGCAACATCCATGGCAACGCCTGCACCGGTCAGAACACCACCCGTGCACGTACGTGCTGATGCATACGAAGCACCCAGGAACGTTCTGTGGTATGGACTAAGTTGACGTTGACGATCGAATAGCCGACTATGAACGTACCGCGCGCCTCAACCGAACTCTTACAGACATGTGTCAATGTACGTCTCTGCTGACCACCATGATTCGGACGCAACTCAACCCTACGTTACGTTTGCATATAATTCGTCAAGGTATGGCACCACGGCTACTCACCGTTGTTTCTGTACGGCTGCAACTCTGCGTTGCCATTCGAAACACTCCTTCTTTGCGACACCGTCCAACCAACGGTGTATGGTCAGGACGTTGCTTCTTGAGCCCACGTCGCTCAGCCAATCGCGCACACCAGGTTCTGTGCTACTCAGGCGTCACAAGAAGTCCGCTAGGATGATTGACCCTCCCTCCTGGGACGCCGTACCGCCATGAAGGCTTGTGCAAGAAGTTCCTCCGCGATACACAGGGCCCTACAAAGTTCTCCACAGGGTCACGTGAAGGCTTGTGCAAGAAGTTCCTCCGCGATACACAGGGCCCTACAAAGTTCTCCGCAGGGTCACCGACGACGACTACCTCATCATTTTGGTTCAACCCAACTCATCTTCTGCTACTCTACCTACTGATGTTGTTCATGTGTCGCACCTAAACTGCCAGTCCTGACTTAGAGACGCTGTGATGGCACTTCGTCCGCCGGTGGTGATGTTACGAGGCCGTGGGCGTGACCCCGCCGTCGCAGACGAATCGACGAAAAAGAAGTGCACTCACCACGCGAGATACTGGCAGCCCTTAGATCACATGGTTACTTGGAAATATAATAAATATACTGGCTACTGCCTTCCGTCCATTTGTAATCCATGTGAAAATATAATAAAACTATAAGGGTGCTAGCGAAGCGTGTAATTTAAAACACAGTTAGATTTTTCTGTAAAATACTTTGCAAATATTGTAATGTCACGCACGCGAAGGGCAGCGCGAGAAGCGCAACTCTCTCTGTTAAAAAAAAGGGCGGTGTTGAGATGTTCAGAGGAGTGACAGGCCGACGGAAACTTTTCATTTAGCCGTACGAAGCTTGACAAAAAGTGATTTCCAAAGCTCCCAAAGAAAAGGTTTGTAAAAGTAGATGCAGAGCAGGACAGCGCTGAGTTATCGTTAAAATGTTAATTCGTAATTTTTAGAAAAGGCGCTTCGCCCACACATGAATGGTGGTAGTGCCCTTCGACTGCTGCATACTGATTATTAATATTGCATCTCCTTTGGACATGACACGTCCATTTATGGAGATAGGAATGGTAAACACTAAATGGCAGCTGATCTTTTCTTGAATTGCGAGGTTTCGAAAGGAGCGTCAGATTGCAGTTCAGCGCACCTGACGACAAGAAGCGTCGCTTGTGAAGAACTGTCGCCAGTAACGCCCAGACGAAGCTATACATGGGGACACTTGAAATATCTTATTATCCTTTTGAAAATGACACCTTCGTTTACAGCCTTTCATCTTCCTTTTTGGTTACACAAGCACGAAACATAGTAGCGAACAGCAAGTAAAGATTTTAGTGCAGTGACCTGTAAGACTATGAAGAAGATCGATGAATTCCACGCAATCCCGGCTGCTTGATGTGTACCCTTATTTGCAGTTATTGACAATTCTGCATGGAAGGTTGAACGATAGGGGACTATAAGGCATCTTTCGTTACACACTCAAGGTGTCACAGAGGGCTGTTGTTCATGTTTTGGGGCAGTAGCCAGAGAACGATACTGAATACCGCAAACAATTAGGAATAGAAAAGCATCGCAGTGACGGGGTTGGGAAGTTGGGAAAGAGACAGGCAAACAGACAGACGGACAGACAGACAGACAGATAGATAGACAGATAGATAGATAGATAGATAGATAGATAGATAGATAGATAAATAGATAGATAGATAGATAGATAGATAGATAAATAGATAGATAGATAGATAGATGACAGACAGACAGACAAACAGAATGATAGATAGATAGATAGATAGATAGATAGATAGATAGATAGATAGATAGATAGATAGATAGATAAATAGATAGATAGATAGAGGGATGACAGACAGACAGAATGATAGATAGATATATAGATAGATGGATAGATAGATAGATCGGTAGATAGAAGACAGACCGACAGATAGAATGATAGATAGATAAGTAGATATAAAGATAGATGGATAGATAGATAAATAGATAGGTAAATAGATAGATAGATAGATAGATAAATAGATAGATAGGTAGGTAGATAGAATGATACATAGATAGATAGATAGATAGATAGATGGATAGATAGATAGATAGATAGATAGATAGATAGATAGATAGATAGATGACAGACAGACAGATAGATAGATAGGTAGATAGATAGATTGATAGATAGATAGATAGATAGATGACAGACAGACAGATATATATATATATATATATAGATAGATAGATAGATAGATAGATAGATAGATAGATAGAATAGATAGATAGATAGATAGATAGATAGATAGATAGATAGATAGATAGATAGATAGATAGATAGATAGATAGATAGACAGACAGATAGATAGATAGATAGATAGATAGATAGATAGATAGATAGATAGATAGATAGATAGATAGATAGATAGATAGATAGATAGATAGATAGATAGACAGAAATGCGGACGCCTCTATACAGAAACACGTCAAGTCGTTTGGGAGCTGGGCGCACTCGTATTATCGAGTGCCAGTTTGCCCTGTTTAAGACAAGTTCAGTTGTTGAAACGTAGGATACAACAACATTCCGTGGTCAACAATTTTCGATTGTCCTTCAGATGTTAGGCGAAGAGAAATTGACGGCTCAGCATGCGCATGAAGCATCCTTGCAGAGCACGACACTATTAGGATATCACAACCATTCCATGCTATGGGATAAATTTCACTAACAATCGTGTCACTTATATTAAATGCAGACAATTTAATGCCAGAACAGCGGACAGGCAACTTCTTCTTTTGCTTAGACACCTTAGTCATCCCTATCTATTCCAAGCCGACATAAGCCGTAATATGAATGTCATGTGTTCAGTGTAGAATGGCTGGGCCAATATTTAAGCGCGCGATACGGCTAGGCATAGTGATAGGGGCAAGAAAGTGCTGTTGACTCATTTCAAAGATAATTTCATAAAGGGCAGCCTACGTCGACCTGAAGTCGAAGTAGACTGAAGTAAAGTAAAAGTTACTCTCTTTTTCATTTTTTAAAAAGAAAAAAAGTTTCACTCCTGTAGATACGTCCTATGTTATGCTTGGAAATACTAGACGAATCAAATGTAAAAAAGAAAAATCTGCATCTCACGCAACTGAAAGGGGGACATGCAAAATAGCCCGATACGCCAAGAATATCCCTGTTCACATTACGGCTTTCAGGGCATATGGGGTCATTACAAATTCGACGCGTTGCAGCAAGGCAGTTAAGCATTGCCAACGGAACAATTGCGAAACCAGCTCAGTGCAACGGTAGCGCACATAAAGAGTCAAATGCAACAGATAGGCCGGGAACTCTTTTTGCTTGCCATACGAAATGTTCCACAAACTTTACGATTATGCTAACATTTCAATGCACACAGTAACGGGCATGAAATTTTTCCGAAATGAAAACTGCTTGGGGAAAATCTGATAGGATTTTGTTATGGTAGGAATTCACAAAAATAAAGTGGGGGGGAGGGTCAGAATATCAGGGCCGCCCCTCCGAACTTGATTGTGTTGCCACACAAACTGCTAAAAAGTAGGCACAGTAAATTAATGCTTTCGCCAAGCATCTTACCAAACGATAAATTTTTAACATCCACGATCGAAATCGAACGACGTACAACATGCTGCTGAGCATTCGGTCTGATCACTGAGAATTAATGATGCTCACACTCTGCCTGTCCCGCTTGTAGGCTTAATATATGTCGCGTTGTAAGAAAGTAATATCAACAACATCGCAGGCATGCGTTATTTGTAGTCAACGTGCAGTTTGAAGCGCGCATAAAGTCGTTTTCTGTGTGCCAGCAATCCCGCGGTGCGAAATCTGTCTCGTTCTGGCATGACAAGAAAGAATGTTCGCAGATGAGTGCCGATGCTGTCAAATAACGCATTGAAGACTGGTGGATGTAACGCGGCATCAGTTGCAAGCAGTAGTCGGCAGCGGAATGATCTACCACATATCGCGGCCACAAAGAAATCTATAATAAGGTGGAGGCTAGACACCTACCAATATTTTTTATGCATCTTGGTTTCCGCAATATCAGCAACATGGCACATGACAATATGTGGGCATTGTCATTCCAATCAGCCGTCAGACGTTGATACGTTCGCTACGCGTATGCAAAAGTGGAGAACGCTTAGCCTTCAACATGGCGGCAATGCGCAGCAGATTTTGCATAAGGTGCATAGTCAACACTGGAAAACATTTTTCCGTGCTGACGACCAAGCATTCAAGTAAAAATTGAACTTACTATTACGTCACTTAGACACTTTTAGACTGCAATGTTTTCGGGATAGGCGAATATATATGACCAGAACTCCGACATCGTGCCCTACAACGTAATATATTTAGGAGACGCTAAAGAATACGTCTTAAAAGAGGTGACTCAACAGGAAAGATGGTGGCACTCAGCTGAATGGACGTAATTTAGGACTGAGAGCTATGTTGCACATAAAAATTAGCCTCCAATACCTATTCTGAGGTGACCACCACGAAGGCGTAGCAGCTACGTGATATTTGGATTGGCTGGAGAAACACCCTAAGTGAGCTGTCGTTTAACGCAAAAAACAATATCTTGCACTCAGATAGGTTCTGCAAAGGACACACACACACACACACACACACACAAACACACACACACACACACACACACACACACGTACGTGCGCGCACGTACACAGAAGGAGGCAGAGAAGTCGTAAAATATCAAATTTCCTACTGAAAAAAAAATGGAAGGACGGCGCGGCAGGTGCAGTGTCGTGGGTCCAAAGAGAAATGCAAACCGCGGAGTAGAGTGACCGCGTTTGAGACTAATGACGGAAGAAGAACAGGTCAGCAAGGCAAAACACACAACCGGTGAAATAAGGAGCTAAATGATGACAAAGAAAATAAAAAAACAAAGTGCGGAGAAGCGACATAACTCACGCAAGTAGTGGCAAGAAAAAACTAGAAGGACAGAGACGGTGGCACCCGCAAGCTCAATAGCGCATACCTGAAAAGGCCATTGACCCCCACTAGCAGAGCCCTCCTGCCAGCCTACTTTTCTCTCGCTTTCTCTATCGCCTGACTGTTTTATGTTTTCCTCGTTTCTTCCTGTTTGTCGTGCACTTCTATTTTCTGTATTGTCACATTGTCTCACTGGGCGATGGGTGTCGCATATTATATAGAGTCCTCAACCTTTATCGACGTACTTTGGTTACTCTAGATCTGCTTATATGAATCTGCTTATATACGGTGATATAGACTTGCTGGTTCGTTTTTTTTTTCTGTTCTTTCAATACTTCGTGCGGCCTCGCCCATGGGACACTCAGCACATTCTACTTGCACCCTTCCACCGATGAATATTGTCACGGGGTCGTGACGTGGTCGAAGACAAGAGACTTCGTGTTGGGATTTAATTCTTTATTTGGGCGAACCTGTGCCCGGTAAACGGAAAGTCCAATTACAGCAGCAGTCTCGCACGAATAGCAGTCTCGGACTGATAGCGGCGAACGGAGCGTCGGCCTTCGACCAACAACTGACAAGCGGCGAAGCGCGTCGGCATTTATACCCTTGCCGTCGAATGTTCTAGCGTTATCGCTGGCGGTGGCGTAGGTTCCAGAACAATCTGTACCGTTCGCACAGTGGGCGTGATCTTATCGAAATGATCTACTACAGTCCGGAACCTTCTCGAAACCTGCAGGCGCGGTTTGCGCCGAGAATCGTGTGGTGTTTCGGAACGATAACAAAAACTTGTGAAATGGAACGTGGCAATATCAAGGGGCCCTTTTTCCATGTGACGCGTGTCCCTTTCGACCTTGTTTCTTCTCAGTTCATCTTTTGCTTTTCTTTTCTTCTTTGACATAGACCACGACTTCGCCTCCCCTCCTCCAAAGCCAAGTCGCGCACTGCTTCCCCGTTTTCTCTTCAGCTCTATGGCACTGCCTAAACGAGAGAACCGAGAGGAGCAGGTGGTGATGAGCAAGAAGCCTATCTCGTCTTCCTTGTTTAGAAACCTATTCAATATTTGTGAATAGTGGTAGGCACCGTAGGCATGATGAGGCGCTTGTAGTGACATCGCGGTGCGCAGGCATGGCCCAAAGCTTGCCACTATTCTCTTTGATCAAGTAGAATCTGGCACAGTAGCTTTGCAGCTGTGCCAGATGTTATGTGCATCTAGATGCCAACTGCTGTACCAGATCTTCACTTGCATCTAGCGAACACTACAAGTACCACCACCTCGCATCTTTTCGTCGTTCATCGTATAAAAGTACCCCCCCCCCATCTAACGGACATTTGAAGAACTTAACGAGAGGTGGCTACCTACAACTACATACATAGAGGACGCACGACGCACAGGCTTGAAGAGCTTCGTCCCTAATACGTAGTTTATCTTTGTTGATTAGACATCAATTGGCGTTGTTTGAGCATTTAAAGTGGGCCACAGCGCTATAAAGTTTACTTTCTTTCTCCTTGGGAAAGCTGACAAAAAAGAGTGCAGCGTCTACTAGCATCGCAACGCTGAAACCAGCGTAGGTAGAGTTGGGCGTGCGAAAATTTCGCTAGTAATGCTTAAGATGCTTTTCCTAGAGATGCTATTGTTTGGCTAGTGAGCTAAGTTTTTGTTAGTAGTATGGCTAAATTTGCCTAGACATGTCACGCGACTACCTGTTACGTGATGTGATTTTAGTCACGTAACTAGCTATTACGCGACTTTGCACGGCTTTAATCACGTGACGTCACGTGATGTTGCGTTACTTCTAATCACGCGAGCAGTTATTTGATGTGACATTGTTATAGTCAGGTGAAAAATTGTGTATTTTAATCACATCGTTGACCCTTGAAGTTATGAATCTAAGTAACTTGATTATAGGCACTGCGTAATGTCATGGGATTCTTCAGTGGCGTGACTAACTATTACGTGTTATGATGTGTTCCCAGTCACGTGAGATTACGTAATTTTAGCCGCGCGACTAGTCGTAGCATGATGTGACGCGATTTCAGTCGCGTGTGTTTAGAAAAAGTATCTAACAATTTAGAGTACAATGTACTCTACTATGGGAAAATATACGTTATCCCGACGGCACGAGGTATGTGACTAGCTGCTGCATGATGTTAAAATATTTGCAGTTACCTAATAGACTTGCCCATCATAGTTTTGTATTCTACAACTTACAAATCGGCGCACGTATTGTGGGAGCGAAACCGAAGCCGAAAGGAACGAATCAAGCGCGTACCGGCTCATGGTGACGATAATTCTTGTTTGCATCATCCAGGGGAACGAAAAGCCTGTAGGACCCCTGACACTGAATTAGGAAACTCAAGTATAGGGTCCCATGTGCGGGCGCACTTAAGTAGGTGCGCCCGCACATGCACATGCTTAGTAAGGACTTACTAAGGGTCCAACGAGAAATCACTTCTGACCAATTATTAGTGCCGAGCGGTGCCTATAAAATATTTCAATTTGGTTTTAAAGTAAGGGCACGTGTTCACATAAGTTATCCGCACCAATCGACTTCTTGTCCTTCTCTTGTGTTTATTTGCGCCATAAGCTCGTTAAAAATGAACCAACTCGCCGAACAAGTCACTCTGCGACTTCTTGTCTGGTTTTACGTATACAGAGGCCCCTCATGATGGTCTACGAGTAAGGCGAGTCTCGTTGACGACAGAGAACGTTTGCAGGGCGCGGGGGCGCACACTATACGCCGACTGGCACCCGTGTTCGTACCCCTCTCATTTGGTTGTTGGTCTGCTCTCAGGGACTTACGCCAGGAATACTTTTCTTTTTTTTTCCGAAAGAGACATGCTCAAAGCATCGATATCGTTTCACTCTTCACCGCCGCGTTTGGTGTCCCCGAAGGTTGAGCGCACGTATGCTCAGGCGCTCTCCGTTGTGGGATGCTAGTTTTTAATGCTATTTAGGTGAATGTTTTGAACTGACACAATATCGTCTTGAATTCATGACCTTAAAAGTGATTATACAATACATTACAGTATTTATGACTGAATTCCGGGATTTCTAGACGGGAAGCTACAAATTACTATAAAACAGTCGGCAACAAACAAAACTTCCGCTGTCAGGGGGTCCTTTAAAGAGCTTAGCTCTGGGAGAGAATCCTCACGACCACAAGCCTGGACACCCATCTCCGGGCCATCAAACGCGCTGACGAAGTGTCGACCAGGCATGGACTGACAGCCCTCGTCACTTTGGGAACCTTCAGCGGCCTTAATAAAGTTGTTTACTACAGCTACTCTTGAAGCATCTTACACTATAATTTTTGTAACATAATAGTTCATTCAATCCTGACGTTGAACTTATCACTGAAACAGGCTCCCAGCTAATGGCGAAAATGCCACTCGCATCTTCCCACGGGAGGAACTCGAGTAAATTCGTCGCAGAGTGGGGAGGGTATTGCGTGAGTGTTGTGCAATTGGGTATGGTTTCGGAATGCCTAATTGTTATTTCGTCTTTGTTATTCTTATTTATTGAATGAAGGAGAAGCGTTGCCTTCAACGAGGGGTGGGACGCTGATGTGCGATCCAGTGAACTTTTGTGCAGCTCAATCAGTCGGTGTTTACTAGCAGACGCTGATTATATCGGCCTTGTGAGGCGATACAGAGAGGGGGGAGACAAACAGTTGGCCCGAAATGCAAGCATGCGGCACATTACGCGAGGCGCGAGCATGCGCATTGGGGGTGTGGACATCGCCGCCGACGCACGACGCGTGACACCGTGCGGCTAAGAAATTCTCCGCATTTAAAAAGAAGCTATAGCAGAAGTTCAGCTTCGTGAACTTGGCCCCTTATCTTGAGAAATGAAATTGAAGATGTCGTTATCAGAACGTATTTTCAAATAGCTTTCGAACAGAGCAGAAACCAAACGCCTATTTTACGTTTCTAAAGTGGAGCAATATTCTCTGTAACATTTCCTTTGCCGTGTCATGATATTAATAATAATAATAATAATAATAATAATAATAATAATAATAATAATAATAATAATAATAATAATAATAATAATAATAATAATAATAATAATAATAATAATAATACTTTTTATTTCTTCAAATAAAACAGCACTTGTGACTAGGCCTGCCAAAGTCAATTAGTGGCTTGAGTGGCAGAGCCTGGCAGAGAGAAAAACAAACCCGACGCGTTACAAGATTGTATTTCATAGCCTAAGAGGGATGATAGGACAAAAAACAACGTGCATATAGGATTCGAAACAACAGGGCATACAAGCAATAGTTATAAGCATTATACAATAGTTACAGCAATTGAAAGTGAAAAGGTATAAAGGAAAAAGAACAGAATTACACTAAATGTTTCTTAAGCAATGTACCATACTGGATGATTGTGCAGCATCATGCTTGCGAATGAGTGCATATGAAATAACACACGACATGCATTACAATTGTAGACAGATACGCCGTAGCAGTTTGTTTTTTGTATATTGTTTTTGTGCGAAAACACGGGGAGTGGGGGGTAGTACATTGAAATAGGTTGGAGCATAATGGTCTCGTATTATAGTTCCATACTTTGGTGAACATCGCGGCCTCCAGTAACGCACTTTGGGCCTTAAAGAGCGAGAAGTAACATAAGGAACCAGGAATTCTTTGGACCGGAAATGTTTTAAAACAACCGTTTGAATTAACAGATCATTGAAGTTTGGCATAAAAAGCGTTTTGAAAATGTCTCTCTCAGAATTCATGTTCTGGTCGTAAGATAAATTTTTTACATCGAACGCAATATTCTATTTATTCTATTGTGCCATCAGACAGCACAGTGTCCGTAAATGGTTATTCCGTAACGAAGTATACTGCAACCTAAAGCGTGTGCTATCATCCTACGTAATGAAAACGGATTGATGATTGATATTTGGAGTTTAACGTCCCAAAACCACCATATGATTATGAGATACACCGTAGTGGAGAGCTCCGGAAATTTCGACCACCTGGGATTCTTTAATGTGCATCCAAATCTGAGCACATGGGCCTACAACATTTCCGCCTCCATCGGAAATGCAGCTGCCGCAGCCGGGATTCGAACCCGTGACCTGCGGGTCAGCAGCCGAGTACCTTAGCCACTTGACCTCCGCGGCGGGGTACTGATAACGGCATGTTGTATCTTATTTTATATAATAGACATGACACAGTGCGAAGCCTTTTGCAGACATACGCGAGATGACTATTCCAGGAAAGATCGCTGTCAATGTATAAGCCAAGATATTTCACAACAGATGAATACTGTAATGACCTACAAGAGCAGAATGAACAACCAGAACAATGCAAAATGAAAGGATAGTCAAGGGTTACTTTCTTCAATGGATTATGGTGGCAGATTAGATTAGTTTACTGACTTTGGTTAGATTAGATTAGATATTACTGACTTTGGTAGCCAACAAGAGTGGCGATGTGGGCTTGTTGGTGAAACATTTGAAATAAATTTATGTAGTGCGAGGCGAAAAAACGAACACAGGAAAGAATAGACTGAGTAGACAGAGCGCTACTTCCAACACATTTTAGCATTTGTGGATGGGGGAGGGAATAGTACAGGTCTGTCACGTCAATTGAGAAGGCTCTTAGCCCTTTGTTTCCATGAGCTTCCATTAATCTTAATATACTATCAGAACTCTTGACTAAGAACGGATCTCGGATAGTATATTAAGGTTCAAGGAAGCTCAAGAAAACGAAAGGCTAAGATCCTTCTCAATTGACGTGACAGACCTGTACTATTCTCTCCCCCATCCACAAATGATAAAATGTGTTGGAAGTAGCGCTCTGTCTTCTCAGTCCATTCTTTCCTGTGTTCGTTTTTTCGCCTCGCGCTACATAAATTTCTTTCAAATGTTTCACGAACAAGCCCACATCGCCACTCTTGTTGACTACATTTCTCGTACAATGGGCCACCTTTTATCTGTTCCTCAAGACCCAAGCTGTATTGTAGGCTTCATTGTCAACGCGACGTGCAGGGCGCGTACACTCAGTTTCTGCATCCGCAAAGGTATTATTCCGGATGAAGTCCTCGCGCTTTGCGGGGGCTTTTCGCCTTCCTTTGGCCATAGAAGGAGGATTCTCAAAATTTTACTTGCTGAATTGTATCGCCACGTTCGCTTGCTCAGGATTCGTCTTCGTGCATATCTTCATACTTCCTTTGATTCATCTGTCGCTGGATCTCTGCTGAAAAGGTACCTGCAATTGGCTGCGCAAGCTACCGAAGCTCTTTGGATGCCTCAGCTGCACTATCTTCGTGAGTGGGTCACCAGTGTTCGACGGATGGCCAAGGGAAAGGTTCATGTTCCTGAAGACCTCCAGTTTCCTGATGACGTCATTCAAGTCCTAGAGTTAGGGCCGAAGTTCGGGTTTCAAAGTGAGAGGACAAATCCTGAACTCCTGACTGTCGTTCGTCAGGTGGCACGTCGTGCGACTGAAGGTGAGGAGGAAAGGATTACCTCTGAAGGAGCAGACACCATTTCGCGTTGTAAACTTGTGTGTTCTCACATTCCTGTTAAGCGTGTTTTGTCGTACGTGGACAATAATTCGCTGTGTGTTTTGCAGGGAGATAAGGAAAGTGGCTTCGCGGTTTTTTCGCGTTCATGCTTCTTTGAAAAAACTAATGATGCTATTTCTAGGGTGTTCCATGTAAAAGATGGCGTATCGTTGAACAAAGTAAAAGCAAAGGCTATCCAATTGTGCAAAAACATTAACGTAGTTGGAACTCTAAAAAGTATTCAAAAAAGTAAGAAGAATAGCCTCGATGTATTTTTAATGCAAACACTCACAAAGTTACCACTTCTTTTCGAGTAATAGTCTCAGAAATAGGTACTTGGCAGAAAGAACTCACTGCTTTTTTGTTAGACAAACTCAATCTTCTCGAAGTCCGAGATCCGTTTTTAGTCAAGAGTTCTGATAGTATATTAAGGTTCATGGAAGCTCATGAAAACGAAGGGCTAAGAGCCTTCTCAATTGACGTGACAGACCTCTACTATTCCCTCCCCCATCCACAAATGCTAAAATGTGTTGGAAGTAGTGCTCTGTCTTCTCAGTCTATTCTTTCCTGTCTCGTTTTTTCGCCTCGCGCTACATAAATTTCTTTCAAATTTGGTAGCCAAGCAGACTTAACAAACCTCAGCTCAGCACCATTTTCGGGCAGACATCGCAGGACCTCATGAATGTTATGACAGGGTGGCCTCTTTGAAGAAAATGTCATGGTTACGTCACAAAAAAAGCAAAAAAAGTCAAGTATCTTATCCACAGTTCATTTCAGAAAGAGGAAAGCAACATCGTCTGTCGAGAATCTTGCCATAGCAACATCCCAAAATACGGTTGTTCGTTGGCTTGAGTCGGGTTCGAATATGTATGCAAATGTCAGAGAAGATGCAGAGTGCCCGATACTTCTCTTCTAAGCGAAATTATGTTTTATACTTTTCCCTCGCCAAATTTTCTTTGATAGCATTCGAGGTTGCCTGCACATCCTTAGTTTTGATATGCGATTGGTATTCAATGCCAAATGAAGTCGTGCTCTATCGAGTGACGGTGCAAAGTGACGTCGAATTCTTGTTACAACATGCGAACCGTGCGTAATAGTGTCTGCGAGTGGCTCGCTGTCTCAGCACAATTGCACGCTTATCTCGAAGGCGGCCTAGGCAGTGTACGTTGCCATAGCTACATATGCACCCTCCGCATCAGGAACGCACTGATGCATACAGAAACAGCATCCATTTACGTATTCGAGCACTTGCCTAAGCACTGACGCGCACGTAAGCATTTTACCCCTGAAAGTTCGACAATCTTCGCAAAATTTACTTCACTTTCTTGCATGCCGTCCAGTGATGAAGTCAACCGCAGTCACATCAGAGAACAGAAAGATTGGACAATAGAGTTGTAGTTAAACCAAGCGCGGCCACATTCCCTTAGCTTACAGGAAGCTGTCATTTCAACTCTTTGATGTGTTTACGTTTATATGCCGTGACAAACTACAACTCCAGCACCCGGTGTTCCCACTTGAAGCTACTGATTGAAACACCCACATTTTGACAATGCAACCTTATGCAGAGAGGATTGACTCGTAGTTAGAACGCCTTGGAACTAACGCACTTGAGAAGCGGTCAATGACTTTGAGTGAATGAAAAGTGTTTGTTGCCTGCTCGAAAGAAGCATCAACAATGGCCTCTGCATACATCTGCGCCGAAGTCCCTTCAAAGCGGTCGGTCACTGCACCCCGCTTTGCAAACGTCACCTCTGACTGCTTATACCGATGGCTCCATCTTTCTTAAATAGAAAGGACGGCGTCTTTGTTCACTTCTTTTGCCCAATTTTGTGTTTTTTTCTCAATTTATCTGCTTGACTTTCATCCTGACCTCACGCTCCCTCTAAGAAATGGAGCAAAAGATAAAGAAGTATCAGAATATCAGTTGATCGTGATAAGATGTAGCAGAAGTGGAAAGGAAGTACAATCTCTTAGCTCGAACACTCACTCCGAATAGGCCCGCGGTTCCACATTTTTCGAAGTAGCATTCGGGAAACTACAACAACAAAGACGCCGCAAAGTTTCGTCTCCTGATGCGACGGGTGATTGGCGCGAATCGACGTTTGCTTTGGCATCACAGGGCTGCGTTTTTAGCTAAACGCGCCCGAATTGTGTGTGGAGGTTATTGACTCAACTCTTGAGAATACGGAGAAGGAAAGCGGCAATCCACCATCCGTCTTGGTCAAGTCCGCGAGACTGTCATCACCCGTGACGCCGTCATTCCAATCTCTTCTTCCTTTTTTGAGAAGCTCCGATTTAACAATGACCTTTTAACTTTCAAGAACTTGCTGAAAGAAAAAAAATAAGGCACGACGAAAAAAAAAAGTGACGAAGTCGTTTACACATTTACCGTGTCGAACGGATGTGTTAAAGTAATTGAAAAGGTAACTTGAATGCCCACTGTCCGATGAGCAAAGTAACAAAGAAACACGAAAGTTCAGATAGCTGCGAGAAGCAGTGGAGAATGACGAGGGGACGAGATACAAAAAAAAAGCGAATACGTGCTGGCGCTTTTTGCAGGAAAAAAAGAATGACAAAAACGAAGACATAGACGTTGACAGAGAAAACATGGGAAGAGAAAGTAAGCATGTCTGGCGCTTTTGTGTTTCAAAAGTCTACAGACGCATGGGTACAATCACCTCTTGACGAGATAAGCCGCGTTTTCATGGCCCCGGCTATGTCACTGTCACTTTGATTTGCCTGCCTGAGAGAAAGAGAAAGAGAGATGACTGATATTGTTCGCTCCGCGCTGATGGCGGTGCAGTGATTAAGTATCTGTGGAGCGACAACTGTTGGGGTCGATCGAAACAGACGCGGGAGACGCGGGATGAGGTTCATGATGGTTCGGGTAACAGCGTTGATCAAAGTGTTGCGGTCAAAGTGAGATGCCAGGAATGAAAAAGAATGAGAAACTACCAGCCGTGCACTTTCTTATGGGCCCCTGGCTTAAATTAGGCCAATCTTTTAAAGACGATAGTCTTTTTTGGGGACCTTCGACGCCAAAAGTTCTGTCTGTCTGTCTGTCTGTCTGTCTGTCTGTCTGTCTGTCTGTCTGTCTGTCTGTCTGTCTGTCTGTCTGTCTGTCTGTCTGTCTGTCTGTCTGTCTGTCTGTCTGTATATTTATCTGTTTGTCCGCGGTAGCGATTTTTTAAGGCACTAAACGGTACCTCGAACGGCCAAGCCCATCCGCAGCGCCCACCAATATTGCTCTAGTTGCAGCGTTCATACTTGTGCGATTGTCAATTAAAAAGCAATTATTGCACATATCTGAGGCACCATAACAGCACGCCGATGTTTTGTATGTGTGCCTTTTCATTAGAGAAGGCACACACAAGTAATTCAATGGACCGTAGCGTTTATCGCGCTGCGTTGACAGTGCAATGCAATGCTCAAAAAGGCAAGTGTTTCTTACGCTTTGCTAAGACGACCCGGTGGTGGCATCTGCCCGTCGATTTGCGTTCTACACCTCATCGCCTCCGAGACAGGCGCACGTCTTTCTCCGCGGGCGCGCACACCTTCCTTCGTTCTCGAAGATAACTGCCAGATGGCGCTCCTGTCTAACGTGCCTCGATGCGCTCGTTCAAGGAGTAGCCGGCGCCATAATGGTGCGCCAACATCTCCTTTTATATTATATCAATAAAAAAAAAGATGCGCTCGTTCGCCTTCGCTGCACGGATCGAGTCTATCTGACGCAACACTTCCAAAATACAATTCACCGGTTTCTCTCACGCAGAACATCAAATAAACGTTTTGTTCATTCTCTCCACATGCAAGACTATCTTCTTTCGACGACATTTGCAGTGAAACATGCAGATACGGGGTCAATATTTTGTTGTTCTTTTACGAAAATCTTTAACTTTTTTCTCACCAATTTCAATCATAATACGAATTGAAAAACTTGCACATGTTGCACTTCCTGTATGAGAAATGCTGAGAGTCGAACTGATGTCTTAGAAACGGCATATCTTTAAGGGGAGATGCTACTCTAAAAGTGTAATTCTTCTTTTCCCTCTCAGAAGATACAGTTTTTCATTTTTACTTGCCCTGGGAGAGTTTGGATCTACAATTGTCACGCTCACAGATGTTCATTTCCTCAAGAAATGGTTGAAATATGCGCTTAGAAGCCAATGTGAATAGAGCCCAAAACACTGTCGCATTTTGCTCTTCAAAACGGAGCGCATACGCATCTTCCAAGCTGCTTTTGTTTCTCTTCAGAAATCGGGCACCCTAATTCAACCTGTAATGTGCGGGAAGAAGATAAAAAAAGAACATTATATTCACTAAAATGTGAGCTCAACATAGCATTATTACTCAGCAGGTTTTAACGTACATGTTCTAACTCAGCTACACACCACCAGAGGTTTAGCTCTAGCCCCCTGTCACCACTAACAACATTACATAACTGGTGAAACCTTTTTCTTGGTTGTAATATACTCGGCGCTATGACGAACTCACAAGTGAAACCGAGATAACTCGCCTACGTAGACGAATAATCGCGAAAAGGAGTCATGAAAAAACGACAATTCATATTACAAAAACAATTAAAGAAGAAAAGGCCATTGATTCAACGGACTTTTTTGTAGAAGAGGGGTTTTGCGCCGGACTGCATCTGATGCAGTCCTGCGTCTCATGCAGTCTCTAAAGCGCAAGACTGCCTCTGATGTGTACATACAAAAAAAACAGTTAAAGGATATAGATTTTTGTCAAGACTAAAGAATTAGCCAAATGCATGTCTCCTCTAGCACTCTACACCAGATGCAACTCTGGTTAGCCTTCCTGACTTTCCTCTTCTTGCTTTCTCTCTCTACACTGGGGATAGCGTATATGCGGCAGAAAACCATATATAGTTGAGAGACGGGGATCACCAGCAAAAGAGGAACATAAAGAATTAACATAGGTAAATGATGGCAGTCACTCTCAATCATTCGGCAAATTTTGTGCGAGGCCTTACTTACATAGCCATCAAACCCGCTGCTTTTTCAGGACAGTGACGTCGTCGCAAAACTACGATTTTCCCTCATATTTTGCACGCTAGCCACGTTGACGTATGCTCCTTGCGTAAGAGGCGTCTCATTTTACAGCGAAAGCTGTTATGAGATCACAGCTACAGGGTCACGCGCAGTTGTCCGCCGCCATCGCCAGTGTTTGTAACCATATCGCGCAAAGTTTGAAAAAAAAACTAGCACTACTGACACAGTAGGACTCGAACTTGGGTCCGCTAGGTGCCATCCCAGTATTCTACAACTGGGCCAAAGAGGTTTCTTTTTTCTTTTTTGCTTTAGAGCCTGTTTCCAGACACTGTGTACACATGAACAATGTCGTAAAGGTCGTAAAAACAAGTGGTGGTAGTCCTACTGAATAGACACTATAGCTTTGAAATTCCGTGAGAGTTGTCATGAGTTCCTCCCTCGACAACCACATAGGAAAAGACTCCTGTGTTTTTGTAAGTTCCACTAATTTCGCCATGCCCTCTCGAAAGTACATTCTCGCAGGTCGTGCATCTGTATCACAATGAAACCCTGTCATACGGGCCCTCCATAAACAGTGGAGGCCTGTAAATATTATTAAGTCAAATGGCTAACCATCTTCATTTTCAATCAGCAGAAATTTGAGACCATATGGGTCTAGCGGGAATTCCTTTCTGATTGTCCTCTGCAATACGTACCAAAAATACACACCCTCCCAGCAATGCAAAAAAAAACGTGGTCAATAGTTTCTGGCTTCTTACAAATAAGACAGCCTGACCCCCAAGGCAGAAAGACACCCCACTCTTCTAGAATTACCTTGACGTGCAAAATGCCGGTTTGAAGCCTAAAGAAGAAGGTCTTTGTGGCAGGAGCCACTTGCATTATTTTGTACACTTTTTAGCACGTCCTGCCCTTGACCTCCACTGTATATGGTCGTGTACATTGGAACGGGTAAATTTGTATCACAAACATCTCTGTACAGCTTTTGGAGTGACACTAAAAGTAAGTACTCATTAGAAAATCTGAAAGAAAAAAAGCGGATACTTAAGATGACCTCCTTGAGATATCCGCGGACAGGTGCCATTCATGTGGTCTGTGCCGACTACCTATCCAGGTAAAGCTCTCGTGAGCCTCAGATGCCACACCGTAAGCAGGAATGGATCACTCACGTTACGAAAAAAGAAGAACCTGTTTATAAGTTGCCTCATGAATAGATGTGGTAGTTCCAAAGCACCTTTATTTACACGCCTAAATAAATTAGCTTCGACTGCATTGTTCCCAACTTAAGGCCCACACGAACACCACGAAGACACGCTGAAATTTCTGTACAATGATCTGTGGACAATGTAACACCTGCATCACGTACCACAGTTTTGAGACAAAGAACAAATTGCAAACCGTAGCTCTTGAGAAGATTCATAGGTAATTCCCCTGCGACCTACTCACCTTTAACTGAATCTTCTTGCCTGTTCGTGTCAATAGTAATCATTGTCTTTGTAGTGTTCTAGTGGTACCCCTAGGCATTTGACAGGTGACGTCCCCACTTCATATTGGCAAAAAGATTCTGGTGTGGATGACCACTCTTCGTGCCAAAAACACAAGTACTTTCCCCAGTTCAACCGACTACCAGTGTTATTGCTGAAACTTCACTACAGTGATAACCTCTGCCACACTTTCTTTGTCTGCTCAACAATCTGCGACAGTCATCCGCATATGCCAAAACTTGAACTTCTGATGCCTGCAACCCAAAACCATGAATGCTGCTGTTTTCACTTATTGCTAAGCATAATGTTTCTATATAGATGCTGAACAAAATAGGACCAAGCGGGCATCCCTGGCAGACGGAATGCACTAATGTTAATGGGGGCCCCTAACGTATTAATATCTACTAAACGTGTCAGGCAATTGCGATATGCCAAAGCCTATTGCGATATGTGTGCGTGCATCTATGATTATCGAACCAACATTCACATGGTCTGGTATGGTAAGAAGCAGGACATGACAGACACAGTCAAATGCCTTGTCGAGATCAAGCTGCAGAATCGCCACACGACCTTCCGTGGTGTCGCAACACTCAAGAACGCATCGCATTTTCTGTATATTGGTCACAATGAAACTTCCCATAATACCGCAAGTTCGGTGAGGCCCTCACCAATTATTTGATGACACAATGGAGTCACCGCGCTAGTACTTTCATCAAGATTTTGTAGTCGAAATCTGAGTTAATGATATCGGTGAAGTCTTTTCGAAGTCTTCCAGGGCGAAGTATACGCGACGGAGCTTCTCTATTTCGTCCCATTCATTGAAGCTCGCCACTCTCTCGAACAGGTCCAACCAATTTTCCACGTCCTCGTGCGAGTCACCGTGAAATTCTGGCGGCTGGCGTGCTTGGCTGATAAACACTTGTGCCGGTGTAACCTGGCTAGTCATAGTGGTGGCGTCCATCGTCTCCATTCCCCTTGGTGTGAAGTGAAGAGGACTGAACTCAGGTGAGTCACCTCGAAGACGGTGACTTGTCCTCTGGTGTACAGGGGTCACTTCCACGGGGTTGACTCGCTGGCCGTCGGCACTACGCTGTCTTGAGCTCGTGGGGCTTCGATTCATTATCCTGCACCTCCACCAGAATTGTAGCGATGCTGAGAGACAGGCTCAAAAAAAACAAGTGTCTTTATTAGGGCGAACTTGTGCCCACAAGTCTCATGACTATGGTCCTCGAAGTCCGAGTAGTCGAGTTGCACAGATCCAACTGTCTTCCTCTTCCTCGTAGCCCGGGCGCACAAGCGCGTGGCGCATGCCAGCCGGGTCTTCCCTGGTGCTCGTGCCACGATGATTGCGGTGGGCTACTGGAACGTGGCCAACCTGTCGCGGCAATATGCTGTGCTACAATCCGTTGTCTCCACTGATCCCGGCACTGAGGCGTAGGAGCAAACGCACTGCGCATCGACATGTCCGAAACATCGGCAATGCGAACACCGAGGCACCTTGCACTCACGACACACATGCCCTGTTCAGCGCAGCGCAGGCACTGCATAAGCCGACCGGGTGGTGACCACAAGCGCTAATTTACCAGCAATCCGTATCTGGTGTGGCAGATCACCCCCACTGATACCAGGGTTGAGCTTAATCAGCACAGTGTGTGTTGTCGAACTATTCTCACTAACACTTTCAACGCGCCAACGCTCCCGAGTCACTTTCATCACAAGACCAAACGCTTCCAGCGCTGCACGCACATCGTCGTCAGCCACCACACAACAGCCAGTGAAGTCGCACCCTCACCTGTTGCTCCTGGGGGTCGATGACAAGGCAGCGTATTCCTGTGATCTGAAGTTCCTTTAGTTGAATTAATCTCTGCATTGCCTCCGGGCTGTTTAACGTGACAGCGCACACATGGTTGATCTGGTAGGCGACCAACGCCAACACGTCAGGAAGCAGTTGTGTATTGTTCAGAGCATCCCGGAAATATTCAACCTTGAAAGGCCTTGCTTGAATATCTCCATGCAAAAACACTGTGTTCTAAACAGCACGCCATGATGGCAGATTCGGCAAGATGATCTCGAAAACCTTGTCGCTTTCATCTGTAAACCTGTTTCCATGGCCAGCATGAACCACTTTCGCTGCTCCGCGGTAGCCCATGATTCTAGCCTCTGACGCGTGCGAGTGCCAGTGAAAGAATGACTGGACCACAGCGGTGCTTGGGACTTGTTGGCAAACTTGCTCTAGGAAGGCCTAATGTCGGGAAAGCAATCGCGGTAATACGGCTTAGAAAGTGTTTTAAAACAGCAAAAACACAACCAGTCGTCCCACAATGCGAATAGCGTAACGAGTGGGTCATCTACTGCTCCAACCCATTACAAAAGCTTGTTCTTGTTCACCTATTAACTGTGGCGCATACCCAATTCAGGCATACTTCCTCATCGTCGTCAGCCACAGCATAAAAAATTGGCGCAAAATACATTGCGAGTATTTAGCGAGTACGACGCTTCTTAAAAGAATGATGAAAAGTAGCATAGCGAACGCCGAACCTACTACCCAAAAAATTATTAATAATGCCCTAGAGGGTACAAGCAAGTGTGCATGCAGTAGCTACCCAATGAGTGTTTTGAAAGGCTCTGAAAGGCCACTCTTTTAGCTTTTACATGACTGTGCAGCGCCTCGCGCACAGGCCTGGTGTTTTTTTTTAATAGAAACCATTTAGTGAAACAACTTCAATAGATCCACAATAGGCGCTGATAACTCGACGTCATCTGGCTAGGCCAACTCAGAAACGGGCAGATTAAACCTGACCGCCTTCGCGCGGGCCTTCTGAACGACCAGAATCTGAGAGGTCAGATCCCGGGCCCAAATGAGCTTGTTCATTTCCTCTTGGTGAAAAGGGAGACTGGCAAAGGCACAGCACCACAGAACATGCTAGAAGTGCGCGTGATCATCACACAGGGGACAATCGGGTATTGGGAGCCGTTCGGGGTATATTGTGTGCAGTGCTGCCGGGCTGAGGTAGGTGCTTGTTTAGAGCAGTCTGAGAGTGACAACTTGGGTCCTGCAAAGGCAGAAGTGGGACAGGAGCAGCACTCTTTTGGGGAGATAATGACGCTTGCAGATCTAGTTGTACGTGCAGAGAGGCTTGAATCACCCAGGAGATGAGGCGTTACCCGGCACATCATTGCGGAAAAAGAACAGTTTCATGACGGCGGTAGAGAGGTGTACTGTGGTTCTTAGGCCTACAACTGAGAGTTTAAAAGTTGGGAATCTGACATAATTGTACCCTTAGCGTTATCGTCTTCTTCTGGGGTTGTTCATATGAAATTCGTCACAATACCAAGGTGGATTCGTTGCTGCACTGCTCAGCACGGTAGAAGAGTGTCAGCTTGGGTTAGTTGGTTGACGTTCATTCCGTAATGGTTTAACCCCGCTAACAGAAGGATAAGAGAGAATGTGAAAGACAGTACGTACGTAGACTGACAGCTAGAAGGACTCAGTATGTGTCCTGGAATTGTTACGGGTCTTTTAGACTGCATTTTGATGGGGGCGAATTGCAAAAGTGCCAGAAATAGAAATAAAAAAAACTAAGTGGTCGCATCCAACTGCTCGCGTTCCTCGTCTTGCAGCTATCTGATTTAAAATCCCCACAATCAACTTGCGCAAATATTTACTGCACACTGTTCCATTCTCAAACAACGAACGAAGCAATGAACAAACGTGCAAACGCTATCCCCTTTGCCGAGAACATGGGTTCTTATTCTAGGCGAAATTGAGAAAATAGACTGTGAGGTACCTCGGACGACGCTCGAAGTTGGTCCTCTTCGTATTTACTTTTCCTGAGCTCCAATCATTCCCAAGCAACGCGGACTGAATCTCAAATGTGTAAGATCATTAATGTATATGCAGTGCACGAATATTATCTAGTAAAGCAGAGTGAAGATATGCAAAAAAAAGAGAGATCACAGCATATGCGCAGAGTGAACAATGATGAGTAGGGCAAAGCGTCTATCTATCCGTCCGTCCGTCTGTCCATCCGCCCGCCCACCCACTCGCAAATTGACACTCTTTCTTTATTAAAAGCTTGCTGTGGCCAAGTGTTCAACGCCAGCGAGCAGGCGTTCAGAAAGAACGCGGCAGATGGCTTCGGAAGAGAGCAGCAATCACGTTTTCGTCATGTAGTGACAGGTAACAGGGGCCCGTTGTCGTGGCTCACGCCATTAGGTTGTACAAACTCTAGCGAGTGTGTAATCTCTGCAGAGTGAAGCAGCAGTGTTGGGGATAAGGCCTTCAATATTTTCCTCTCTGTCCGTTTGCTCAACGGAACGTCCGTGTGTACTCTCGACACCACTGGTAGAGACGACTGCGGTAAACGAGTCTAACTCCGGAAGCTTAAAGAGAGTAAGCAGTGATTAATCGAGCAATTGTAACGTGTTTACACGGCTGTCGCGCGCCTGTGTAACTCAATTGGACCCACTTACATGCACGCCACGTGCGAAGTTAGAGTGCTTTGAGTTGAATCTTGGATTAGGAAGACCGAGGTGAGCGGTGAATGTGGTCGAGGTTTAGCGGGAATTTCGTTGTGACCGCAGGTGGACTGGGAGACAGAAGAAGCAACAACTACCGCAGCAGCCAGTCTGTTGATTTCCGCTGGCAGACTCTCACCCCCCTTCCCACACTTTTTTTTTATAATAACACTGGGAGGTGACATCTGCGCCATAGTTATGATGTACGGGTCAGATATGGAGTGACTTGGAAAGCTAACCTGTTTACGGTCGCTTAGCGTCTGTAATTAGTTGGACTGATTTCAGTCACATTTTATACTGATTGCTATTTATCGAGTACAATAAGTACGCTTTTCAGAACAGTGGGACAACGGATACAATATAACCAAACAAGCAGTAAAGAACTCCTAGTGAGGAGCCCTAAATGAACCATGAAAGAATGTCCTGGCGAGATCTTGTAAAAGAAGCTTTAAAATTAATGTCGACAGAATACAAAAGAAAGCTTCACCATTTCATCTTGCAATACGTACTGAGGTGATGAATGTATTTATCTTTCTATTCAATTAGGTTTTAAAGCAAGCTTCTCCTAAAAGGTCGTTTTATTGTGAAGAAGCCATACTTAAGAAGACTTTTACAATAGGAGAGCAAAACTTAAGGAAAAAAATTGCAAAACATTACGCAGGAGCATCTTTTGTATGCATTTTCTATGATATTTACGCAAATGCTCACCTGCAAAGTGTATAATTACAGTGCACAACGAAATATTGCCGTGCTGATACGCAAGAAAGTGGATTATTTGGCCAGAGAGAGAAACATTACACAGCTGCAAGCAGCAAAAAAAATCACCCGTGGCACATGAAGCTGCAAGAGAACCAACGCTATGGGCCAAAATGACAGCAGGGAATAAGCGATGCTAGCAGCCGGGTTGTCGCCTAATTTGATTACTGAATAACCCACGAATGCGCCACCCAGTCCGGTCGGGTAATATTTCTCGGGCACCTCTACCAGGATGAAAGCCCAGCGTCTGAATTCATGGCACTTCAGTCAGCTCCGCATGACAAGCAGTGTAACAAAATAAAAAGAAACCGGACAACTTTCGGCCCTCTGGCTAATATAAACCAGTGCCACGTGCTAGTTCCGTGCGTTTATCAGACTATGAATGAATTTTGTGCCCGCGATTGCTTCAGCTGGTTTAGCAGCTTGTCGTAAATTCAGTTTCACTTTTCAGGCCATCCAGGCCCGCCTATAGAGTCTGTTCAATTGAATTTTTGGCTACCAGAGAAAAAAATTTGAGCTAGTGAAGTTTACTTGAAGTGTATAGCAAGTGATTCAAATTCTGTGTAATGTTTTAAACAAGCTTAGCAGTGTAGCTAAAGTGACGCTTCAAAAATAATTATCATCGTTGTCGCCATCGTCTGGAATCGTCCATCTATGGGTAATGTGGTTGTGATTGTACAATCAGAAGTACGCAAAATTCTAAACAAAAATGCTTTGAGAAGGCAATTAAGCATTAGCAAGTAGTTGCATCCCGAGAGAGTAGTTTGTGCCTTAAACGATACAACAGGGACTGAAATGTTAAGCGCTGAAATACGTGGCACTCTTAGTAATTTGCAACATTGATTTCTACTGAGAGCACCCAAAAGTTACCCAAATGTGTCACGTTATAATATATTATACTATTAGCGATATGTCTTCTTCCCCATCAAAACGCATGACTGTTGAAGACGTAATGGTGCGTATAAAAACAAACATCGAACATGAGACGCCATTATTAATGCACATGTTCGGCAACGTCCATAATATGCATCTACAGGCTATACTCAGTCCTCTACTCCAGATTGTGTTCGAGTGAACAAATGGTAGATATTGACAATGCTCAGCAATGAAGCGAAGCGCTATCCGTCAAGGAATGTCTTATGATAGTTTAATTCAATGGACTCAGCGTCGAAATGTTCTGTATTTTTTGTCTTTCTCTGTTTGCACTGCGTTGACTGGGCATTTTTATGAAAACCCTTTTTCTTCATTTCTGTGTGGGGTGTCAAACCGAACTGGTTGTAGGCTAAATTTTCAACAACAACAACAACAACGACAACAAAACAACAACAACAACAACAACATTTGTCATATAAATGTATTATTATTATTATTATTATTATTATTATTATTATTATTATTATTATTATTATTATTATTATTATTATTATTATTATTATTATTATTATTATTATTATTATTATTATTATATGAGGCTCAATGTCTCTAAAACACGCTATGATTCCGAGAGACGCATTAGACGCACATGTCCGGAATTTTAGACCACCTGGGCCTTTTAAACGTGCACCTAAATCTAAGTACACGGGCCTGACATTTGCGCCTTCATCGAAAATGCAGCCGCCGAAGTCGGGATTCAATCCCGCGATCTTCGTGTTCGCCGTCAAGCGCAAGTTACGCTGTGCTAAGTGAAGAACTCATACCGTTGAACTTGATTTTCTTCTGGGCCTTAGCATGGAGGGAGGGGGAACTGCTTGTTGGTGGATAAAAGTTTCTAAGAGTGAAAAAATATCCTGCATAGGAGGAATCTTTGCCACGAAGAAGTAAAACGTTGTTAATGCGATAAGAAATAATGTTAATGACTTCTTAGGTGATCTTATTTCCAACGGCACCACTTACGAAAAATGTCTACAATCGATTCCCTGCACTTTCTTGAAGTTATTTACCATTTACAACCGGTCATAAGTGAACACAATATCATTGTGTAACTATCAGCGTTTATGGAGCCCATGAAAAGTTCTTTCTTTCAGTGGTCGGTAAAATAAAGTCCTCTGCCAATGTTATGCAGTCGTCCGTTCTTACATGACATTATAGGTATTCTCTTAAGTTTTCAAGGACCTCAGAAGAAGGGCTTGTAGGCCTATAAAAATACCAGGGACAAAGCAGACTGTTTGCATAATTTGTGGAAGACAGCTTCAATGTCTCATGCATCGGGCATTCTTGGTAACATCCTAACTCGGTAACATCCTAGGACACTGTTTATTGTATTCCGTAGCCTTTTGTTGAATTATTTTTGTCTGTGATCTTGGTTTTCGTCTGTGATCTTGGTTGGTTTTCGTCCTTTCATTTTATACCGTACATAACCAAGCTGCTTTCACCGTGTCTGTTTTTTAAGTCATCAATTTTAATTAACGAATCGGATACAGTGAATTCAAGCTCATAAATAGTTGAATTCATATGACATATCTCTGTTTTCATGATATTTATAATATTTATAGCTGCTACAAACTCTGTCTGCCAAACCATCTTTCTACTCATGGGCCCCCTCTTTTGCACTGACTGACGACGTTATGTCATTTTGACCCAAGAATATCAGCTGAAGCATTTATTTTTCAGTCATGTCTGAGCCTGGATTCGTTTCAATATCAACGCATTTCAAAAATTTTTTCTGCGAAGTAAAACGCGTGCCAAAACATTCCGTGTATGCCACGAGCAAAATAGCAGTAACAATAAAGGGGTCATTATTACGATAGCAGTAGACGAGTAAGTATAGTCACTAACCTGCGCAATAAAGAAAATGGATTTCTGAGCAATATGTGTGTGATGCTTTTGCAGAGAACACTTGTTTCAAGCGGCAACGAACACCGAACAAAGATCTGATATTAGATCACAGTATACCCATATAAATAAAGTATTATCCAACCTATCACCCTGCATTCATGGAACGTGTAACAGAGCAAAACTTTAATCAAAGTTTTCTCACTCTCGACAGCAATATCCCGAAGATAGAAAACGTGCTCTATCTCTCACATTGCGCACTCAGTCATAATGACATTTCTTCAATCTGCACGCACTGAACTGGCTGCGAGGCCTCAGCGCGTCGCTCCTAAGCGTGTCTGGAAAGACGAATGGATCAGAGTGTTAGTGGAAGGCCACAGAGGCACGTGCCGGTGGGGAATGGCTCCACATTTATGATTGTCACCAAGCGCAGGTATGGTGGGACCCGCATTTGGTGCAATATGTTTCAAGTTCGAAACTGAGGAGCGCGGTGGACTAGGTGATAAATCGACTTTGCTCTTCAACAGTACAAAAACCAGCTAACAGAATGATAAACCTGCCTACGAGAAGAAGTACGTAGATATGGAAGCATTACTAAAACATCAGTTCTCTCTTCCCGTTTCCTATATTGCATTGAGGTGGCGGGTCTGGCGGCTTTAGTTGCACGATATTGGACCATCGTGCATCATGTGCAATGGCCCATGTTCAAATAAATCCCTGAGAGCTTCAAAGCCGCGATATAGCTGGCGTCTTTTTTCTATCTATCTATCTATCTATCTATCTATCTATCTATCTATCTATCTATCTATCTATCTATCTATCTATCTATCTATCTATCTATCTATCTATCTATCTATCTATCTATCTATCTATCTATCTATCTATCTACCTATCTATCTATCTATCTATCTATCTATCTATCTATCTATCTATCTATCTATCTATCTATCTATCTATCTATCTATCTATCTATCTATCTATCTCTAGAGCGAGGATGCGTTAGTGGGCCCGATAGTTGAGGTCATTATGTTTTCAATGATTCAGCACCAATCTAGCTTTTATCAGGTACATTATACCACTGTGAGGCATAGACAACATGAAGATGCACCTTAAGTAGAGAAAGGCTGAAAAAGCTATACCGCAATGCGCCAGGGAACAATATTTAACTACACTTTTTTTTTGCGGGGGAGAGGGGGAACGTTCCCGTAGCAATAGTTTCGTTTCGTCCACCACAGCTTCTTTGGTTTACCAACAACGCTGCACAACTATTACGAGCCATTTTGGCAGACTAGCTAAGATTGCCTGATATTGATGTGGTGCACTCTTGTGTTTTTAATGTCGGCGCCATGGACGACGGAGATGAAGGAGAGTGAACAGACCGCTGATACCGATATCACTTATCTTCAGGATTTAGTATCGAAGGGAAAAGTGTAATGAATCTGTTCATCGCAGAGTTTCTTAACCTCCCGCCTTGGGCAAAGTTATATAATTCGGGTGATGAACAAAAAAGTGGCGTTTGAGGTTTCGTGAGCTGCAGCGTAATATCCTCACAAGAAAGCTTCGGAGATTACATCATGTTTCAAGCCATTTTTCTCGTGCGATCAGAACATGCGCGATAACCCTCGTATTCTACAACTTTTCTCTCCACAACACTCCACTTTGACACAAAGCGATGCATTGGGAGCGCTGATTTTCGGAAAAAATGCTTAATCTGTTTCAACAACCTAACGCAGTAGCACTGAGAAACTCGAGATTTTGTTCCAAGGATCAACTTGATATTGTTCAAGGGTCTGGAAAGTGAATCTTGTGATCTTTTGTGTAACAACTTGTTGGCACGCATGTATTCTTTTGGGTAACTGGATAGCCACCGTCTTGCTACACTTTCGAACAGGCGAATAAGGAAGTGAGTTATAGGGGCATTAGAGAAACACGAAGGGCACATATGCCTAAAGGAGGAGGTGGAACATATTTTTCACAAAATGTAGGAGCTAAAATTTAAAAGCTTGTTCGAAAGAAGATTCCAAAGAAGACTAACGGGATATCGTATTCATGCAATGTTTTCATGCACCTGTTTATAAGATAAAACTCTAACTAGAAAGTCAGTAACTGATGCAAGGTTTCTCAATTTATAATAGCTCTGCCACTATTGTTAGGCGTTCATTGTCTTAACCATGTCAACCACAGTTTCTGTTTATGAAAAAAAAATACTTCGGATCACTCTAAATGCTTTCGCTAGCAGAAGCTTTGTCGTTCTACTATAAAACATTTTAAGTTCAAGAGACAAAAAGAAAAAAAGAAAAAGATTTCAGCAGCAGACAGTTTTTCTTAGTTTCGGTAGTGACAGCGTCGAAACATTTGTGTGCAAGACTCATGTAACCTGTCAAATACTAACCGGTTTAGCTTTTCCGTTATCGAAGCTGCTTGCACATCTCTGCAACTTATCAAACCTAACCTTTTCACCTTAGAAAATGCCGAGAACGTGCAGATGACTCAAAGCTGTAAAGAAACATCTGCATATGCAAATGCTGGACAAAGACATAGATAAATAATACAAAGAAGAAACGCATGCATGTCAAACGCAGAAGCATTTTGTTTGCTATTTTAGTGAATCAGTATAATATAAAAAAATACTAGCCATAATTGTTCAATAAAATTCTGAATGTTTACCTAGTTTAAAAAATAGACTGTTAGATAAGAACAACGAAAATAGGTGAGCTTGGTGTCTCCCAGCAGGCTTCATTTTCGAGGTGTTTCATGGAGTGAGTTCAGCGAGAATTGAACGATTTTTCTTTCTCGATTTCTGGAAATGTCCTCATCACTATCGACACTCTAAATACAGAGGTCTCTGTCATACTCCGTGTACTCGCTCCTTTAACGTTGTACCCAAGACTTGTTAATCTCAGAGGCCCACCAAACTTTGTCCCTCACCGTCACGTGTTTCCCTTCTTTTGCATTTCAGTGAGTTACTTTAATGGCAAATGGTTACCATGCTACACGCTAGATACACTACCCATGTTCATTTTTTTCTTGGTAACGTGGCAACTAATAAAAAAACAGAAATTAGATGCAGTAGACTGGGTTAACTGGCGGAACATGGGAGAGGCGTTTGTCCTGCAGTGGACGTAGTCGGGCTGATGATGATGATGATGAGATGCAGTAGGACCATGCACGTACTAATTTTGGTAAAGAGAGAGAAAGAAAGAACAGGAAAAGCAGGAGGTTAACCAGACGAGCATCTAGTTTGCTACCCTATTGTGAGGATATGGCAATGGAAAATAGAAACAATGGGATCGCACGTGCAATAACTACAACCTCAGTTCGAAGCATGTCATTGTGGTGGACTCAGCACTATATTTTGGCTACCTTAATCAGCCAATTATTTTTAAACTAATAATATATATTTTAGAAAACTACTAATGAATTAGTTTCGTGATCAGTATTATGAAGTACTGTTGTGAGTGTCGAAAATACGGTAGAATTATCGGTTACTTCCGTGGTAGTCGATTGTAGGTTACTCTTTCCTACTGGTCTCTTTCCTATGTACGTATGAATAGGTTCAGTAAATACTGGAATGCTTCGTGTACGTCGCCTGCAACAAGATATCACCACCGCATTAGACGTAACAACACAAAATTTTGGCATCGCAAACGGAGGAACACGTTAGGGAGATTGGAAAGAATGGTCGAAAGAAAAGTAGTCCGATGGAAATCGTTGAATCACTTGAAGAGATGAAAACAGAACAAGCTTCAAAGTTTACTGATGATATAGGTTTGCTAAATCAAAAATGCACTAAGTCACGAATGAAAAGACTGAGCTCCAAGAAATTATATCGTTTGGTCCTTATACCCCCCTGCTGGGCATTTCCAATTATTACATGCTCTGGCACATGATGAGATCTCCTGGAAACGTTCAACCCCAAAATTCTCTTTCACAGTTTGGAGTATGTTTAAGAGCAAATGCAGGACTATGAAGAAGAAAAACATTCAGATTTCATAAAACAGATGTACTTAAATTAGACCAGAATCTTGTCTCTTTTAAGCACTGGGACTACCCAATAAACATTTTTTTTTTCAACTTTTGAGGGCGTATAGTTACAAGCTCAAAATTAAGAGCACAAAACAATAACCGGGGTTCAACGGTTTTCAAGCTCTCAACTAACCGCAGCTTCATTTCGGAGTGGAAGCCACCATTCTTCATGCTTGGAAGCTCATTGTCTATCAAAACACTTACGCTGTAGGTTCCCAGTTAGTTAGTGTTTTCTTGAGTGCTGCCTTAAAGAGACTCGAGGACGTATATAACAGCGCTTTGCGTTCAATGGCTGGCAAAAGCTAAGATGCGATAGGTAGCTTCATGAATTTGCAGTGACGCAGAACGTATTCAAACGACGGAAGTTTGGATATCGTGCAGTGCAGGAACTAGCGAGTACGTACTAATCAAAGCTTGCCGGGGTATATATTTTACGTTATTACCATTAAAAAGAAAAATCATACAGCGTAAAGAAAGTTTTAATATTCTCCGTTATTGCTGTGGCCTCATAGAGTCTCATTATTCTGTCATGTCGTTCACATAGGGGTTTGATAGGATTGTTGGTTATAAACCATAGCCTGAATAGGTGCCGAGAAAGTTCCGTATTGTTCAAAGCAGTCATGTAGCCTCACTGCATAATATAAACTGCGATGAACGTGACAAATAAATAACATGAGGTTAGCTGTTCTCCAATAATTTCGGACTATCATGTTGCCTGACATCTTTGCATGCGAAATTTGAAATTCGAAGTAGAGAATTCCAACAGCATTAACGTTTGCATAATTTCAGAAAGCACGCCATGTGTCCAAAGAAGATTGTATTCTGATCACATTGTTCAGACGGCAAACGTGGCTATAATTATAAGAAGAGAGAAATGTTCTGGCGTTATAAATAAATGAAAAAAAAACAGTGTGTACATAATAAATAGCACGAAAAATGCAGTGAGATGAACCGCAATCTGTCCCCACACGTGGACCTGTATGTTGTAAAAGAATAGAGGAATAAAATAAAAAAAAGGTACGAATGAAGATGATGCAAAGAATTATATGCATAATTGGCATGCACGCAACTTCCTGCGTGCGACGTGTCACATGCGGGCGCTTGTCAGCCTGTGCTGAAGCAGATTTTATAAATTCAAATTGGACGGAAACTCTTCAGGGTGTTCGTACTTGTCATCAACTTTTTTTCATCTTTCATGTTTTATAATGTTTTTAGGCAGAAATATGAATGACCTGATAGCAGCCGACATAAAACACAGCTGGGAACAGGAAATTGAGGCTGCTGTTTAAAGCATTCACGTGACGGCTTGCGTCACTATTACATTTTTGCGCACCGGATGTAACATAATTGAAGAGATGACCTCATATGTACACGTCTTTTAGATGTTTCAGTAATGAAATCCATCTTTAAAAATCGTGAACGCATCTGAGCTCCTCCAGAGATATATTAGAACAGGCTAAATCCAATAAAATATATACGCCAGACTGAAAACGCGATAAATTCTGTTTAAACGCTAACGTAAAAAAATATTGTAGGGGTGAGATGCTCGGCTCATACTAATCAAAGTCGTGAAATTGACGAAAAATCTACTAGAATGCTCTACTGTGTGAGTTGGCTTATTATCCCAATATAAAAGCAGAGCGCGAAGAAGATATATAGGATAAAAGAGACGGGAAGACTGGAGGGCACCCGTCCTGTCTTTAGATTTGTCTTGTCATATCTTTCTCACTGTCTGCTTTTATTTTAAGAATTTAGTATATATAAAACCAATCTTAAGACGTGTTAGGCCACGTAGTGCCCTTTTATCCAGTCAATGTTCAGAGCCCCAACCACCTACGAGGAAAAAAGGTCGCGTTTGTGTTCTTTTCAGAAGATCTGTAACCATATGAGGGCACGCCACCGCAACGATCACGGTCATGAGACTTCCCCTGTTTGCGCAGGTTTTTGCCCTTGCGATCATGGCTGGCCCACTCGTCGTCACCTCGGTTCCTACTTCTGCACGGAATCTACCCTGGCCCGATCTTGGGTTTCCTGCGATGACTCCAATGCCTGAAACCTTCGACGCAGCGACCCTCGGATCACAGCTGAATACTGGAACCAAAAGCTACCCTCCACGTTTGGTGACTGATTGCAATTTCGGCGGGCAACATCCTGCTACCAGGCGTGCGGGTGATACGCCCCTCCTACAAAAGCCTCTGTCATTCTGGAATCAGCTGCGGCACGCCACCGCAACGATCACGGTCATGAGACTTCCCCTGTTTCCGCAGGTTAGTTATTTACCGTACGCCATGAGCGTTCATTTTGATGACCGTTATATTCTTGCGGTGCCGTGCCCTTCAATCTGCCTGTGTAGTTACCTATGTGGATCGTTATGCCAGTCGTTGTACTTGTTATGTATTGATTTTCACCTTGCTAGTCTTTTGCTTCTGATGTCAGGCGACGTCGAACTCAACCCTGGTCCTACTAGCAAAAACTCCTCCACGTCCCTTGAAACTATAGCCAGTGCTATTTCCCGCCTTGAACAAGGTCAAAATGCTGTACTGGCGGAGCTAACCCTTATTCGTGCTGATAACTCAAACATAAAAAGTACGGTTAGCAACCTCGCCGCTCGAGTTGATGCACTGGAAAGAGTGGCTCAGACAAGTGAGCCAGTATCGGACTATAACACTAGCTCCACAATCACTAAACTTGCTTCTGAGGTAAGGGAACTAGCTGCAAAGTGTGACGACTCGGAAAATCGCCAGCGTCGCTGTAATCTAATTTTCTTTGGAATGCCAGACGCGGAACGTGAAACATGGGCTGAGTCCGAAACGCGAGTAATAGCTTTTTGCTCGGAAAGTCTCAGCGTAACGCTTGACAGAGACGCAATCGAAAGGGCCCACCGGCTGGGCCATTTTCAAGGCACTAAGAACCGTCCGATAACCGTAAAACTTGGACATTTTAAAGATAAAACTAGAATACTTGCGGCTGGATCCAAACTTAAAGGCTCTAATTTCCAAATTCGTGAAGACTATTCTTCTCGTGTTCGTCTAGCCCGTAAGATAGCCCGTAAGAATCTTTACTTGTTTGCTCAAGAAAAGAAACGCCCATATAAAATTAGGTTTGATAAGCTTTTCATGGAAAATAAACAGTTCACGTACAATGCTGATACAGCATCTGTTGTCGAAGTAAAGTAGCAATTGCTACATGCTTCCACGAATTCAGTATCTAATAAAGCTGCACCTGTGCCTTCTCCGCCCCGTTCACGTCATACTTCGTCGGTCCTACTTGCGAATGTGCGCGGTTACCTGCCAAAAAAAGAAGCTATAGAGGCACTCCTACTTGACAACAACACCGAAGTAGCAATTTTTACTGTATCGTGGATAAATGAAAACATACAGAGCAACGAAGTTCTACGTGATTTTGGGTCATTCGCAATTTACAGACGAGATAGGGTTGAGAGAAGGGGAGGGGGAATTCTGGTTCTAGTCAAATCCCACTTGCATTCCTATAAGGTAGATATAAACAGCAGCTATGAAGTCCTCTGCATTAATCTGCCTGTTGCCTCGGGTAATCACATACTGGTACCTGCTATCGACTTCCAGACTGTGACTATGCTTTTATTAAGGACCTGCACTCGGTGTTAGTTGATTTGAACTCCCGATTTCCTCGAGCAAAATTCCTTCTGTGCGGGGACTTTAATCTTCCCGATATAGACTAGGCCAACCTTAAGGCCCCTTCCCGGCTATCAAATGACTTCATTCAACTGTCCCTCCTATTCAACCTCACGCAGACAATTAATACTCCGACTCGTGGTGACAACATACTTGATCTTGTCTTCGCTTCCCACCCCGACCTTATTCACTCACCTACGTGTATAGAAGGCCTGAGTGATCACTGTACCATACTATTCAACCTCTCTATTCCAGTACCTAGGCATAATTCACGTAAGAAGCTCATACGCGACTACAACAAAGCCAACATCCACGCAATCATTACCGAATTGGAAAGCTTTTATAGTTTCTTCTCTCAAACGGCCATCTATAGAAGCGTAGAACAGAACTGGCTACTGTATAAACAAAAGGTCTTGACGCTAATCGAAGAATACGTTCCACTAGTGTCTGTTCGCTGTGACGATGACAGTCCTTGGTATACAACTTCTATGAAAAAACTCTCACAAAAGAAGAAACGCCTTTTCCGCGAGGCAAAACGTAGCGTTTCTTCATCGAAATGGGACAAATATTTCACTTGCCTTTGGGAATATACTAGCGCGCTGAAAAAAGCCAAAAAGAAGTATTACCATGAAGATCTCCTAAAAATTATCCGCGACAAACCTAAAAAATTTTGGAACATTATCAACCCCAACAATTTAGCGCATAACATTTCACTGTGCAATCCTGATGGCTCACGGGTTCCAGCTCAGCAGCGCTCTGACTTGATGAATTCTTACTTTTCCTCAGTCTTTACTAATGAGCCATTGGGCAATATCCCCTTTGCCTCCCGGTATAACTTTCCCCAGATGCCATTCATCACCATAAATGCTGAAGGCATCCTGAAAATTATAAACCAACTAAAAACATCGAGTGTCCCTGGTCCTGATAACATACTGGCAAAGCTAATAAAATCCACTGGAGCTATTTCTAGCCACATTCTGCAAATCATATTCTCTCAGTCCCTCTCCGAATGTATCATACCTGCAAACTGGAGGGTATCCAAGATAACCCCAGTATTCAAATCCGGTGACCGTTCTAACCCATCTAATTATCATCCTATTTCGCTGACATGCATTGCCTGCAAATGCCTCGAGCACATTATCTATTCGCACGTTGCCCACCACCTCGATAACAACGGGTTTTTCTTCAAAAATCAGCTCGGCTTCCGACCTGGTTTGTCCTACGAAACTCAGCTCTTTGAATTCACTGCCGACCTCCACCTAAATTTAGAATCTCTATTTCAAACTGACGTCATATACATAAACTTCTCTAAAGCCTTCGATCGTGTAGCTCATCAACGACTAATAAACAAACTCTGCTGTCTGAACTTGGACCCTTTAGCCCTGTCATGGATCCGATGCTTTCTATCACACCAATCTCAGTTCACTGACATTGCCGGTCTTCACTCCACTGCTGCTCCCGTTAAATCTGGTATCCCTCAGGGGTCAGTACTCGGCCCCTTACTCTCCCTCATATATGTGAACGATCTACCATCAGAAATTTCATCATCCATTCGATTATTTGCAGACGATTGCGTCCTTTATCGCTGAGTAACGACCCCTGACGACCACGAAATTCTACAAAATGACCTATTCTTAATTGAAAACTGGTGTTCACTCTGGATGATGCAGACCAATGTTTTTAAATGCAAAGTCATGCGCGTATCTCGCCAACAGTCTAACTCAGAACACGTCTACTCAACGACCTTGGCGTATGTTGATAGTTACCGATACCTTGGCGTGCTTATTTCTAACACTCTCACGTGGTCGGATCACATCACACACTTAGTTGCTGACGCATCAAAGAAGCTTGGTTACGTCCAAAGAACGTTATGCCTATCACCTCCTACAGTACGTAAAATTGCGTACGTAACCTTCGTTCGTACAAAGCTCGAATACGCGTCATCCATTTGGAGTTCTCACCAAACGTATCTGATTAATCTGTTGGAATCCGTTCAGAATAGGGCTTCCCGGTTCATTATGTCCAATTATGATCACTCATCAAGCATCACTTTTACAAAGGATTCTTTAGACTTGCAGAATCTAGCTGACAGACGTATACTTTCTCGACTTTGTTTATTTCACAAATTATACTATTAGTTTCCTCACTTGCATGGTTCTCTCTTGCTTTCTCCCGCCCGCTATTCTCGCCGGCTATTTAATTCCAGAAGCCTGCAACGTCTTTTCGGTACGACCGTTGCATTCAATAAGTCATTTCTTCCTGTCGCCATCGAAGAATGGAATAACTTACCGGAAGCCAACGTCTCAGAGCGTGACTCGTGCGCATTCAAACAACTACTAACAGCTCACTTAAACTTGGAAGCCCATTAAAACTCTACCACTGTCACTGTATTTTGCGCTCTTGTATGTGTAAATTTTGTGCGCGCATGTTTTTATACTTGTATAAGTACATTTTCTGTGCGTCTGTTCTCGGATCCTGCAAAAGTACTGCTCGTGTGTTTGTGCAACTTTCTATTTTTTCTTTGTTTTCGTATTTAGAAAAATGTCCCCCCCCCCTTATGTAATGCCCCTAAGGGGTCCTTAAGGGACAAATAAATGATGATGATGATATCCATTTTTTTAGGTCTTCTTGAAATCAGGCTTGTTTTCCATCACGTGCTGTACAGATCATTATCGCAATCGTTGAAAAGTTTGAGTAGTCTACTTAATTCCAAAAAGTGCAGGAAATTCTATCATTTGAGTCTCATATTATTAAACATCTCAAACTCATGGACAACTTCTGAAAAGCGCTTATAGCATTGCACGATACACTGTTTCATTTTACGTGCAAGTGCTATTGTATTCAAGGAGGTATGGCGTTACGCCTTTTAATGTTGAGTTATTATCAATGTTTGCTGCAGACGTGTTTTCTTCCTTTATTTCTATCATCATCATTACCACCACCACCACCACCACCATCATCATCATCATCATCAACAACCTTCTCAGCTTGTCTTAGTCAACTGCAGGACAATAACCTTCGGTTAAACCTATCTTATGTCAGCTGATTTCATTTCATCCCTACCCCTCCATCTAACTATGTGCCTTCCTTGACTGTTTCGCGTCCTTGGGTAACCATTGTGTTGCTGTCACTGCCCACCTGTTGTCTCTTTTAGTTATATGATACATAAGGAGATGATGAAGCACAAGTAAGGCGCCGACTACTTCTTAGCCCTCGAGTTCATGTTGCGTATATATACATAATAAAGGTAGAACAAAGAGCAGTACGTGCAAAATGAAACACACGAGCACACATCTGTTCCACGTATCAAGTCGCCAGCCCAGGTCCTCTTCTTTGGCCTGATGACAACGAAAATACCTGCAACTCGAGCTTGTTCGCTGGCCTGTTCTGCGATCGTCCGGTCTCCTAATTTTACTCCTATCATTTTACGTTCTCTTGCACGTTGTCTGGTGCTCAACTTTTTCTCTAGTCGCTCTCTCATCCTCCTTGCTTCAACCCCATATGTCAGAACTGGCCGTATGCACTGATTGTAAACTCTTCGCTTTAATGTCAGTGGCAGATTTTGTGATATTGTTTGGGAGTGCCTGCCAAAGGCGCTCCCGCCCATTCATATTCTCCTGTGAATTTATTCGCAGGGACTAGGCTCTCTCATCAGTAGTTGCCCAAGGTATACATACCCTTGCATACACTCCACTATAAGGTATGCAATCCTAAGTCTGTCTTTTTCAACATACTATTTCATATTATCTTCATCATATTCATTTTGAGGCCTATTTTATTAGCTTCTCAATTTATTGCAAAATTTTTTTAAGTTAGATCCTGCTGTTACAAAAAAAGCCCTATGTCATCTGCAAATTGTAATTTGCTGAGCCATCTTGCGTTAAACTTGGTTCGCGTTTCTTCTCAGTACAGTTGTCAAACACTGCTGTTTTTTTCATACAAGCATTTCTGTAATGCCATAAATTTTCATACTTGTATGCTCAATATCTAAGTCTGTTCTCTTCACCATCAGGAATCTCTTACTTGTTACAATCAAATAAGAAAATAATAAACAAATATATTCGATGTCAATTCAATGTATTTATTTTCTTAACCAGTCAAGAGCATCAAGAAAGGCGGAAAATTCAGCCAAGATTAATGGGCTGTATATTTAAAATAAAGAAATAAAAAACTCACGAGAGAAGAGTTTATCATCTTGGATTACACAACTAGCTTCAGTTCACACAACGTGTGCACTCTCGATGGGCCAAGGGCCGCAGTGACTAATACAGAGTGCGTCTCTGGAGATCGCGTGCATCCGAACCAAAAAGAATCAGTCATTAGTGACGTCCATGCTATCCCGTCCCTATCAGCCCTCAGCTGCCTCCGAGCCTTGGAAACCGCCTCGACAATGCAATGAAACAAAGGCACATGATGCAGTTGTTTAGCTTCATATAAACCATTTCTGAAATACAAAGCACTCCTCTAGCTATTTCATAATGAAAAGCTCATGTTGGATGAGAACCAAGAGCAGAAAAAAAGACTGAGTTACGAAAAGATGGTTCCTAGTTGTAAAGTTGTATTTTTCATGCTGCAGCACTCTTGGTTAAATCGATACCGTCGATTAATTTGAAAGCAGAATATGAATTTAATCGTCGAGTTCATCCACACGTTGCGCTTGAAATGAACGAGTAATTAATTAAGTTCTTTTTTTCCAAAAGCAATACTACCTCACTGTTAGGGCTTTTCAAAATTTATTGGTGATCGTCGCATGATCAGTTTCGTCTGTAAAAAAGGCGGTCGTCTGAAATGTGATGCACAGCATGCATTAACAAAATTGCTTTTGTTAAAAGATGTAATCCTTACTCGGTCCGCATGAGAGTTTCTGCAGGGCTAATGACACACGGCTCTTTGCCATGAGTTTGAATTTTTTGGCAGCTGCATATGAACTTCAGTGTGTAGTCCTATCATTAGGGTGCAACGTTTTTTTTACAGTATTTTCATTTGCCCTTCTATTCAGCTCACAGAGTGTGCCGAGTTGACATCGCAGAATTCTTACCGCTCAGGTTTAAGAGCCCTTTGGAGACAAGCGATGGCTGACTTTTGAGAGATAAAAAAAGAAAAAGATTACTAAATGAATTTTCTTGAATCAAGTGGTAAAATATTGCGCAATGAAGACTAAAATTTAGAGAGTAGTAGACGCTGATCTACTCACGCCAACTATTGAAAATCGTTGTAATATTTTGTATTTCCGTAAGCTTACACCTCTTTCTATCTCATTTAGAACCGAAGAAGCATTTAGCGCTTCCTATGAAGGCCAACGTTTTCTTGCACACATTTATTAAATGCAAACAGAATAACAGCCAATAAGCACAGAGCTGTGGTGCCCAAACCGAACGTCAATACAGGAGTAACTACGCAAAATGCAACTCCCATAAAGCACCCCGCCACGGTGGTCTAGTGGCTAAGGTACTCGGCTGCTGACCCGCAGGTCGTGGGCTTGAATCCCGGCTGCGGCGGCTGCATTTCAGATGCAAGCGGAAATGTTATAGGCCCGTGTGCTCAGATTTGGGTGCACGTTAAAGAACCCCAGGTGGTCTAAATTTCCGGAGACCTCCACTACGGCGTCTCTCATAATCATATGGTGGTTTCGGGATGCTAAACCCCACATATCCATCAATCAATCAACTCTGATAAAGCGGAAACAGCGCCCTCGAGTCGGCCAACACTCACTATTCAGCGTTTCAGCTAATCTGCTTGTCCTCTCTTATTCCTCCTTCCCATACTATTCCCTCTCATCCGAGCATAATATTGCAATACATATAGCGTGCGTGGTATGTTCTGGCTGTGTGCGAGCTAATGCAATTAAAAACGAAAGCACTAACGACGGTAGGCAGGAAGAAGGCCACGCTCGCATGCGGAATAATACAGACACACCGAGAATATCAGTCCGTAATTTAGGAGCACCTTGTTTTGCGAGCCGCTGAGCTGATTTTTGTGCGATGTTTGATTCTAGTTTTACATTTGTTTATTTGCCAGATTATTTTCGTTCTTTTGTCCTTCTACACCACGCGCACATCGGTTCGTCGGTTCACTTGTGGTAGCACAATTTTTCAGTTAGTAAGCATAGTAAGCGAATTATTACTGCACTTTATGCGCTATAAAAGCAATGCAAACTTCATTGATGCGATTACTATAGCCATGAATGGCTCACACTTAATACAAAACTCATTCACCCATACTCTTTACGGTTCCCCATTCTTTTAATATCGCTTTCTTCATTTCTTTTTACAGTTGCTTTACGCTGCCGATATGACAAAAGTTTTCGTTCAGATCTTTTTTCCATCCCATGTTCGGCATGGTTATCAGAAATTGCATCATGACTACAAAGAACGCTACCAACCAATTTATGCAAATAAATTATTTGCGAATGCCTCCTGCACTTCCTAATGAATATCTGGAATACTGACGATAACAGAAGGATAACACAAATCAGTATGAATGTATCAAAGAATTAATTTTGGAGCTCTGAAGTTTACTATCTTTCGTGGCTTCTTACAGTACCAAGCATTAAATTTTTTATTAGATGGTATCACAAAGACGAGAGGCATGTTCTTTCAAGCTGCTCAAAAACTAGCGCTTTATCAGATACACAGGCGGTATCCAGAATATATACACATTTACACAGATGGCTCAAGTATTTCAACCTCTTAAACATCAGCATTTGTCATACCACAGCTCAATATTCAAAAACAATTTAAATTATGTCGCACGACGCCACCTACAACAAATGATCTCTTTGCTATTCTGAATGCTATCAAGTCTATGAAACTCGGCAGCAGACGCGAGAAAAAGGGTAATTTCTAGTGACTCATGAGCCACATTAGCATCACTCTCTAGTAGAAATACGACTGTTGTTAGTGTTAGGTCACCAAAGCAAGCCAGGTGCCAGATCGATTTTCAGTGGATACTTGGCCATTACAACCTTCGTGGTAACACCACTACCGATGATGCGCCACGACAAGCATATGGTAAAAATGTTACTGTACTCTCGCCAGCCTCTAAAAATGAATCACGTAGTGCTATAAAGGGTACACCTTTCCAAATGAGCAAAAATACTTCGTTTGACCTTAGTAAAAAGAGCTTTGATTTATATCATATTGCCGCGAAATCTTGCCTGCATTCAAACAACGCGCCCATCACCACGCGCACAGGCCTATGCACATGCGCGCCGTCTTGTGTCGCGCATACACGATCATGGCACGAGGACCAAGCTGGAACCGGCTGATATGCGCCACGCACTTGGGATTTCTCGTGGAAAGGAAAAAGAAAGCAACTGAAGGACACCTTTGGTGTTCGGCTGACGCGTAGTACTACGACCATAGTCATTTTGAGTTGTGGGCACAAGTTCACCGTTTTAATAAATACGTTTTACTCTACCCCCGAGTCCTTCAACATCGCTACAATATCAATCAATTCGTTGAATTGAAAATTATGCCATCATTAGATAGAAGTATGGGGAGGAGGAAGCAACAAACGGGAGAAGGCAGAGAGGTTAACCAGAAAGACATCCTGTTGGCTACCCTACACTGGGGGATTAGGGAAGGGGACAAGAAAGACGAGAAAGAGGGAAGAGAGGGGAAAAAAGTGGGGGAGAGACTGACAGCAATTTCACTGCAGCGTGTAGAACTCTACCACATGTCAGAGGCGTTAACAAAAGCCTGTCTTTCTCAGGAAACACAGCAGGACTTTCACTGCCTTGTGGGCTGTCGAGGCATGTGGACGTCGTCGTAATAGCACCAGCACGGAAAGAGGCCGATCATCCAGTCGCCGCATTGCGTTGGCAAGTACTTGTCTATCTGAGGCAAATTGAGGACAGAGGCACAGCAGGTGTTCGATATTTTCGTCGGTGCCGCAAACATCGCACGCTGCACTGTCAGTAATTCCGATTAACGTGGTATTATAAGCTTTCGTGAAAACAACTTACAGCCAAAGGCGATAGAGAAGCGAAGCTGCACGTCGATGTAGGCTGGATGGAGGCCAGAGTTGTAGTCAAGGGTCGAGCTCGTGCAGTCGTGTACGTCGTATGCTTGGTGTGTTCCACTCAGTCAATGTGAGACTGCGGGCCAGTTGACGAATCTGCCTCACCGCATCCGCTCTTGAAAGCGGAATCGGAACGCTGTTCGCTTCTTTATGTGACGTGCGAGCAGAATGGTCTGCTGAATCATTGCAGCCTATACCACAATGCCCAGGTAACCACTGAAAGACGATATCGTGGCCTTTTTGTATTAAAAGGTGGTGAAGTTTCACGGTTTGGTAGGTCAACTGGTCGTGGCATCCGCGTCGGAGAACTGATATCAGGCACTGTAACGCTGGTTTTGAGTCAGAAAACACAGCCCATTTACCTGGTCTTTCTTCTGAATTGATGAGTTTCAGTGCATTGTGCAGAGCCTCGAGTTTGCCGTCGTTAACGTTGTCACATGTGAAGTCTTAAAACACCGAGTTACCCCTTGTGATGGTATAACCACTGCTCCACCTGAAGTAGACGGCGTTGTAGAGCCATTCGTGTAAATGTGCACGTGGTTACTGTAGTTTTGTTCCAGTAGGAATAGACTAAGTTGTTTCAGGGCATGTGTCAGTAAGTCCAATTTTCTACTCATTCCTGGAATCATTAAGTGAACTCGCGGCCGGCTCAAGCTCCAAGGAGGAAGCAGTGGCTTTGATGCAGGTGCGTACGTCTCAGTAAACGATGAACGATGCTTGTAGGCAGTAGTGCCGTATGTCGTGCGGGGCCTTTCAGCTGCTAGGCTCGCCAGGTGGTGAGAAGGGTCCTGGCATAATGCCTGAGGTGCATGCGCATTGTCTCGGTAATAATACGCTTCTTTATTGAGCGATCTTGAGCGATGCCAATGGTTTCAGCCGTTGAAGCACTGCGGGGTAATCCAAGGCATATCTTATGTGCTTGGGCTTGAATGCTCTGAATTGCACGCTGGTTGGTCTTGCCGGTGTTAGATATTGCAGGTAAGCTGTACCATAATAATCCAATAAACAAAACTCTGTACAGTTGTAGCATGGATGGTATGGGCACTCCCCAAATCTTTCCTGCAAGGAATTTGAACATGTCGCATGTTGCGATCCGCCGCTTCTTCACATAGTTCACGTGTGGAGTCCACGACAGGCTTCTGTCTATTATGACTCCCAATAACCTGTGGCTTCTGCTAAACGATATGTATTCTTCATTAATCGATATGATGTAAGCAGACATTAGTTTCCACGTGAACGCTACCAGTGCACATTTTCCGCGGGACACCTCGAGGCCTTGTTTACGAAGGTAGCATGAAGTCGTTGTAGCAGCCTTCTGAAGGCAGGCGCAAAGCTGAGGCCTTGTCACACCTGATGTCCAAATGCAGATGTCATCAGCGTAGACAAAAAGTTCTACAGTGATAGGTAGCTGCTCGACTAGACCAATGAGAGTTAGGTTGAAAAGTGTAGGGCATAGCACTCCTCCCTGAGGAACTCCTCGGCTGCTGTAATAATCAGGTGTTGGGCCATTCGCTGTAATAACGTAAAATGATCTCAGCTGTAAGTAGCTGTACACCCCCATATATATCTTCCCACCGAGACCTACTGTTTCCAAAGCACTAAGGATGGCTTCATGGGTGACATTGTCGCAAGCCCCCTTAACGTCTAGAAACAGGGCGGCGCACACCCTTTTACATGCTTTCTGGTGTTGAACATGTGTCACCAGATCAACAACGTTGTCTATTGACGAATGAACGCAGCCTGAATCCGGTCATGGATACTGGATAGATTTCGTAGTGCTCTAAATACCACTCCATTCGTGTTAGAATAATTCGTTTCATCGTTTTTCCCACACAACTGGCAAGTGCGATAGGACGGTATGAGGCAATATCAAAAGGAGATTTACCAGCCTTTAGAAGTGGAATGAAGCGACTTGACTTCTATGCCTGGGGAACCGTACCTGTCTTCCAGGAGTCGTTGTATAAGCGTAAGAGTTCCTTCCATGCTTCGTCTCCAAGATTACAAAGGGCACGATAGGTAATGCCGTCAGATCCGGGTGCTGAAGAACGTCTGCACAGTGCCAGTGCCGCCTCTAGCTCATCTATAGAAAACTGGCATTCCATACGGGGATCACGTGAGGCCGGTCGGTTGTCAAATGTTCCCATTCTTCATACTGTGAAATTGGAATCACCGGCAATTCTTCTACAGAAAAATTCTGCGACGTCTATCTCTCTGCATCGAAGGTGAAGTGCCAGAGATGTAAACGGGTGTCGCTGACCCAAGGTTGTGCTAAGACCCCGGACAGTTCGCCATATCAGTGATAGGGGCTTTCGCGGATCCAACGACTCACTAAAGAATGTCCAACGTCGCCTAGCCAGTTTATTCATGTGACGCTGCATGTTCTTTTGAATGCGTCTAGCCAGCCTCAAATCATCCATGCACTTTGTACGCCGGTACCTTCGTTTTGCACGACGGCGTATTGCGCGAAGTTTCTCAAGCTCGATGTCGAAATCGGTGCGCTTGTGACTAGTCAGCAGTGAATGCGTGGTATTCTGCAGGACACCCTTTATCGAGTCCTCTAGGTTATATGATGAGCCGTTGGTACAGCAGTCTTCCATTAACAGTTTGAATTTCGGCCAATCGGTGTATTTGAGGCCTCTTGAGGACTTGGAGCTGGTGAAACCTTCTATACACAAGTAAGTTGGTATATGGTCGCTGCCCTACGTTTGCAAGTCCAAAAACCATTGCACTTTCCTGGTAAGTGAGCGAGAAACCAATGTAAGGTCCAGGCAGCTGCTATAGGCTGATCCGCGTAAATATGTAGGACTTCCATCGTTACAAACGCAGAGTTCTTACTCCGAGGCTAAGGACACCAATTTTCTTCCTCTAGATTTGACCTTGACGCTTCTCCATAGGAAATGGTGGGCATTGAAGTCACCAGTGATCACCCATGGCCTTGGAGTCGATGTCAGAATGCTGCGTAAGCGCTCACAGTCAAGGCGACTTGATGGAGATAAGTAAGCTCCGATAATCGCGACAACAGCCTTATCCTTCTTCACAGTAAGGTACGCATACTGATTCCCTTCATCAGGCGAGACTGTGGTGAACGTAAGTAAGGTTATGGCGCATGAATACAATAACTTTTCTGCAGTCTCTGTGAGTGGAGGACATAAAGCACTCATATCCTGACAGCTTGATTGAAGCAGACAGGTTGGGTTCACAAATCACGATAATGGGAAAGTGGTTCACAAATACAAACTGTCTGAAGTCAGACATGCGCGACTTCAGTCCTCTGGCGTTCCACTGAAAGAAAGATGCATTCTTGACATCCGCTCGAAACGATGGTGCCTCGCTGGTCAGGGTTTTACCTTAGAGCTGCAAGCACCAGACTCAGGGTGTCCAGCACATGCAGTGCGGTCTGCACAGCCGAAGTCTTCATATTACTCAGTAGTCACGCATGGTACTCATCAGCGATTGCAGCAAGCTTATCACTTGATCTTCATTCATCGCATCACTGGTTTGATGGATCGTCGAGGGCGGTGAGATTTGATGCAGCTCCGAAGTAGGTTGACTTCGTGGAAGTGAGGGCTACTGTTCGGAAGGTGCGACTACTGTCCCTTTCTTCTGTTTGGTAGTATCCGTCTTCAGTGAGCTCGGCGTTTGTGGGTCAGCCTCTTTGATAGAGGATGACATCGCTCTATCGGTAGAGCAGTTTTTCCGTGATGGTCTTCGACCACGACGCCGTTGTCGGCGTAGTGTAGAGGCAGCTTCCCTTTGCGTTGAATTGTCCCGCACCATGCGCCTGAATACCGCGTGCTCGTTTCGCACCCGCAGGCAATCTTTGGATGAGGCCTCATGAGCGCCGTGGCAGTTTGGACATCGTAACACGGTGGCACCGCAGGGGTCTTTTGAGTGAGACTCAGCGCACCGCGGACACACAACTTTGTTCTCCGAGACACCTTTTACGTGTCCCATCTTGAAGCGCTTGTAGCATTGCAGTGGCTTCGGTATGCATGGACGCACTGAGTGGCGAACATGGCCAACTTTGACATACGAGGGAAGGCTGTCTCCCTCGAACACAAGCCTCAAGCTGCGTGAGTTGCCGAGTCTGATAATGTGCGTGATGCGGGTGCCTTCTGTCGCTGGCTTTATTAGTATTGGCAGGTCATTAGCTGGGATGGAAAGATCCACATCATAAATGACGCCTACAGTGCCATTGCAACCTGTAGCGACCATTGGCCGAACTTTCACGTTGCCGATTTCTGTTATGTGCCGAAAAATTTGTAGTGCGCTACGGTGCATAACGTCTACAGCAAGGACATTCTTCCGTGCATTGATCCTCACGTCTTTGATCTCATTCGGCGCGGTTTCCTCGAGAAGCAAATAAAGAACTTGCCTGTTGAGAAGTCGTAAGTTAGATGCAGGGTCTTCGGGCATAAACAGCATGGTGTGTGGCCACCGCTGTGGTGCAGTCTTAACGCTGGAAACACTTGCCGACGACGCCACCCGCAGCAGTCTTCGTTTTGTAGATCAATTTATGGCGACCGTGAAGTCATCATCCAATGACCCAAAGCCGTCCGAGTACAAGTCGGTAGCCTCGCTGTCCGTGTCGCTCGACGCGTTGCTACGCTTCCTGGATGACGAAGCCCGGCGCGACGGTTGCACGCGTGGAACATTCTCAGGTGTGTTCTGAAGCATCACCGCAAAGGAGGGAGTGGCAGCTCCCAGGATTTCTCGGAAAACAAATTGAAAATACTGAGACACGGGCACAAGCGTTCTGTGAGAGAATCAAGATAGAAGTATGGAATTACTTATTCACTGGTTGAGGCCAAGCACCGCGTACACAAAACATTTTTACACAGCATTGGCAGATCTGCAACTCCCAAATGCGATTGTGGATTCGTAGATGAAGACGTATGTCCCCTTTTTATAGACTGCCCACATCATGACATGTCAAGACGTGTTCTGAAATTAGAACTGTTGGCATTAGACCAGAAGCCGTTCAGTATGAAGAAACTTCTGGGCATATGACAAACCGGTAATTTACAGACGTACGCTTTAAAGGTGTCAAAACGTTCATGGAAAACAGCGGAATCACTCAAAGTACTAACAAATGATGAATTTTCATTCGTTTAGCACATGTCGTACTTATTATGCGCAGTATTATGTGACACTCATTATATATATGTTCTTGAGTTCATGAGATGTCCTCTGTTATTTACATAATGAGCAAATGCACATAATAGGGACCAGACGGTTTCCCTGCTATTTTGTGCCGGTTAGATTGAATGTTAACTAGATGCATTATGACACACTACTTATTGACTTCCGAACATTTCCTCATTTTTGTGTTGGTGTTTTCTGATATGTTCGTCTGAGTGTGTTTCGCATGTGTGTGTTCGGGTGTTCCATTTTCTATGTGCTGCACTTTATTTCCCCTTTAAGATATGTGTCCAACATTCTCTCAGGGGCTAAGAAGTAGCCGGCGCTTTACTTGTGCACTAACATCCTCTTACATATGATGCGTGGATGAATGAATGAACTTTATTTGGTCCTTCGGAACGTGATTTAGCACGTTGCGGGCCGCTCCCGCGTCGGAACAGAAAGACCAAGTCTCTCTGCTGCGTCGCGGACCCGGTGGACCTCCCATAGCTGTTCTTCGAGTCCGGAACTTGCAAAAGCACCCTCCCATTTGGACGGCGCGATGACTTCCCCACAGCGTAACGCGGGGCATCGACAGAGCATATATTCCAAGGTAGCTTCCCTGTTCATGATCTTTGAAACGTAAAAACAAATTATGAGGTGTTACGTGCCGAAACCAACACATAAAAAAGGCCATACTACGAGGGGTTTTTTGTCCCCCGCGGACATGTAACGATCACGGAGCTCGGCTGCTGGACCGAAGGTCATGGGTTTGATCCCGGTCATGTAGGGCACATTTCTACGGAGGCAAAATTCTGGGAGCCCCTGCATTGTGTGATGTCGAGGTACGTCAAAGAGCACCAGGTGGCCTAAATTTTCGGAGCTCTCCCTTACGGCGTCTCTCATAATCACTTCGTGGTTTTGAAATGTAAAAACCCTGAATATTATAACTATGCGAGTGGTTCCCGGATTCATATTCACCACCCAGTGTTCAGTTCCAGGCGAGCAATACTGAATGCACAGGCAACCTCGAATTTGAGCCGCATAGGAACATGGCCGCCGAGACTGGTAGTCAAATCCACACCCGCGTGGACAAGTTTGTTAAATAACAATGAATGAGGGAACTTTAATCGCGTAACATCACGTCAAAACTACCCACGGTTATAAAATGAAATAGTGTGAGCTAAAAAACTAGTTATGTGACTGAAATTACGTAACAGCGCGTAACATCGGTTGACGTCACTGAAATCTTGTAACAAGTTGCCAAGTTACAGAAAGTCGAGTAGCAATCGTGACCTCACGAAAAATACAGTCACATCACGTAGCTAGTCTCTTCACTATAATCACAAGAACATCATGTAACTACTCGCGTGACAAGTTCTCGCCATAAACTGGCGTGACAGCTAGACACGTCGCCTGTTCCCTCCTAAAGTGGTTGCGTGGGCAAGTCGGTACGCCATAATGGAAGTAAATAGCGCGGAAGACGAAACACCAGGCAATGAAGGACACATGTGGTTTAGAAAAACTTGTTGCTGGGAAAGTTGGTGCATATGTCAACACAAATGAGATAACTGCGCTACACATATAGACGACACACATACACACAGGTGCAGAGTACATGTCTGGTTTAAAGAAGGACACATTCAAGAGCACTGACTTACAACAAAGTTTATTCGTCCAATTGCACAGTATACTACAACTGCGCAGTTTGAACGAAAAGAACAACAAAAAGGACAAGTCGAATTTAAGCGAAATATCCACATCATTACCAAAAAGCATCTTTGTTGCGCCTGCAGTCATTCCGATGGAAAAACAACCTCTTTTTCTGACAAGGCAACTGAAGGCCTTCTCACAGATTCGTCAACCAGCCTACAGCTATGCAAAAAAGATTATATATATATATATATATATATATATATATATATATATATATATATATATATATATATATATATATATATATATATATATATATATAAGGGAAAGAAGTGTATACTAACGGCTCGTTTTTTCGTGTCTTGAGACAACAATTATGAGATCTAACAGACAATAATGACAAATAATGTATAGGGCTGGTTGTCTTTTCACCCACCTTGCTTTCTTCTTATATACATTCTATTCCCTATACATTCCTTCTTATTATTGTCTGTTAGATCACATATATATATATATATATATATATATATATATATATATATATATATATATATATATATATATATATATATGAAAGTTCGGAGACGGACGGACGCATGATGAGAGGATACGCGACACGACACCACAACGCTCTGATCGCAGGTCCAGGCAGGTTTTATGAACGACCTACTTTTCTGTAATTACGTTTTTGTTTTTGCCTTTCTTCTTTGACGGCATACGGTATCACTCTAGCTTTCCTTCTATACGTCGCCACACCGCTTTAATGAGACTAAGACAAATAGCGGGAGACAAGAAAGCTGATCTCCCAGAAATAAGACAGCGCCCACCTAAGGCAGAAAAATAAGAAGGCGAGAGTGAAAGGCGAGTCGACACAATACTGCAGTTTCATATCGGTTCTTGTCTTCTTCAGGAAGCGCGGTATTCCGCGGAATTTGTGCTATCGTGCCCTAAGGCACTGCCACCTCCGTTCAGGTTTACTTTTGCCTGGCTACATTCGTGTTAGCACTGTGTAGCTTCCCGAGTTATTTTGTTTTCTTTCTTTAGTTTGCACGTCACTTTTCTCTAAGCTAATGCTGCCTGCACTGTTTCCACGTCAGCGCTGTTTAGGCATCGCATGAACGCGACGCATGCTATGAAAGGTCACCGCCTACCCATAATAATAGATGCCATAAGGAACAACGCGAAGAGACCACCAGATGATGAAAAACAAGTTGCTGGTGCACAGTGAAATAAAGATAGAAAGAAGGCAAGCTTTTTCTTTGCGTTATTGCTCTCCCCTCCTCCCTTTGTTTTCCTGCAATTTTTCTACTAATAATAAATTATTGATCAGTGGTGTGTCCTGCACACTTGTTGTCATCGTGTTTTTCCTATACGATGGATTCAAACTATCGCATGTACTTTGCGCACAACTATAGTGTCATACCATACATATTGTTGTATAAATAGCAAGTCGCGCACCCTTCAATGTGCATACAGCCCTGCAAAAAGCAATAAAAACAAAGTGTCCCACCAAACAAGTCTGGCCAGCGTTTCTTTTCTGGTCGCTTTTCTATTTTCGCCCTCCTTCAGGCGAAAGATAAAATGGCTGTGATTAGATTGCGAAGGAAAATTTGCACCACCTGCGCCTGACTTTCTTGATGAGCCTACAGTCTGAAGTTATTAGAAACCTTTATAAGCGGGTGCACGATGCAGTCTGGCGCTACGGCGATCACAAATGATGTTGCTAAAGTGTGTTGACTCTGTGAAAACATGTTTGCTCATTGATTTCTCATGCTCTTCGGCAAAGCTGACAAGCATACTCGTCATTTTAGTAGCAACAAGTCACTGCCGGAATCAGCGCACGTACTCATTTGAAGATAACTAAATCATTGATTGATTTGATTGATTTGTAAAGTTTGCTAAGGCACGTTTCCGGGCTAGTTAGTTGGAGTTCATCCTTCATATAGGTATAGCGCACTACGACACACACACGCACGCACAAACACACACACACACACACACAGCGCTAACTTGCAACTGATGTTTTATTTGCAAAAGTAAAACATTAGTTGAAAGTTGTGGAGCAGCAAAAAGTAGTTTTTCTTGCTCCCGAAGGGTTACAAAAAATGTTCAAATATGCTAATACAAACAGTAGCGGTAAACGAGATTGTAAGATCAAGAGCCGGGAAAAATTTGTGAATTGTAGGTGAGGTGTTGTCTATTGCACTCTTTTGATTTTTGATCGCGTGTACCTAGGCCAAACTGGAAAGTAAGTGAGTAAAGACCTTACGAAACAGCAGTACATCGTAGAAAAAAAAAACTGTATCTGGTAAATTGGGCATTCATAGTCAGAGGTGTCGTTGCGCCCGTGTGTTTCTGAATACCCATGTTCTATAACAACAAGATAACGCAAAATGACAGCTGCTGCAGCGCAAGCTTTATTTTAGAACGAACTATTCAAAGCAGTATAGAAAGTACCAATTACTTCAAGCCATTTTTCTTCATTTATCATCACAGATTTCAATTGAAGAAATATTAGAGCGAAGAATGACGCAATGGGTAGCATGCAAGCTGAAGATATGCGGAAATTGGCACTTTTGAACAACGACGACTAAGGTAGCCGGTGACCATATTGAAGAAAAGGTCAACCACACAACTGCTGACATCATGGACGTTCTCCAAAGTCCCGTGATGGCATAGCAGCTCTTCATAACTTCAATGCAGGATTGTATTTCACGTATGGCTGCCTTCCTGAGATTTACAGTAAAGAGCATGGCTCTATCGTCATAATGGCAGCGGAAAGTAAGCAAAGATGTAACTATCATATACTTCACCCCTGACACTACACTTTCCTTCAACAGCCCCGCCACGGTATTCTAAAGGTACTCGGCCGCGGGATTGAATCTCGGTTTCGGCGGCTGCATTTTCGATGGAGGCGAAAATTCTCTAGGCCCATGGGCTCAGCCTGGGTGCATGTTAATGAACCCCAGGTTGTTGAAATTCTTGGAACCCTTCACTTTGTCTCTCATATTCATATGGTGGTTTCGGTACGTTAAACCCCACATTTCAATCAAATCAATCAACTTTCCTTGCAACAGGGTATGCGCAAATCAGAACCGAAATACCCTTTAAAAGACGCAAAAAAACGTATCTAAACAAGAATTTTTTCGTTCTTACAATCTACGAGCAATAACCGCACAAGTTATTAAAAAGTGCGGAGTCAGATAAGTAGGTTGCCCAAGAGGTGTTCTTACAAACCAGAGATAAGTTCAGCCTTCATTACTGTGAGTCACAGATTCTTGGTATAAAGCGAAGATTTCCCGAAAATGACGTCATGTCGGGATCATCCCCTTCCTGATACCCGGGAGAGCATCCGTGATTGATCCACTTTCACCGACAGCTCGATTTCCCCGCTCGCACGGCAATGTCTTCAGACGGCTAAGCCTGCTTATGCAAGCCCGCCATCGATAGCTGACTGCCTTTAAAATATTGAAAATTTTTCTTATAAAGTGGCGCGAATTTCCTTCAGAGATAAACCATGGCTCCTTCGAAGAGTGTGCGTATTAGTTTTTGTTATCCCGCGGACGTTATTCCTCCTTTTTCTTTGTCATCTATGAGCTCCTAAAGAGCCCCAGAGATCTTTCAGATCTAGAGTCGCGAAACAAAATAAGCTACAAGATAGGCTTATGCTCATAATACAGCAGAGCTCATTCAACGAACGAGAATAGAATAAAAAAATATACGTTACTGTACCGTCTGTGTCAGATTTATGTTCGCACTTTTCTATATCTCAATGGACGCTAACTTTTCCAGCTTGCAAGATCTTTACTATGCTTACCTTTTTTATCATATGAATACCTTCTGTTCATATTTAAGGACTCGTTAGAAAATCACCAAGTCAATGCAGATTCACCTATTGCGGCGCACCGACTAACCTTATCATGGTTATAGTACGTGAAACTTCAAAGCCAACATTTATTCTATCGAAACATTTACATACAGGCATGTCGATTATGTATAGTTCATGAATGTATAACAGCATAAGCGTAACGACAAACTCAGATGACACAGGGCAGAGTGCTGAAAGAGACAGCACTCTGACTTAGGGAAAAATTTGTGAACACAAACAGTAATAGTGCAATACTTCTAACACGCGGCGAATGTAATGCCATTTACAACAAATGACATTAAGTTGACCTAATGTGATTTTACGTGCGTGCCGCCCCACGAAAAAAAACAAACAAACAAATGTCAGTTTTAAATGACCACGACCTTCCTGAGCCGTGGCTTTGGGAGAAATAAAAATGTATTAAAACTTTAATGTAACCTGCGCGTACTTAAAAAGAAATTGAATTTTTCTCACTGAAAAGGTGCTCCTAGAAGTGAACACAGCCGTTTTACGCAACTTGCCACAGCTGTACGACACAAACGAAATTTATTGGTTGACGGAAGTACATTTGGCACACCGATTTCCTATGAAGACCAAGTCACTTCCTCTAAGCCACATTGTGGCCGCCGTTTTCTTGTGAGACTATCATACTGTGCAGATGAAGTGAAGCCAAGAGCCATTCGAGAAAAAAAAATGGCGGACGATGTGACGGCTTCGCGTGAGTATATTGTGGACTGAAGCGTGAGCACACGACTGACTCCTCGGCCGCATAGATGAGAAGGCAGCAGCAATTTTGTGTAGTCACCCCATTGATCATCACAACGCGTGCAATAGGATTATCAACACCCGTGATACAGGCCGCAACGACAAAAGAGCAAGACTGAAACATGGCCGACGTCCAACCACTGTAATTGAGGGAACAGTCGCGGAATGGGCGTCTATATTTCATTTATACTCCACTCCAAAGACTTCTAACTTGCCGCGATTTTATTCTTTTCGATTCCCCGGAACGAAACAACTTAGCCCATTCCCACTCCAGGAATATGACTGGACAATTCAATTCTATTCATGTGATTCTTCAACGTAGGAAAGACGTCTTGGTTGTTTTGTCGAGTTAAGAAAAAAAAAACGCCCCATAAAGCTGATGTCATCAGATGCATTAGGAACTGCAAATGTAAGGAAAACATGTTGTCAACTTCGAGGTATAGTAGCTTGGTGACATATCTCGTGCAGTGCTTGTGGGGGCGTCATCGTGGCCATAGTTACGTGAGTTCTTCTGCTTCGGCTGGCTTCCCGAATCATTGCTTTCAAAAGTGTATTATCTCTATCTCTCTCTTTCTGTGTGGAGGGGGACGGTACAAGAGCTCGTCGTGTACGACTGGGTGATTCACTGACCTTCACCGACAGAGTCTCGCGAGGGGCATTGCTGCAAAATGGGGGGCGGGGGAGTAAGAGGTGCGACTAGGTCCAAGCCGAGTCTCATCTTATACTTCTCCCCCCCCCCTCTTTTTCCGAAAGCTTGCAGTGAGCATAACCATCGCGCCAGCGTGAATACGCATCACAACTTAGAGAAACCTTTTTTTTTTGAAACATGAGTTTAAGATAGCCGAAGGCAACAGGAGCAAAATAAAAAAATGAAGGGTGAGGATACAGCAGGCGGCTGGGCGCCGCTGAAGCAAAATAAGTCAAAAGGTGTAACGTCGCCTCTAGTTCAGCTTAATGTATATAAGTACAGGGGTATAAGTATGGCCATGTTGTGGTGCTTACTCCCTCATACGTTTACTTTGTGATACGTACCTTATTCGATTCCCCCTCCCCTTGTAGTTTTTATGAAAACACTGTAGGTGTGAGAAATAAATAAATAAATAAATAAATAAATAATTAATTAATTAATATGCACATTGCTTCCCTAGAACCAACGTCTTCACAAGCGGACTTCTCATCTTCAGTGCTGCAGCCATAGACGAGCACACGAGTGTTAAACAACCTCCACCTTTTTTTCGTAACCTAAATGGGGTACCGATCCGGGCTCACACATTTATTGAGCCTAACCTTTCACGCTATTTTGAAAGCGCAGGGTCATGGGTACGAACGTCTTTCGACGATAATGGCGACCAAGGACAAGATGTTCAAAGAACAGCTTACTTCCATCTTTTACGGCTGTAAATTCAAGGACCAAGCGTCTAGTGAGAGGCACTTCATGGCTTCATTTTCATTTTTTTTATCTATTGTGGCGCTTGTTTTCTGTCGGCCTCGAGCAATGAAGGGGCAGGCACTGCGGTACTTTTTTAATCAGATGCCGTGTGTAGTGCGATAAATAACTCGGATAGTAAACGAGTTTCCTGGATATATCTAGCCCTTTACGCGGGACATGAGTAATAGTGTAAAACTAGGCCTCCCTTAACGCAAAACCCTGCGGACGCCTATGGCTGCAACTTTGAAGACATGGTAGCAGTTTTGAAGAAAGAAGACAAGACCACTAGTAGAAACGTCTTTTACAGTGACTTCCCGTAGTAACGAAGTTTTAGTATCTTCTAGCTTCAAGCATGTACTACACATCTAAGTTGGTTTTGTTAGCACTCTGCCCTGTGTCTTCTTGTTACGTTTATGCTGTTGTATACCTATGAATTATTCTTGCCTCGTTTGCCACACGCCACTTGTCTCACTCCCCACATCGTGTAATACTTCTCCGTTAACGGAGACTTATACCTCTCCAATTGCACAAGAACTGAATGGATCGCTTGGTGCTTCGTTTCGAAGTAGTCTGAACCAGATTCAAGGTGTTGAGAACATCCATCGAAGCAGTACAGCGTTTGATCCTTGGCGCCACGAAAAGCTGGTCTCTGGCGCCTGATGTCGGCAGTGCGAAGAAGCTATGCGATGATAGGTGCCGCTGCTGAAGCGTACGCTTTGCCTAACAAGGCGCGAAGGTCGGAAGTCAGGCTGGCTTTTCGGCCACGGAATAACGTATAATGAAACCGCAAAGCAGTATCTCGGGGCCATGGCTGATCTCTCTTTGCGCAGTCACTACAACTGAGGGTGTTTCGAAACAGCCGTGCACGATATAGGACTTACCATGGTGGCCTAAGAGTATGTTTAAAGAATGTGAAGCCGTTGCCGGCCTCCCCACGGTGCCACTTAATGGCAGCCCTACATCTGTAGGTTCATCAGCCGCTATGAAAGCTAAGATGTGTTGAAGCGTAGTACCTGCGTCGTTGGGCGGCGAACGGAAAAGGGCAGAGTCAGAGCTTTTGCGTTCCACTGAGATACTGCGTCACGGCATGCATGCTACTTATTATCATTAGGAGCCCTCAAGACATGGAGAAGATAAAAATAGGCCGGAGTGTCTTGAGAGTCAATCTTTCTGATAAGGCGATGAATGTCTTTTTTGTAGGACTCGAAGGACATGCCTTCACCCACAGTTGTTTAAAATTAGATAAGATTATTCGTGCAAATAGACTGAGGTAAAAGGTAGAAAAATGGATGAAAACTACGCAAACTCCCACATAAAACGACTTTAAGGTAAACTTTTCTGTGTCTCAACCAATTTTTAAGAGAGCAGAGAACACGAGCTGTGGCTCCCCGTGACCACGCTACGCACAGTCTTCACTTTCTTATCTTGTGGTCAGGTGCTCTCCAGTTTTGTTCACTGCCCAAAGGAGGGCGCTACAATGGCATCATGTGGAAGTAGATGCCACATGACGTCACGCCAGAAATCATGGTGCTCTAATGACGTTACAGTTTTCTGTGACTTCATGCCATCATATGATGACGTGATCACGTGATGATTTTCTGCATCGCTCGTGCTGGACGCTGCGGCATGGCCGCCACCAACGGTCACATTTCCCGTTTGACTCGATATCTAAGGGTTTCACCTTAATAAAGATTAGTCATTTTAAAATGTTTGTGAAGGCACCTATCTCAAAAGTGCGGCAGAAACCCTAATGGCTGCGTTATTCGAAGGCGAAATCAGAGATAAGGATATACGTGTGCGACTTTTATACTACCAATTACCTTGCATTGACACTAAGTCAGAGCAAGCGAACAGTATCATAATAATACAACTTGAGCGGGTACACTGGCGAAATAATTTTACCTATTAAATGTGGTGAACAATGTGGCGTAACAATCACTAAGAAACTAACTTGGTCTTCTCACATTGAAAAGATTTGTTCATCTACACGTAGGAAATTAGGCATGCTAAGGCGTAGACTCAGTAATCCCCCCCCCCAAGTACTAAACTTGTAGCTTACAATACAATAACCAGGTCTGGTTTAGAATATGCATGTGAGGTGCGGAATCCGCATACTAAAACAGATATTAACAACCTAGAGAAAATCCAAGGGTTAGCCATCCGCTTTAATTTCAACCGATTTCGCCGATCTGATTCCCCAACTGAACTAATGCATGATAACAAAATTCAAACTCTAGAATGTCGCAGGAAAACTGCAAGACTAAACTTTTTTCTATCTATCTAGCAAAAAAAGTGTACTTGAGCTATCAAATATTCTTTCTCCGTTATCTTCGCGTCCAACTAGACGATATCATTCACAAAACTTCACTCCTATCTTTGCTCGAACTAACAATTTCCAATACTCTCTCTTTCTTCGTACATTAACAGAATGGAACGAACTACCACATCACATTTTTGAATCTGGAAACGTGTTAAGGTGTATTGAAATTTTTTTAAGTAACTTAGATCTTGTACCATAATGTGTTGTATATTTACCTGTTAGTTTGTGCCTCCTGTATTGTTGCTTTTTTTGGTCATATTCTCATACTGTACCACCCCCACTCCTTCCTGGGCTATTCTTAGCCTGCAGTATTTTCTAAATAAATAAATACCACTGTCCCCACAGTCCTTCGTTAAAGTATTATTACCACATTTTTTTTTCACCAGTTATCCACGTCAGCTGAGAGCATGTGCTATCACCTACAAAAGCTCACCAAGCCATTTTATCGAGACGCACGGTTACCAACAACGACAACCAGTCTGGAGTCATCTGACTCTCCCTTTTTGTTGCTCCGATCGCTCCAGAGAAAAAGGCGATGTGGAGGTCAAGTGAATACAGAAAGATGGCGTTGCATGCATGCTACGGAGAGCGTAAAAAACGCCCTGTGCGGAGCCGACAAATTTGCGATGGGTCGCACGCTGCATGCTTGCTTCACTATTTTCCTGTCACGTTACGTTTGTCTCTTTATTTTCAGTTCCAGTGCCCCCACTGTGAAAAAGGCGTGCACGGCCGTGTATCTCTTGGGGACGCGTCAGAGCAGTTGCGTACAGTACCAGGAGGAGGCCCAGAGTTAGGGGGCAAGTGGGTGAAAAGGATGGCGGTGAAAAAGACTTTACCCAAAAGCAGTTACATTAATGGATAAGCGAGTGAAAGGGCATCGAACACCCTCTTCTTTCAGTGGCACAAAACAGAGTGAGCATGCCATTATTCATGGCCTCCATCAATGGCTGATGCTCTCTGTATTCGGCAGCAGAGGGCATACTACCTCAACGCAGCTTTATTATATAATGTGGTAGCGAGATAAAACGATGTCCTCATTGCAAAGCGCTGATTTCACGCCACATATATGCGTTAAAGTACGTTTGTTCTGTCATCTAGACTGTATCTAAGAAATATCACCATGGCAGATAAAGTGAATGGCCAGGTGAACTCTAAAGACACTATCTCATCCGACTCTTGTAGGGCAACTCGCTCGATGTGGAGCCCTACTAAGGCTTATAGTTAAGATTGAGTGATAGAGGTAGTTTCGATGGTTTGAATGAACACGGCGACGCGTTGAAGGACTGGACAGGCCCGGCTGCTCAGTTCATGACAATCTTGAGGTTTATTTGCACACTGACAATTATTTACAAACAAAGGCAGGGGCGGCCACTAGAATGACCACACAGTAATAACGGGGCGGTATCCACGTAGGCGTTACGCGCCGAGCCCTTAGTACACTGCATACATCGACACCAACTTCCCTATGTAGTATTCAATCGCTGGAGCAAAGTCGGTGCCAATCATGACATCTTCCTGATCTTGAGCACCAAGCTCTCCGCCTCTTCGTTAAATGTGTCCCTTCTCATCCGAGACCACCCCGTGCGACGAACCCCTTCTTGATGCTCCACCAATGCAGCAAACAGCTCTCCTTTCCCCAGAGACGTGTCTTCGCCTCTGTGTTCCCACACTTTGTTGCCCTAGTTCTCAGCAAATCGGCTAAACAAGCAATCCGTCATTTCGTCAGGGTAGAGCTTAAAATTACTTTCGCGCCACAACAAGCCTGGCTAGACAGCTGGTCGGCTGGCTGGAGTTTGTACACAAGATGCTGCCGCTAGTGCACATTTACTGTGACAGCACACCGCCTCATTATTCGGTCGGGAGGGCTGTCGCGAAAGGGACCACTTGTTTCTCAGACTGGCTTACCGCAAGAACGCTTCCACAGTGCAGGTGACTCACCAGCGCAAGGAGCGGTGAACAAAAGCTTACGGGGTTTTACAACAAATCCGCGTGCAGGGGCGAACGGCTTAGCGACCCGTCTGAGCAGCCGCTTTTCATAATCACCCCTTATCGTCAGGCACCGTCTACTGACTGACCATCGTTCGCTTGCCTCGAACATAACTGATTGATTGATATGTGGGGTATAACGTCCCAAAACCACTATATGATTATGAGAGACGCCGTAGTGGAGGGCTCCGGAAATTTAGACCACCTGGGGTTCTTTAACATGCACCCAAATCTGAGCACACGGGCCTACATCGAATATAACTGTTATGCTGTAGCATAAGTTGTTGTAACGATGGCCGATTTTAGCCTGTCTGGGCTGACTCGAACACACGCATGGCAAGCAAGTGTTCTACTGCCGAGCCACGCAATTTCTTTTTTTCTTTTTTTACAAGAGACCCTATGCAAGCACAACGTATGACGAATAAAGGTGTTGATATGTGTAATATAGCGTGGTGAAAGGGTATACCGGCCAAGGTACTCAGCTGCTGACCCGCAGGTCACGGGTTCGATTCCCGGCTGCGGCGGCTGCATTTCCGATGGAGGCGGAAATGTTGTAGGCCCGTGTACTCAGATTTGGGTGCACGTTAAAGAACCCCAGGTGGTCTAAATTTCTGGAGCCCTCCACTACGGCGTCTTTCATAATCAAATGGTGGTTTTGGGACGTTAAAACCCACAAATCAATCAATCAAAGGGTATACCGGACACCACGAGGCGTCGCACTATGTGATTTGCCTTTCAGCTGCGCACTGCACTGTCACAGCACCTTTCTTCTTTTCCCGTCAAAAGCTAATTATTATTCCAATTAAGATGCTACAAAATGTTATTATACTCATACGCATGCATGTAATTGCTGTAAACAAGAGAGCTGCGAATACCACGTCATTTAATGAAACAGTCGCCTTCAATATGTGTGTGTCTGCTTCATCCAAACGAAGCAACTGTGTGATTCTTCTGCCATGGCAGTGCTTTCCTTTCTTCTGAATATGCTGTATCTCTTTTTATCTCTGTGTATTGTGTACGCATAACTTGAGACTAAAGGACTCGAATTGATTCTGTCGAAAACGTCTTCCCTTATTGTACCCAGTATGCGCTAATGAAAAACGACTGTACTTGTTGGTGACATGACTATGAATTTCTGGGTTACTACGCTTAACGCTGGCGCCAAATCTCTTCGGTTCGATGGAATGTGTAATAATTTTATTGCTACGTCCAGTTCGGTGGTTCAATACTTACTGATGCTAATCATGTATTGATTAAGGCTCAGAGAGCCAATGAAGAAAGCTACGTGTTCCTCTTTGATGAAGGCTGAAGGACTGTGACGGCATTTCCAGTCACCGTGTCAAAGGAAGCGGACAGCTAGGAGCCACACGCGACTTTTGACAAAAATACCCCGACAGATAAGAAAACATCATAAATACAACGTTGCCCTTCTTTCGAAAGGGATTAGCAACCACGTAATACTCATGGCTCTTTCAGGCCGCTGGTCAAATTAAGGTTCGAAGAAGCTCGGTGGGGAATTCATTTCGAAATATCCAGGAGTTATCATTTGTTTATATGCACATAGCCATCGCATGCTTGACGTACGCCACTCTTGGCCCCACACGTATTAATTAACTGCTATAGTGACCAATAGGTTCCGTGAGGAAACAAGCTAACTAGCATACGCAGTTTGTGGACAGAAGTTATGTGCCATCCTTCACAGCGGGTGCGAGCCACAGTGGAGAACAAGAACAAGAACATGAGAGACAATGTGCGTCGGCAACAGAGCATCTGATTGCGCTGGGGCTCTAATAAAAACTTTCTTGGGTGAATAATCATTTGCATAAACTTGTAACCTTATGTGATTCCTAAAAAAAAGAAGAGAAAAGTGAGCCCCGTAACTGTCTGCATCAGAGTGCGACACCTCAACCGCAAATGATGAGGGATTAGGTAAGGAGGGATTAAAAGGGTAGGATGAAAAGATAAATAGATAGAGGAAGGAAAGAGCTAGGCGCAGGGACAGCGAACGACAGAAAACGACGGAAATAGAGAGGAGATAGGAAAGATGGACATGGTCGTAGGAGTCCGAGGGCGGGGCACCACTAGGCGAGAGCTCTTGTCGTCGTCAGGAGATGGCGTAGGGGGAGCCCTGTCGGCGAGAGCTGCGCTGTCATCGGAGGTCGCGGGTGCACAACCGATCGGCACGAAATCCAACGAGCGAGAAAACTTGTAACCATATGAATGGCAGTGGTGATCTACGTGGTAGCGCAGCTTCAAAGAGCGCGGCGACAACTTGCACTGCGTTTCACAATTGAGGTACGTAGAGAAAACGCGTACCAAAACAAATCTGCAGTGTTGACAGCATTTCTGTCAACATTACTGTCAACTTGCTTGCAGATTTACGCGCCTATGATAAAAGCCAAAATATTTTTTTCTTGCTTTGGTGTAAATAGATTATAGTTTATATCATCACGCGAACGACTGAAAATCTTTTCAGAATAGACACGAACTTTATGTTCCATGCGGATAAAGTGTTGCAATGCCTAATGGGCCCTTTGCGGCTTCTGGTCAGTGTTGTATTGAACGGCGTTGCAAAAAAAAAGACGTTCTAGTAACTAGTTCGTTTTGGGTATAAACGGAGGAACGCCACCGTTACATTCGGGATCGCTGGAGGTGTAATAACAATGCGTTACAGCTACGACGGCTCGGGTAATCTGTCCGCCCCTTTCCCTTCAGCTTGTTTTTTTCTCCCGCATTACTTTCTAACTGTTTCTCAATCCATAGGCAGCAGAGGTAAAATAAAAAAGGACATCGGTGAATTGGGCCACGCTGGCACTCGAGTAATTAGATCGGACGCGCGCGCGTTCCCTAATCAAGGGAGCAGCAGGTCCAGTGGCGGCCGGGGAGGTCAGCTACGCGACGGACATCTCGATGGGCTTCCCTACAAAGAGCCACGACGCGCCCAACGGGGCGGGTGTCCAGGTGTGCCATCCCAAACCGGGCCATCGAACTCTGCGGGGCATGACGACCTGGGGCCGTCAACCCCATCTTGCTCACGGCCTGGCGTTGCAACACACACCATCTTAGTAATGCCACCGTTTCAGGCACGGCTGTATGGTACAGTGTGTAGTGCGCTGTCGCATGTTGTGATGAGGGCGACACGGCTCCGTCACAGCCGAGCACAGAACGCACGCGACCGCGACGGGAGCGATACCTAGGCTGGCAATACACATGTGGTACGCTAAGCGCGCGCACACACACACACACACACACACACACACACTCACACACACGCACGCACACACACACACACACACGCACACACACCTCCTCGTCATCCATCCTCAAGACCACTGGCTCGCATCCCACTTCGTTGTTTGTTTTTGGACCTTCTGCATTCAACGACAATGCATTTAAAATAAACACACACACGCACACACACACACACACACACACACACACACACACACACACACACACGAACTCCAAAAACTCAAGTGGGGGAAATACACTGCTGCTGCATATCGACCTGCTCATTCCTGAGAAGCTAACTAGTTTATTTATTACAGTTTCATGCTGCACTCACTAAGTTTTACCCATGTTTTTTTAACTAATTGACTTTTTCAAAAAAATAAAAATTTGGGAAGTTTCCCCTCTTCATTTATGTTAGATTGGCTTGAGCCCGTGATACCTCCTGGTGGTACGGGCTACCCCCCTTTTTCCTTTTAGTTATTTTCACATATAGGGGTCGGGAAACACACACACACACAGATAGAGAGAGAGAGAGATATAGAAAGAGAGAGGGCGGAGGATGAGGATCAGAAGGGGGGAGGAGGATCAGGAGGGGGAGGAGGAGGAGGAGGAGGAGGAGGAGGAGGAGGAGGAGGAGGAGGAGGAGGAGGGCGATCTGGAGCGGTGAGAGCAAACACTCCGACCCAGCTCCTGCGTCACCCGGATAACATCCCCCCGCATGTTGGACTTGCCGGCGAATGCTGCTCAAACTGAGAGGAATTGTCGCACCTCCCTTTAATGAGCATGAACGCACGCGCAAAAGAGCGTGGAGTGGGGGGGGGGGGGTTGCTTTAGCAGCGACTGTGAATTTTGTTCCGAAAGACCCGGTGATGACCATTGGCGTGCACGCTATCTCGACAAGTATAAGCAAGCGCACGGCTTATACTTGCCGTAGTGGGGTATGAGAACGTATACCCTTCTACGTGCTGCGCTCTCAACGCAAATGGACGGTGTGAAAACGCAGCTCTACCCAGTGAGGCCGTGTTCTCTTACACCAGCATTTTGTATAGTGACGCGAAGTCGGATCCAGAAGTGTTTGCTTTACTTCGTATGACATTGCGGTTTCTTGCTATAACATAGAGAGCTGCACCCTTGCGGCGAAACTGATATTTTGCATCCCTTGCGATGCTTGTTCTCTTTGGGACTCTGCCAACGGACAGAAGCGGGCGAGGAGAGGGCGCCGGCGGGATCTGCGGCTCCCAAACGGAAAAACCTGCTCATGCCTATGTTCTTCAATGACTCTTGGATCAGCCCATTTATTGTTATACGTAAAGTGTTGCGCTGCAGACCGATGGAACGGACAGCCAGCCAGACGGCTAAAGAATGTTATCGTATGCTAAAGAATCAGTGATTGAAGCCCTTACAACGGGAGTCCACGGGTAAAAGGTCGCAAATGTGTAGTAGCCCCACGATGCTAACGATTTATAGGTTTTGTAACACTCGCTGTTGGGCCAGTTGGTACGTTTTCAATAAGAATACTTCATGAACTTGGCACAAAGCATAAACATGACTGATACCTCCGTCAAATGAATCAGTATAACGCGAAAATGAAACGTGTTTTCATTGAAGTGCTTGACCGTTTTTTAAAGAGACAGGGCGTCCGAACACGGATAGAAAAAGGAAGTCAAGGCACCACAAGCGCCTACTGATAACTGAAGATGACGGAATGTCGGAGAAGTAAGAAGACACGAAGGTTTTCCCGCCATCGTGCGCGTCTTCTGTTGTTAGTATGCGTTCGTGGTGTCCCGACTTCCTTCAATTATTCCGTGTTCGGACACCCTGTCTCGTTATATCTCCGCTCTCTGTTTTTCTAAGCTTGCTTATTTGTTGTGCATTGACCTATGAGAGTTCGTGCATGCTCAACGTGGATTCAGTTCGAGGAGAACTGCTTCCAACTAAAAAGATAAAGAGACAGAAAAATAAATCGACAGAGAGAGCGATAGAAACAAAGAGACACAACATATAGAAAAAGAAACAGAAAAATCAAACATAGCCGCGTATAGTACAACGTATCAACGTGTGAGAAAGGGAAGTAAGGGCGAGGAGGAGGGATGTGGGAGATGAGAATATAAACACAGCATAGCTTTGTGTAGTATAGGAAAAGTTGGGAAATGCAAGTCACGGTGACGAAGACGGCAACTCCACCATTTCCGAATCTTAGTACCATTAAAGCATAGCTCCTTAGTTTTTCTTAGTTTTACATGAAGATCTGAATACATCTGCATATCTGAATATAGCATACCTCTTTATGTTGGTCGCCAAATTGATCCCCAGAATAAGAAATATTTCTCTTCGAATAAGGTTTACTTTCCAGAAAATCGAATGTATTTTTGGTAGTCGTGTGCCACGAATCGACCGGTTGTAATAATTTTTCATTGTAGTTTTCGTTGCTTCGTCAAAAGTTGGCGTGCCCTAAAGGTTCGTTAGAGCCGACAGCAACTAAAGTAGAATGAGTGAAGGAAAATTCCGCACAATTTGTCATTTCCTAAGGTCTTGCCGGTAGTGGCAAGAGAATACCCCAAGTAACTATTCGATCATGGAGACAATAACGGAGGTGTTCAAAATGCTTCTTTCTATTATTTCCGTAAGCTAGAACCGTGAACATAAGCAGGCATCATCTCTTATAAACGTTCCTTCACAAGACAATGCGAGTCTGTGCAGCAGCTTTAGACATTTAGAAACGTGCGCCAGCGTATCACCATGCAAGACAAACATAACTGAAAACGCAAACTTTCCCGAAGAGCGATTGCTAGTTAGATGCTAGAAATGAGAATTAATATGAATCCACATGCCTTGAGAAGTCAGGCTAAAAGTCTCGAGCTCATCGCTGATGAATTCAGCTCATCGTACTACCTATTTATGCCCGATACCGTTTCGCTTTAACAGTCAGAGTCGTCTCGCGAAACTATATAACACTCGAGGAACAAGAAATTCATTTGTAAGAGCACGAACATTGTTCATCGCAGTACTGTTGATGAATCGTCAAGCGACGCATAATTGCATGCGCCTTCGTTCGTATATGACGCGAACCAACGTCAGCTCGTCTTTTTATCGCACTGTTGATAATTCTTGTATTTTCTTCTTTCTTAACTGCTACATAAGCAAGGTTAACTGCCGCGTTTCACGCAACCTCAAGCATTGTGTCTCCAACTGCACGTTCGTTCTTAGTTTTTGTGAAATTTCGCGAGTAGTTTGGTGAGATGAAAATGTGTGAGAGAGGTTATACCGGCTTATATCATTAAGAATAGCGGTTAAATCGATTGAACTACAAAAAAAACATAGTCGATCTCTCCGTCATAGGAATCGGTAAAACACGAAAGTACAATGTGTACTTACAGAAGTAGTTCAATATTTACTGTACAACGATTATGAGAGAGCTTGCACAATGTATATTGATGTTTGACAGCTATAACACCACTTAACATCGATGCATACAGGTTAACGCTTTATCATACACCTTTTTATTTATGCTTCTCTTTCTTACTCCCCTTCTTTTCTGTCTCTTTCCGTTCTAATATTCTCCTTTTCCCCCACCGCAAGTGTAGGGTAGCCAACCGAGCCAAGCTTGGTTAACCTACCTGCCTTTCCTCTCTTTTTATCTCTCTTCATCCCGACGACTGACATCGATCAATAATGATTAAACAAACCATTGTGATCATAGGTGAGTGCAAAACCAGAGGAAGCGATGTGACAGCCAGAAGAACGCAACTGATTGGACGCTTTCCTTGGGCTATTCGGTCATTTCAGCGACGCAGGCGACGCCATGTAGCCGTGCTCCGAAGCTGTCACCCGGCGATAAAACTGCGACGCAGTTCGGTCTCTCGGTAGTCATGAACCAATGAACGCGTCTTCATGCTCTGCGATGCTGACGTAAACACTCGCGACATCACCGTCTCTTCCGCCATGTCGACCTTCTGCTGCGCCTCCTATAGTCGCTGGAAGGATCGAATAGGGTCGCCTGCACGTGGGATGTGGAATTATTGAATGTCACGGCCCGACAACAGGGAAATACAACGCGCGTTGTCTCTTGTCAGTGGCCGGCCACGACTTTTCGCGGAGCAAGCGTAAGTGGCAAATGTTGAGTTATAGTACATCCACACGAAGAAGGTGTGTTGCTTTGTGGGCTGCAGATGGGTTGCTCTCAAGGAGGTTTAAAAAAACTGCCTTGGCTGCTCCATGCGTTGCTAACTTTCTGTATGAATCATTACTATGGGTGCGTTCCAATACTCACCGCAGACGGCTGAATAGGCAGCTAAGTGGACAGAACTCACTGCAGCTCTGGATAGACTAGACGATCGGCCTTTGTCGGAACAAGGGATTCTGGGTCATTGGCCGAGCCCATCCTCAGCCCAGAAGGCTTTGAAAGCTTTGCTGCGCTTCTTGCGGACAACTGGCCTCAGAGACAGACTTTAGTGTCTTATGCTCTTTGATGTTGCCTTTCCTCTGTCGCAATTTTTTTGTAATTTCTCTCTCTCTTAGCAACATTTCTTTTTAACATCTTTCATTCCCCTCACCCCTTTCCCCAGCACAGGGTAGCCAGCCGGTCTAAGAACTGGCTAACCTCCCTGTCTTTCCGCTTAAACTTTCTTCCTCCTTCCTCCTAAGTGGACAGCGGCTATCTTAAGTCCCATTACAATTCTCTTGTAGCCGGCAAAATAGACAGCTTTGAAAAGAGAGCATCGTAGACAAACACGATGCAGGCTACGTTGCTGTCCAAACAAGATGGCAGCTCAGCGAGATGGCCCGAATCTCGCCCGGAATGGTCGTGCTCACTCAAGCAGACGCTTTTCCAGACGCTCAATGTGAGTAACGTTCAATTTGCTGTATGTTTGAACGCGAAATGAGCAAAAAAAACTAACAGTTACGTTTGTTTATCTCAAATTTTCTTTTCACGACGCGAGGTTGTGTCTCGCCGCGTAAAAGCCTTTCAGACGACGTGTCCCATTTTTTTTAGACAACATGGGTTCGATGATGTCTTCTGAGCTGTCAGCGTAGACTGTCTACGATGCTGTCCAGATTTGAAACACAACCTATGAGTGACACCGACGCTTGGAGTAAGATTGCTAACTGGGGGTGTGTTTGGCGTTGCCAAAACTGCACATACTCCTATTAAAAACGCGCCGAATGAAACGGACGCTTAAAAACGACTATTGAAGGAAATTATCACAGATGCCATGATCATGACAAATTGCTGCGCTTTACCGAGAACGCTGTGAAGATTGTGGTAGAAATCTACCACTATCTTCTCAACGTTCTTGATGACTATGTGACCATGGCGCAGTAGATAGCGTGCCCGATATCCGTCGCCGTGGACCCAGAGGTCACGGGTTCGACTCCTGATGACGGAACTTGTGTCTTCTGATTGAGCTTACTACTTCGGCGTCAGTTCCATGTCGAAAATACGACATTAAAGTCTCGAATGGCTCTGGTGTAAAACACTTTCGTGTTGAAAAAAGTTCGTCATGGACAAGATGATTTTTCACTCACAACCAACTCAATGACGCCCGTGCCAAATGACCTCTTTAACGCTGTCGCATTAATATACACTAGTCCTAGCGGGAGCAACCATGGTTGCAAACAAGCGCAATAAAAATATACGACTCAACAATAGCATACCACAAGCAGAAAGATGTAACGAGAGTATATTCGCACTTGGGGGGAGGAGGGGGTTCTTAAAATTCACTTCATTAATGCTAAATGTATACCAATTATTTTCTAGAACTTGGCTTTTAATGTCGGTTGTTTTGTTTTGGAATGAAGTGGGTCGAGGCTGGTTATTATGTTGTGGTAGATTTGCACTACTCTGTGGTTAAACTTTTGTTAAATTACAGGTTGCTAAAGTTTTGGGGCCTTTATTAGCACCTGCTACTTCTTTGCTCCGGCAATATAAATGATGAAAATCAGAGTAAGAAAAGAAAACTGGCGTAAAATGGCGTCTATAGGGTCAATATTCTGGATTCGTAAGGTTTCGTCGACTGGCGTGGCACGTAGGTGAGACTGAACGTAGGAGGATCGCCCTTCCTTTAAAGCTTTTTAAATCAATGTTCATTGTAGAAGTCTGACACATGACACCTGTACGAATGACGTAATAGCAGTAAATAGTTGGAAATGGTGAAATATTGTATTTCGAATAGCTCCAGAGGTGCCGCTTTTCATCATGTCGATTTCGTTTTCATATTACTCACTCGCTGGTCACGCTGAACCTGTCCAAGTGACCTTGCAAAGAGGAAGGAAAACGGTGCGCATACACAGCTAGCGTAGGCAGACATTCACTATAGTCAAGGCAGGAAAAAAAATACGTGGTGGGCCGAAACGCTGCTTCTTTTAGCCGCGACCTTAACTGTTTCGTATACGCTCATGTGTATATTCCCAAGATGTCGTTGCGTCACATTTCTTTGCGGTCTGATTCAGCGAAACATCGTTTTACTGGAAATGTGCTGAGGACGAACAAAAATGAGGTGTTTTGCAACTTTTCGGCAAATGTAGCATGTCTGAAGAGCGTGGGAAATCGCTGTGAGGATTCTATTACGAAGAGATGGCAAAATATGTGTTGCAGGACGGCCTTGAGGTGACGATTCTGAGAACTTTAGCCTTCCACGCTATATACAAAACACAGCTGGTTTACTAATAAGAATAGCTAACAATTACGTTTCAGACCTCCGATACAGTCATGAAAGATACCGTAGCGGAGGACTCCAAGAATTTCGAATGCCTGGGTTTCTTCGACGTGGACCCAAACCCACGGGCGTCTAGTATTTCGCCTTTATAAAAATGCGGCCGTCATGGTCGTGTTTCGATGCCACGGCCTTTGGGCACAGCTCATTGGCGAACAGGGATCACTGAGTGAGGTGCTCATTTTCTCCGTGGCTCAGTTGAAGTTACGTCTGTTGCTTGTTGAGCCCTATGCAACGGGCTTGGCTGTTGAGTTGCGGTGGACCTCTCTACCTACCTTCTTCCTTTATTTTTTATTCTTTGAACAAGGTGGTCATGCCTTGATGTCCGAAAGATGTATAAAAACAAGGATATATTCATTGCGATGCGTAGTAAGTGGCTCTTTGTGATAAAGAAACAAAGAAACAACAAAACCGACGAGAGCCCTCAAGATTAGGCATAAATTAGGTGTACTTTAAACAAAAACAAAAAAACTCACTCAGTGACGAGGAGCATGGTTAGTTGTGCAATAAAACGTGTGATCTGTAATTGGATGATAGCGTCTTGTATGCTGCGCGAATTAGAGAAAAAAGAATTACTTAAACGGACATATCTCTGGCGTACAGGAGAATTTCATAACTCTGAAGCAATCTAACATTATGTGTTGATGAAATCTTCAAAGAATATTTACTTTTTTTAATTTTAACAACCGCTCTAAGGCTGAAAGTGACATATTGTAGTTGTCTGAGGCTCTCGGTCCTTTTAGTTACAGGCTTTCTTTGCATGAAAAAATTCGAAAAGTGTTTCTCGGAAAAAAAAATGTATTCCTGCGAGGGCTGAGTGCGTAGGCAATGAATTCAAAGTTTATTTTGCCCCATTAATTTTTTAAAATTTGAACCCTTATTGGTGATAACACCATAGAAATTCAGTCAGCCTTCTTTTTTAGGTACTCTTGCGTAGAAAAGCTTTGTGGCTGACAACGGATTCAGTTGAACTTTGGAAATAAAACACCAGACGTTTTGTGCTATATGTACTTCTCTTGTCTCACTTATGCTGAGCAGTTTCCATCTGCGTGCGAGTTTCCTTCATGCCTTATCCTCATAACGAACCGCTGAGTAGCACGCGTGCGATATCTCCATACGTGAATTAATAAAGAGCTACCTCACCAGCTCGCGTGCTCAAATTCGATTGATCGTCCAGACATCGACTTTCGCCTGTGTGTTTCCTGGAAATCTTCTCTATCGATTTGGCTCACCAGAGAGTTATGGACTACTTTGTTGTGCATCTATAGCGCAATGATATCAAAAGTATCCCGTAACTTTGGTGGTCACTTACTTATTGTTGTATCTTTGGCTGTAGAATATAAAAAAGTGGAGTAGGTGAGGTTCTTTTTACCTCAATTTTATCAGAATAACATTATTTCGATCAGAGAAGTAGAATACACGTACAAAAAATTATTTAAAAGCATCCTGAGAACGGAAATTTTTACTCTGGTTCACATATTTCTTTGTGAAGTACGCAGTGTTATCCCCAAGGTTACTTCAACAATAGAACAGCCATGTGGTTTGCTTGTACACCTGCATGTTCAAGGTGTTGAGTGAGAAATGTAAGCATAATACCTCTAACACATATTGACGTCGCTTTGATCAGACTTTCTCTATGTATTTCATCAAATAAAAATTTATTGAAGAGTTAGTAGTTTAGCAGCCGTGCCAAATCTATCATATTTATCAGTCAGTGTTATTATGAAAAAAAGCAGTGCTGACTTCGTAAGTATATCTCTGAACAGCCGCTTATAGCGTACGTTTCATCACACTCACCAAGATAACAGAGCAGTTAACAATAATGAACCCTGAATCCACTTTGCAGTGGTTGTCTGAGGATTAAATACAGGAGAAGCAGCAGCTGAATCTTTTGTAGCTTATAAATGCTAGCAATGTGTACAAATCTTGGCAAATAAAATTAATAGTGCAGTAGCGCAAATGGAAAATAACGGAGAAAAATAAGGGTATATGGCTATGGTTTAAAAATACGTTTAATTACTCCACCAAGACACCCCTAAATCTTCGTCGTTGGCTAAAATATGCAGCAAGGGAAAGCTTTTCATGGTTAAACCAAAAAATGATTCAACCATAAATAACCGAATTAGGGGCAAAATGTTTATTTATGGTGTAAAAATTTAAAGTTGCTTACGATCGACACAACTATCCCTTGAAGTAAGGAAGAAAATATTCGAGGGCCCGCTTTTTTTGGTACAACCTTATTATCTCCTGTTCTGACAATATTACTGCGCAATTTTGCATGATTTCTGCTCTCCTTGATGTGCAGTCATGCCTGCACGTCTGTTGAACGTACAGGCTAAAATGCAGCTAACGAGAGAATCAAATCTGTGCGACCAATAAAAGAACTAAATCTGAACATTAGGCACGAAGTGTGCCTGGTTGGGATAGAAACCAGATAAATGAGGAAGCTCCAACCAAAAAGTTATTTTAGGCCAACCCTACGTTATGAAGCGTTCGGCTTCTTACAGATGTGCGGCGCTCTTATATACTACCCTGAAACCGCAACTCCGAAAGACGCAGGAAGACTTTTCCAGGCACGGGCCAGCAGAAGCGCTGATTGCGCGATATCTGCTTCGGCTCAAAATACCAACGGGAGGGCCCGATGATGATGGGTATGTACAACTGAGAACGATGAAGTGCTTGGAATGTGCTTACAATATATATATATATATATATATATATATATATATATATATATATATATATATATATATATATATATATATATATATATATATATCAATCTTTCCGTGGGGCGAAGCCTTGTACCATTTCGGAATAACTTCATGCAAATCGAAATATTTGTGCTCAAATATTGCCTGTTAAGGAAACACATTCATAAAGCAAAGGTACAGCGAATTTGAACGCCTGATGTTCGTTCGTGCACCTCTAACGCAAGATTTTTATTTCACTGTAGATACAATTTATCGCCAATAATTTCCCGATTACACGCTGACTATGCAAATTTACAGATATATACCCTAATAGGCTACTCGCGGCGAACCTCTGATAGGAATTATTAACAATAAAGAAACAAACAAATGCTTCAGGATAAATTCGGTTCGGTATAATTCATCCAGGAACACAATAATCTGAAGCTGGGAATATGTTGAGTAAGTGTCTGTGTTTTTGTAATATCTCACCAACGGCTTGATTCGTTCCTGAACACTTTATCATGGTTTTTTTACAAAATAAAAAAATAAAGTGGGAGTGTACAATGCCGTATAAATATTATTTTAATATGCGATATACCACTTTTACAATGCTATCATCGAGCATTGTGCCGGTCGATGCGGCTCATAGTCTCAACAGGCTCAATCGTCAAGTCACGTCTAGGTTTCTTGAGGAACTCGCCCAGGGAGAGATTGCGGACGTGCGGATCAATGGCCGTAAGAAAATCCTCGCCGTAGACGTCACTCAACGAAGCACATTGGAAGTGCTGAGCAACGTCAAGATGTTGAATAACATCAATGTTCGCTCATATATATAGCTAATAGCCGCGACTCTACGGCAGGTGTCATTTACGACGTCGACATTTCCATCAGCGAAAGTGACTTTGCTGCTCTCATCGAACCGGTGTCTGCAGAACTTACTATACTGCAAGCTCGCCGCCTTGGCAAATCACGCTGCGTGAAGCTCGTGTTCAAGGGAGACAGCCTTCCATCGCAAGTCAAGGTCGGCCATTTTCGACACACAGTGCGACCCTTTGTACCGAGACGCTTCAATGCCGGAAATGTTATAGATTGGGACATGTCAGTGCTGTTTATACAAACCTGGCTGTGTGCTCGCTATGCTCAGAATCACATAGCGCAGACGCTCGCCAGGCAGAACTTCGAAAATGTCGAAACTGTCATGGCCCTCACGAAGCATCGTCAAAAAATTGCCTAATCATGAAAAAGGAAACGCAAGTGTTGAGGCAACTGGTCCGGGATGGCTCAACTCACAGGGAGGCCGCTGCCCAAGTACGACGCCGGCGGTCTCGTCACCGGAGGCCCCTGAGGAGACCCAGTGCTGAAGCAAGGATTGAACCTCACCAAATGACCGCCCGCATACCACCTCAAGCATCCAGACACGCCGACAACAAATCCTCCAAGCAAGACAAGAGCATCACCGGCTCGCCTGAAGCATGGCCAGCGCTGCCAACGATAGACCCACCGTTGGAGCCACCGCATCGCTCGTCTGCAATCACTTCGGAACGAGAATGCGGTGATAGTCGCGACAAAGAAATCGTAGCCATGGTAAAGGCCCTTATGAATACCATTCGTATGCTCCTCACTAGCATTGACAGTCCGGCTGCAAAGAGTGCACTTCAGTTAGTGGATGCGCTGAAGCCGGTGAAATGAAGTCTGGAAAGGCACCATGGCTCCACCTCTGCAAGCCTTTCGTAAAGAGGTCAAAGGAGCTTCGATATTTCAGTGGAATGCCCGAGGCCTCAAGCCCCGCATTTCTGATATCCGACAATTTGTGTTTAAAAACCAGTTTGCAATTATTGTTATCTGTGAGCCAAGGCTACACAATGCAGCATGACTATCCAGGTACGAAGCCTTCAAGTCCGCTACCTGCAACAAACAGAGTAAAGTCATTGTATATATCAGATGCGACCTTACCTGTATCGAGCACCGTGTAGCACCTCACGATGACAACCAGTATGTCTGCTTGACAGTTAAACGTAGAGACCTCAATTTCACGCTTGTAGGCGCATATATATCACCTTCAAACCGTTTTGAACCTGAAAGACTATGTGCACTTTTAACAGGCACACCTGGACCATGGATCATAACCGGAGATTTCAACGCTCACCACCCACTATGGGGAAGTCAGAAGACAGACAGTCGAGGAAGGTAAGTATTCTCCTTTGCTCTGGAACAGCAGCTGCTTTGTGTAAACGACGGAAGCCCAACGTTTCTACGGGGAACGACATACAGCAGCTGCCTTGACTTGACATTTGTGTCACGAAGCCTAAATGGAAAGGTCAAGTGGTTCGCAGACTATGAAACTCATGGAAGCAACCACATAACAACTTATTTGAAGATCAAGGGCCTGGAAAAATCGCCAGACTACGACACTTCGACTCGCATCGACTGGACAAAGTTCAGGTCACTGACGGAAAAGAGGTGTCAAGAAAATAAAGCGCCTCCTCTTGACACCTTCGAGGATATAATTAGAGGTGCTACTCAAGAAGTGACCTATCATATCCAACATAATTCAGAATATTGTCAACATCAAGCGGAATTGGAACGGCTCAGAGCGATCCGTCGTCGCGCAGAAAGAAGGTATAGGCGCACTAAGTCCATTCACAACTTGAGGGAGGCAAGGCGTCTACAGAAAAAATTCAGCGGCGAATCATTTCACTTCAATCCTTTCGCTGGAAACATCTGTGCGAATCTTTGGATCCACACAAGCCTTTGACGCAGACATGGAGGATTGTCCGTGGCCTACGAACATCGCCACATCAACATCGCCCCTTCAAGTGTCTTTCTCTCCACCAAGGCCGCACCGAAATTGAAGTAGCAGAAGATTTCTGCATGAAAGTTGCCGGTCATGCGCCCACGTGCACCACGCGCCACCTAGAAAACACTCCAGTTTCCAGAGATTCAAGAATGGACACCTTTTTCTCTCTAGAGGAACTACAAGCGGCATTGACGGCATGCAAACGATCTTGATCACCTGGTCTAGATGGGATCACGTACATGGCTCTTTGCGACCTCGGAGAAGCAGCTCGACGGGCCCTTCTATCCGTGTACAACGACTCGTAAAGCAGCGAATTTATCCCTCATGCATGGAAATCCAGCCGCCTCGTCCCTGTGCTTAAACCAGGTAAATCTCCTCTGCACTTGACCTCTTATCGCCCCATCGCGCTTACCAGCTGTTTCGGGAAAGTGATGGAGAGGATGATTTTGACTCACCTAGAGTGGTACTTGGAGCACCACGAGGTATACCCTCATGCTATGAGGGGCTTTCGGCGTGGGCGGTGTGCAATTGATAACGTTATAGACCTGGTCTCATCTGTTCAGCATCAAAAAAGACTGAAACGTTTATGTGCGGCGTTGTTCTTGGACGTGAGAGGTGCATACGATAACGTATCACATAAAGCCACTCTGGATGTCATGGAAAATGTTGGATTAGGGGTCGGGTTTACCAATGTATCCACAGCCATCTGAAAGGCAGAACTTTCTTTTTACAGACGGAGAATGGCACAACAACGCACCATTGCAACCTTCGTGGTGTGCCTCAAGGCAGTGTTCTTAGCCCCACACTTTTCAATCTAGCACTACTCGGCCTGGTTGACGCACTTCCAGGATCTGTCCATCTATCAATATATGCAGATGACATCTGCATCTGGACGTCAGGCGTAACACGCCTTCATTTGCGTGCCCGGCTTCAGAGAGCGGCTACAATAGCGACAAAGTACCTGGAAGAACGGGGACTAGAGCTGTCAT